>CM034149.1:748045030-748770024 GCA_019776745.2 Taxus chinensis
GTGGCACAAAGGGTACGTGCAAGATAGCATTGCCCTGGTACATTTTGTCATCATTTGTAAATTAATTGAGTTTGTTTTCATCTTTAGTGACACTTATCTGTGGGTCTTGGGAAGTATCAAGGTGGTTGTTATCTTTATAGGCTTGACTTCCCATTGCTTAGTTTTTGTGAAGGGATGTAGATCAACTTGAACACTCCTCATATAGTTTATCTTCACCATGTAGGGTGCATTTACACTTCTTTCTATTCTCCTTAGCATATTCCACTCGAGGACTGATCACCCAAAGCCCTTCCAACGAGCTAGAGCACAAAGCTCATCAAATCTCCTATAATGTCCATTATTGTGGGACTTCTGTAAAATAGCTAGGGCTACATGAGAGATGACTAAAATTAATTTTTAGATGGCATAATCAGACTTTTGAGGGTTGGATATGATTGAAATGCACACGAAAACCTACGATTTTCCTTTCATATGATAATGACCTATTTTTGGAACTCCCACTCACTTTTGGTTGCCCTAAACTTGTTGAAAATATGCCCATTCAAGCTTTAAAATTATGATTAATTACCAACAATCAAAATATGAAGGAAACTAATTTTTAGTGCCCTATAATTGAAGATATGAATTTTTATAAACCCTTGTCTGCAGAGTTACTTTAAAAACTCATAACTTCACCTACGAAGCTCTAAAATTCATGAAACTTGGGATCTTAGGGTTTAAAAATACGAAGAATACAAATATCAACTCAAGTTGCCCAAAAAACCACTCAAACATGCCAAATCTAACCTACAAGAAATTTTTCCCTCCTGGAAATAATGCATTAGTGGCTCAAACATGCAAGGAAATGATTGTTTTCACCTTTAACAATTAGTATAAGTCCATCTATGCAAGAAATCATACCATACATCCATCAAAACATATCTAGCATGCTCATGATATAAGTTGCCTAGGGTTAGATTAAAAGATATCAACTTTGAATTCCTTGAGATATTCAATAATTCCAAATTTCCTTGCTTGAGGGTTTTTGTCCCCAAGACAAGTTCAACTATCAAGGGTTTTTCGTCATTGATGATAGAGAGGAAAGGTATAACCTTTACCCCAAAGAAATAATAAGATTCAACATATCCATCAAATAGCCAAACAACCTTCGTTTATAACATAAGGTGTGTTACATCATAACTTATGGCCGACATTATAATAAGTACCTTTTAATTATCTAATTTTTGTTTAGATCCTACATGCTCAAAATACCTTATATTCTAATTAAATAATTTTTTCTATTGGAGCACTTGGCTTCCTAATAGGAATACATGATAATAATGAAAATGTCTACTTAGAAAATGTCATCCAAGTCTTCCCCTTACTTCCTTCCTTAAACCCATGGGGAGGAAAAATGGGTTAAGGTCTTCAATTCCACTAATCTTCAAAAAGGGACATGATAGTCCACCCTTCCCAACATTGTCTGTCTCCAAGAAATTAAGAGTACCCAGATCCCAAATAAATATCAGTTGCTCCTTCTTTGATGTATCTACACATGAACAAAACTCATTAAGGAAAAAATATGTCCCCTTCTTCATCCACTCTTGTTTTGTGGATATGATGACCAGTTCTTCTTCTTTTCTTGTTAAGGCCTCATAAATCCCATCCAAAAATTGGTTGTTCCCGATTTCCCTCATGTTGTCCCAAATACCAATGTAATCTTGATTTTTCCCTTCGAAAATAACAATGTTAGTGGCTGTAAACCACCTTAAATCAGCCATAAACATGCCAATGTTTGTAGAAGCTTGGAATTCCTTCAACCATATGATTGGAAGTTCTTTCTCTAGGGTCTTATAAGTAGGAGCGTAGCTAGGGAAGTTGTGAACAACATATGAAAGGAAAATATGACAGTTGTAAGGATGATATCTCTTCACAAATTTCCACACGATGAATGCAATGGGGGCTAGAAATAACCCAATATTGATGGAATGTGTCCCAACAATGTTCAAGAACCTCCAATTACTAACTCTAATGATTGAGACTACTTGTATGACATCAAATACAAAAAAATCCTATGACTTACCCAATTTCCACATTAAGCATCTTATTTCCCCGTTAATGGTGATTATCCTTGTACCATTGTTTTTAATGTGAGGCTTGGTTCTGAAAAGTGATCTGTCTTGCACCTTCAAAGACTAACTAGATTACCCATCTTCATGTACAAACAACTTGTTATCCATATTTTGCCCCCGCGCCAAATATTGGATTGGCCACGACCCCACATAAGAGGAACCTGAGAAAACTCATTCAAATCCTGCAAATTGGTCGCAGAAGGACTCAACCATGGAGTGGCGGAGGCCAAGAGAGACTAAAGGACCCTATGCAAAAGAAACGACTCTGTCAGGACGTTTCCACGTCTTAAATCCGTTCTCTAAGTTACAGACAAACTCAACTATGAGATAACAGGGTCAAACAAGAAGCGGCGATGCCGCAGAGGAACCAAAAACAAGAAGCGGACCCATTTTTGAAAATTGTTTTCCCGCCCATTGGTATGGACCCAATACAAACTTCAAAGGGGCATATCTTTCGACTCAGGGCTCAAAATATTGTGAATCTGACACCATTGGAAAGATCTCAGCCTCACTTACACTATGGAGGTCTGAAACTTTAATTTTGAGGAGGTTAGGTAAAGGAGAATGGAGGAAACGTCTTCGAGCTTTCAATGCAGGATCCATCTGTCTCAACAACCAGATCGGATTTGATTTGTCTCCGCCATTTCCTCTTCTTTCAAGGCACCAGATCAAAGATTGATGCAATAAAGATGAATTTGGGGGAAGATTTTATCAAAAGCATTAACGGAAATGGTTGAGCTTCAACCTGCTTTTCCCGCTTCCCTCTCTCTTTCTTCTCTCTAATCGAATCTATAAATACGGGGGCAAGACTCATTGTAAAGGGTTGGACATTCTTTGTTTTGTAGGCTCCCTTCTCCTTCTAGCAAAGGGGTTTGTGGGGTTCAAGCCTTCCATAAAAAATTGTAATATGTTTCTTCCTTTTGGCTACTTTGTAATGAACTTCATCAATCCACAGAGCAATAAAACACATCTGTGATCGATCTTAGATCTTTCTTGTCTCTTTTGCTTCCATTTGGTCTTCCATTATAGATCTGGCTATCTATGCTTGTTTATTGTATGCATTTCGTTGGTTTGTGTCTATTGGAAAAATAAGTGTTCATCATTCCTTTGGTGCATCACCTGGCAGTTTAGTTATTTCTTATTTCTTATTTCTTATACTCTTTTATCCCTGTCTTCTTGGCAAGTTTAAGATTAGGTATACAATAGATCCTCTGCAAATCCTTACGTATGCGCCTAAACAGAGGGATAAGGAACCAATCTTTAATTTGGAGAGCTTTTCCCATTTTTGCAAGGTCCCACACCTTAGGAAAAGTTCAATGTTATGCAATCACACCAAATGACCATGTCTTAGAAAAGCATATTTTTAGAACTCATTTGGGGGTGCTGTGATTTCGCACTAACAGTTTTGGCACGCTCGGTGGAACATAGAAGTCTCCATCTTATTGTAGTAAGAATTGATGTACACTTGCTGTGATTCTGGCTTTTAAGAAGTCTTAAAATTGTACATTTGGCGACTCAAACAGAGGAAGAATCCACTAGTTTCAGTAGCCCAAGCTTGGGAGATTCATGAGAAAAACCTGGTCTAAAGCAAGGAAAGAAGGTATATTTGAATACTTGGGTCTATCCCCAAGTAGAGAAAGGAGAGGAAGAAGAGTTCAGAGGTCCCCATCTCCACGAAGCAGAACCTTTTCAACACCTCCACCTGCAAGGCCTTTCTTTCAGTCTGCAAGGGTTCTTAGGCTAATCAGAATGGCACAACAAAATCCATATGTCAACTTCACTAGCAGCAGCCCACTCACCCTGAATGCACAAAATCCAGTCTTGATAACAGCGTTAAAGAGCATCCCATATTTTACTAGGGAAAATCAAACTTCTCCTGGTGATCATGTCCAAGATATTGCAAATGTCTGTACAATCCATGAGATGGACATTGCAGTCAAGTTGCTCGCTTCTTCACTCAAAGGGAAAGCTTCACAATGGTTCAGGAGTCTTGTTGCAAGCTCTATCCAAAATTGGAATCAGCTATGCACAACTCTTCACAACCAGTTTAGAGAGAAAGGTGATAACTTGTCTTTATTAGAGCAACTAACAATGATCAAGAGAGCCCCAAACGAGCAGCTGACAAACTTCAACCTCAGATTCCAACAAACTTGGGATAGGATTCCAACAGCAATAAAGCCCACTAATGAAGGTGCCTTCTTATACTTTCTTAAGGCTTTAAACTCTGACATTTCTTTTATGATTCGGTCAATGGGGGGCACAACCTTACATTTTTCCTATAGCCTTTCTATAGGGGTTGAGAACCGTTTGATTCAGGCTGGTAAAATCACTCCTAGGCCATCTATGCCTCTATACCCTAAGTTAGGAAACCTAGATACTATCCAAATGCTGATATTAGCTCCTATACTCCCGCCAAGAGTCAAAGTTTAGCTGAAGCTTCCACTTTATCATCTAACACCTCTAAGGAGCTTCAGGAAGTGATGAAGCAATTGCAAAACCTGGGAAATGAGCTAGTGACCATCAAAAGATAGTAGGCTTAGAGTTTCAGGCCATATCAGCCCCAGGCTTAATATCAAGCTAGACCCCAGTATCAATAAAATAGGCCACCATCTCAAACTACAAGTCAGACCCAGAACCAAGGACAACCCCAAGTTGCTAGACCTTTCAAGTTGTATGATCCAAACATAACTTCAACATCAAGGGCATTGGTTGTTGCACAAAACAATATGACACAAGAATATGATTGGTGTTTTCCATGCAGTCAACCACATAACCAATCAATGTGTTTTAATGGTGCTCTAAATTAGGATTTGATGGTGCAAACTATGATGGTGCCACAAGAACCTACCCCAGAGGGAGATCAGTAGCAAGGAGCTCATCAAAGTGGACCTCTAGGAGAGATTATGCTTGTTAATTGGCAGGCTGAAGAGTTATGTGGGATGAATCAGTCCCCTTCTCAAAGTGTAGCTACCAATACATGGTCCAAAAAGAGAAATATTGGCTCAGAGGGCCAACCACTAAACTCAGGTAACCCTCAACCTTCCATCACTCCACAAGGTCCTGGTGTTCCAAGCGCAACTCCCAACATGTAGAACCAATCCAAGCCACCTTCCAAATCCAATCAGGCACCAGTTGTAACAACCCATGTGCAAGAAAGAACCGTGTCTAGAAAGGGGCAGTAACAAGATAGCTCATTCAATATTATTGAGCAAATGAAGAGGATAAGTGTGAACATTTCGATATGGGAGTCACTGGCCATTCCGGGGCAGAGGGATTTGTTACAAACTGTCATGCAGAATTGGTCAAGTTCAAATCAACCCCCTAACCAGCAAGAGTGAGTGCTTGCCAATGCAGTTCAACCTGAGAGGAACCAAGGAGAAAAACAAGGTAAAAACCTAAGACCTCCTCCATTCTACATCTCATTAATTATTGGAGAAAAATTAGTGCACAATTGTATGATTGATTCTGGGGCTAGTTGTTATGTGATGCCCAAACAAATAACTGATCAATTGGGTCTCCAATATGAAGTCATCTCTAGAGGAGTAGTCCAATTAGATGGGACAATAATGACCACTGTGGGAATCATCAAGGATCTGAGTCTCACTTTGCATGCTTGCCCCAATGTGTCTATTTTGCAAAACATGTCTATCATAGATTTGCCACCACATTTTGCTTTGTGTCTGTCTAGGGACTTCACTGCCAAAATTGGAGGTTACCTGTCTGTTGATTGGTCACATATGATATTTAGGACAAGGTATGGGGCAAAGGCCACAATCAGATCTGAACCCATTGTGGACTACCACATTGAATCTTATGTGCCTAGCCCACTCAATGCCAACTCGGCTCAACTTTTGATCAAGAAAACCTCCTAAGCACTAATAAAGCAAATACCAAAGTGGGATGTATCCCAACTTGACTCTAGATGAGTGGGCCAACAAAAGACATGATTTTGACCCCTATAAGGAGATGGAAGAATCTGAGTTGGGTGTCTACTGTCTACATGAAAAGAATCATCCTCTTCCTGACCTAATTAAGCCAGAATACAAGAATGACAATGGGGTATGGCAATTGTTCTTTGATGGCTCAAGGAGTAGAAAAGGGGTTGGAGGAGGAGCTATGATTGTTTCCCCCAAAGGTATGAAGTCCTATTCATCCTTCATATTCTAGTTTTCTTGCTCAAATAACACTGTTGAATATGAGGCTTTAGTCCAAGGTCTTCATTGGGCAAGGAAGCTAGGGATCAAGAACTTGCAAGTGTTTAGTGACAGTGAGCTGGTTTCCAATCAAGTCAGAGGACTTAATGCTGTCAAAAATGACCTGCTCAAGAACTATAAGAGTAGGGTATGGAACCTCATGGAGGATTTCGATGCTTTCAACATTGTGTCCAAACCCAAGAAGGAGAATGAAGCTATTGACAGACTTGCAGCAGTTGGAGCAACGTTTGATGTGGTTGAAAACATCAAAAGCGATAAAGACCAACCACGCATCCATGTTGTTGTGAGGCCAGCAGTACCGGATAATAATACATGCTAATAGGTGTTTGAGAATGATTATCAGATCATTAAATTTTTGTAAGAAGAAGCCGAATTCTTGGCTAAAAACCAAAGCAGATTAGAGCAACAATACGGGAATTAAAAATAGTACAGTTGTATACAAATGAGCTTCCCAAAGGCTTAGTGACACTGGAATCTATTTTCAATCCTAATGATTAGTTCAGAAAGGAGAAGGCTAACATGCAGATCAAAGGAGAAGATTCAGAGTCAATCTCAGTTGGAGGAGACAAAACACTTCAAATTGGCAAAGTGGCCACCGAGCAAGAAAGGTATGAATTCATACAACTTTGCCAAGAATTTCCAGATGTGTTTGCTTGGAGTTATGAAGACGTAAGAGGATTCAATCCAAAGCTAGCACAACACACAATCGAACTAGATCCAGCTACTCAACCCATCAGGCAGAAGCAGAGACCAGTCAACCCACATATTGAGCCTCTGATGAAGAAGGAGATGAACAAACTGATAGAGGTAAGCAATGTATTTCCAATCAAACACTCGAGTTGGGTCACAAATCTAGTCCCAGTCAGGAAGAAAAATGGAGAAATTAGGTTGTGTGTTGACTTCAGGGATTTGAAAAGAGGCTCCCTCAAAGATCACTACCCACTCCCTTTAATGGAGAAGATCCTGTAAGTAGTGTCTAGGTCAGAAAGGTTATCCCTCCTAGATGGTTACTTAGGGTACAATCAGATCATGGTGAAAGAAGATGATCAATTCAAAACAACCTTCACCACCAAATGGGGCACCTATGCTTACAAAAAAATGCCATTTGGATTGTCCAATGTCAAAGCCACTTTTCAAAGGGCAATGGATATGGCATTCAAGGGGCTGATCAACAAAATGGTATTGATCTACTTGGATGACATCACACTATTTTCCAAAAATGCAGCAGACCGCCTTTTTCATCTAAGGCAGGTATTCCAAAGATGCAGGAGTTTTGAGGTGTCATTGAAACCCTAAGAAATGCATATTTAGCAAATTAGCCCATGAAGGCAAGTTGCTAGGCCATATTGTATTAAAGGAAGGATTGGCAATTTACCTGGAGAGAGTTCAAGCAATAAGAGCATTTCCATTGCCAAGTCACAAGAAGGCTCTTCAAATCTTCTTGGGAAAAATTAATTTCGTCCACAGGTTTGTTCCAAACTTTGTTGCCCTTGTTAATCCAATAACATTGACGCTAAAGAAGAGCTTAGCATTCAGGTGGACAACTAAAGGAAGGGCAAGTTTTGAGACTATCAGAGAAGCCATATCACAAGCCCCAACTCTTGTGAATCTAGATTTTCCAAAGACTTCATACTGTATGCCTTTGGTGGCAGTGACACGATTTCTGCAATCCTGGTTCAGCAAAACAGAGAAAGTGCAGAACAGCCGATTGCTTTCTTCAGCCAGAGTCTTGAAGATTACGAGGTGAAGTACTCCTTCATTGAGAAGCAGGTCCTGGCGGTGATAAGAGGATTGAAGAAGTTTAAGAATTTGGTTTCAAATAACAAAATCCAACTATTGGTCTCCCATGCGGGAGTTAAAGAATTCCTTCTCAGCAAGGACCTGAATGAAAAACGTGTAGGATGGATCACTCGTGTCATGGAATATGACATTGAGATCAAGGTCACCAAGCTGGTCCATGGGAAGGGGTTGTGTGAACAACTAGCCTCAGGTCAACGAGATGAAACAAATAGTGAAAATGAGGTTGTTCCTTGTTTTACAAGATGATAAAGAAGAAGGGAGAGATGATGTACCTGCTCCTTGTTGTACCCAAGACATGGTGCACTTCCTTAAAATAGTCATGTGTCCTCATGGGATGAATAAAGCAAAGATGAGACATTTCAGGTTACAGGCTATCCCATATGTTCTTATTGATGGTGTCTTGTTCAAAAGAGACATCAATGGCATTTTGTTGAGATGCATTGAGACAGATTAGGTGGAAAGGGTACTACAAGAGTTCCATGTTGAAGCAGTTGGAGGCCATTTTTCTCCGAGAGTGACAGCACTCAAAATCATGAAAGCAGGATATTATTGGCCCAAAGTGTTTAGTGATTGTTACACATGGATCAAAAGGTGTAAGAATTGTGCATTCTTCAAAGGCAAAGAGAGGCTAGCAGCACTTCCATTGCACCCAATCTCAGTCAACCAAACTTTCATGCAATGGGGATTGGACTTCATTGGAGTCATGAATCCAAATTCAAGCCATGGCCACAAATGGATTCTGACAGCGACAGATTATTTCACCAAGTGGACCGAGGCAGTGGCACTCAAGGAAGCCAATGAGTCTAATATCCTAGATTTCTATAAAGGGATAGTAACCAAATTTGGAGTGCCAGCCACCATCATATCAGACAATGCATTAACATTTATAGGTTCTAAGATCACATGATGGGCTGTTAAGACTGGGACTTATTTGAGCACTTCATCAAACTATTACCCTCAAGGTAATGGCCAGGCTGAGTCCAAAAACAAGAACCTACTAAAGATCATCAGAAGAAATCTTGAAGAGAATTAGAGGACCTGGCACACAAAGCTCAAAATGACCTTATTGGCTGATAGAATAACACCCAAGAGATCCAAAAGTAGCTCTCCATTCAAGCTTTTTTATGGGAAAGAGGCAGTGTTGCCTATATCGCTTGAGTTTCCAGCATTGGAGATCGTGAAGCAATTAGAGATGTCTGAATTTGAGCTAATGGAGGCCAGGTACACAGAGCTAATAGAATTAGAAGAAACTAGAGAACACGCTCTTTAAGCAATGGAAAAGAATCAGGCCTTAATCAAGAGATGTTTTAACAAGAAGGAAAAAGCAAGGACCTTCCAGGAAGGAGACCTGGTTTTTAAATGGGATGCAAATCGAGCAAAACCAGGGAGGCATTCCAAGTTTGATGCTATCTGGAGTGGCCCCTATATGATCACAAGGTGCAAAAGTAACAATGCTTTCCAATTGTCCACATTGGAGGGTGAAGAGTTGTAGATTCCAGTGAACGGAATCTATCTTAAGCACTGCTACTAAAAGGGAAGTCTCACCTCGTATATATTAGTTTAGTTTCTCTTTCCTCTAAGTGCTTCTGCATATTGTCTTGTTGTAGTATAGATTGCTTTTCTCTTAAGTGCTTTGCACGCTCTGCATGCTTCCATTTGGAGCATGTATGATTTCAAATTTTGTATATAGTTGTGGTGTTGTTTTATGGCTCTTATGCAGTCCATTCAGAGAGACAGATGAATCCCTAGGTTAAAACAATTTTTTACTCTCAGAAACCTTAATTTTGAGATTTCTTATGAAAATTGAGAGTGCAAGCAGCCGGGCTCATGAATCAGAGGCAGAATTAGTATCAGATTGTCTTTCTTGACTCCATGCCCAATGGATACGACAAGGCAATTGGTCTTTTCATCTAGTAGGCAAATACCCCTGTGATTTGCTAAATTGCTATCCATATTTCGCCCCCGCGCCAAATATTGGATCGGCCACGACCCCACATAAGAGGAACTTGAGAAAACTCATTCAAATCCTACAAATTGGTCACAGAAGGACTCAACCATGGAGTGGCGAAGGCCAAGAGAGACTAAAGGATCATGTGCAAAAGAAACAACTCTGTCGGACCGTCTCCACATCTTAAATCCATTCTCCAAGTTACGAGTAGACTCAGCTATGAGATAACATGGTCAAACAAGAAGGGGCAATGTTGCAAAGGAACTAGAAACAAGAAGGGGACCCATTTTTTAAAATTGTTTTCCCGCCCATTGGTACGGACCCGATACAAACTTTAAAGGGGCATATCTTTCAACTCATGGCTTGAAATATTGTGAATCTAACACCATTGGAAAGATCTCAGCCTCACTTATGCTATAGAGGTTTGAAACTTTAATTTTGAGGAGGTTAGGTAAAGGAGAATGGAGGAAATGTCTTCAAGCTTTCAATGCAGGATCCATCTGTCTCAACAACCAGATCGGATTTGATTTGTCTCTGCCATTTCCTCTTCTTTCAAGGCACCAGATCAAAGATTGATGCAGTAAAGATGAATTTGGGGGAAGATTTTATCAAAAGCATTAACGGAAATGGTTGAGCTTCAACCTGCTTTTCCCGCTTCCCTCTCTCTTTCTTCTCTCTAATCGAAACTGTAAATATGGGGGCATGACTCATTGTAAAGGGTTGGACATTCTTTGTTTTGCAGGCTCCCTTCTCCTTCTAGCAAAGGGGTTTGTGGGGTTCAGGTCTTCCATAAAAAATTGTAATACGTTTATGCCTTTTGGCTACTTTGTGATGAACTGTATCAATCCACAGAGCAATAAAACACGTCTGTGATCGATCTTAGATCATTTCTTGTCTCTTTTGCTTCCATTTGGTCTTCCATTACAGATTTGGCTATCTATGCTTGTTTATTGTAGGCATTTTGTTGGTTTGTGTCTATTGGTAAAATAAGTGTTCATCATTCCTTTGGTGCATCACCTGGTAGTTTAGTTATTTCTTATTTCTTATACTCTTTTATCTCTGTCTCCTTGGCAAGTTTTAGATTAGGTATAGAAATAGATCTTCTGCAAATCCTTACGTATGTGCCTAAACAGAGGGATAAGGAACCAACCTTTAATTTGGAGAGCTTTTCCCATTTTTGCAAGGTCCCACACCTTAGGAAAAGTTCAATGTTATGCAATCACACCAAATGAGATTGCCTTAGAAAAGTACATTTTTAAAACTCATTTGGGGGTGTTGTGATTTCGCACTAACACAACTTGAATTATCTATGAGGAGATCTATGTTTTTTTTTTCCTTCAACATGTTCTCCCAATGAGCTGATATATGAAAAAGGGAACCAAAACAACATTCCTTCTTCCTAACTTCGATGTACCCTTCATTCTCTATGCCTTGAAGTCTGATTTTTTAATATTCTAATCCAGAATTTCAGTATTTTAGTATGGTAATTGAGGGTGAACTCCCCCAATGATTGCAACCAATGTATCTTAAAGATAATCTTTGCTTTAATTGGCTTAGTTAAAGAAAACTCACGACATACTTCATACCTTTCTATGAGGATGAACATTTGGAATATCTTCTTTGTGGATAATGCATTCTTTAAAAAACATGGACCATCCATTTCCCTTATATCTTGAATTCTAATTTCTTCAACTTTATCACCGAATTTCAATTCTTTATCATTATATTTGAGGGTGAACTCCTCCAAGGTTTGTATCCATTAAATCCCCAGAACAATTTAATCATTAGCTAGTTCAAACACAAAAATCCATCCCATAGCTCATGCTTTCCCAAGAGAATTGATAGTTGTATTATTTTCCATGGGCAAGGTATGATGGTGCCTCTCTCTACAAGCCTAGTTACCCCTTGGTTATGAAGAAGACCCTTTCACCATATTCTCTTTAGCTCTTCCATATATCATGGAATCATGGAATGGGAACTAAAATTTATCATCATTCCCTTGATGCCTCAAACATAGATATTTTCCCAACACTTCACCTATATTCCATATGCGGAAACAATTTTGAAATTGAGCCCAATAATCCATGCAACAAGAAGTAATTCTTACCTCATTAATTTATGGAGTATGAGGTGCATAATGATGTCCAATCACTAGTGACATAGGGGGATACGACATGCATGAACCCAACTGTCCACAACAAATCTGAAATGACATATTGTCAAACAACAAAACTAAAATATTCGTATACCATGAGTTGCATTTAACCCTCTTTTGACTCAAAATTTATGAGTTAGGAACAACACTCATAAAATAATCTAATGGTGCCCTTATCTCATGCATAATATCATCCTCATAGGCCCTTAGTAAATTTGATTTGTCTCCATTATGTGATTGTCATGTGTAACCATTATCATAGAACATCAAAGGAATTTTACCTTTATTTGGATGGTGACAAAATTGGAATTGATCTTTGTTGATATCCCCCATTAATTGGCTCCCTGATGGTGGTTGTTTTGGATAGTCCAGTAAGCTTAGCGTTATTAATTTCACTTCCCAAATTTTGTAAACTAAGTTTTTTCTCTTCCCACTTGGTACCCTTCATCTTCACAAAGTGGTTAGGGTATTCTTTATGATGACCAAAACATTGTAAGGACATATAATGTAGCAAATTCTTGCTAAGAAGATGATGAAATGGCTTACCATAGGTTGTTGTCGTAAAATTTCCAGCGAGTTGAAGATTAACATGAACATCAAAAGAGGCCCTCAATACATGGGCATGTCTCCCAATAAGGTCACCAAGAATGCTAGCTTCATTAACCCCATGTGAGTCTAATTTTCCTTCATTCTTAGCATCATGAGGATTACCCCCTTTGCCATGATTTTCTATGGAGCATCAAACATGCTCCAAGGCCATCTTTTCCTACAAATTTACCATGAGTGTAAATCTAAAATGGCATGATAGAAAATAACAAATCTAAATTATCCTCATAGTTTTGGTGGTCTTCACAAGAATTTGTTGTAGTATTATCTTACCCTTTGGAAATTGAGCTTCTTCAACACCTTGCAAATATGATTTTTCTTCAAACCCTTGTGTCTTCATGGTGTTTCCCAGAGAATATATCAAGAGTTCCACTTGGGTGTAACGATCCAAAAATCACACACACAAACAATACAGTAAAAGACAAGATATTTTTTTTTTTTACTTGACTTGCTTGACACATAACATGACGCAACATGTCGTCACCAAGGATACAACTAACTCTGTGAACAACTCGATACAAGGATGGCCATAAAAGTAGCACGGAAACGTCCACACCTATCAAGGACAATAATTTTTTTTTTTTCAGAACAACATAGAAGCCCAACCACATGACACTCTCACAGCTAGGGCAAGCCACAGTAAGAAATGATTGGAGGTTATTTATTTTGATAAGACACCCTGGATAAATTTAAAGGAAGAAGGTCAAATGAATTCACCCTTAAGACGTCATTAGTTCTTACTAAGGTTTAATTGAAGCTTGAGGTTTTATACGTTGTTAAATAGCGCTCTTACTTAGGCTTCACCGAAAGAGCTTATCAAGAGGAAGCTACTTACTTTTAAAATAGGCTGAGAGATAAATTGAGTGGTTTCAAAATTTTCTTCTCTTACTTGTTAAATCTTATTAGAAACTAACCATTGTTTTCCATTAAGCTTGTCTTTAGCGTTCACCAAAAGAGTAGTGTTTACTAGTTCAGTTAGGGATAACACGTTATATAAAATCACTTTGCAAGGATGGTCTCACTCTTGATTACTTAAGGTATTTTTTGTTTGCAAGGGGATCTAAACCACAACATAATTCTTTGAATAAAACTTTTAGGTAACTTCTGTAAGGAAAAGCCACCCCATTAAAGCTTACATATAACCCATCAATACAAAGTCTTAGAAAGATTTAAATTTACACTTAATTCTCAAGATCAAAGTTTTACAATGCTTATGCCAGTGAAGAGATTGAATATTATTTCTCACTAAGAAGAGTTACCAGCCAAAATACAAAAAAAAGACAAAACTACTACTTCACGTAATTCTCCGAACAATTCCAGGCAAGAGGTCATATAAACTCTCTTTACAAGCAATGTTACACAGTTTACAACACATTGGACATTTTTACAAGGAACTTCATAAATTGTACAGATGAACCTTTAACACTCTTTTCCTCTAGTCTACTCGCATAATCCATTTGCACAAATATTAACTAGAGTCAGTTCGCTAGAACTGAGCATGTTAAGACTACCCATAGCAACAGTAAGCTAACATTTTATAATATCATGAAAGTAAAATTCTAAACTCAAGAATGGATCAAATCACAAACCACTAATCAATATGTTTCACAAGATGACGAGATTTATACCAGCCAACAAGGAGGAATCCCAATATTCAAGTGAGAGAGATATTCCAAAGACAAACAAGGTGAGACCTTATTGGTGAAGACAACCAGGCTGAGAGTATTGAGATTTCAGTCATGTAATCCTATGGATTACGTGATTGAAATCTAACACCCAAACATCATTCTAATATTATTAACCAAAAAGATAAAGATCAGTAAAAAAACTTCACATATTCAAAATTGCTTGGTAACAAGACTGCATTAACACACATCCTTGTTTTAGGAAGAAAATAGGCCCCAACCATATATGAACACAAATCAGTCAAAGATTAAAGTTAACTTCACTCGGCTGAATAAACCAACATACATATAATACTTACAACATTATAACTAAATCTGAAGGTTCAATATACCAAGCAATTTTCACCGAACCTAATTATTTTTCATCAAGAAGTTAAATAAATTGGATTCTATCCAACTAAAACTACATTACAACAACTATAGTTGGATTTCACAGGCAAGGATCAAGAAGAAGTCTTTTCACCAAAGGTTGTTATTATCTTACATCACATAATCAATAATAAACCCGTAATCTACCCCTTGTATGATCGTTGTAAGAGTTAGGGAATTAGCTCACTAAAATATGTAACTGAGTCGATTCCTACCTTTTCCATTTTCATACAAGTCTAACCCAATTCAAAGAAAGTTAAGCATTCTATTTTCATACATGCCTCAATCAACACTTACTCAGAAAGTCCCTACCTGAATTATTGAAGGTTTCCTAAGCTACAAAATGGATTTAATAGAAACCCATTTCATTCGATACTTGAATTTAAACAAGCAAGGGATAGTTTGTTGAAAAAATATAAGTGAATCGACACAAGATCCTCTACTCGTGACCCAACTCGAGTCACCAATCACAAGGTTAACAGTCAGTGAAGGGGAAAAAACAAAGCAAAATACTCTTCCTATGAACTATGCCTTCTCTTCCGTCTCTAAAACAACATATGAATAGCTTGGGCATACCCATCTATTTCTCGACAGTCTACTCGACCTATCCTGATAGTCGTTCCAAAGAAAACATCTGCTACTACAGAGTTCGATTGAACTCTTTTATCTTATGATACTGTGACTCACGTCACAAGATCTGTATTGAGCAGTCAATATTTCACTCACGTAGGCCTCTAAGAAAAAAAAACATCATGCTCACTATGCGAGGACTACACACAGATTCAGCCCAAGAAAGGCTTTTACCAAGACAAAAAACAAACATTTAGCCTAAAACTGGCCATGAGTCGACAAATCTACAATTTTCCACTAATGTTATTCATGGCTCAAGTTTATATCTGCTACTGCTGGTTTAGAAATTGAACTCAACGGCCATTATTCACTATCGTCTCTAAATGTCAGCCGAATTTAAGAATTAAGCAGGAAGGCACCCCGGTTAAAGATCTAACACCCACAGTATAAAACATCAACCATTATTTTGCTATCACATGGCAGTTACTCTTTTATTTTGAAAAGAAAAACGAGGCAGAAAGGAGTGTATACATGCTATCACAGTTGCTACCAGGGTAAGAAAAAAAACAAACAACTCCCAACAGTCCTTCCTTTCCTTCAATCTGGGTCGATTCACAAGGAAAAGCAGAAGCCCATTCTAAATGCCATAACAGATAAAAAAAACAAATAGAAGGACATTCAATTCATGACATAATAAAAAGGGGTAGCAGAAGATTGCAAGGGCAGGTTTAACATGCCTGGTTTAAAACGCCATCTCCATATGCATATGATTGTTTCAATGCCGCTGCTTGCCCTTAACCTAAAATTCTCTGAGAGCTCGAGCTAGTGCCACATTCACGTGGTGAAAAATAGCTACAAAGCCAACCCCATGATTTGAAGCTCGGACACAAGACATAAAGATTACATCACGCTCTTGGCTCTAAAAGGCATCTACCGTAATGATAAATAACCTTTTCCCCCATCAAGTTAGAGGACAGCATCAAACTCTCGGTGTAAACATTTCAGCTGTAGCTTGTAAGGTGTGATAATTCCAACAGGAAACTTTATGCCTGCCAACCTGGTGACTCGTTGAAAAAGCTCATATAATGGCAAAGCAAATTGTGTTTCACGAATATTCTGATATGAAACAGATCGGCCTCTATGAGGTTCTCTTCCATGAGTTACATCGTACAACAAGTAGGATTTTTGTAAATAAATTTCATCAGGTCTGCTGGTAACACCCTCACTGTCACATAACCGATTTTGAAGAAACAAACTCAGTACATGATCTGGATCTGAAAAATATCCTGCTACCTTCATCTCCCAAGACATTTTCTCCAACATTGCATAGATCTCTTGTGCCCATGGGTGTGATCTACCACCTCCTTTCCATGGGGTGTTATGAGAAAATCTCTTGTAACTGTTGTCAAGAGAGATTTCAAGCACTAGTTGGAAGCCCTGTGTAGGGATTGATGAACAAGTTGTTGAATCCTTTCTTGTGTGAAAGTTTAAGCATCAACACCCCACTCGTCCAGTATTTTAAAACAATCCTTAGTATGCAGTTTGCCATCGGAGCCGACAAAATCCAGAGCGAAAATACCAGATCTGTAGCTGCTAATGAGCTGTGCTCGCACATCGGAGGCAGAGGAGGGCTCGAATGGAACTGCAAGCCAGTCGGTTGGCAGAATCTTTAGCACGCTTTCAAAGCATTCCATATCACAACGTCCATCAATCTAGTTTTCTTGGCCACATCTTTTGAGGGTGTGAATGACCTCCTCGTCCCTGTCAGCCGCCACATACACTAACACCACTTCCTTGCCTCCCTTTTTCAGTTCCTCGTGTGACTGGAAAACCACACCAAGTGCATGCTGCAGAGGAATGTACAGCCAGTGAGGCCCAATCAGAATACCTATTAGTTTCCCATCCAAAACACTAGATTTTACAGGGTTTTTAAAGAATTTAAAAGGAAGAAATCCATGTTAAATTCACCACTTGGACGGAAGTGACTTTCCAAAATGAAAGGCAAGACAGCTCAACTAAAACTTTAACTCGTTCTTCTACTACAGCTACAACAACAAGATTTTGCAACAACTCAGGATCACGATTGTGGTCGATAAGTGCAACCAGAACATCAGGATCAACACCAACGGTTCCTTGGGATCATACCCTGCGGCAGCTGATCTAGATTTAAGCCATCGATCAGATTGTGGTTCAGGCTTGGCACCATGGAGCAGAGGGAAATAATGCGCTTTCCAATGCCTCTACAGATTAAAATTGCCCAACCACTTTTCAATATCATATTGTGCATAGTCTGGATCATTGATGCCCATGAAAACACATTTCTTTCAGGCATTCCATCAAATAGTCCATGTGCCTTATGCATCCATATCTTGCAGACATGTCTATCAGGCACTCCCGATTATAACATCGGACAAAAATCCTTTCAATTATTTTTTTTGATGGATCTCCACAACCTGTATCAAAGCTCCACGTTTGGTATAGGCACAGGCTAGGAGTGTGTTGGTCCAGAATTGAGTGGTTTTGGGAAATTGTTTATTGCATTTGGTGAGACTGTGACAGCTATTGAGGGCGCCCCCTGCCAAATTGACCCAACTCTCACCCACATGCCTACAAACTCCACTCTGCCTTCAATTCTCTCTGAAAAGTTGTCCCATTCTTTCATTTGGTCAAGCACTTGATTACATTCACCAAACCTCTGCACCTTGCCAAGAAATCACGTGCCTTCCCATGCCCTCCACTCCATTTCCATTTTTTTAAATTTATTTATTTCAAATTTTCTTTTTTTACTTTCATTATAATTATTATTCTATTTTTATTTATTTTATTCTAAAACTCATTCTATTTATATTGTTATTCTATTTTATTTTTATTTTTCTGGATCTCAGGTATGCCCCAGCAGTAAAAGGAAAGGGGCACCACAATAAGCGAATGGTTACATGAGCCTTAATATTGCTTGTGTAGTCTTGAAGCCTAAAACGCCTAGTCAAGCTAACTAGCCATGCATCGGCTCGTGACCATGTTGTATCTCCTGAATAAGTGGGTGGGTTGAGTGATTAAATGAAATATTTACGCGAACGCCACTCCCAAACCGTGGCGCCACCACAAAACCTACTCTTCCTCATTTGCGCAACGAGGCTCGATTAGCGGGAGCGATAAACAAATCAAAAGGATAGTTTAACGATAACAGAGGATGATATCGATAACAATCGATATAAAGAAGGTAATAATAAAATACAATCGTTGATCGATAATACAATCATAATGTCATTATTATTATTATTATCATTATTATCATTTTACAGCATGTAAAATAATTATCAATTATAGTCATAATGGTCAGCAATCGAGGTCGACGAAGGCACAACGACACACCATGCTTAGCACTCGATCACCACAGGAAGAACAGGTGTAGCGTAGAACAGGGCATTACAAGTTCCACTTGGGCAAGAGTGTTGGGGGTTTTTAGGACTCCCAAGGGCTACTCCATCTTGGTAACCAACTGTTGCGATATATATTCTTCCTTCTTCACCTTAGAAGGATGGTCGTCCTCTCCATCATGTAACAAATCCGCCACATGCTCTTTTACTTGTTCCTTCATGAGGGAAGAGTTTTTCCCTTCTAGGGTTGAGTGACTCCTTGGTGTGATTCGGTTCTTAGGCCTTGTGCTAATGCCCACACTCTTGTACTCTAATTCCATGAATTCCTCAAAGGAAATGGCATCACACATCCTTTTTAGAAGGGATTGGTACTCTTATGTTAGTTTGTCAGCTCTTGAAACCCTTTTCTCCTTGAGTGAACCACCACCTTGCATATTTTAGATGGCTAGGGTACACCTATCCAGTGCATCCGCTATCCTTCATTGTATTCTCATGATCCTTTCTGACTTATTCTCCATGTTTCATAGACTGGGAGGATGATGCTCTAATACCACTATAATTTCCCTTTTTGGGGGACTTTTGAAAAATATCTACGGTTGCATGAGAGATGACTGAAATTAAATTTTAAATGGCTGTAATCAGACTTCTGAGGACTGGATATGACTAAAAATGCACATGGAAACCTGTAATTTTCCCTTCCTAGGGAAGTGACCTATTTTAGGAACTCTCACTCACTTTTGGATGCCCTAAACTTGTTGAAAATATGCCTAATCAAGTTCAAAAATTCTAATTAATTACCAATAGTAAAATTAGGAAATAAAATTGATTTTTAGTGCCCTGGAATTGAAGATATGAATTTCTAAAACCCTTATCTGCAGAGTTACTTTAAAAATTCATAACTTCACTTAGGAAGCTCCAAAATTCATGAAACTCGGGATCTTGGGGTTTAAAAATATGAAAAATATAAATATCAACTCAAACTTCTGAAACATCCACTCAAACATGCCAAATTTGACCTACAAGCAATTTGCCCCTCTTGGAAATAATGCATAAGTGACTCAAACATGCAAGGAAATTATTGTTTTCACTTTTAACAATTAGTATAAGTCCATCCATGCAAGAAATCATACCATACATCCATCAAAATATATCCAACATGCTCTTGATACAAGTTGCCTAGCGTTAGATAGAAAGATATTAGCTCCAAATTCCTTGAGATATTTAATCATTCCAAATATCCTTTCTTGAGGGTTTTTATCCGTAAGAAAAGTTCCAATATCAAGGGTTTTCGTCCTTGAAGTGGTCTCAAATAAGGGTTTTCATCCTTGATGAGAGAGGAAAAGTACTAGCTTTACCCCAAAGAAATAATAAGATTCAACATATCCATCAAATGGCCAAGCAATCTCCTTTTATAAGATAAGGGGTGATACATCATAATTTATGTCCAATCTTATAATAAGTACCTTTTAATTATCTAATTTTTGTTTAGAGCCTACATGCTCAAAATACCTTATATTATAATTAAATAAGTTCTTTTGTTAGGGTGCTTGGCTTCCCATAGGAATACATGATAATAATGAAAATATCTACTTACAAAATGTCATCCAAGTCTTCCCCTTACTACCTTTCTTAAACCCACTGGGAGGAAAGATGGATTAAGGTCTTCAATTCCGCTAATCTTCAAAAAGGGACATGACATATCCATGGCAATGGTAACAGGAGTACTCTCTCCCCCTCTCTAGTAAAACCATTAGGTGTATGCTTTCCTTTGTTTTATTTTTATACTTACATACTATTATTTTCATGTTAAGTTTGAAATTTTCAAGTTAAAGTTTGATTTCCAATACTATGGACATTGACTGCACTTTTCTCTACAGGTACTCATCTTGGAAAAACAAACACAACAAGAAAAAAGACAATCCTAGCACAAACACAAGGCACTTTGAGTGAAGACAAAGCATGTCTAGACACTCATGTAACTCTTCCTTTAAGTACGCAATTTTTGATTCCATACTTAAAAGGGGGAAATGTAGATACTCATTTTAGTAATTCATTTCTTGCAACAACACAAATTGTACAACACTTTTTCACTAGTCCACACTTGCTCAATTTGACCAATTATGCTATCCCTAACTATATCTCACTCATTCTTGGTTGCACACATAACCTATTTGTTCGCATAACAATCATATCAATTAATCAAATTAGGCTATACCCTCGCATATTACAATTCTAATTTCCAAATTACTGGCACATACATCTGGGACCATAGCGCCTAGAAAGGGCCATAACGTCCATAAGTTATGGGACAACCTGTATGCTTTCATCCCTTTCCCTCTAATGGAAATTTTCTCAATTTGAATCTCTTTTTTATGATCCTAATTGACTTTACCTGAGTTTTATAGATCTAGAATGCATATATAAGCAAGTTATTCATCTCTCATTAACGAGGGGCATTCTATCTACTTGGCACCTAACATTCTAAGGAGAAAACACTAAGAGAAATCATAAGTAAAGCTACTCCAAGAATCCCTAGAGTTGTCATATCCTCTACATATTAATTTAGGGTATTCCTCTACCCAATTTTGTAAACACAAAGAGCACATCATCTCAAGTCAAGTTAGGGAAAAGGTCAAGTACAATCACATTGTTGCAATCTCGAGACTATTAGTTTGGTTGCATACATTATAGATATCACATGTTAGGTGAGAACGATGTGTGGTTTGATCCCTCTTCAAAGTAACAATGACGTCAGTGGTGCACATGGGTGCCCACAACCCAACTAATGTTTGTTTTGCATGAATCCCTCACCATCTAGGGTTTTGAATATTTAATCAACTACACAATGAACATCACACGGTGTCAAAAGGTCCAAATTATAGACATGAGTAGATTTGGAAACAATGCACAGACCCAAAAAATTTCAAGAGAAGAGAGCATAAAGGGACATGGACGTACAAAAAGGGTTGTAACAACCATACGTTTTGGGCTATGCCATATGCCATGGTCTAAACATCTCTGCAGGACAAAATTTCAAAGACAACTTTGTCAAACTATTTCTAGCCCTTTTCAGTTATCAGGTCAACACAAATAACACACAATCCAAAACATTATCTAAGTCTTCTTCTCACTCTCATTACTAGTACTTTGTTTCGGTATCTATCACTAATTATCTTTGTTTCACGTATTATCTTGATATTGCTGCAATTATTTTTGGAAACTAATTGATTAAGATAATATACCATCGGTTACCAACCCCTATAAATTTAACCATTTAGGTTAAATCAATAACCTACCCCTACAATAAGCCATTCACACATAGAGAATGAGCCATAGGAAGGGGAATATCCTAAAGACTCAGGCGTAGAGACATCCACAACTCCAAGACTACTTCTAGAGGTTTTCACCATTAAAGATGAATGGAATGAGTCCGGTGAGAAGAAACAAGATGAGGAAGATGAAGAACATGAATGTGGTGGACGCTTAGAGGCTGAGCACAAGGATAAAGAAGAAGCTAAAAAATGACACAAAAGTAAGGAAAAATGCATACACACTGAAGAGGAGGTAGAGAAAATGAGTTGAAATATGATGAAAATAACCCCATTAAAATCTCTTTGTGCAAGAGTGCAAAAGGGGAAGCCTGATAAGGACTTGTTTGCATGGATAAACATGAAGGAATATGTGGGCTCAATTCGATCGAATAAGGTGCTATCATTCATTTTGAATGCATGCACAGAGGAACCCTATTATGGGTTCCTCATCTCAAGCCTCAACAAAATCAATGACAAGGACGAGGAACCCCTAGCCATCGCAAATACCTACTAGATGTCAGAGATGCAGGCAGGGAAAGTATTCCTAAAAATAGCTAGTAAAATTATCCAACAGGGTCCGAATAATAACACACATTGTTACATACAAACAAGAAAGATGGATTATCAAAGAGACCAAGAATAAATTGGGTGAGCTGACTAGGGAACACAAAACCCTACATGAGAAATACTCGTGCACTGATAACAAGGAGAATTGAGCAAAAATATGCTCAGAAATGAGTCTAAACTAATAGAAGACCACCCAATACATCCCTCGACAAATGTAGAAGAATTAGAGCAGTTGTTAAACCTTCCATTCAAGAAGATAAATGTTGATAGGGAAATGGTGAAGCAAAATAGGGGAGAAAAAGATAACATATGGGTTTTCTGTGGAAAGAAATTGGAGACATGCATAACACTAGCAAAGGATTTCGAAGACAAGGCCACGTACACAGACAGACTACTCAAAGGGTTTTTTGTGGAAAGAAATATGATGAAAATAACCCCATAAAATATCTTTGTGCAAGAGTGCAAAAGGGGAAGCCTGATAAGGACTTGTTTGCATAGACAAGCATAAAAGAGTCTATGGGATCGATTTGATCAAAGAAGGTGCTATCACTCATTTTGGATGCATGCACAAAGGAACCTTATTATGGGCTCCCCGTTTCAAGCCTCAAAAAAATAAATGACAAGGATGAGGAACCCCTAGCCGTCGCAAATACCTACCAGATGTCAAAGATGCATGCAAGGGAAGTGCTCCTAAAAATAGCTAGCAAAATCATCCAACAATATCTAAAAATTAGCATAGATCATTACATAAAAAGAAGAATGGTGGACGAGTTGACCAAAGAGCTCAAAGAGACCAAGAATAATTTGGGCGAGTTGACTAGGGAACACAAAACCCTACATGAGAAATACTCACGTACTGATAAAAAAGAGAATTGAGAAAAAATATGCTCAGAAATGAGTCTAAACTAATATAGACCACCCAATACAGCCCTCAACAAATATAGAAGAATTAAAACAATTGTTAAACCTCCCATTCAAGAAGATAATGCTGATAGGGAAATGCTGAAGCAAAATAGGGTAGAAAAAGATAACATTTGGGTTTTTCAACAAAAAGAAATCAAAGACATGCATAATAGTAGCAAAGGATCTTGAAGACAAGACCACTTACATAGACAAACTACTAAAAGGATTTTCAAGAAAACAAGAATAATGGACGCTCGCATGAAAGAAGATACCCAAAAACAAGCCACCCTGGAAGCCCAAATGGATAGCGATGGAATTAATAAGGCTACTCGCAACAAACTCATGGAGGAGATTGAGAAGATATGAGAAGAGGTTGCTAAAAAAGGGGAAAATATTAGGTAGTGACTAGATAATTTGTGAAATCTCACTACCAAGACTAAAACTAAGCTAGAAGACGTGAACATTCAGGCTAATGAAAAATTCCAAGCAATACATGTAGAGGCCACTATTGGTGTAAAAGGCACCAAAGCTTTATCGAACTAGTTGTGCGGCTAGATCAAATCACTCCCCTCTAAAAGGCACTAGATGATTGACAAATGCATTAAGATGTGCTCAGATAAGAGGTACTAAAGCTATTCAAGGAGCCACATAAAATGTTACCTGAGGGAAAACAACCAAATTAGTGTGGGGTAATGTTAGACCCTGAGATTCTTGTATTCTTTTATTGGTTAAGTTCCACATTGGGACCTAATTTTTCATTCTTTATTCTTTATATTCTTTGGAATGCATGCGAGAATATTAAGAGAACTACACATTAGAATATCAAGAAAACAGAGTGAGATACTTATGGAGGAAAAGTGTGAGAATTTGGGAAAACACACAAGTTCTAGAAGGAAGCACTTTGGATTTGGGATAAGACAGGAGGAAGCTTCACGAATAACAATAGAACACGAAGGCACACAAGTATATTTAGAAGAGAGCATGTACATGCAAGAGATAAATCAACACATAAGAAATGGATGGAATAAATATAGTAGAAGCAACTGCAATTTGAGTTACTTGCATGAAGTCAGCATAAGAACAAGTAGAACATGTCAAAAATAGATGCTCTAAAGATAACACATGAGGTAGATAAAGTACATATGTGGTTAAATATAGTTGTGAGACTTCTAGAGGATTACCATACAGAGTATAAAACTATAGTATGGCAACATGTGGCATAGTCACCGCCTCAATGTAATAGTTAAGTGGTAATTATAGAATGCAAGGGATAAGAATAACTCTTGTTCAACTAGTGAAAGGCAAGTCCCCACTAGTATATATACCCCTTATGGGTTCATTGTAAAAAGAGGATGATCATGGACATATGTAGGTCTTGGATGCATGAATGATATTCTTTTGGGAATGTTATGTAATGTTTTAAGTGATCAATATAAAGTACAAAATGTTATGGAGTAAGTATATTTTATGTGCATGAGTATTTAATCTGTGTATTTGATTAATGCTTCTATTTTGTTATCTATTAAAATCCATCATCATAATGCCAAAACATGATGGGAACAATATTCTCTCGCGCCTTGGGTGAGTGTACTAAGGTTTCTACTTTGGGGTGATAGGCCAACGTGACGGGTGAGAATAACTATGTTCGCTAGTATAACAAAAGTTTTGAGTGCATCAGTGTGATTTTTGAGGTGCAATTAGACGTACAACAACAAATTTGTTATTGTATGATGATTAATACTCTAAGAAGTTCCCGATTCTTTATTCATTGGATTCATCAAAATTGTATGCATCTAAAGATGAGCCCCAATGCCTTCTGTGTTCTAGAGTAACCAAAGAGGTTGACAAGACATTTTTGTCATTGAAATTATAGTCATACAATATTAGTCTAAACAAAATCTTGGTGTATGATTCAAGATCCCATATTGAAATACTAGCTCCATACAATTTCAAATCCCATATCAGAAACATCTCCATATAATTTAGGCCCCGTATCCACATGTCAATTAGTATCATGAATATCCATAATAATGATAAATCCATTTCTGAAATTTATTTTGGAAGGAAGTATGACGACCTACATGATATGGACCGATGATCTTGATGTCAAGAAAATTTGCCACATGTACTTCATTGCAAACGTAGTCCATGCATTTGCCATTTTCTTGAGTAAGCAATCCCTCATTACAACTATATCATAAACATGAGAAAGAAAATTAGTGTGAAATTGAAGAATGATGAAAATGTTTCTTCTAAAGCATGTTTTTGTTCCTTTTCACACAACAAACCATCCGTCGGTGACAGTTAGGCTCCTACGAAAAATGCTTGACCGAGAACAAGATGAATAAAGCCACGAGTTTTGCTTAAAACTGAGAAGATAAAAATAACAATGTTGGATCATGTGTTTAATGCCTAGCAATAATAACACTATCAAGGGAAAAGTTGACTTATGCATTGAGAGTATTGAATGCCATGGTATTTACTTTCAGAACTTTTTCTAAAGTTTGTTGCCTCAAGGATATTTCATTACACCCTCTTTCTCCTTCCAACAACTCACTAAATGACTCTTAGTTCATAGGTGAATTACCAAAAGAAATAAGAGAACAACCCACCTTTCCTCCAACATTTTGTGTTACTCACTCCCTCCCTTTATCCCCTTCTTCATCATCGACTTCCTATTGCACTCAAATAATTTTTGGATAAAAATTGTGTGAGTTTTTTTTTTTTAAATCGACGTTTCAGATCATCTTCCATAATCCATCATCAGGATAAGAAAACTATTGTATTGTTTCTCCTTTGGTCCTCCTTATCGACATATCCATTGCACCTCTCGAATGCAATTGCTAATTACAAAAAAAAATCACAACCCCTCCCAACATAATTTGTATCTTTAGGAGTTATTCCCAATTTTTTTGGTTGTGTTTTTCCTAAAATCTAAACAACTCAATAAATTTTATTTAATTTCTATTAGTGCAACAATCATACGTTGAGTCGCCCATAACTTTTGTTAACCAAGTCACAATTTGTTATCTTGTTGGGGTCTTCATGATTATTCTTTTTTAATATGTTGACTTGTGTATTTTTTTTCTAGAAAACTTGTGGCTAACTCGTTATTAATCCATCTATATTTCTATTAATCCTCCATTCTTCCATATCTTATCTAGTTATCCCCTCCATTTTAAAAAAATTATTAATTAAGTTATTTTGATTCTAGAGGATTTTATTGTTTTTTTTCCCTTTGAATATAAGCCTGCCCAATTCACGAGAAGGAAACCACGGGCATCTAGCTGTTTTTAACAACACACTGGCGAATGGAAGGCACCCAAATGGATGATGGCCTCTGATTTCCCTGGGGACGAGTTTTTGAATTTTGCATGGACAATTGTAGTTAGTGCAGGATATATTGCAGTTAGCAGGAGCACTTGATCTCATTTTGTATAAGCCATGAAGGCCTCCTTGAAGCTGAGAGACGGCCAGAAGCCCCTGGTAAGAGCCAAGATTCCCCTCAACATTTTGGGTCTTCCATTGGTCTCTCTGGTATTGCTGCAGGAGATAGTACGGAATTGTGCTTGCATTTAGGCACTTTCTGGGACACAGGCCCTGCCCTAAAACTAGCTTACAAGCCGAATGATTCATGGAGTCCCTTTCAGTTTAGTGCTCAAAACAGGAATTGGGGAGTGGGGTTCTCCTGCAGGGGCTGCACTGGCCATGACTGCAGAAATTAATCTTTTGGGTAGAGGGAATCCTTCCTTCTGCCTTAATTTCAAGCCCCAGTTGGGCGACTTCACTCTTAAAAAGAATGTCAGATCTTCACTTGTATTACCCACAAATCAAACAGAGGATGGTGGTTGGTTTGGGTCAAAGCCCTATCAAGCTCCTTTTAGTCCAGAAGGGGCGAAATCTGGTTTGGCTGATCCTTTACACTCAAAAGAAGCGATCCCATCAAGGTTTCAGTTGAAGCTCAATGGACATGAGAATGGGATCTCAAACGGTAAGGAGGAAGATGTCGAGCTAGAAGATGTTGTGGTGAGTCCCAATCCTTTAGAAACCGCAAGTGGGTTTGCTTTGAATATGGCTGAAGAGAAACCATCGCGTAAGTACCAGATTGGAGGAAGTTTCAAGGAATTGAAATCTGTGGGTGCGGAGAAATTGCTAGAGGGTTTGTCTCTGACTGCACACAGCAGGTTCCCTGTGAGAAAGCATGCCATGGTTCAAGTCAGGTGGGGGGTTAAGCTGGCCTTTTGATTTGTTCAATGGGTGGGAAGCAAGGGATCAATCTAGGTTTTCAATGCATAAAATTGCCTTGCCTTTTTCTGGAAAAGGTAAGTATAGAGAACGTTGAACAAATGAGAAAGAGAAGCCCTTATGGTGGCTCGCAAACCTCTTTGGAAAACTTGATGTTGCCCTGTTATAAGGGGGGAGGCAAATGAGCTTGCTCATATCACAGGGATCTGCTACTCCATGAGAAGACAGCTTCATTTACTTCAGGCTGAAAACAGTGTGTTGAAACAAGCTATGGAGGACATGAGTTCAGAGCTTGACTACAAAGGAATCAGAAAGAATGGTGACAATTTTTCCAACGCAGATGTCAACTCATGGCAGAAACCTATTGAAGAGTTTCCTAGAAAGGACAAAGTAAGGGAAACAAGCTATAAAGAAAGTGACAAGAAAAAGGTTGGCTCAAGAGAAAGCTCCAAAAGGGAGAGCAAGGCTCCAAATGGTGGGTTTGCTAATGATTTTCCAACCAGTACAGGGAGCTCACCAGTGGATGTCGGCGAAGAGCTCAAGAAAGCAATCAGGGGTGCTTCTGGAAGCTTGGGTGATAAGTAAAATACTTGTTACAGTGAGTTGAATTAGTTTTGAGGCAAAGTTAGGAAGCATCTTTCTGATGTTGTTTTCATACCTATGTTTAATTGAGTACTTGAATAGATTTTAGATCCAAGATGGACTTCATTAAGCTAGCTAGATCCCGTTTCTGTACCTCCCATAAATCTAGTTAGTTTTTGTGAATATTAGTTATTTCACAAATAATTTGTCGAATTTTCTATTAATGTAAATATCTTTTCTTTACGGTGTCATTGCTCTATCTAGTTCTCTTTGGACTGAAATCCCTCTTTATGGTGTCAAAAATATTGTAAAATTCACCTGCTAAGCTTTCTATTTATAAGTAATGATAATATTCTTTACATGTTCGCACCTTAGAACGCTTTTAGTTTAAGCTGTTAAATTTCTGGAGAGTTCTCAGTTGGATTCATGGTTCATTTTTGTATGTACTGGAAATATTTATGTTAGTGATCAGGCAATTATTAACAAAATATTCATCATCCAGTAGATTTTTTAAGGGATGCCGTCAGCTTGAGACTACATAATTTATGTTTTATATAAGGCAGTTATTTGGTTTAGTGGTCTGATTAACAAAATATTCATGAACTCAGTAGATTTTAGGAGATGTCATTACTGTGTGACTACATTATTGATTGTGTGAATAGTTTGTTCAGGGAGTAAGGTCATGTAATTTGTATAACTAGATAATGGTATCATGCTTAACAGAACTCCGTTACGAAGTGATTCTATGAAGGTAGATTCCTAAATTTTCTCAGTGGGTTTGACTGAGTAAAATTCAGGAGCCTTTTGCACTGAAATAGCTCTATGGGATATCATGTGTCATCTCTGCTACACTTTTTCAGGATCAGTATCTGAACTATGATCCTTCCATTAATTCTTAAAAGTTATCTCTACAAAAGTAATTAGAATCATTCTCCAGAAACATTGATTGCATGTGCGCTGCTGTGTGGGAGTTAAATAATCTTAAGCTGCTGCTGCATATCTTCAACCCCTCTTTTAATGGTAGCCAATTCTACTTTATAATGGGAAATTCTATATTTTGCATTCTCAGAATAAATGATTTTTCATTGGACCAGCTGGGGTGTAAACTGTAAAACTTGAATCATTAAACCCCTCCATGAGACCCCTGTCTTGCTTTCAGTGCACCCCAATGTTTTGGAAGTTTAGTGAAGCTCTGACAGCAGATGCAACAAGTGGTCCTAAATTATCTCCTGCAAAGTGTGATACAATTTGAAATGCCCCTAGACCGGGCCATCACATAAAAGGATTGTTGTGAGAAATTACTTGCATTTTGTCAAACTATAAATGTAAAGAAACAATATGAGAATGTTATGCTGTCCAGGGTGAGATTTTAGGAGATGTCATTACCGTGTGACTACATGATAGATTGTGTGAATAGATTGTTCAGGGAGTAAGGTCATGTAGTTTGTATATCCAGATAATGATATCGTGCTTAACAGAGCTCTGTTATGAAGTGGTCCTACAAAGGTAGATTCCTAAATCTTCTCAGTGGGGATGACCGAGTAAAATTCAGGAGCATTTTGCACTGAAATGGTTCCATGGGATATCATGTTTCATCCCTGCTACATGTTCTCAGAATCAGAATCTGAACCATGATACTTCCAATTTCCAAGAGTTCTTAAAAAGTTGTCTCTACAAAAGTAATTAGAAACATTCTCTATTGCATGCCTGCTGCCATGTGGGAGTGAAATAGTCCTAAGCTGCGGCTGGATATCTTCAACCCCTCTTTTAATGGTAGCCAATCCTACTTTTTATTTGGAGATTCTATATTTTGCATTCTCAGAAAGCATCACCTTTCATTGGACCAGCTGGGGTGTAAACTGTAAAACTTGAATCATTAAACCCCTCCATGAGAGCCAATCCCTGTCTTGCTTTCAGTGCACCCAATGTTTTGGAAGTTTAGTGAAGCTCTGACAGCAGATGCAACAAGTGGTCCTAAATTATCAGTGCATCCAATGCTCTCCTGCAAGTGTGATACAATTTGAAATGCCCCTAGACCGGGCCATCACATAAAAGGATTGTTGTGAGAAATTACTTGCATTTTGTCAAACTATAAATGTAAAGAAACAATATGAGAATGTTATGCTGTCCAGGGTGAGATTTTAGGAGATGTCATTACCGTGTGACTACATGATAGATTGTATGAATAGATTGTTCAGGGAGTAAGGTCATGTAGTTTGTATATCCAGATAATGATATCGTGCTTAACAGAGCTCTGTTATGAAGTGGTCCTACAAAGGTAGATTCCTAAATCTTCTCAGTGGGGTTGACCGAGTAAAATTCAGGAGCATTTTGCACTGAAATGGTTCCATGGGATATCATGTTTCATCCCTGCTACATGTTCTCAGAATCAGAATCTGAACCATGATACTTCCAATTTCCAAGAGTTCTTAAAAGTTGTCTCTACAAAAGTAATTAGAAACATTCTCTATTGCATGCCTGCTGCCATGTGGGAGTGAAATAGTCCTTAGCTGCGGCTGGATATCTTCAACCCCTCTTTTAATGGTAGCCAATCCTACTTTTTATTTGGAGATTCTATATTTTGCATTCTCAGAAAGCATCACCTTTCATTGGACCAGCTGGGGTGTAAATTGTAAAACTTGAATTGTTAAACCTCTCCACGAGACCTGTCTTTTAATAGTAGCCAATCCTACTTTTTATTTGGAGATTCTATATTTTGCATTCTCAGAATAAATCACCTTTCATTGGACCAGCTGGGGTGTAAATTGTAAAACTTGAATTGTTAAACCTCTCCACGAGACCTGTCTTTTAATAGTAGCCAATCCTACTTTTTATTTGGAGATTCTATATTTTGCATTCTCAGAATAAATCACCTTTCATTGGACCAGCTGGGGTGTAAATTGTAAAACTTGAATTGTTAAACCTCTCCATGAGTCCCATCTTACTTTCAGTGCATCCAATGCTCTGGTGAAGCTCTGACAGCAGGTGCAACAGGTGGACCTAAATTATCTCAAGCAAGTGCAATATAATTTGAAATGCCCCTAGACCGGGCCATGACTTAAAAATGGATCTTTGTGAGAAATAACTTGTGTTTTGTCAAACTATAAATGTAAAGAAACAATATGAGAATATTATGCTGTCCAGGGTGAAAGGTATGTGGCTTTGGGTTTTGTAACCTTAAAGCTTGTTTTAACTTTTACATATAAACCAAACCCCAAAACTATCCCAACTGCTAACTATTTGTGATTCTTAAATGATTGGGCTTCACAGGAATATATTTATGAAAAAACCTCCATCCGTGGTAAATATGGTTTCCATGTTTGGGTGTAAAACCATTAAACAAGCTATTTCATACAATTTAATCGATGGAATGATAGACAAGATAGAGAACTCTATTATGCTACCCAGGAATACAAGTATTGCAATGTTACCCTACCACAGTCCTATATCCTTGTTGGTTTGCTGGCTGGTTTTCTTTACCGAACTGTTTAGGAGATGCTATTGACTTTGGCATCATTATATCTGAGGCAATCTGATGCAGGCCAACAAAAGAAATTGGAATAACTTAGATCGTTTGCCTTCTATTTTGCTAAGACTGTCCTACTAGGCTTGTAGCCCTCCAAAACGACAAAGCTTGTTCTTCAGGAAAATTGGCAAACGGTTACAGGAATCTGAAAACCATTCTAGATATGCTTTTGGCTATTCTTACTGCACACAAAATTTCAAGGTTCCATTCACTATGTAAGTCCTCCAATTCGCCATTTGGATTTTTCTATCTTTGAGATGTCCTCAGAAGTTATGTACAAAATTTCAAGTCTTGGTTTGGTGTTTAAACCCTGTAAAATTCAATCTTCCCTAAACCCTAAATAGGGTTTCTGAGACAGCTGAGTAAGGTCCAAAACTTCTAAAGTAAATGTTACTCGATTTCATACCCTGAAACTTGTCCTGAAGGTCTATCTTACATCCCCTCGCAGTCCTGGGCTAACAGTAAAGCAAGAAAATACACAAAACTTCAACCCAAGTTAGTTTCTTACTTGATCTGGGCAATGTAGGCAGAGTTCTTAACATTCCAATGTACAAAATATCAAAAACAGAGTCTGTACCCTCAAATATTCATGAAAAGTCCTGTAACAGAGCTTTCTTCACCTTCTAAAGGCGTTCAAACACAGAAAACATTCTATCATGAAACAAAGAAGGAACCACTGGTGATTTTCTTGAAGGAAAAACAGTTTTAATCAGTTCTTCATTGCAAAAACAGAGTAAAAACTTCCTTCTCCTTCTTGATGTCTCCCTACCATCTATACACATTCAGAGCCCTTCGTGATAATAACTCACTCCTTTTTTGAGTCTTTTCCCTTTTCCATCGAATTTCTCCAATAACCACTATCTTGGGGGTTTTGTGTGTTCTTTTCAACCTAGGAAAAAGGAGTATTTGTTGTTTTAAAGAGCTCTTATTCTAAATTTCACTCTTAAGAGTCATTAAGGACATGACAAGATGTCAATTTCACCAATTCAAGACCCCTAGACGCTTACAGCTTACTCAACAAGCCAAAAGTTGCCCAACAAATTTTGAAAATTCAAACTCTCACTTTTGGGCGGGAAAGTGAGAACCCAAGCAAAATTTGAAATCTAGAACACTTGAAGACCTGACTAGACTTCCTAACCCTTATGAACACTCCCCAAACATGATCAAGACCAAAATTGAACTATACATGCCTGTCTTGGTTGATGCTCCTGCACCACAATCAGTTCTTCCTCTCTTTGGGATGTTTAGAAGCGTTTTTCTCACCCAAAATTTACTGTGGATTTCAAAGCCATCAAGGTTAATTGGGATGTGGGGAGCTTAAAGTAATAACTGCAATTAGTGCAAGACTCACACTATCTGGACAGAATTGTGGAATAGTTTTTCCGTGCAAGTTAACCTTCAATTGAATGCATATACTTTTGAAATTAATAACTGAACTTTCCATCTTTGTTTTCTACGCACTTACATTCTCAATGCATATGCCATGAATTAGCTGTCCAAAGCCCTCGTTTGTAGAAAACTGACTAAGACCAAATTTGACCAAAAAAATAATATGCCGAAGTTTGTAACAAGATTATTTCTTAAGTTCAAATCTATTAACTTTTCAATTTTCACTATAAGTATTGGACACCAACAAATTTGGCACCTAAATGATTTTGATGTTGTGTTTGTGCGTCACTAAATGATTTTGATTGGAAGGCAGTTAATGATTCTGATTGCTCGTTGCTTATTGATTTTGATTTGTGGTGGTAGAAGTTCATGTAAGTGATGATGGTTGGCTAACTGTTACATCCTCACTTTGTATAACTCATCGTGAATGTAAATTATGTGATATGCCTATTCAAAAGATTTAATTGTTTTATGGCGATTATGTTGGGAAAAGTATTAGAAAATTCATTGAATAAAGACTTTTGGCTAGATTGCTCAAGCACTGAGCTTAGGATATAGATGTGGCATATTTGAAAAATTCATGATTCACTATATAACCAGGGGTATTCATAAAGATTCTGAAATCATATTCTTGCCACTCTGCTATCCTAAATAAATTTCTGTGAGAGATAAGTGTATAGTCCAACATTGTCTCTCACTGTATTCACAAGGATTCTGGAATCATATTCTTGCCACTCTGCTATCCTAAATAGATTACTGTGAGAGATACGTGTAGATTACAACATTGTGGGTTTGACATAAATCAAACTGCACACAAGAACACCACAGTATAATTTGTGCCTTTTAATAGAATGTGGTGTTGCAATATCTCAGTGTGTATAGAGGAGGCATAGCTTCGTTGTGTGTATACCCAAAAGTAAAATGACGTGGATAAGAGTAAAGAATTTATGGTCCACATCACAATACAAGTATTCCAAAGGTATATCACAAAGTTGGCAACTCAATGGATCGATGATGCAGGTTTTCTTACTTCAGCAAATTGCTACTTGTCTCATGGCAATATTATGTACATGTGTGCATATCTGAAGAGAACATGTCTGTTCATCAACCTCTCAATGTGGTGGGTTATTTGTCCATGTGCTTAGCATGTATAAGTATTGGAAGAATTTAGATGAAATTTTTGACAGAGACTGTGCTGTGTGCCCAAACCTATGGTATTTTAGTAGCATGCGTACTCTTCTTAGCTTTATGAGAGGACCTTTTGTAACAGTTCCTTGTACTTTGCCTCAAGATGCAATTGAATCTCTTGATGTGGGATTTTCTATGGCTATGCCCATCTTAGAATTTAGGTGACTGTTATGTGGACTTCATGCAATTCTGTTGTTTTAGGTTCCTATTATCTTTTCTAAACGTTATATTTGGGGTTTTAGGTTCCTATTATCTTTTCTAAACATTATATTTGGGAAGATAGATCACTAGAAATTTTAAAGATTGACTGCCTAGATATATTAGGTGTTTCACTATAAATTTCAAGTACTGTCCAATTTGTGCCAAGCAACGTTGCTTGAATATTTTGAAGGTCTTTTAGAACTCTCTTAAATTACATTGTTGGGTTGTCAGAATAGTGAAATGCAATACATATTGGAGATTCAAGCAAGAAACCTGAATGGGTGACCTTATAAAATCCTAAAATAGCAGGAGTGTTTCAGAAGACACAACTGTAGCACAAGACCTCAATGAATCACGAAGTTGTAAGAGTAGTCTAGGAAACTCAAGTTTTGGACCTTAAAGAAACTTGAAGTACAGAACTCTAGTAAACTTAAAAGTGCAGTAACTTCTTACTGTTCAACGAGAATTTGTTCTTAATCTGAATGTTGTGAAACCATAGTGAAGCAGCCCAGGAAATTTAAGTGGAGGAGGTTCTCTCTCAAAATTTTCAATTTAGACAACATTTTTGCAAAAACCAAGATATATATGAATTAGAGAACACATGGTTGGCTTAAGAATGGGTTTTTAACATGGTAGCATTATTCTCAAAATTTGCGATTGAACACGACACGCTGCATTTTGCCATTTTCCAAGTTTTTCATCAAGCTGTTATATTTTTTTAAATATATACCTGTCTTTTTTGGCTCATTTTAACATTCAAGTGGTAGAAAAATACCTAACACAGGAAGACTGAAAAGTTTCAGTTTGGTGCTAGGGTTAGGCATTACATCTTTTTTTAAAAGTTTTACTTTGAATGGATTTATTTTAAAAGTTAAAATTTGAATCTAGCTGAGGTTTTTTTTAATCGTTTGCACCTCAATGAGGTTTTATGATTAAAAATACCGGGCTGCCCCAGAAATAGTAGGTTGTGCTCCACGATGTTATGGTCAACTATTTTACTTAAACCAAGGTAATTGTAGAATATGTTTTGTTGAACCCTGCAAATATTGTTGGTTTTTTTTTAATTTATGCAATATGTTTATTTATGTCTCTATGCACAATATTTGTGATTTGACTTTTTTTAATGTATAATGTTTATTTATATCTTACACACCATATTTGAAATAAAATATTGAAATCAGATTTTTTCCTTTATTTTTACTAATATTACATTGTTATTTAGTTTCCCAAGTTTTTCCCATTTTAGACCCAGGTAATTGAATTCCATTTACACTTTTGCCATTCAATGCTATGTAAATGGAACACGATACCATGCATAGTTCAAAAAGTTGTACTCAGCAATTAATCGAAAGCCTAAATTTTGACATCACCTTGGGACATGTCCATTACTTGGTAACTTTATCGTCACTTAAAAAAGATATAAATTCGTAGAATAAACTTAAGTAACATTTAATGCCCCACTTGTCAGGATACTTCAGAGTTGATGCAAATCACTGACAATCACGTTGCAGCTACTGACAAATGATAAAAATCGTCTTAGCAGAGCAAAGACATCAGATAATTGTGACCAAATGTTAAAAATATCATTTTAATGGCTTAGAGATTATTGGTGCTCAGAGCTGAGTATTATTATTGGACTCATGAGTAATGAGGGGTAACTATTCACAAGTCTGAGCTTAATACTCGGCTCGCAAGTAATTAAATGATTATTCGACAGGTCAGAAAATGGCGAGTTCTTGGCTTTTAATTGTGTTTTCTTACAAGTTTTAGAACAGAGTTACTGTGTTAAAGTTTGTAAATCATCATTTCAGATCATACCATGTGGTATGTTTTCAGGATAAAAGATAAATTTGGATTGGGGACTAGAGCTCTGTATATAGACGATGCTAAGTTTGACAATAGGAGACAGATAAATGAATTAGCCATTAAGAATTAGCTGTGTATTTTTCTTTACAACAAATGGTTTTAATCCACCAAAATGTAACATTAAGTAAACCGTCTTGTAAAGTTGAGAACCTTCCCTTGATTTATTAATAATGGTTCTCCAAGAGTGACTTAATATTAAGTCCTCGTCTCTATGTAAATTGTGAGTGCGCTTACCAATTTAACATTGTCTCCCTTATGAAGTAGTGATCCTCCACAGCGATGACCTTGGTATATCCTTGACACAAATGTGGTGTTTTGTAGAAAATGAGTAGGGTTTATGTCACCTAATGACAGATTTCTAGAGGCCATGGGGAGTTTCAGTAATTTATAGCGTTTGTTATAGGTTCCCAGAGATCACATTGAGATTTCATGAAATGGTATTTCCTTTGGGTGATTCCAAGATCTTAAGTGCAAAGCTCATGTGGTAGTGAGATCATGACCAGAGCTTATTAGCTGGGCCATAGATGAAGCGATATCATTGGCATCCAGTTATTCTTTTGAGATTTCAGCTATGAGATGGTTGCCTCCCAGATGAAGCGATGTCATTGGCATCCAGTTATTCTTTTGAGATATTGGCTACGAAATAGTTGCTCCCCACCTTTAATTTATGTTCATACTTATGGACCCAGCTTGTAATCTTCCAACTAAATTGGACATGAAATGCCTTACCCTGCTCTGTAATCTCTTTTATGGTTGATAGGAGTAACTGTGGATAGCTTGTTATGTATTGTATGTTAATCATAAGAAAGTGAGATTTCTTGAGCTGGGAGGAGTATCAAAAAAGATATGTATTGTGGGAGTTGGAATAGGATGCTATGTGTATTATACATCTGTGCCAAAGACTGCGGCTCTCTCTTATATGAGAGGAGATGCACACAGATTATGGGGGAGAGGAAGAAGATGAAACCACAGCCTGAAATAGACCGTCAACATTTTGGAGTATAATTATAGAAAGTAGATCTGGAAAACCATTCTCCACATCATAGCATAAAAGAAAGGTGTTGAATCTAGCAGAAGGAAAGCAAAATGATGAAAGCAGCAATGCAAGGGCTTGAGAATAGTGAAGGGCTTAAGTAGAGCATAACGAGGAGCAAAACTATTGAATCTTGGGCCCGTAATCTACATTCCAGGATTGGGTCTATAATCTACATTCCTTAGGATTGAGCATGTAATCTACATTTTGCAAGATTAGAATCATATATTCTTCGATAAATACTTTTTTCTCCATGATAATGAAAGCAAAGGCTACAAAATGGGTCAATGGTGGATGCATGCTATGAAAATCTTGGGAAAACAAGGAGCAAAGGAGGTTTGACAAAAGTCATAAAGGGATTCAAATCTGAAATGGAGAAAAGCCAAAGAAAAGTTTTAAGGACAATTTTTTGGTATCCAAATACTTTAGGAGCACTGGTATGTAAATTAAAAAGAATCGTGCCTTATTCAAAGAGTTGACTAAAGTGCAACTAGGGTATGTGAACAGAGATTTGGAGACAATTCTTACTCTTCTTAATCGTCATAACTTTGGATTGGATACTTTTTGGTTTGTGTAGCTTTCTTATTAGTTTGTTCATGAATGGACAGCAATCTCTAGAGGAAATTTCACTTATTTATGAGCAATGAAATGTTTGGCATGCCAAATGGGTGGGTAAATGGATGAATTTTGCATTATGTCCTTCTAAGAGTGGAGGATGTTCATCTTTTCCTATGAGTAGGTGTTTTATCGTAAGGTTTGGCATCATATGCTTTACACAAGAAGCTAGTCTAGACATTCAGTGGGTCCACTCATCTCGCACAAGGCACACCAAGGCAAACTATGGTGATGTTTTGTACTCAACTCAAAGTTCCATGTAAGAGTCTCTCCATTCATTCGAGAGCATTAAATTAATGTTTTGCAATTTTTATGCCACACTTTTGGGTCAGATCAATTTTGCTTATGACACAAGTTCTATCGATTTAGAGTGTTGTCCTTTGAGCTTTACCATTTGGTTCATGATCAGGGTTGCTTACAAAGATGAATTCCAAATGCTTCCATAACTAATATATCATTTCATTTCTAAGCATATGAACAAAGCAAATCCAACATGTCAACAAAAAGAATCCCTGCCGAGTGGGATCCTCCGGATAAGATTGCCATTAGTTAGATCAATTCTTAATCCATGGTAGCATTGATATGGCTCTATGGCAACTCAAAAAGGGAACTACACTATCTCTTTTGGTCCACATGATATTCATTAAAGCTTTTTAGGTACAAGCAAATACTTTAATTGTGAACTAGGGGGAGTCATTGAAAGGGCAAGGACCAAGCAAATGATTCCTTCTTGGGCTTCGTTAGGGTTTTCCAAATTTCAACGAGGTCCTATTAAAACTACTAGTAAATTTAAGATGCAGTTTTCACATGTAAGATTAACGACAAGATCAGGGATACGAAAAGTACACTTTTATTGCTTATGTGAGTTTATATTGGATGACTGGCATATTTTGTTTGTAGTGTTGATGCCACCACCACGGATAAGAGGATATAATACCAAGCTTGTTAAATAATAAAGAAACCTAAAAATGGTCATGTTACATTTCTTTAGTATTAATTTATGTTGGTTTGCCACACTTGTCTTTGTAGGGGTAATTTGGCCCAAATTGAGCTATATGTGCCCTTTTGTTAACTTTTGGCTTCTTGATTCCCTTATTTGTGTACCCTTCATCTCATACTTATCTTGTGCTTTGTACCCCTTTTAAATTGGGTGCAATTATTTCCCCTTTTCAAGTCCTCGCTGGTGGAAGTCGACATGGGTGTTAATTTTGTTTAATTTGAATTTAAATTTTATTTATAAATAAACAAGGATTGTACTCCACTTAACCAAGGAGACCATCATTACCACATTTATCATTGTTGCGCTTGCATTATATCATGAAACACTTTTAACGTATATTTTGTAGTCTATTTCCCGCATAGAGTTTATTGGGTTTTAACATTTTTATTTCTCACATAGAAACTTGATATATTGACATTCCGTGGAATAAAAATCCCCAAATTCACTTTGATTTTTGTAATACACTAGCACATAAAAGAATTAGATACTATAGGGACACGAGTCACAATCAAGATTTGAGTGATAAATAACCCTAAAGGCATATTTCATTCGGGACTTTTCTATTATGAGTGTTGGGGTGCTCCCCAAAACTATCCTAATCACCTCCAAATTTATGGGTTGTGGGCATCTTGGCTCCGATTTTTATAACCCAGATTCAAATCTAGACGAGTCTCCAAGGTCATATTCAAGATACACCTTTCTAACCCTACCTATTTCTTTTACTAATCAATTTGGAATATTTATTAGGATTTGTTGTGTATATTAGGCACGAATAGTAATGTGTAATTAGAAATAGTTCATTTATGATTCTACATTTTGATGAATTCACATTGGCATAAACCTACTAAGGATGGATATGGCTTCATATTGTGTTGAATTTCAATTGTCTGATACACCCTAAGGTTAGTTTTATTCGCATACTCCTAAATGTGTACGCCTTTCTCCATTTTATGCTTGATTTGATTGATCCAAAACCCTAAGCTATTTCTATTTTGTGAATTTTCTAAAACCCTAATTATGTTTGGATTCATGTAGTGTATTTTTGTTCGTGTTTGATTTTTGACACCAAAATTGCATAAATATTTCCCTTAGAATAAGTGTTTGTCTTAGTAAAAAATCTCCACATTGTTCGAAAATCTTTTGCTAGATCTAAAATAGGATTGCAAAAGAAGATGGTTTTTATTGGTTTGAATGTATTTAGAATTGTCATTTTGTTGGAAAAATATGTGAAAATGAAGGATGTTTATTGATGATGAATTTGATTAAGACAAAACTTTGAATGCCCAAGTCAATAGTAATGATAAGAACCAATCCACATCGAAAGATGCTCGAAAAGCATCGTAATTTTATTTACAAAATATTTGATTGGTAAACGCTCAAGAGATCTTAGTAATAATGTATTTTTAAAAATTATATTGCTTGTGTAGGTTTAGCCATTTTCCATCCATCTCAACATCCATCTATTTCTTTTCTAATTTTTGTACAAAACCACCTAATTTCTTCCCAAAATGCTCCAATTTTACTTAAGGTCTACAAAAGCCTTCTCAATTTCTTATTGATTATTTTTAGAACCTTCCTTGCCCTATTTTTTCAAATTTCTTCCCAATATTCTCTAATTTCTTTCCAATTTTCCCAAATTTCTTGTCAAATATGTAATTTCTTCCAAAAAAATTTCAAACGTCATTATTTCTCAAAATTCTCTTTCTTTTAACTTTCCTTCCATTCATAAAATGCATTTATTTCTAATCTTCCTCATGTTTCTCAACATCCTTTGATTCTTCATATTCCTTCTTTTTCTAAAATTCTTTGTACTTCCAACTCTCATAATTATCAACATGATATCAATCCTTCGATTTTTCAAAAAAAATGTTATGATATATGTTACTTCCTCACCTAGTATTTCTATTCAAAATCCTTAATTGACTACACCATGATGCACATTTTTTGAGATATAAAAATTTAGATTAAATTCCTTTCTTAGTGAAATATCAAATAAGAAGGTTACTTCAAACAATATTCTCCAAAACCCTTAGGCTCATGTTCATTCATATCACAAAGATATGTCATGTGTTGCTAAAGCCAACAAAGTCGGAATAGTAGTCCATTTCATTGTTGGTGCAAAGGCTTCATTACAATTTATCCTTTCCTTCTACGCAAATCCCTTTTGTGACAAGCCTCATTTTGTGTTTGTCAAGTGAGTCTTTTGCGTTGTATTTGTTGCAAAACGCCCATTTACAACATATTGGTTTACAATTGATGAGAGGATCAACTAACTCCCAACTTCCATTTTCTACCAAAGCATTATATTCATTTTTCATTGCATTTCTCCATGCATTAAGTGTTTTAACTTGTTTGAAGGACAATAGTTCCACGGTGAACTTTTCGAGTTGTTCTTGAAACTCTTCAAGGATCTTGTCTATTTTCTAGTCAGCTTTATATGTGCTTTTGGTGCATGTTTTTACAACTTCATCATGTTTGGCATCTTTCAATGTATGTGTGGCCCATTTTTGCATCTGTTTCTATGTTTCTTGCAAAATAATTGGTGCCTCAATTTGTTGATCTAAAGATCCTTCACCTTCCAAATTTTGCTTTAGGCTATTCCCAATTACATGTCCCCCCTCAATATTTGGAAGTGTCATATCAATCTCCTTGAAAATATCAAATTTAGCAAATTTCTCAAGTCAACTCAATTCTTGATCAATACTCATTGTTTCATTTGTGATTTCACATAAAACATCTCTTACAATGAGAAGTTTCTTGTTCTTTTCATCACATAACATGTAGGGCTTTGTGAATTATGAATATCCTTAAAGGATGTGATTGTCGCACCAGTGGTTCAACTTATTTCTTTTTTTGTTTGGAATCAATACATAACATGTGGATCTGAAAACCCAAAGATGTAACATTGAAGAAATGTGACCACTCCAAACTTCATACAATGTCTTCATTTGAAGGGTTGTGATGGTGTCCTTTTGCAGAGATACACTATTGTTGGAGTTACTTCTACCCAAAAATGCAGATAACCCATTTCAAATACAATATTGCACGAACCATGTTCATCACAATTCTATTCATCTTATCAACTACTTTATTTTGTTGTGTAGTGTAAGGGACTGTGATATCATGCTTGATCCCATTTTTCTTGATACAGGCCCAAAAACCTCTGAAGGGAATTCACGACCATTAGCAGACCCAAGTGTCCTGATGTGGGTTAGTGCTTCATTTTCAATCATTCTTCTAAACTTTTGAAACATTTTGAAGGCTTCTAATTTTTGTTTTAGAAAGTAGATCCATGTCATCTTACTGTAGTGATCAATGAACAACATGAAATACTTATGACAACCAACAAAAAGAGTTTGTAGAGAACATAGATCAAAGTGAAATACTAGCATATTTATGTTAGCTTTCTATACTGATTTTTGAAATGGTTCCCTAATTTGTTTAGCTAGGGTGCAGGCTTCGAAAATTTCAATTTTATTGGGTAGAGTTGGTAAACCTATAACACTATTTTTTGCATTATTTGAATGTTGTCATAGTTGGTAATGCCCAATCGTGCATGCTACATAAGACTTGGTGACATTCTAACTTCTACGAGACAAGTTTCTTGAAATTGAAAGCTAACTCTTAAGTTTTATTAATTTATCGTCCTCGAATCCAATCATTATAATTGCATTAACACATCTTTTGTTTTTTACTTCTCCATCATCCAACAAAATGGAGTGGCCTTGTTTTTGGATTAGCACGAGGGACACAAAAATTATTTTTAGTTGAGGAAGGTATAAGACATTTTGAAGTATGAAATTAGGAAGATGTGATGACTTGATTTGAATTGCCCCTTTTCCTTCTAGTTGCAAACTTGTTTTTTCTACAAAGCAACTTCATGAAACTCCTCAAAGAAATACTTTTGGAAATTCATATGTTGTGTAACACTAGTGTTTAGAACCCAAACATCAAACTTGTATATATCTACTAAGGTATTGTTTGTTAGGCCGATTGGAATGATAAGAGAACAATAATTTGGGAAAACTAAAATTATATTCGCATTGATCTAAATGAAGAAAGATTACAGACAAATTTAGCAAAAGGATGGCTATTCATTTCATCTATTAATCTACCACTACAAAACAAAAGCTCTCATTCACTTTACTCTTAAGATTTATTAAAATGATATCGAATAATATTACACCCCCCCCCCCCCCCCCATTAATCCTCAGGGGTTGTAATGAGACCAAGCACGCCTTTGAACTTTTCAAAAATTTCTCTTACAAATGCTTTTGTCAACATGTATGTTGGCTTCTTTGTAGTAGGACAAAGTAGCAATTTTACATTGCCATCTGTTACATAATATTGAATCAAGTGGAATTTTGTGTCGATGTGTTTGGTTCAGTCATGAAATATCATATTCTTTTCCATGTGAATTGTTGATATGTTGTCAACCATGAGTGGTGTTGACAAAACCTATTATTCCTACAATTATAAAAGAATCCTTTTGAGCCACAAAATTTCCATGGTTACCGTTGAAGCTACTATATATCTTGCTTCTACTGAAGAAATTTTTGGCACCGATTGCTTCTTTGATTTCTAATTGATAATTGTTTTTCTCAAATTCATCAGAAAACTCAAAGTCTCTTAACTTGGAGTATTTGAGCTCAAAATTTTGTGTTACTTTTAAATATCGAAGAACTCATTCTGTTTCTAGCTAATAACATTTTTTGAATTGTTGCATGAATCTTGAAAGAACTCTAATAATAGAAGAAATATATGGTCTAGTTGTGGTCACATAGATCAAACTTTTAATGAATTTTCTATATTTAGCGACATCAATCAAATCAATGTATCTTCTAATGTCTATTTCAGATTTTGTTTACTAAGAGGCTTACAATATGTCATTCTAAACTTGCTCAAAACTTCGCCAATATATTTTTGTTGAGTGATGGAGATTTGCTTCGATTTTTGCACAACTTCATTACCAAAATGGCAATGAAGATAAACCAAACATGTCATTTTAAAACCTTTCATTAACTTTGTTTTGATTTTCGTAATGTATTTTTCATTATTTCTTATGATGAGTAAATCATCCACATACAATGCTAGAAATACAACTATTTTGAAAAAAATAGTTGCATTTTTAAACTCAAACCGTTGTTTACACCCTTTTTATGGTTTTGCTAGATTAATGTTATGCAATGCACAACAAATAAAATAGTATGTAAGGTTAGGAAACTAGGAGCTATTCTCATAAATTAATTTCTAATATTAATTGTCCCATATTAGAATAGCATATTGGTTCTTTCAATTGCATGCATACAAATTCAAATACACGAGAGAGAGAGAGAGAGAGAGAGAGAGAGAGAGATACTTGGCTATACACTGTTGTATAGGAAGAATATGTAAAGACAAATCGGAGAATCTTGAAGTGCAGAGCATGGAAAAGCTTCACTACTTAAACTGTGACTTGAAACTCTCTTGGTGCAGGACCGAATGGTCTGGTCAGGATGTATAATCTACTCATACCCTTTTTGTACGGTCTTGGATGCCTTCAAAAAGAGGTTTTGTAACTTTCTGGGTTCTTTGGTGGCCTATAAATGCACTTCATTGTCAAACCCTAGTTGTCACACAATCTTGCTATTATATATAATAATCCATATCAATCTAAAACCCTAACCATGTGTAGAAGACCCTACAAGAAGGTTAGTGTTTGGGTTGTAGTGCACCCCCACCACCTACGTCAACACTACTCTGAAGAGGCATAAAACCACACATTATTTTCTACCTATCATGTGATATCTATATGGATGTAGCTATTTGGCAACTTGAACCTTTTCAAATTCTTGATTGTATTATGCTCTTGCTAACACTTGAAAATAGGAACTTGGTGTGCTTGGATGTGAAGGAAGTTAGACTCCTTGATCTGGTTAAGTGCTTCAGAACTATAGTAGTGGCTTCCCTAATGTATGTGCATCAAATTTAGGAAGGTTTAGGGAGCCTCGAGTTCCTTTTGTGAGTGTTGCAAGAGAGTATGTCAATAGAATGATTTATGATTTCCAGGTGAGAAAATGAGCTAGTGTTAACTTGCTTGTATAATGTTATGAAGGTAAAATATTATGGTAAGGCCGACCCAGGGGTATAAAAAGACACAATAAATGATATTGCATTGAAAGTAAAGTTGGAGAATGTGTTGGTGTAAGACTGTACAAGTTGGTTAGGATCATGTTATATAACCTGACCGAATTATACGATCTTGGAGAGGGATAAGGTGAATCAAATCTGAAAGTTGCACAATGATTGTAAGAGATTGAACATTTATTTTATAGTGCATTAAAAAAACTTTGACACGTTAATGTGTAGGAATAAGCAAGGTAGGAAAGAGATGACATGATAGACTCGGTAGGAATAAGATGTGATTGTTTTTCTTAGCCACGAAGCACATTTGCAATAAGAAGTGTCAAAAGGGTAAATTTTCAAATTTGAGTGTCTACATTCCCCCTGTAAGTATGAAATAAAAATTACGCGCTTAAAGGAAAAAATACATGAGTGTGTAGATACACTTTGTCTTTGTTTGGAGTTTTTGTTGTCCTAGTGTGTTGATGTTGACACACTCCACGATGAAACCTGCAACACAAAGTGTAGTCAATGTACATAATCGAAAATTGAACTATAACTCAATAGTAAATGTAGAATTGAACTTGCATAAAGTGAAAGAAAGGGATGTAAAACATGGAAAGAGTACACTTATTTGATTTGTGAGGGGAAGAGCTTCTTGTTCCTTTCTTGTAGTTGGAGATTTAGAGATTTGGATTTTTATTGAACTTTGTTGAAGGATTGGGGATGATCAATCACCAATTGTCCTAGAGGAGAAACTAGAGTACCAGGTGGATACAACCCAACACCAAATGGAATGTAGAGATATGAGAAGAGAGGCGTATCAATGCACCCCATGAGGGAAAAAAAATAAATATCAAAGTATTTTGTAACTTTAATATATTCCCCATGAAAATGAAGCGAGGAAAGACTTCCTAAGAAGAACTTAGTTGCTTTGATACTTTCCATAACCCCACGGACCATACCACTGCAGACAAATTTAGGAAGAACTCTTGAGAATATAGACACAAGGTATAAAGAGAATGTGTGTTCCCATGCTCTTCCCATGTCCCATATTGTTGAGTAAGAGTATATAGTTTGCTAAAGTATCAATGGAGAAGGATACCCATAACCCCAAAACACCCGTATTTTGCAACTAGAATTGAGTATTGAAGAGAAGGAATGAGATATTTCATGCCCCATGTAATTTGATCTGAAATGTGTCATCTAAGTATGAGATTGTGCCAAAAACCTGTATTTATGCTGAGAAATCTAGAAATGTTAGAAAATATAGTGTTTTCCGTAGGGAAATAATGTATGGTATGGTCAGGACCATTTGTATGGTCTTGACCCTTCTATACGGTTTTGACCTTGTACATTTTTTGCTAAAAGTGAATGTTCAAAGTTGTTTCTTAGTACTTTTTCCTTATGAAAACCTATCTCTGAATATGTGATTTTACATGTAAGTGTAGAATATACCCTGATGAATGCCCCCCTTTTTAGGTGTGTGTGAAAAACTATTTGAGCAGGCGGCTCAAAAGAAAATATGTGTGCACATGCACTGTATATTTGAGAATCTGTAGGAGAGTGTAGAATGTTACAAAGGTATCCACCTTGGAGAACCTGTACCTAGAAAAGGGGGTTGTGTATGGTGGCAACAATGGCATGCAAAAAATCAAATAACCATAGCAACAAAATCAATAAAAGTAGTGATAACAACTAGAACATTAGTAAATACAAGGAGGATGTAATAGAACTAGAATAGAGACTAAACAAAAATCAAGTGAGCAAACAAGAGAAATAGTATGTAGTGCCCACTTCCCTTTGACACCTTTTTTTTATACTGATCATGATGCTGTTGATTATATTATGGACATGATTATATACTTTATTAAAGTATGATGTTAGATGTTAGATCATGGATTATTGTTGACTTGATTAAGTTATGATGCATGATGATTATTAGAGACATTTTAGATATTGATGTTGATATACTGTTTGACATGGTTATACTATGGATGTTGTTCAGACATGTTATATTTGGATAGTGTGATTAGACCTAGAAATGAAAATTATTTGATGATGATATAGTTGTTGAGTAAAATTACAAATGATCTTGTTGGTTGCTTGGATGTTGTTGTGATCCATATATCTAGATTTTATTTATATTATTTTGGATGTTCTGATATGGCCACGAGGTCGAAGGAGGTATTCGTACTTTGTAGGTTAAAATATCGAAACAAACATCAGGGGATTGAAGACCAACCACATTGGAATTCTAGATGAATTCAACATGGTCACCATGACAACTAGTATTTGTTTGTGCGTGTTTGTGTGTGTTAGGGATTCCCATGGAGGGGATCACCTTTAAATGTGACAAAGGGGTTATGTGTATTTATTTATTGGTTCTTTTATTTATGTTTGCATGTGTTTATTTTGTGGTGCATTGATCCTTTCATTATTCATTAAATGGTGTGTAATATTATGAGTAATCATGTTGTTAAGTTAATTAATTAAAATATGTCATAAGAAAGTAATTAATAGAGTTGTTGGCCTTGAATTAAAGTGTCGTAAGAGATGTGTAAATTAATTTTTGAGTGTGAAACACTCCACCTTCTTGGAAATTTGAATTTGTCCTTGGAGGCTAATTTTGGAGGCTTGTGGGACAATTTAAACTTGTCTCATACCTCTTAAATTTATTTACCAACCATACCTATGGTTGGAGAGTTGAAATTAGAATTTTATAATGCTTTTTGAGAAGACAAATAGTAAGTTTTAATTGCACTTTTCTTACATGGTTTAATTTCAGTCCTTTGGGGTGTGGGTTGGATTTGAGTATGTAAGTAAATTGTCATATTATTCACCCACCTATTTATTATGCATTGGATAATGAAGTTGACTTTTGGGTTGGGGTTGAGGATGTGTTATGTGGCATCCTACATGGATCCACCTCATCCTCTTCCCTTCTCTCTTCTATAAAATTTGAATTTTTTTCCTTGTTTTGGGGTTGATTCACTTTGGAGACTATATTCTTGGGTGAATTACTTGCTGTTTTGGGAGCTCTTGTTGCCAGAGAAGTTTGAAGATTGTTGCATGCTTGTTGTTTGGTGTATTTTTGGATTGTTGCTTGGAAACAATTGTTGTTTGGAACTTGGGAAACTCTATCATGGAGAGGTAAGAGCTTGGCTCTTGAAATGCTCTTCTTTTATGAATGTAAATGTTATTGTGTGAATGTTTTGGCATGTTTGTGGGTTGTTGGGTAGATGGCCTAGGTATGGTGTAGGAGAAGACTATGGGGTTTATTTTGTGGGAGACACAAGTGTTTTGGGGAGGTATAAGTGTGGAGGGAGTTTGGGATTTGGGTTCCACCCTACAAAAAAAATAGCTTGCATTTCTTTACTCGTCATGGGGTGCCATAAGAGGTTGGGGGCATAAGGAAATGTGAGGAATAAGGGGTACTTGGGGGAGGCATAAGGAATGTCAGGGTTTTAATATACTATATTTTGGTGGTTTGTAATTCAGGTGGTGATACCCATTTCCCCTTTTGGGAGGCATAAGAAGCATCCCGATAGTTTCTTACTCCTTTGGCTTGCTTAATGAAGCCTCATTAATGTTTGTCATGCTTTAATGTAGTTGTAAACTACATTTTGTTTTGGAATTTGTTCTTATTGTGAAAATGTTGCTTGTGTGTTTGTGGAAGCCTGTTGTTGTCATGAGTTGAATCACATCTTTTACTGCATTGTGGTTGGGGATCGGGGGCCAATGAAGAAGGATGACATCTCCTTTTCATTGGATGTCTTGGTTGGGTGGAGAGCGTTGTTTTTCCCCTGCTCTTGTGGTGATTAAATTAGAAGAATGTGAAATCTTCTTGTTACTGTTCTGGAGCTGAGAAAAAAGACAGTTTGATAGTTCCTTGTGAAATGAAACTGTATTGTAACCTTTCCCACTTGAAGTGGATGAACTTGTAAATGTTTGTAATGGAAAGATGTTGTATTGATTTGAAAGTTATAGATTGTAATGTGAAAGAGATAGACTCTATTTTCAGCGTTTCAAGGAATGTGAAAGAATTGTATTCTGTATGAGGAATTTGAGGAATGAAAGAATTTTTTTAAAGTTGTATTTGAAATCAATAAAGGATTGCACTACCTTCCTTAAATTGCATTATTGTAATGAATTTGATCATGTAAATGTGAGTTGTAATCTCTGTTTGAAAGAAAGAAATGTGTATGAAGGAAGTGTAATACTCTGTCTTTTAAAATATGTAAAATTTGGAAATCAGAGATGTATTTTAGCTTTTGAATAGTTGAATTGAATCAACTAAATGTATTAGATTAGAATTATAATGAATTCTAATACTTGGAAGATGAAAATGGTGAATAATCCTTTAAAATTTGATCTCTGTTTTGTATTTTCAAACTGGCAAATACTTTATCCAAAAATGCATAGTTCAAACTTGCAACAATGAAATAACAAATTAAATGATTAAATTGAAGTAGTATACCCTAAAAGAATTCAATTGGACAAAAATACTTAAGTAATTCCTTAGAAAACTTAACAAAATCGGGCTCAAATCGTTTTGCTGTCGTTTTGTTGTCAAGGTTTTTTTTTTTAAATTGGGATTCAATAAAACAAACTTACCTTCCAAATCCATCCTAAATCCATCTAAGAATAGTTCTCCATGTCTAATTGACATGTTGAGAGAGGAAGAAGGACAATTGATTAAAATTTCATAAGTTAAAATCTACTAGCTTGCCTTTTAAAAGCATGTAGGTCGTTATCTTGAAATTGACTCCTTAAAATTTATCAAAATCAAAATCTAATGATTCTTGTGTAAAGAGGACGTCGAGAGCTTTTCAGAAAGTCCTTGTTTTCTCAAAACTGATCTCTCTATCAAAAGTTATGGCCTTCTGAAGTTTTTCTTCATTTGGTGTAAAGATAAATAAATAAAATAATTTTAACTGTCAAAAGAAAATTTTTGAAAAAATTTCCCCCTACGGACCCGTTGCCCCGCTTTTGCCCTTTGGTTGTCTTTCATGGGTCTGCAACATTAAACTTAGCCTTTGAAATTTTTTGGGAAAATTTTCCTAATTTTCCCCACCGCCTCACAACCAATTAGAGGTTGCCACGTGGCACCACGAGGTGTTGGCGGAGGAGCGGATCCCTTTTTAACTTAGCACTTCGGGAATTTTTTGGGAAAATTTTCCTAATTTTCCCCATAATACTGTAACCAATTAGATCTCGACACGTGGCACCTTGGGCGTCGGCAGAGGCGCAAACCATTTTGATCCCTAGCGCTTTTCGGTCGAAAAGACATAATGTATTAAATCGCTCCAACGACCCGATTTTCCGCCGGGGTGTTGTGAAGCCAACACATGTCCTCTTCGGGCTCGTGGGCGCATAGAGGTAAATCATGCTTTTACCCCGAAGAAGGAAAATGTGCCAAATTTTCTCCCCGCTCCGTCAGCTCACGCATGGGAAAATTTTCTTCCCTAGGCCCGCAGGCCCGCTCTTGGGAACATTTTCCTCCCAAGGTCCGCTGACCTATAACTTGAGAAATATGAGTAGTTAGGAGGAATTATTTATATCATTGGAAAGGTGAGGAAATTTCCTATCCAATGGAAATGTTTTAGGGAAGTTTTGTGAGCATTAATGTTGAGAAAAATCAAGTTGAAGCTTTTAAGCCAGTTAGAGAGTAGTGTAGTGTGAAATTACCCTCTTAACCTAATTGAACTTTCTAACCCTAAATTTTGACCTTGTGACCTTTAATAATTGTTAATAAAGAAAATATATATAATCTAGTAAATTAGTATTGATCTGGAACCTTGTTTGTGACAACTGTTGTCTTGTAACCTGGTTGAAGACACTTTTAAACAAAAAAAATTATTCCATAATTTTCCTATCTATTCCTACGCTGTTCCTTGGTCTCAAGTGGGTTGTTTTTAGTGGGCGTTTTGCTAAAAGTGAATGTTCAAAGTTGTTTCTTAGTACTTTTTCCTTGTGAAAACCTATATCTGAATATGTGATTTTACATGTAAGTGCAGAATATACCTCGATGAATTTGCCCTCTTTTGAGGTGCATGTGTTATTAATCTATTTTAGCAGTGCAACTCAATAGAATATATGTGTACCCATGCACTTGTATGTTTGAGAATCTATAGGAGAATGTTTAATTTTGTAATTGGTATCCACCTTTAATGAAGTTGTACCTACAAAAGGGGGTTGCACATTGGTGGTAACCATGGCATGCATAAAGAGATCAAATATCCATAGCAACATAGTCAATAAAAGTAGTGATAACAAACTATAACAGTGGTAGAATATAAGGACAGATGTAATAGAGCTAGCACAGAGACTAAACATAGTGAATCAAGTGAGCAAACAAGAGAAAGCAATAACATACATATAAGACTCACATTAAGGTGTAGAGCCATGGAAACATGGGACACCCATGGTATCACAAGTAAAATCAAGTAACTTAGGCTACATACAAGAGAAACAATGCCAAACAAGAAGGATATATAGATCCACAAATATACGGGACACTCATAGTTGTCACAAGATATGCAAGACACTTAGGAACCAAGTATGTATACAATAAAACAGATCAAGTAGTGACACACAGTAATTAACAAAAAATTTGCAAATCTAACAATAATGTCAAACAAGTGATAAAAGTAAATAAGTAGTAAGAGAGCATCATGAAACAAGATATGTCAACGCATTGCACAAGACACATGTGTTAGTCTTGTTAGTTTGAAAAATAACATATACATGACTATATGTAATAAATTATAATGAGTTATTATAAAGGAACTATAATGAAATAATAGACACCTGTATATTGTGGAGGGATGCCCCCTGAGAGATGTATTGTAAGGAACTAAGGTCAATCTCTTATAAGTATGTAACAATTTGTGTGTCCTGTATCAAGTTAAATATACTTCGTGAAGGTATATGTGTAAAGTGTAGAAAATATATATGTTATCAATCAAACCATAGTGACTAAACAACATGTTTGTAATGTAAATTACTAACATTTTTAGCTATGTGTACATGGGTCATAGGTTTTGTATATTTTAACAAATATATAAAGGTTTTGTATCATTTGAATATAATCTATGTATAGGGAGAGGGGTAACACAATATATACCCAATAAGAGTATTGATCAAGGGGATAACAATATTTACCCCAAATGGTGAAGGAGGATGTAGACCTCAAATATAGTCATAGTATGTGCTAGAAATTGTATCGGAGTTGATAACATGATAGAAAGCTAAATAGGGATAGACTAAGTAGAGATAGTATGGGTAGATGGATTTGAATTGATATTTGTATATTATAATGTCATGTCTAGTAAAGAGGTTGATATATATATATATATATGATATGATATATGATATATTAGATGTATTCATGAGACTTTATTGTGATTGAAGATTGATATGATATATCATGTGATGAATCAGGGATAGTATTGGCAGTATTACCAAACATATTAGAAACACGACCCTTACCAAATTATGCAGGGGCATATATAGTGCAAAGTAAACATTGTTCTTGGAAAATAAGAAAGGGAGATCCATGCATTTTCCCCCAAGTAATTGGAAAAGGGATCATACCATTTTTGCATATTGATATAATATCAAGATGAAAGACATGCATTATAGAATTATGACTTAAGTAGAACCAGTAATCCTAATTTAGCTTATAAGTTTGTTGATCATGAGAAAAAATCATATCAGTGTTGACATGAAGAGGAATTTTATATTGAATCAATATAAAAACCCAAGGCACTTCAAGGATAAGGAAATAATCATCGTCATTAACCGTATATATAGCTTTAGCATTAGAATCCATCCTAAGATTGTTGTGGAGAAGCATATATCAGATAAAGAAGGCTATATTTGGCCATTTGTGTAACTTTATGCTCATTAACTAGATGTTGAGCAATATATAATGCTTATAGTGAAATTGTCCCATCTTCTTTGTCAATAGGCTTAAGACTTTGCAAATTCCCAACATAAATATCAATATGTTTATAGTAATCACAGCAATATGTAAGATCAAATTAATCTCTATCGTTAGCATTGAGTAGTAGTGATAAATCAGAGTTATCCATGAAATTATTCTACATGTTACCCCCCGTTAGGGTTGGGATTTGTGGTAGCAGAATATTTTTAGAAATAAACTTAGGATTTAGCTTGTATGTTCCTATTCCTGTAGAGATATACATATCATCATCGTCATTATTATTTTTTGTATAATTCCATCCATACATAATAGGTGTCACCTTACTAGTAACTAACACATGAAAAAGATCATTTTAATTGGCATTATAATTGATATCATCGTTTGAATTAGGATCTATCCTAGATTGTTTTGGATAAGTAGAGATGTCCATAGAAGGCTCACTTAGTGTATCAATTTATTCATCATCACTAGCATTAATATTAGATTCAACTCCCTGAGTGGGATTGAAATTTAACATGCAAAATTTTTCATATGACATATAAAATGGTTCATATTGTTCAAATTCATATACCTTATACTTAGTGTCCTCATTTATGTCATCATTCGAGTCAAAATTTGTCTCAATTTGTTATGGAGTATATATAGTATATATATATATATATATATATATATATATATATATATATATATAGAATCCATTATTGTGTTACCCCCTGAGTGGGCTTGTGAATGCTCTAAGTTGTAAAAATCCATGGTTAACAGTTTATGCTCTATTTGTATTTCTTCCATTTAATTTACACACTAGTAGGATGTAATTTTTTCACTGAGAGTGGATCTTCCAAAGGAGGTATTGCATTCTTATCCTCTTTGTGACTAGATGACTTGTATTGTATTACAGAAGTTATATCATGTAATTCCACCTTAAGCTGGTCATATATTATAGATTTTAGTGCCCATTGAGATTTAAGGACTTGAGATGATTGCATAGTAGAGTGTCATACATAAAAGTAAATAAATCCCTTATGCTCAAATTATTGGATTCTTCATTATAAAGCATAACAATCATTGTCACAAAATGGCCAACCCTTGATTTTTTCAAGCTGGTAATAGGGATAGTGATGAGTAGGTAACAAAGTGATTAATCACTTTTCTAGTAACTCATATACAATATAATATTATTTATAATTCTTGGCAAACCAAATAGGTTCCTTCAGTTGTGGTTGCCTTAGTATTCATGATTGATCTTATGAAACATACACATTGTTGCCTTTATGCAAGACTTTGACTTCACCTGTATAGGCACATGTGTCATGCATGATGTTTCTATCATGTTAATTCTCAATGATATTATAACTACATTGATCATTATGTGTAGAAACATTAGATGGTTATTGGAAGAATCCTTTAGATGTGTTATCTCATGCTTGATATATGTGACCTTGGTATTCGTAGCTTGAAATTGAGCTTGAAAATCATGGTGTAAAGCTTGAATAAACTCTAAGATAACATTGTGAAAGGTTTCATCATTAATAATAGGAGTTGAAATACGTCTCAAAATTGAATCCACATGGGAAGGTATTGTATTATTAGTGAGCATTGTTTCTTATATTGGTAGTTTTGTGAGAGTATCTTAACATCTATGATAGCATTGAAATAAATCATAACTTGAGACTTAATAATTTGTATCATGAGATATGATAGAAAAAATAATGATAGAAGAAACGCCAATTAGGTAATAAATAATAAGAATCAGTATATGGAGGGACGATAGTGGAGAGATCATGGAAGATAAGACCCTAATGTGATGTTGAGTAATAAGTGACCATCGTCAAATAAAGAAAACAACCATATATGAAATTAAAAAGTGAATATTAGGAAACTAAGAGAGGTATTTTAGTATATGAACCTACAAAATAAAAACCTCATGAGGATTTAAAAAAGAGTGTATATTTTTCTAAGTATTCCCTCATTACTAAAAAGAGTAATTTTGAATTTTTGTAAATTGTGCTAAGAATTAGGGAAACTATAAAGAGGATTTTCATTAAATATAAGAAAATTAAGAAAAATATCATATGAATTCGACAATAGAGCCAATTTGTGAAATATTACCTAAAATAAAGGTAGGCCCAAAGGCGAGTTTTAGCGAAAAACGACCATGGTCAAATTAATAAAACGACCAATTATAGATATAAAAAGTGAATTTAAAGAAACCAAGAGAGGTAATGTATGATATGAATATGGGGAATAAAAACCTCCAAGTAATTTACAAGAAAGTGTATATTATTCTGATTTTCCCCTAATTACTAATAATAATAATTTTGCATTTTTGAAAATTGAGATAAGAATAAGGAAAATAAAAAGAGGTTTTTGATGAATATATAAAAATTAATAAAAGCCTCAAATAAATTTGAAAAAAATCTACTTGACATATGCAATGAAAGGTGATTCAAAAGTTAGGAGCCCTAGAAAGAGACCCAAAGGGTAGAACTGACCATGAGACCATAGGGAAAATTGTAAAACCAAATTTATGGTAGGTGATAGATAAAAATTAGGTTTGAATATGAATGTACAATGTAGATATAGAACCATAGAGGAACTAGGGTTGGAAATAAGGTGCAAGATGTAATTTCAGGTTCACCAAATGTTTACACCTTTTTTATGGTTTTATTATATTAATGTTATGCAATAAAAAACAAATAGAGAGAGAGAGAGAGAGAGCATTCGGTTTGGTCAAGATATATAATTCACTCACGCCCCTTCTGTACAACCTTGGATGCCTTCATAAGGAGGTTATGTAACTTTTTACGTCCTTTAGTGGTCTAGAAATATACTTCGCTACCAAACACTAGTTGTTTCATAGTCTCAATATTTGTTGTAATCATTTAAATCAATCCAAATCCCTAACCAAAGGTAGAAGACTCAACAAGAAGGTTATTGTTTAGGTTGTGGTGCACCCCGAGGACCGCCTATGTCGACATTATTTCGAAGAGGCCTCAACCAACAAGTAGTTCTCCACATAGCATGTGATATCTATATGGATGTAACTAGTTGGCAACTTGAACCTCTTTGATCATGTTTGGTTATATTGTGCTTTTGCTAAGAATTAGAAATAGGAACTTGGTGTGCTTGGATGTGACAAAAACTAGACTCCTTGACTTGGCCGAGTGCTTCAGAATTGTATTAGTGGATGCCCTGATGAATGTGCATCATTTTAAAGAATATTTAGGGAGCGTTGAGTGTCTTTGTGAGTGTTACAAGAGAGTATGTCATTAAAATGTCATATGATTGTCAAGTGAGTAAATGAGGTAGTGTTAAATTTCTTATATAAGGTTATGAAGGTAAAATATTATGATAAGGCAACCTAGGGGATAAAAAGACCCAAAAAATGATATTACATCAAAAGTAGATTTAGAGAAAGTGTTTGTGTAGGACCATATATGTTGGCCAGGGTCGGATTATAAAACTTGAACGAACTTTACAGTTTTGGACAGGGAGAAGACAAATCAAATCTAAAAGTTGCAAACTGATGGTAAGATATTAAGCACTGATTTTATAGACTTGTATTTAGAATTTTTTGATATATCATTGTGTAGGAACCAACAAGTTTGGAATGATATGGAAATATTAAGCGGGAATAAGATGTGGGTGTTTGTATTAACTAAGAAGCACATTTACAATAAAAATTGTCAAAAGTGTTACTAATATGCATTGAAGGAGAGAAAATGAACAAGGTTTTGACATAATTCCATAATGGATTCTCTAGAAGACATTTCTTAGCAAAGGCCACAACATTAAAAATATTGAAATCACAATACTTTTGGCCTACATTGTTTGTGGATTCACATCAATGGGTTTTCAAATGTAAGGAATGTGCTCTTTTCAGTGGTAAGAATGAGTTAGCAGTCCTCTCACTTCATCCAATCCATGTGGATGACCCATTTTCTCAACATGGACTTGATTTAATTGGCATGATCAATATAATATCAAACGCGGACCACAAATGGGTTTTGACAACAACCGATTACTTTACTAGGTACTGTTAGTGCAAAATCACAGCACCCCCAAATGAGTTCTATAGATCTACTTTTCTAAGGTAGAGTCATTTGGTGTGATCCACATAACATTGAAATTTCCCCAAGGTGTGGGACCTTGCAAATGGAAAATCTCTCTAGATTAAAGGTTGGTTCCTATTCCTCTGTTTAGGTGCATATGTGAGAACTTGCAGAGGATCTATCTCTATACCTAATCTAAAATTTGCCAAGGAGACATGGATAAAAAGGGATATAAGAAATAAGAAATGACTAAACTACAAGGTGATGCACCGAAGGAATGATGAACACTAGTTTTGTTGATAGACACAAACCAACAAAATACATACAATAATCAAGCACAGATAACCAGATTTATAATGAAAGACCAGATGCAAGCAGAAGAGACAGAAAGGATCTAGAATCGATCACAAACATGTTTTATTGCTCTGCAGATTGCTACAATGCATTACAAAATAGCTAGGAGGACAAGAACATACTACAATTTTAATGGAAGGCCTGAACTCCATGAATTCCTTTGCTAGAAGGAAAGGGGAGCCCACAAAAACAAAAGAATGTCCAACCCTTTACAATGAGTCCCGAGCTTGTATTTATAGATTCGATACAGATGGGAGAAAAAGAGAGAAGTGGGAAAAACATACTCCAAGCTCAACCACCACTATTTAATGTCTCCCATAAAATTTGTTCCAAATCTATCTTGACTACATCAAATCCTTATTCGGTGCCTCGAAGGAGGAAGAAATGGTGGAGCAGATCGAATCTAATCTGGTTGTTGAGGCAAGAAGATCCTACATTAAAGGCCCAAAGATGTTTCTCCATTTTCACCTACCAGGGCCTAAAAAAATGATTTTTTATCTTTCCATGGCATAGATGATGTCGAGACACTTCCAACGGTGTAAGATTTTTAATATTTCGAGCCTTGAGTCGAAAGATATGCCCCTTCAAAGTTTGTATCGGGTCCGTACAAATGGGCAGGAAAACTAGTTTGAAAAATGGGTCTCCTTTTTTAATATGGGGCACGTGGCAGCCCCAGATTAGGGAAAAATTGGGTTTGCACGTGGTCCTTGATTTATCTTTTTCCCCCTTTTTCGCAAAACAAACATTCAAAACTTTGAAAACTCCTCGAGTTGGCCCTTAGACACTCCAGGTCTTGGACACGTGGCTTTTACCCTTTGGTTGGCCATAGGGAGATCGCGATTCAATTTTTATCTTTGTGCCTTTTAACTAAAATGTGAAAATTTTCCACTTGCACTTTTACTAGCCAATTTTTTAACTGCCTGCCTTTTGACTATTTGACCTTGACCCTGTAGACACCCCAATTTCACATCTACGCTGATCAATTAATTCCCCTTTGGGAGGATTTCCCACCCATTTTATAACTTTTACACCATTTGGAATAACAAGGGGAAAAAACCAAATTTCCCCCATGTCATGGCCCGCTTTAGCTATTGCTAGTTTAGGCTTGCCACCGTGGTCCCCACTCACCTTCCTCCACTTTGCCTTAAAAATATAATTCAAATCTACCCATTTTTGGCCCTAAGTCATCTTTTGCTCAGTGGGGTCACCATCACCTAATCTTGCCCACCTCAGGACACACGGCAGTCTGGCGCTCATTTGGAAACCACTCACTTCTCTTGCCCACATTCAAATCCTTGAATTAATCTAAGTCACTTATGGACACTTAGAAGCTCCCCTCTAAACACATGGTAAGCTTACCCCATGCATTGACTATTCAACCAAAATACTCTAATCCCTTTTCCCATTAGTGACTAGAGGAATGTGGAGGCAGGTCTGTGCTCTGCTTGAAAGCCCTACATTCAAAATCAGGGCCTTTAAAGTTTCCTAGCATCGAGTTGACACTTGGCACGCCTTGAGCGGGTGATTGTGGACTTACTTCAAGTAGTGTCCCTTTTATCCTTTACAGACCCTCTGGGCCACATGGAGATCTCGCGCTCATTTGGGTCTCCACCTTTGGATTAATTCTTTGGAGATGCGTCGTAAGCCGACACTTGGCAACCTCTCCGCTTGCACTTTATACTTAGCCAATTTTTTAGACCCATTTTGCCTTTTGACTCTTTCCTGAATGGTTTCGAGCTGGGACACGTGGAAAAACTTTGAACTTCACCATGTTATGGACTTCATCTTTGCAGAAGCTCTTGGTTCCTTGCGGCACTACCCCTTCTTGCTCTTGACCCTGCTATTCCATTGTTGAGACTACTTGTCTTGAAAAATGGATTTCAAGGACATGGAAACGACTTGCATAGAGTCGTTTATTTTGCATAGGGTCATTTAATTTTCTGACCCTGATATTCCATTGTTGAGTCTACTTCTGCGACCTATTTACAAGATTTGAATGAGTTTTCTCAGGTTCTTTCTATGCGGGGTCGTGGCTGATCCAATATTTTACCCGAGGGGAAAAATATGGATAACAATTTGGTGACTCATAGGGGTATCCACCTTCTAGATGAAAAAACCAATTGCCTTGTCATATCTGTTGGGCATGGAGTCGAGAACGATGGTCTGATACTAATTCTTCCTCTGATTCATGAGCCCGGCTGTTTGCACTCTCAATTTTCATAAGAAATCTCGAAACGAAGGTTTCTGAGAGTAGAAAAATTGTTTTGACCCGAGGCTTCATCTGTCTCTCTGAATGGATTGCATAAGAGCAACAAAACAACACCACGAACTATATACAAAATTTGAAATCATACATGATCCAAATAGAACATGCAGAGCATGCAAAGCACTTAGGATAAAAGAAACCTAAACTACAACAAGACAATGTGCACAAGCACTTAGAGGAAAAGAAATTAACTAATATGTACAAGGTGATAACCTTCCTTTTAGTAGCAGTGTTTAAGATAGATTCCATTTACTAGAATATATAATTCCTCACCATCCAATGTAGGCAATTGGAAAGCATTGCTACTTTTACATCTTGTGACCATGTAGGGGCCACTCCAAATGGCATCAAACTTGGAATGCCTTCCTGGTTTTGCCCGATCTGCATCCCATTTCAAAACTCAGGTCTCCTTCCTGGAAGGTCCTTGTTTTTTCCTTCTTGTCAAAGCATCATCTTGATTGAGGCCATGATCCTTCTCTATTTCTTGGAGTGCATGCTCTCTGGTTTCTTCCAATTTTATCAACTCCGCATACCTAGCCTCCATCGGTTCAAATTTAGACATCTCTAGCATGCTTCACGAGCTCCAATGCTGGAAACTCAAGTGATATAGGCAACACTACCTCTTTCCCATAGACAAGTTTGAATGGAGAGCTACCTGTAGATCTCTTGGGTGTTATCCTATCAGCCCATAAGGCCGACTTGAGCTTTGTGTGCTAGGTTATCTGATTTTCATCAAGAGTTCTTCTGATGATCTTTAGCAGGTTCTTGTTTGTGGACTCAACTTGGCCATTACCTTGAGGGTAATAGTTTGATGAAGTGCTCAAGTAAGTCCCATTCTTAACATCCCATCTTGTGATCTTGGAACCTATGAATGCCAATGCATTGTCTGATATAATGGTGTCTAGCACTCCAAATCTGGTCACTATCCCTTCATAGAAATCTAGTATACTAGACTCATTAGCTTCCTTGAGTGCCACTGCCTCGGTCCACTTGGTGAAATAGTCTGTTGCTGTCAGAATCCATTTGTGGCCTTGGCTTGAATTTGGATTGATGACTCCAATGAAGTCCAATCCCCATTGCATGAAAGGTTGGTCGACTGAAATTGGGTGCAATGGAAGTGCTACTAGATTTTCTTTTCCTTTGAAGAATGCACAATTCTTGCACCTTTTGATCCATGCATAGCAGTCACTAAACACTCTGGGCCAATAATAACCCACCTTCATTATCTTGAGTGTTGTCACCCTTGGAGAAAAATGGCCTCCAACTGCTTCAACATGGAATTCCTGTAACACTCTCTCAACCTGATCTGTCTCAATGCATCTCAACACAATGTCATTGATGTCTCTTTTGAACAAGACACCATCAATAAGAACATATGGGATGGCCTATAGTCTGAAATGTCTACTTTTTTCTTTACTCATCCCATGAGGACACATGCCTATTTGAAGGAAGTGCACCATGTCTTGAGTCCAACAAGGAGTAGGTACATCATCATTTCCTTCCTCTTGATTATCCTGTAGAACAAAAACAACCTCCTTTTCACTATTTGCTTCATCTTGTTGACCTGAGGCTAGTTGTTCACACAACCCCTTCCCACTAGACCAGCTTAGTGACCTTGATCTCAATGTCATATTCCATGACACGAGTGATCCATCCTAAACGTTTTTCATTTAGATCCTTGCTGAGAAGGAATTATTTAACTCCTGCATGGGAGACCAACAATTGGATTTTATTATTTGAAACCAAATGCTTAAACTTCTTTAATCCTCTGATTACTACCAGGACTTGCTTTTCGATGAAGGAGTATCTCACTTCATATTCTTTCTATACCTTGACTGAAGAAAACAATTGGCTGTTATGTACCTTCTTTGTTCTGTTGAACTAAGATTGCATAAATTGTGTCACTGCCACCAAAGGCATACAATATGAAGTCTTTAGAGAAATCTAGATTCACGAGAGTTGGGGCTTGTGATATAGCTTCTTTGATGGCATCAAAGCTTGCCTTTCCTTTAGAATATCCACGTGAATACTAAGCTATTCTTCAACATCAACGTTATTAGCTTAACAAGGGCAGCAAAGTTTGGTACAAACCTGCGGACAAAATTAATTTTTCCCAGGAAGCTTTGAAGAGATTTCTTGTGGCTTGGCAATGGCAATGCTCTTATTGCTTCAACTCTCTCTCTGGGTCAATTTCCAATCCTTCCTTTGATACAATATGGCCTAGAAACCTGTCCTCATGGGCCAAGAATATGCATTTTTTAGGATTCAATGATACCCCAAAACTCCTGCATCTTTGAAACACCTGCCTTAGGTGGAAAAGGTGGTCTGCTGCATTTTTGGAAAACACCGTAATGTCATCTAGATAGATCAGTACTATTTTTTCTATCAGTACCTTTGAATTCCATATCCATTTCCCTTTGAAAAGTGGCTCCGACATTGGACAATCCAAATGGCATTTTTCTGTAGGCATAGGTGCCCCATTTGGTGGTGAAAGTCTGTTTTGAACTGATCATCTTCTTTCACCATAATCTGGTTGTACCCCGTGTAGCCATCTAGGAGGAAGAATCTCTTTGATCTAGACACCACTTGCAAGATCTGCTCCATTGAAGGGAGTGGGTAGTGATCTTTGAGGGAAGCTCTATTCAAGTCTCGAAAATCTACACACAACCTAATCTCTCCATTTTTCTTCCTGACTGGGACCAGGTTTGCAACCCAGCTTGAGTGTTTGATTGGAAATATGATACTTGCCTCTATCAGCTTGTTCAACTCTTTCTTCATCAGAGGCTCAATGTGTGGATTGACTAGTCTCTATCTTTTTCCTGATGGGTTGAGCAGTTGGATCTAGTTTGATTGTGTGTTGTGATAGCTTTGGATTGAACCCTCTTAGGTCTTCATAGCTCCAAGAAAATACATCTAGAAACTCTTGGCAAAGTTATATGAATTCATACCTTTCTTGCTTGGTGGCCACTTTTCCAATTTGAAGTGTTTTTCCTTCTCCAACTGGGATTGACTCTGAATCTTCTCCTTTGATCTGTATGTTAGCCTTCTCTTTTCTAAACTGATCATTAAGATTAAATATAGACTCCAATGTCACTAAGCCTTTGGGAATCTTGTTTGTATGCATCTGTACTATTTGATTCTTGTATTGATGCTCTAATCTTATTTGATTTCTAGCTGAGAATTTAGCTTCTTCTTGTAAAAAATTAATAATCTGCAGATCATTATCAAACACCTGTCAGCATGTGTTGTTATCTGGTATTGCTGGCCTCACAACTATATGGATATGTGGTTGTTCCTTGTCTCGTTTTGATGCTATCAACCACATCAAATGTTGCTCTAAATACTATAAGCCTATAAACAGCTTCATTCTCCTTTCTGGGTATGGACACAATGCTTGAAGGCATCGCAATCTTCCATGAGATCCCATACCATACTATTGTAGTTCTTGAGCAGGTCATTCTTGATAGCATTAAGTCCTTTGACTTGGTTCGTAACTAGTTCACTATCACCAAAACACTTGCAAGTTCTTTATTCCTAGCTTCCTTGCCTAATTAAGACCATGGACGAAAGGCCTCATATTCAACAGTGTTATTTGAGCAGGTATATTGAAATCTGAAGGTTGAATAATATTTCATAACTTTTGGCGACACAATCATATCTCCTGCTCCAGCTCCTTGGTTTAACTCCTTGAGCCGTAAAATAACTAGTTCCATGCCTCATTGTCGTCTTTATAGTATGTCTTAATTAGGTCGAGGAAGAGGATAATTCTCTTCATGTAGACAATATACACCTAGCTCAGATCCTTCCATCTCCTTATAGGGGTCAAAATCATGTCTTTTTTTGGCCCACTCATCGAGAGTCAAGTCTGAGATACATCCCACCTTAGTATCTGCTTCACAAGTGCTTAGGAGGTCTTCTTGATCAAAATCTAAGCAGTTGGCATTGATTGGGCTAGGCACATAAGATTCAATATGATAATCAGCAATGGGCTCATATCTAATTGTGTCCTTTGCCCCATACCTTGTTCTAAAGAGCATATGTGACCAATCAACAGATAGATAGCCTCCAATTTTGGCAATGAAGTCCCTAGACAAACACAAATCAAAATGTGGTGGCAAATCTATGATTGGTATGTTCTACAAAATAGTCACATTGGGGCAAGCATGTAGAGTGAGGCTCAGATCCTTGATGATTCTAACAGTTGTCACCACTGTCCCATCTAATTGCACTACCCCTCTAGAGATGACTTCATATTAGAGACCCAATTGATCAGCTATTTGCTTGGGCATTACAGAACTACTTGCCCTAGAATCAATCATACAATTGTGCACCAATTTCTCTTCAATAATCAATGAAGCATAGAATGGATGAGGTCTCAGCTTCTTACCTTGTTATTCTTGATGTTTTTCCCTAGGTTGAGTTGTATTGGTAAGCAATTTCTCTTATTGGTTAGGGTTGTGATTTGAGCTTGACCAATTTTGTATAGCAGTCTGCAGTAGATCCCTCTGCCCTGGAATGGCCAGTGACTCCTATAATGAAATGTTCACACTTGTCTTCTTCATTTGCTCAATGATGTTGAATGAGATATCCTTTTGCTTCCCCTTCCTAGGCACATTTTTTTCTTACATCTAGGCTATTACAACCAATGCCTAAGTAGGTTTGGAAGGTGGCTTGGATTGGCTTTACACATTGGGAGTTATATTTTGAATGCCAATACCTTGTTGAGCGACAAAGTGTTGAGGATCACCTGATCTTGGTGAATGTCCTTCTCTAATATTTCTCCTCTTAGACTATGTATTGGCAGCTATACTTTGAGAAGGAGTCTGATTCATTCCACAGAAGTCTTCAGCCTACCAATTGACAAGCATAGTTTCATTTAGGGGTCCCTCTTGTTGAGCTCCTTACTGTTGACTTTCTTTGTGGCTAGGTTCTTGTGACACACCAACGGTTTGCACCATCATCACCTGATTTAATGCACCATTGAAGCACATCGATTGATTATGTGGCTGATTACATGAGAAACACCATTCATACTCTCGCGCCATGTTATTATGTGTTGGAACCAATCCCCTTGATGTTGAAACTTTGTTTGGGTCATATGACCTAAAAGGTCTAGCAACTTGAGGTTTCCCTTGTTGTTGACTATGATTTATAGCCTCGGTTGGTGGTCTATTTTCTTGATATGGGGTCTAGCCTGGTACTGAGCTTGGGGATGATATGGCCTAGAACTTTGAGCGTGCTATATTTTGATGGTTATTATCTCATTTCCCAAGTTTTACAGTTGTTTCATCACTTCTTGAAGCTCCTTTGAGGTGTTAATGATGAAGTGGAGGCTTCAGATGAACTTTGACTCCTGGGGGTGGGTATAGGAGCTAATGCGGGTGTTTGGATGGTACTTGGGTTTCCTAACTCAGGGTAAAGGGGCAAGGATGACCTAGGGGTAAGTATTCCAGCATGAATCAAATGGTTCTCAACTCCTATGGAAAGGCTATAGGCTGCAGGTAAGGTTGTGCCCCCAATTGACTAAATCGTCAAAGAAATATAAGAATTTAAAGCCCTAAGAAAGTATAAGAAGACACCTTCATTAGTGGGCTTTACTGCTATTGGAATCCTGTCCCAGGTCTGTTGAAATCTGAGGTTGAAATCCGTCAGTTGCTCATTCGGGGCTCTCTTGATTGTTGTCAGTTGCTCCAACAAAGACAAGTTATCACCTTTTTCTTCAAACTGGTTGTGAAGAGATGTGCACAGCTAGTTCCAGTTTTGAATAGAGCCTACTTCAAGGCTCTTGAACCATTGTGAAGCTTTAACTTTGAGTGAAGAGGCTAGCAACTTGACTACAATATCCATCTCATGGATCTCATGGATTGTACAGACATTCACAATATCTTGCAAATGGTCACCAAGAGAAGTCCGGTTTCCCCCAGTGAAATATGGGATGCTCTTTAATGCTACAATTGGGATCGAATTTTGTGTATTCAGGGTGAGTGGGCTAATACCAGTGAAGTTGACATAAGGATTTGGCTGAGCCATTTTGATCGGCCTGAGTACCCTTCTTGTTTGAAAGAACGACCTACTAGAAGGAGGTGTTGATAAGGCTCTATTTGGGGGAGATGGAGACCTCCGAGCTCTTCTTCTTTTCCTTCTGTCTGGAGACAAGTGTATGTGTAAAAATTTCCTTCCTCTCTTGTTCTAGACCTTGTTTGTATCCTTCTCATGAACTTTCTTGGACTGCTGAAACCAGTGGATTTGTTTCTTTTGGAGTCGCCAGATGTACAATTTTAAAACTTCTTAAAAGTTAGAATCACAACAAGCACACATCAATCTTACTATAATAAGATGGAAACTTCTCTGTCCGACTGGGCGTGCCAAAACTGTTAGTGTGAAATCACAGCACCCCCAAATGAGTTCTATAGATATGCTTTTCTAAGGTAGAGTCATTTGGTGTGATCCACATAACATTGAAATTTCCCCAAGGTGTGGGACCTTGCAAATGGAAAATCTCTCCAAATTAAAGGTAGGTTCCTATTCTTCTATTTAGGTGCATACGTGAGAACTTGTAGAGGATCTATCTCTATACTTATGTTGATCTCAAAAAATCGCTCTCACGCAGGTGAACACCGAGACTGCAAGTAACCAACAACTTTGAATGATAGAGGGCTTAGGACCTTAGATGCAGATATGGATTCTGGATACGGGAACAGAGAAAATAGATCTGTGAGAAAGAAGACAGGTCTGCAAGATGGAAACATATAAGATTAGATAACGATATGCCAAAGTTACCTAAAAAAGTAGATCTGACAAGCGTTAACTTCCTTGGTGGCTATCAACTCCCGTGTTCACAAGAAAAGAATGAATATCCAACAATAAGATGACATGCAAGACTAAAGAGATTCGCAATATGTTGAATAAACAATACAAATATGATACAAAGGTAGTGTTTCGATATAGATACAAATTGATTGTTAGAGTGACAATATGAGACTAATAGAGCTTCATCTGCAAACACTCCACAATATGATTCAAAGCTTCACAAACAATTTTGACAAAATATTATGAATTTTAAACTTGAGAATTTCAATAATTTTCTACCTCTTCCCATAGGGGAAGTAAGAGTTCTATTTATAACTTGAATTGGGATTAAAATAAAGGATTAACAAATAATTATAATTTGTAAAATAAATCATGATTAAGAGGACATGATGAAGAGTTGATTTGTTGGTGTGGTTCATGTTTTGAGGAAAGGAAAGGATGTGATGTGGAGTGGGGACATGGATATGTGGAATAGTGAAGTCATGTGCTCACTTTACACTATTGATTTTTGGATTTGTTGTCGGATAGGAATATTTTTGAATTATTGACTTCTTGGGTGGGGTTAATAATTTAATAATTTGAGGGAATTGAATTTTTAAGTTGGAATTGATTTTTAGGTGAAAAGTGATTTCGAATTAAGAGGGGAACATGTGGGGTTGTTGATATATATGTATATATAATATATAATTAAATAGGATGATATGACTTATTTAATACAATGATATGACTTATTCAACATAATATAGTTTTGGCATAAAATAAGTATTGATTAATTAAGCTATAGAGACTAATTAATTGAATATTAATTTGTTTATGGGAAACGTGATTTGAGTAAGCCTTTTGAAGGGGACAAAAACACAGGGTGATACCAAAATTTGGTGTCCACATTTACCCCTTTTTGTTGAATGGTTTGCGATAGCAAACCACAAGACAAAGAACAAAAAGGGTTAAATAAAATATGTGTCCAAGGATGGATGAAAATATGACCAAAGGAAAGATTCCCTAGGTGAAAAAGGATCGCAATAACAATAAAAAAATTATATGTGGTGACTTAAATATCACATTGGTAGAGAACAATTGCGGGTCTCAACGGAGACAGACAACTACATTCTACATACCAGTGAGTGCGTGAAGTCCATTGCATTATGGATGTACACCAAGATGACTAATGGGTCATAGGAAAACATCAAAATGTGTGTAACTGAATGTGAAAGATATGTGTGCAATCATTTTTTTGTGAGGAATCATGCGTCTATAAAAGGGACGTGGATGAATACAATGATGCCCCAGCATAGGGCATGAGAAAGACACAAAGTGAGTTATATATGTCGATAAGTAAATGAATGAAAAAGGTGCCCCATGCATAGGGCATGAGCATATGGCATGAGAAAGACACAAAGGGATTTATATATGCTAACAAGTATAAGGAATGAAAAATGTGCCCCATGATAGGGAACAAAGATGACATAATGGGAGATGGATGTGTAAATAAAATTCCCTCATGGGGGAATAATCATAAATGTGTACATGATGAGAAGATAGGATAGAAAGGATGAGAGAAAATGCCTTAAAGGTGCAATAAATATGATGATAAAAATGTTTCATGAGAAATATGCATAAGTGTTACTAAATTATAATGTAAAATTAGTCCTACTTATTCGATAAGTAGGACAAGTAAGTCAATATACTTTTGCAACAAAACAAAAGCAGAGCAATTAGGCATGGAAGAGTACAAGATCAGATAGGTGTTAGTCATTATGGTATCATCCAAGACAAAAAAGTTCGAGGAAGATGGAATGAAAGATGTGGATGATAAATGATAGAAATAAGAGAAAGCGGACATGGTTGAAGTAGAAAGGACATGGTGGAGGAGAGGGATCAAATAATAGAGAAGGACAATAAGAGAGGTGAGAAGATAGATGATATCACAAAAGAGAGAGAATAATATTCAATTAGAGGGTAGTGGAAAAAGATATAAGGGGGAAATAAATAGGTAAGGTACAAGGGACCTGGAGGAAAAAAAAATAGATTAAAAAAAGGAGGAGAAGAAAGGAAGGAAGAAGTATAAACGAGAAGAAGGGAAGGAGGTTTTCTAAACAATAAGGAAAAAGATGAGATGAGAAGGAATAAGAGATTAGAAGGGAAGCTGGATGTATAGATATATATCACAATAAAGAAGTAGTATATATAATAAAGAGGAGAAATGGTGAAAAAAAAGAAATGATGAAGGACAAAGAAGAAGAAATGAAAATAACATGAAGAAAGGATGAAAGGTAGATGGAGATAAAAATAGAGGGAGAGAAGGAACACGGATCACGAAAGAGGTGATAGAACTGAGAAAGAAACGCTGTGATTAATATGAGATAAGGATGTTTGGAGAGATGAATATGTATAGTATGATGGAAAAATAAAGGAGATGAAGAAGACGAAGAAGTTAAAGAAGATGGGGGAGGAGGTAGAATGGAAAAGAAAAAGAAAATAACTATGTGGAGCTAGGAAGATAGGGGTGCAGTACAGAAAGAAGATCAACAATTGGGGGAAATGAAAATAAGAGGGAAAGAAGGGTTAATAGAACGAAAACAAGAAAAGAATTGACTATGAAACTAAATGCATGGAAATCCATATGGATGGTGATATGATTAAGAAGATGGGACCATGTTAGTGAGTCAGGTTATCAATGGAGAAGTAAGATCGAAAGGGTGAGGAGAAGAGGAGGTAAAGATGATACAAATGAAATGAAAGAAAAACAAGAGGTAGAAAGGAGGAGAGGACAACAAAGAAAATGACGTAAAGGTAGTAGGTGATTAAGATAGTAGAGATATTGAAAACGGCGAAGGGAAGATGAAAAGGAAATACTCATCGAAGGGATGTTAGGATAAATCCTCTGATAATGATTAGAGGGTACAAACGGAAAAAGGGAGGAAGAGAAAATGGAGGAGGTAAAAAAGAGTGAACCGGTATTAGTAGAATGGGGAGAAACGAGTTTTAGGAGAAGTCCACCAATAATTATTAGTGCAAGAATGGAAGCAGATGATGACAAAATATTAGATGAAAAATGATAATGACGAGTAAATATGGTGATAGATATGGGGAAGTATTCTAGAAAATGGACCAGAAAGAGTAAGGAAAGGAGGTCTAATTATATGTAAGAAGATAAAGGTGAGGAGAGAATGCAAGGGATGAGGATGTGGATGAAGATGACAGAAGTAAAGATGAAGGAACAAGACATAGTAATAGAGGGTATGAATTAGTTAAGCTGGATTTTAAATTAGGGATGATGGAGATGATATTAAGGAAGTTTGAGATATTTTGTGTGAGGAAAAAGAGAAGGGAAGAGGATGTGTTAATGGGGAATGAAGAAAAAATACGGATGATGGGAATATTAAGGAAAGAGGAACAGAAAGGAGATAGATCATTCTTAAGAGAGACTCTTAAGTAAGATCGCCATGCCGTAGGAATGGTTAATTAGGATTACTAAGCCGAAGAAGAACAATGATGAAAAGACTAAGCAATGTATACCAAGATGGAATAGGAAGTGAAAGGAGGTAATAACAAGGAAACAAAGGAGTGTGACATGAGTGGATGGAGAAATATAAGCAGTGTAGGAAAAATAGTGTAAGAGAAATTCTTAACTAGGATGCCTATGTTATACAAGTGACGATGTTATAGCATTAAGTAAAATGTTATGAAGTAGGAAGATGTTTCTAGCGTTGAATGGAACAGAAAACAATGAAGGAGTTTCTACAATGGCAGGATCTTAAAAAAGAGCTACATTGTGATTAAGAAACCTGCGTGGAATGGATGATTAAGTAGGATCATTAAGTTGAAAGAAGAATGAAAGGGAAATGGGACAATAAAATAGATGGCAGTATAAAAGGATATTAAGAGAAAAGCACAAAAATAATGGCCCAGGTGGATGACACGTGAAGTATCAAAACAAACAACAGAGAAGGACGAAGTGGGTGAGAAGAGCAGTGGAGAATGAGATGAGGCAAATTTTAGGAGAAAATTGAGTTGATAAAGAGGGCTAGGAGGAAGGAATGGTCAACAAATATGATCACGAATGATACCTTGTCCAAAATGATAGGTCTACCTCGAGTAGGGTTTCTGTGCTGCGCGGGAATTACGTAGATGTGCCAAGCTGGGGGTGAAAGGTCTGAGATGGTGAAGAAGAGGATAATGAACAATGGTGGGGGATGAGGAGCTGTCGGATAATGAATGCTACTTGAGAGTTATCCATCAAGTAGAATTCACAAACTACAATGGAGGTCAAGTAGAATTCCCAAACCGAATAATGCATTAAAAAGATTGCTTGAAGATAATAATTGATTTCATGGATTTATGGATGATGTTGATAGGGGACATCTTTAAGAGTAAACATATGGATACAGATTTTATGACATGAAATTTTATTTCTAAGGAGATAATTGTGATAAAAGATGACTTTGATGAAATGAATGTCGCATAACCATAGCAAGGGTCAAGTAAGAAAGTTATGCTTTTAACTCTGACAAGAAGTAAACAAGAAAAGGTACTACTCAAGACATTGCACTTGCAGCCAATAGGAGGTTTTAGTACATAACTAATGAGATTTGATTATATCACAAGACCAAGAGGAAGATATGGATGAAATATTCTCATAATCTTAATGTCGACATGATAAAGGAATTGGAGATGTATCTTGTACGTGGGAAGAAGGTTCTCCAAAGATGGTATTCCTTAAGTCTATGCCCCAGCTCTGGGAAAGGGGAATAATAGAATAAAATAAAGTTGATCAATGCGGGAAGCTTTCTAGGAATGCTGATAAAAGGAAGGTTGCCATCAATGCAAGAAAACCTTCCAAATGCCATAATAAAAGAGTAGTCCATCCTTCTAGGGTATGGTCTATTTTAATACATAATATGGATGGCAAGAATAATATATATGATAGACTGTCCTTCGAGGGATCGGTCTATTTCTCTTGACTTTGCTTTTGACTTTGATTTGCATTTTTTTTTATTTTTTTATGCACAGTCTATCCTTCGAGGGATCAGTCTATTTTAATAACCTTTATCTTGCTTTTCACATATACGAATTGTATCTTTTCATAGGGAAGAGCTGGGGATATCTAGGTAGACCACCTAGGAGGGGAGAATAAATGTACAAGAAACACTTCTAGACCATCTACATGAGTACAATAGGAAAATGAGATGGTGATGGATGTAATGATCATGGGGTTCTCACCAACATGGGAAAACTTATCCATAGTGAATATGCTACGAGTAGAGTCTGTGGTACTCATATTAAAGGTCATGACTGGTAGATGATGGTAGACCACATGATTCAAAATCATTACAATGATAGATGGAAGGGGATACTAATGGAGGAATGATATAAAGATATGCCTAAGTTCTCATTGATAGATATGCTAACAATAGTCTAGTTGCAAGTGCAATGGATTAAGAGGCTCTATCTCTAGTTTACTACTAATGGAGAGAAGACATTAAATTTACAACAAGATGAGAGCTTGCAAAGGATTAGATGTGATAGACAAACAGGAAATAAAACTATGTCCTTAAGGAAGTAAAAATATGACCACAATGGTGGGTTTTGATGAAAATAAAAGGTGCCCCAAGAGAGACAAAAATATGACCACAATGGTGGGCTTAAATGGAAATATGGTCCCTCAACGGAAGGAAAAAAATGGCCACAAAAGTGGACTTAATGAAACAAATGGAAATATGGTCCCTCAAAGGAAGGAAAAAAATTGCCACAAAAGTGGACTTTAATGAAACAGATGGTGCCCCAAAAGAGACACGAATATGGCCATAATGGTGGACTTTAATGAAGATGGAAATATGGTCCCTCAAAGGAAGGACATACATGGCCTCAAAGAAGAACTTAATGATAACACACTGGAAATATGGTCCATCAAAGGAAGGACACAATTTGCCACAAAAGTGGACTTTAATGAGATAGATAAATATGGTCCCTCATGGAAGAGAAAAACATGGCCACCATAGTGGGCTTAAGATAAAAAATAAATGATCTTTCTAATGGATCAGATGCATATGGCCACAAAAGTGGGCTTAAAATGGGGTGGATATTTTGAAGGGGTTGGTCTTAGATCAGAATGGATTTCGCATGAGGTAAATAAAACAAGTGTCAAAGAGTAAAGTCCCCCCGACATCAAAGAGAGATTTGTTTAGATACTGAAATGTAGTTAACATGAATGATATGCTTAAGGACAAGGGCAGGCTGACTCCCTTAGTGAAAAATATTATATCACTATTGTAGAAATTAGATGTGGATAGGTGAAAGAGATTGGGTGATGATAACCTTAGATTTGGATCAAGTAGATGCATTGCAGATCATATGAAAACAGTGTTAATGAATAAGGGAGGACCTTCTATGTATGAGTAATAACATACGAAGGAGATATGTTAATGGAGGATGGAAGAGAAGACTTAGAGACTTCGATAGATGTGGAATTAGTTGTGGATAAAATAGTAGAGGGATAATCCTCAAAAATATCATTCTCTTTCAATGAGATCATGAATGATAATCTGAAGAGCCCTTACAATGCTCAGTGTCTGTGACCCGGGGTATGAAGGTAGGCATAACTGAGGTGGGGATCAAACCATGACGACTTCATTACTACTTGGGTTAAATAACTTAACAGGTGGGAGCGTGATGGCAGAAATTTGTAATAAGTGTTAAAGGGTTTCCACATTAGTATATTTATTGTGTTTGGATTTAGGATTGGGATGTAAATGCTTGGGATGTGGTTGTATGAGCTATCTTAGAGGATTGTGTCATGTCGTTCCATAATTTTGAGTCGATTCTCGAGGGAATGTTGGATATTTGTAATTTTGGTTGGTAGAGTGATTATGATGCCTTAGATGGAAATCGATATTGCCCCAAAACAGATGATGCATATTTTGTATTTGTTGGTAAAATATATATCTTATTTTGGGGACACACAAGATATTTTTGTGGGCGTGTACCAAGGTTCTTGGATTTGGATTGCGAAGAAGCTTTCTTGGGAGATGTGACACTTATTTCAATTAGAGAGTCTAAAGGTTGTGTCGTAGTTGATACAGGAGAATGGATTGGTATTTTCATGATGGATGTGGGAGTATTTGTAGATGAGATGGGAGGAGCATCTGAAGTTGCTGTTAGTTGAAGTGCTTTCCAATTTTCTTCAAATGATGTGGAATAACAAGATGGTGTGTTCACATTCACACTAGTTGATGTGATTGGCATGAGTAGAAGTGTGGAAAGAGGAACTGAGATAGAATCAATAGATGGTAAGATAGGCAAAGGCGAAATAGATGAGGATGGGGGAGTATTAGGAAACCCGATGGATGAGGATGTAGAAAGATGAGTTGTATTCGTTTTGGATGGGGAAGGATGTTCCTCCTGAGTGAGGAAATCATCTTCCTTAATGAGGTCATGGACGATGGTCTGAAAGGCCCTACACTGCTCAATGTTGTGGCCCAGAACACGATGATAGGCACAAATGTAATTGGGATTGAACCATGGAGGTTTACTAATATAAGGCACCCGATGTCTAATGGGAGGAAGCATGATCGTAAAAGTTTGAATTAGATTTTGAAGGATATTTGCGTAATATCCAATCGAGGTGTCAAAAGGAAGGTAGCTCTGATGAGTTTTAAGATGGTTTTTTTGGCTTGGATTTAGACATGAAACTTTGGGATATCGACGTATGAGTCGATATAGGTGCTGAGGATGGGGATGGATAAGGTTGCGGTTTTAATGTTTTGGTTTCAGTTTTAGTGTTTGTAGACACCTATAATTACGCCTAAGCAATTTAAATACTTAAATTGCGCTAATTATCTCATTTCTCTGCAAATAGACGACATATCGTCAAAAGAGCTCATATTCCCTCTTATTGTCATCAATTAATTACAATACGCTAATTGATTAAGTCGCCTATCCAGCTAACAGCCTAATTAACGACCTTCCGTTAATTATTCACTTCCTCTATCTAGATTAATTAATTATTATTAATTATTAGTCTTCCCCTTCATTTAACTAGTAAATCAATATTTAATTGATTTAATCCCTTTCTAATAGCCTAAATCACACTAATATTCTTCTAATTGGCTTCTATAAGCTTACACCTACCTATTAGTTAATCACCTTTGATTAATTAAAACACCCCCCAACTCCCATGACTTGCTAAACATAAATTAAACCCTTCTAAAGTAAGGTTACCTTTAATAAAGAAACCTTATCCATTCCTAATCATGTTTTACCTTTATCCCACATTCATGAGGATGTGTTGAATCCTTTATCCTTTGGGCTATATAAAGAGCCCTCCACCTACCTTTTTACTTACACCTAAACTCCTTAAGAGAGCAAATGCAAAGCATATAACAAAGAGACTAAGAGCTTGCACCTTGTTTTCTTGAGAGTTCATCATCTTGAGGAGCTAAGCTTCCTATTCTAGCCTAAAGTGCTTAGGTCATATGGGAGGTGTCAAAAGGGTCTTGTAGCCCAATTTTGATAAGCCCCCATTCCTAGGTTCTTGGAGATATCAAGGACAACCAAATATTGATTGCCATGGAGCTTATTTAGGTCCATTTACTTGTTTGTTGGCAATCTAGAGAAGTAGAGATTTAAATACTTTAGCATTGTTTAATTCAAAGTTAATGCATTATGAGCTAGGTATTAATCTTGTTTAGCTCTCATCTTTGATGGTGTTTAGATTTTTTCATTAGCTTTGTTATAGAACTATTTAGGTGTTAGTTCTCATTCATCTAACTTAGCTAAAAAGCACAAAACCATGCACACATTTGGCATGCCCGGTGGGACACTTAGTCCCATGGCATTTTAGTTTAAATTTCATTATTTTGGCTAACTTTTGATATGCACATGTAGTAATTAATGTCCATTTTTTGGTAGTTTTTTGCTCATTTGATATGTGTTACTTCATGTTTATAGCCTTAATTTTAATGGGTCATTGCCATTTTTGAACTAACTTGTCAAAATTTAGAGTATTGTGAAGTTTTCTACGATTTTTTTTCCATACTGTGGTTGCAGGTCTGGCGCAGGCACAATTTTAGGAGTGTAGACACAATTTTAGGAGCGCAGATGTGATTTTCAAGGCACAGATACAATTTTAGGGGCACACACATCTCTCTAGTGGCACAGGCGTGCTGTTCAAATCTGTCATTCTGTCTTCCGACCCCTGGCGCATGCGCACTAACCCTAGCACATCCACCCTAACCCGTGCGTAGGTGCACTAACCCGGGTGCACACGTCATTTCGTACTGTACCTTCGTTGCAGTCTGAAACCTGTCAGAATGGTGCACATGCCCTAACCAGGGCACACATGTGGTTTTAGTAGCGCAGGTATACTTTTCTGGTAATACGGTTATTTTGTTATGTTTTTCCTGTATGTTTTCTCAGAGTAGTGCATATGTTGTTTTCATGGTGCATACACCTCTTGGGTGACGCAGGCATTTAATTGATCTGAAAAATCCACAGAGTGGCGTAGGTGTTGTTTTAGGGGCGCAGGACATTATTTTAGGGGCGCACACATCTCTTGGGTGGCAGCAGGTACACTGTGTGCCGAAAAATAGCCTTCGGTGGCACATACACCCTAACCCGCATGCAGGCACAGAAAAAGGGGTGCAGGCATCCTTTTACATTTTTTGGATTTAAAGGGTTGATGTGCTAACTTTCTTGCATGTTTATCTAATCACATATTTGTCTTTGTAGGTTGTTTTTACATGTTGGTATTTGATTAGGTAGTATTTTGCATTGTTTACTAACGGGATTGAGATCACGTATGCTCTTCCCTCACATCCCTTGGGGAGATCTTGGGAATCATAAATGATTCTTAAAACCTTTTTCCACTTTAAGATTGTTAAGAGTATTTTAGTTAGAATTGGTCAATTTGGCATTTGTTGAATTAAAGTGTTGTTCCATTTTGGTTATCTTTTGAGATTTGTGAAGACATCACGTATGCTCTTCTCTTGCGTCTTGGACGATCTGGAGAATCAGAAATGGTGCCTTCTCTTTTGATGGAAAACTACTAATCATTGTCATTTAGGACCAAAATTCTTATCAAAGAACGAAGAAAATGAAACAAGAGTCAGAAAACCTTCTAATACACGTGTTTCTTGCAGGTTGCCAAATGGTGTTTGAGCAAACCACACCTAATTAAAAAAGATAAAAAACACACCACATTCAAAACACTGTATTGCAGGTTTTGGAAAAGGGTACATCCCTCTCCACTCAACTGGAACATAACCCCTTTGGCATAACGCCTTAAGCTACAACAATGGGGGTGGTTTTAGGAACCCCAAAGTAGTCCACGCAAGAGGGAACCTTGTGGATGAAACGGGAAGTGCTCCGCACTACCTACTTGACTAGTGATTCCTTTGTGAGATAGTGTTACCAGTTGTCCATGTGGCGAACCCCAGTGATAGTACACATAGACGCACTAGTTGCCTACTATTATTGAAGGGGGTAAAGTAAAGCCGAGATACTCCCAAACTAGTCAGTGTGACTGTTTTGGGTAAATCGCGCTCGCTCGGGGCAACTTTGTAACACCTAGGACAAGAGAACCACCTAGGAGAATATACTTTGGCCAGGAGCCCACTTTGACCATTCTAAAATAGTGTTGAGTTGTGAACCATACTTTCATTGAGAAACGTGTGACGCATTACTTTCACCTAGTTTTTACTTGCCTTAGGGTGAGGCAAAACTCTGCCGAAGTGAGGCTAGCATTTTTTGTCATTTTTTTTATTTATTTCCTTCACATTATTTTGACACTTTGTTGATCGAAAGAGGTGTGATTACCTTTGTGTTGCCATTTGACTAGTTTCTCTCACTTTTATGTCCGTTTACGCCCATCCATGTTTGCGGCTGGGTTAGTTAAACGTCTAAAGTGAGCGGAGGCATTTTCACGTCATTTGGTAGCCATTGTGATCTTGATACCCACGTCAAGGTTGTCATTGTAGTTAGGCATGGTTCATCACTGTGGACTTCCTTAGAGGAGTTAGCTTGTTTGTCTCGTATCATTAGAATTTTGATATTTACGTCTTGTTTCTTGTAAACTTGACATAAATACCTATATTGTATGGTTACGCTGCACACATTCTTAACTATTCCTAGCTATACTTTGAGCTTTTTGGTTCAGTTCTATTATTACCTTGATTTCAAAAGGTGCTAGACGTTACCATTTGTGCATGTTATATCAATAACACCTTGATATCAATACTTCACTTTCTTGCAAAGTGGGTTAACATATCTTGGTGATATTGTTGTGTCATTCACAAATCGTAATTGGCACTTTTTAAGATATAGGTCTTAATCAGATTTGAGCTCACTCGTCGTATATTTTGATTGGGAGATCACATTTGACTTCTTGTATTTACTTACATTTTGTTCATTTCCTTGAACTTGGCATAAGTGAAAACATCTTGTTGATCATCTCGTGACACAAATTACTTTGAAACGTAGTCTAGGAAATACTTCATTTGATCAAGTTTCAATACCAAATGATTGTATCATTGGTGATTTTATCACTCTATCACATTGGTATTCTCACACTGTTAATTTACTCTTAACACGTACATCTTGCATTTCACTTAGGGGTAGTCACTAAACTTTGAACAAATCTACAACTTACCCTAGTGAAACTTATCACGAAAACATGGCTCCTAAGACACGTCTAGGGTTAAAGAAACAAACATATGAGGAAAAACAGGTGCAAGCTTGGGAAACCTCTAATAGATAAGGGTCAAACCCATTCATCGGACATGATCTAGGACCACTATTTTCTGTAGAAAAGGAAATAGAAGAAATGGTCGACCATAGTGGAAACGAATTAGAGTCACCACACGCGGAATTTGATTTTGACCCTACTCTGCTAGATGAATTTCTTCTTAGAAACAAAGATAGAGTGTTGGCCCAGGGTTGTGAATTAGGGGCCAAATTTCCCATCGAGAATGAACCAATACTACAGAAAAATGACACTACTGAGGAAGAATGCCCCTTATCAATATGGAAGATATTTTAACAGGCGGGCATGCTTCCACTTCTTACGTAGAAAATGATAAAGTGGTAGGGCATAGAATACCCCTCATCAAAGTGCCACGAAGAAACAAAATAGAACTTGAGACAGAGGAAGAACCTCCACAGTATGAAGAGGAGGAACCTTTAGAAGAAGAGGTTATAAACCAAGCCACAATTCAACAACAAATCAGTAACCTAAGCTGACAACTAGCTTTTCTTACTTCCCATGTACAGAAAGATGCAAACAAGAACATTCAAAAGGTGAGGCCTAAGGTTAAGATCAACGAACTCCATCGGGAAAAACAAGGAGAAGAAGACATAGGGTACCATCGTGTTTACATCCCTGCTTCTCCCACTAAAGAACAATTGCTCGCACAGGAAGTGCAGTCTATGAAAGTGACGCTTGCGAGCTTACAAGAGAGAAATATAGGGAGCATTAGGAAATATCAATATGAAGAACTATGCCCCTATCCTTTTGACAAGACAATGACCCTTCAACCCTTTCCAAAGAAATTTGATATGCCAAAGTTCGACAAATACAAAGGAAAGGGAGACCCAAGAGATCATGTTAAATATTTTTACATGGCATGTCAAGAGGTGTCTTATAGTGATAATTACCTCATCAGACTTTTTCCCAAGAGTCTCGGAGGTCAAGCATTGGAATGGTTTACACGCTTACCATGAGGATCAATTTCACCTGGCCAGAATTGGCAGAAAGATTCATGTGTCACTTCTCGTATAACATAGAGAGTGACATCACCATGGCAGACTTGTGCGGTGCCAAACAATGCCCAAATGAGACCTTCGCCAGCTTCCTCCAACGATGGAGAGGGATAGCCAGTCGCTTCCCTTGTGCTTTCCCTGAAAAGCAGTTGGTTAGTATCTTCATTCCCAATCTCAACCCAGATATCACTTTTCACCTCCAAATGCATTGTGTCTGTACTTTTGAGGAGGTTATAGAGAAAGGGATTTAGATAGAAAAGGCTCTCATTGCCAAAGGCACCCTTAAAAACCAATCTAAAGACAACCAAAGTGTCAAACCCACGTGGAAAAGCTGAAGATTTTCAACAAAAACAAAAATGTGGTGGGAGATGGAATCACTGATTCCAAACATGTTCAAACAGTCCAAACTGGTCAACCTTTTAAACTGACCAAGGGCCCAATACAACCACCACCAAAGTGATGAACATTCACCTCTCTCAATGAACCATTTTCAGTCATACTAAAATAGTTGGATGCGGCCCACATGATGACCTATCCTACAACACAACCGTTTGACGACAACGCTCCTAAACCTTCATGGTATAAGGAGCATGAATATTGTGAAATGCATCATGTTAAAGGTCATAAGACAGACAAATGTCTGCGACTTTGCCACTATATTCAAGACCTCATTGACAACGGGGAGATAGAGGTGGATAACCCTGGCAAAACACAAACACCTAATGAGAAAATGGGGATTTATAAAGAACCATTCCCCAAGCATGATAAGTCGGAAAAGACAAAGCCTGGATCGGGGAGAGTCATCCCAAACTTATAAAGCTGCGAATTACTTGTATACCAAGAGAGATAACAATCATTACGATTCACTTATCAGATGTATTCGCTCCCCTGCTGACTGTGTCAATACTATCCAGATTAAGGGAAAGGACTGTGCTGTGGTAACAAGGCGCGCCCACCTCGTGATTCCGGAACCCTCTCCGTTGACCCCGCATACTGGTAAGTATAACCTTCTAGAACAACTTGAGAAGATGTTTGCTAAGATTTCAATCTTAGATCTTCTCAAGATATCCAATGTGCATAAGGACATTCTGTATCAAACTCTTCAGGGGTCGAGAGTGCCTTTAGAATTCGATCCTGCACACCTTCAAGCTGCGGTGGCAAACATTGCACCAAGTGAGCATCTCACTTTCAACCATAGGGAGATCCCTATTGAGAATCCCACACATAATATTCCCTTATACATTGAGGTAGTTGTCACCCATAGGAAAATCAAATGGGTGCTTGTGGATAACGGATCGGGATTGAACATTTACACGCTTAAGCTGGTCAAACAATTGGGACATATGGAGGAAGATCTTGAGTCCCATATTATCACTATCACTGCATACAAAAACGTGGAAAGAGAGTCAGCAAGCACCATTACACTGCCTATGGAGGTGGGCCCCACTTGTCATCAGATGAAGTTTCACGTCCTAGACTTGGAACTTCCATATAATATGCTTCTAGGCTGACCATGGATTCATGCCATGCAGGCCGTGCCATCAACGTTTCATCAATGCATCAAATTGAAGCATGAGGGACACACGATTACAATACTAGGAGATCCAGAGCCCTTTGCTCATTGTAGAGCTCTCAATAGCTTTGCACGAAAGGGTACATATGCATGTCCCTCTGTAGACATAGTGGTTCCTCTTCAGTCTGAGGCTATGGAATCCCGTGTGGATTCGGATTCACTTAGTTCTTGTGCTCATGGGGCATCTACTTCAACATCTCCATTTGATTCATGGGAGATGAAAATCCTGGAATATGGCTGCGGGGAGTATAATGTACAACAAGTGCTTCTTGGTGTCAGATCTCTCTTTGTCACCCAAGACTAGAGGTCGACCCAATTACCGCTTTAGGAGACCTAGAGAAGAACACACTATTGGGTCATTCCTACCTGGAGGCTTGTTAGCTGAGGAGAAATTTCTTGATCCACCTACTACTTGGGTCCCTGAGGACACTCAGCCATCCTGTTATCAAACCCCGGAATATGAAAATTCTAGTAAAATGATGTACTCCATGGGCTACAAAGGCCTAGGATGTGGGAGGAATGAACAAGGACAAAGAGAACTAGTCCCTCTTCCACATTTCAAAATAGAAAGATACGGCATCAGGATTTGTCCTTATGGAGTGCACCCCAACGATCAAGATGTGACTTTTTCTGAGTGTGAGGATAGTTTTTGATTACCTAGACAGTGATACGGATTCCTGTTGTAGCCAATATGAGGATCTGGCCTCCATGAACCTTTTCATGAATAACGTTGTCCTAACCATAACCCCCACTGAACCAACCCTTGACCTTGTATACCCTTCCCTTGTTGAATGGGACCAACAATGTCACGTGCCACTAGATTTATTCGAGAATGACGAGGCTATTGTAGAGTTCATGGGCATAAGGGATACAATCCCCATTGGAGATCACAAGAAGGGTTTCTCTATCGACTTAGACACCTGTGCCTACTTTGGTGAGGAGGCTGAACTTTGTGGTCAACAAAATTTAAAGAAAAGTGAGGGAAAAATTTCTAAAGAAAAGCCTCGGAAAAAATCAAAGTCCAAGTCACACAGTGAAAACCTCTTTGAGGCACTGGCTGACAAACAAATAAGAAAATCAAAGGACAAACAAAGTGACCACACCAAGGATGAAAATCTCATGGAGACATCCTTGGATGAAGATCTCAACCTTCCTCCTGATCCTATGCGTATGGAGGATTTATCAAAATTGTTAGTCGAAGAAACCATTGATGTCAACATTGGTACCAAAGAAGATCCCAAGATAGTAAAATTGGGGGCATCACTCTCAGCTAGAGAACAAAAGACGTTCACTATGTTGTTGCGAGAGTTCATTGATGTGTTTGCATGGTCTTACAAAGACATGCCTGGCCTAGATCCCACTTTGGTCATGCACAACCTGGTTGTGCACGCAGACGCCAAGCCTATCAAACAGAAACTCTGAAAGATGCATCCAAGAGTGGCCTTGTTGGTTAAGGAAGAGTTGGAAAGGTTGCTTGCAGTAGGATTCATCAGACCAATTGACTATTCTGAATGGATATCGAACATTGTTCCTGTCCAGAAGAAACCTGTCAGTATCTGAATCTGTACAGATTTTAGGGACATCAATAAGGCTTGCCCTAAAGATGACTTTCCATTACCCAACATTGATATGATTGTTGACTCAACAGCAAGATACGAAATGCTATCACTCATGGATGGATTTTCGGGTTATAATCAGATTAAAATTGCTGAGGAGGACCAACACAAAACAACTTTCACAACTCCTTGGGGTACCTTCTGCTATCAGGTAATGCCATTTGGCCTTAAGAATGTGGGAGCAACTTATCAGCGGGCCATGACAGTAATCTTTCATGATATGATTCATGACATCATGGAAGACTACGTAGACGACATCCTGGGAAAGTCCAAAACAAGAGAGGATCATCCTATCATTTTGTGGCGTATCTTTGAGCACCTGTGTGAATATAAAGTCAGGCTGAATCCAAAGAAGTGTGTCTTTGGTGTGCTATCAGGGAAATTATTGGGCTTCATTGTGTCAAGACGAGGTATTGAGGTAGACCCTTGCTAAAGTGTCTGCCATCACTGAAATGCCTCCACCTGAAAATATCAAGCAACTGCGTAGCTTGCAGGGGAAAATTCAAGCCATTCACCGCTTTATCTCCCAGCTTGCAGATAAATGTCACTCATTCACCCATTTTCTTAAAAAGGACATCACTTTCATCTGGGGACCCGAGCAACAACAAGCCTTTTCTTTGCTTAAACAATACCTGGCTAATCCACCTGTCCTCATGCCTCCTACTCCGGGAGAACCACTTCTACTCTATATTTCCACTACACAATATGCTATTGGTGCGTTGCTCACCCAATACGACCTTAACCATAAGGAGAAAGTGGTGTACTATCTAAGTCACACCCTCATTGCCTATGAACTTAATTATCCTCAGATTGAAAAGGCTTGCTTGGCCGTTGTTTTTACCTTTCAGAAACTTCGCCATTACCTGCTAAATACTAAGACCAAGCTCATATCGAAGGTCGATCCATCTCAAGTATTTGTTGTCCAAACCCACCCTCATAGGTAGAATGGATAATTGGATCATTCTACTCAGTGAGTTTGATATAGAATTTGTCCATCAGAAATCGGTTAAAGGACAGGTACTCGTAGACCAGCTAGCGGAAGCACCTTTGCACAACACGGAGCCTTTGAGTCTGGATCTACCAGATGCCTCCTTACTCTACATTGAAGAATCTACCATGTGGTAGATACATTTTGATGGATCATTTACATTTCATGGTTCAGGTGCAAGAGTAGTCCTTATTACTCCTTCCGGCGATCCTATACCGCAGGCTTTCTGCCTGGCCTTCCCTTGCATGAACAACATTGCAGAATATGAAGCACTCATTGTAGGAATGAAGCTAGCCATCAAGTGGAATATTCATCATGTTAAGGTTATAGGTGATTCAGCAATTAATCATTAAACAAGTAAATGATGAATATAAGGTTAAGGATGACAAACTCATACCTTACAAAAAGTTAGTGGAAACTCTAAAGGAGTATTTTGTGTGCATCACCTTTGAGCAGATCCCAAGAGTGCAGAATAGATCAGCGGATACTATGGAAATGGTGGGATCTATGCTTCGTATTCTGCCAGGGAACAATGATATGCCATTCTTCATAGAAAATCTATGCCAACCCAGGTATGACATGCCAAATCTTTCCTGGCTTGTGAGGTTGTTGGTCCCCATTCACCATGGTACGAACCCATTTTCACCTATCTTAAGGACAACACATTCCCTCCCGATATCTCCCACTCTGAAAAGCAAAGCCTAATTCACCAGATAGCCTGTTACACCCTTTTAGGAGGTACACTTTATCGTCGTGGCTATGACAGGAATCTGTTACGTTGTCTGGATGTGATGGAGTCAATCCAGGCAATCAAGGAAGTGCATGAAGGAGTATGTGGAGCACATACAAATGGAATGGTCTTGGCTAAGAAATTGTTGAGAGTAGGTTACTATTGGCCTACCATGGAAATTGATTGTTGCAATTACGTTAGAAAATGTGTGCTTTGCCAAAAGTATGGAAATTTTATCCATGCTCCGTCACAACCATTGCAACCAATCACTACCCCATGGCCATTCTCCAAGTGGGGACTCGATCTAATAGGGAAACTTACTCCTACCTCATCTTGATGGTCATACACATATCATCATAGCCACAAAATATTTTACAAAATGGGTGGAGGCTCGTACCATTAACCTATGTCACAGGAGCACAAATTTCTAAATTCATCATGAATCACATTATTTGTCGGTATGGCATTCCTATCAGCCATTGTTACAGATAATGGGAAGTCATTTAAGAACAAAACTGTGAAAGGTCTTTACCAACGGTTCCAAATTAGATTAAAATGGTCCATGCCATATTACCCTCAGGGTAATGGACAAGCTGAGGTGATAAACAAGACTTTGGTCAGGATAATGGAGAAAATGGTCAGTAAGACAGGTCAAAACTGGCACCTACAAATTCATCCAGCCCTTTGGGCTTACAAAACATCCATTCACACTCCTACAAGTGTGACACCATATTCCCTAGTGTTCGGGATAGAATCTATCATCCCTTTAGAAATCGAACTTCTGTCCTTGAGAATTTCTCTTTGAGACTATTTAGATAAAGATGAAGATTATCGAGTGGCAAGACTTGGCTGAGTTAGAGCTACTGGATGAGAGGCGCATTTGCATCTCTTAATCACCTGAAAGTATATCAACACAGAGTCTCTAGAAACTATAACAAGAGAATCATCCCTCGTCAGTTTTAGGTTGGTGATTTAGTCATGAAGGAGAACTAGTTCAATACCAGAGCAGAGTGAGAAAAGAAAGGGAAGTTCGAACCACATTGGTTAGGACCCTATGTCATAGTTGCCAAGTATGGCATAGGGGCATACAAGTTGGCTCACCCCAATGGTGATGAGCTCCATGGGAGCCCATGAACACCATGCATCTTAAGAGGTTCTATGCCTGAACATGGCGCAAGGAAGTCACAAAAATAAAAAAATACAAAAACATCAAAAAAAAATTCAGAAAAAGAAAAAGAGAAAACAGGTCGTCCACTAGTGAAAACCATGTAATTGTGGCACTTTGGGACAAGTCCTTGGGTGAAAACTAGTTTCTGGCGCCTCAGGAGGATTCATTGTTCAAAAGACATTATGTATTAGAAGGGTAGTTGTCTTCGGCCTAGACCAGGTTCTGCTGTCTTGATTCCTTGTGCACATCATCCTGTCCAGCCTTGATCCAGCTTTGTCTTCTTTTATTCATCTGTGAGGGGCGTGGTCTTTTGTTATTTCCCATCTTACGCTGGGGGCAACTCAATGACTTCACCTTCCTGTTCATAAACACGTGGCTTCTACCCTTGTATATTCCCCATCTAACACTGGGGGCATCCATGATTTCTTAGTTAACTACACATAGCTTTGGAAAACCTTTCAGAAAACATAAAAACAATAGAAAATTGTTTCACGAAAACACAAAAACAATAGAAAATTGTTTACACAAAAAAATAGAAAATTATTTCACGAAAACACAAAAACAATAGAAAATTGTTTTACAAAAACACAAAAACAATAGAATTTTTTTTCATGAAAACACAAAAACAATAGAAAATTATTTTAGAAAACACAAAAACAATAGAACAATTGTTTCGAGAAAATACAAAAACAATAAAAAATTGTTTCACAAAAACCTAAACAATAGAAAATCAGTACATGAAAACATATCTTACAAAAACATTTACTTGCATTGTCTTGTTTCCTTGCTTTGCTTGTTGCTTGTATAGTGTTTTGCGTGCTTGCTTTTGAGTTGTTTGTTGCTTGGGTGTACTTTGTCATAGTTCATCTTTTCTTTCTTAGATTAGATTCATTCTTGCTTGTGCATATTGTGGTGTGTCTCGACATGCTAGTGAACCTTGGGAAATCATGATGTAATGTGTTAATTCATTATGTTCTTTCTTAAGCATTTGGTTGTGTTTGTTACTTGTTAATAAGACATGGTGAATCATGGTGTATTGCATTAATTCCTGGTGTTCTTTGTTAGCATTTGATTATGTTTCTTGCATGGGCTCTATTTTTTTATCACTCACATCACATTACCATCACTATCATAACATATAGCATCATCTATACATCATATATAAACTAAAAATGCTAAGTGTTACATCATGCATGTATGCTAAGCTAATCATCACATACCGTATCATCAATGGGGGCAAGAGGGGTTGCGCATAATAAAAAAATCTTTCCCCCCGACACCAATATCATCATATCATCCCATCCATATACATCAAAATAACACATGAGGAAAACATTTGATATCATCTAAAGATCTATCATCTCACATCCAAAGCACATGTATACATCAAAACAATCGAACTCAGATACATACAATGTATGAAATCAGATAATGCATCCATAAGTGCTGAATCAAAAATTAAACAAACGTGTCACAACACATCCAACATGCAATGCGAATCAACATATAGTAATTTCTGAAAAGGGGTATTTCACATCATCGAATTATGCCAACTCATGTCACATGCATCAGAATACAAAAGACAATAAAATAACATCATAACAACATCCATAAGTGATTGAATCAAGAAAAATCACATACATCGAATCCAATGCAGGCACCAAGCCCACTCAAGATACATAAACATGATTCATGTCCTGTCATCAATTGGCTCCCCATAAATTTACAGACAATGCAAAAACCATCTATATACATGTATCAACAAAACAAAGATATACATCATCTCATAAATCATGTGAATCTGAGCCAAAACAATGAGTCATAAATATACATATGTGTCAAATATACATCTGTATCAAAAATGGAAATATACAAAATCTATGCTCTATATCAAAAATGCCTTCAGCTGAGGCGTACAACAAGGATACATCAAAAAATGTCTATATACATACATACAATGTCCTGATTAGTGCTCAATATAAATACATAGGCGATACACAATGCCATCAAAAAGGGGCATGTATCTGAAAGAATCAAGCCTTCATCATGAGGCATCATAAAAAATACATGTCTATAATCACTGTACATCAAAATCAACCTTCATAAGAGGCATACATGCAAAAGAATCTATACAAATACAAAGGTGGCTGTCAGCCACAGTCTCTCACCCTCGTTGGGGCTCCCAGGTCTGTCCTCTGGATGTCGGACATCTATAGGCTGGGCTGGCATTGGTCTCGCCAGCTGGATGCTCTGGAAGAGGCTATCTGACTGATCTGGTGGAATGCCTAGACCTCCATGAACGAGAGCCGGATGCACTCAATCCTGATAACTATGGTAAATGCCACTCTCTACTCTGGTGGCACCACTCTATAATATGTTGTCCTGTAAAAAAGTGCCTCACCACCAAGCTTGGTGGCATCACGAATCAAGATCTGCATCTCCTGAGGTGAGCGCTTCCTGAAGGGCAGTGTCTCGCTCACCTGTAACCTGACCCAGGTCTTCCTCAGCCTATCTAGAGGTGGCAACCTCTTGATCCCTCTCCTATGGTCATCACCTAGATAGCTAAGTGACATGGCCTGGTCCCTCTGGGCTACTGCTGCCTGATAACGAGTATACACGTGGTCTCTCTGTGCCACAACCATGCGCAACTGTGACTGGGACTGATGTAGGAGACTCAGTATCTGTGCCCCTTGTGTAGCTTTCTCTCAGATCTGGCTCCGCCATGCTGCCCTGTCATCTCCTGGCCTAGCCTGGGCCCGAAGCCTGATCCCACCCTGAAAATTAACGTAACAATATGGGCTCGGGCCTCGTCCTGCTCTGCTATGGTTGTCACGCACCAGCCTTGAGCCTCGTCTCTCTCTGCTCTCACCGCGTCTCTCTCGGCTATGAGCTGCTGCACCTATACCTATGTTGTGGTTGTCTGTGCCACTGGCTATGAGGCTATGCATGCCTCAGGGACTGGTCCCTACGGTACTCTGGAAGACTGCCCCTACTCAAATACTCTACCTCAGGGTGGTGGCATAACTACCTGTGTTGGGCCCTGCGGCCTCGGTCCCTGTGCCTATGCGGCACCCTGTCCATCGTGTGGAATCCCATCAAAAGGATCCTCGAGGTCTGGCCCCAATGCCACTTCTCTAGCCCTGCGCTCTGACCCGTGCCATACCTCCACAGGAGGGTGAATGCCTGCTACCCATTGCTGCCTCTGGAATAGTCAGTCATTGGGGTAATACTGTAGCATACCACGCTGCATAATCAGACTGTGGTCCCTGGATCTCTAATCTGTCGCAATGGATCCCATGCCTAGGGGACCACCTGTAAGAAACTAGCCCTAGCTCAGGCTACTACAATCCGAGGCCCCATAGTCTGCCTCTCAGAGTCCCTGCGAGCATGCCAGATATTTGGCTGAGGGACACCCTCTACTCGGCCTAGCTGCCACTGACACCTGTCAACACGATACAACTCCATGATGTAGCTGCGGCTGCCAATCAATAAATTGCTCCACCAAGCACATGCTGAGCTCTGTGGCATCCTCTAGCCACTGGAAGTGTCTATATGGATGCCAAATGACGTCTATCACTGCTAACTCATCAAACTCCCGCCTATATCTGAATAGGCTTACCAAGGTGACCACGGATGTCTCCACCAACTGCTATCCAAGCCATGTATGATGGCTCCTCAGGATCTCAAACTCGGAATGGGCCAACAGGGCATCCAATAGCTATATGATCCCATGACCATATCTGTAACAATGATGTCGGCCCCACAGTCTTCTGACCGTGGTATGTGATGAGATGCAAATCCCAGTATAAGTGGGCCAGTATACACTAACCCCAGTAATACCTCTCACCACTGTAAATCCCATGCACTAGTGGTAGCAATCCTCTTCGGGAACGAATTCCTTGTCTTATCAGTGAGTAGAAACCCACTGATAAGTGCCATGATATAGAGCAGCCCCCAATGCAATGACGGGTTAGAGATGCAATCGTGTAAGGCTACGGTCATCCCTTCATGTGGGATGTCATCAATGCCAAATAAGGCACTGCACGCTGCCCTGATCAGACCTGCATCCATACTATACTCGATCAATGTACCCATCATGGGCACGTGCATAGGATCTGCCACACATCCTCTATGGTCACTGTCATCTCACCTGTGGGCAGTCTAAAGCACTGACTCTCGCTATACCATCACTCGACAAGCGCAGTCAGGAGGCTGTGATCCAGTACAATGGATGGCATCTGAGTCACGGGCCCAGCCCCACTGCCTCCAGTAGTATGGCCATCTCTCGATGGTCACGTCGGTGCATACTTCCCTCTAACTCGGTAATCTGGGAGTGACGCTCCCGCGTCTGCAATACTGGTAGTCGTCTCTACAAAATAACACGCCACTCATTAGTTTCTTAGCATTTCATCTAAAAATCTATCTCTTTTTTGAGGGTTAACCCAAAAATCCTAAAAAAATTCTTCTAAGTGTCCCATTTTTAGACACTTTCATATCTTTTTCTACCATGTCTATGGCAGCCTACTGCACACCCTTTTGGGCATGTGTGCCACATTTCTGGTGCCTGCGCTTATGCGCATGTATGTTTTTTGGTGGCATGTGCGCCCTCTTTCGGGCACCTGCGCACCCTTTTTGGCATGTGTGCCACCTAATTACTGCTTACAAATGCATATGTGCACTTCTGTCCTATGTGTCGCTTAACTACCCATGCCTGCACCACGCTTTTCACATGTGGACCCCTTTCTCGATGTGTGCGCGTGTGTGCACATGTGCTCATGTGTGTGCATGTGTGTGTGTGTGTGATTTTTGACTACGCGTGGTGCGCGCATATCCCTAGCGCCTGTGCCCTCAAATGGACACCTGCACCTCCAAACTGGCACATGCGTGCCCTATCCCACACCTGTGCCTACGCGTAGGCGCACCTACAATTTTTCTACGTCTAAATGCCCTAATTAATGCATTAATGACAAAATTTTAAAAGCAAGGTTGTGATACTAAAAAATGGGCCCTCATCTGCATGCCTCTGGTACCCCTAGACTACATCAGCATGCCTCAAAACAATCTCATGCGATTACCATCTCTCTTGAGTTTCAGAGCCTCATGGTAAGTTTTCTAAATTGCGCGGTTAAAATGAACTGATTGAGATGTTTTTACCCCCCCTGGGGGGTATATTAACCTATTTTTCACTCGTTCAGGAGAGCCGGGAAAAACCCATTTCGATCACTGTTTTTCTCCTCTATTCACTGTGGAATAATTATTTTTATTAAATAATTATTTTTCTCTTCTTTTTCACCATATTGGGGCATTTTTTGTCCGATACCCCTTTCTTCTTCCCCATGGACAATTTTATTTCTCCCCTGGCGATTTTTATTCTTCTTAACACTCTCCTAAATAATTATTTTTCAAATAATTATTTTTTTCTTAATTTTTCCACTAAACAAGGACTTTATTTGTCATTTGTTTCCCTTTTCTTCCACCTAGGGCACTTTAAGTTGCCCCTAGGCCCTTCGCTTTCTTCTTCTACTGTTTCCCATGGTTTGAAAAGCAAAAATAATAAAAACAATATATATATATATATATATATATATATATATATATCAAAAAATCTAAAAAAAAGGGCAAATTTTTTCGAAAATTTCCTAAAAAGTAAAAAACCCTACAAAATGGTAACTTGCTTATTATGGCTAAAACTTGTGTCTTGCACATGGTATTTTCTCCATATTCTATTGATTTTCCTCACATCTTCCCCGATTAATACGACTCACAGATCACCGGATTTACAACCATTCACAAAGCTAGCTGCTTGCTTCATCTGTACTCTAGGGCACTTTCATTGCCTGGTGTTGTTTCATTGCGCACAAACACTTTTCATGGACCCCGTGTCCATTGTCCTTTCCCCTTGCATGTATCCTTACTTGGGGCATCATTTTTAACCCTTGTCGTCAATCACGAACTTATTGATCTCTTCAGCACTGATAACAAAACATTTGTACAATTGTCTTGACCGTTGTTGGGTTGGATATGTGTGTTTGTACTTATTTTCTCTGTTAGATGAGCTTGTTTCCTTCTCATATTGCATTACATTGGAGATGGTGTTTTTATCAATGGACAACTGTTCATCGTATGGCTTTTCATGTCATTCTACCTTTGTCATATGCTTATATTTTTAATAAGGGTCGATGATGTAGTTCCTATGGCAATATGATGACATCGAATTGGTTCCAAATAAATAACGGCTAGAGGCTACGCTCTTCTATCCCCTCTTCCTTCTTTCTTCTACACCGCTTCCCTTTCACCCCTGCTTCTCCCCCTCATCAGGACATCCTACCTTCTCCCATTCTTCTTTCTCACCTTTTTCGATTTTTGATCGGCTTCTTTCATCACCCCATCAACACTCGAGGGGGCATCTCTCCCTCCTACTAATTTTTCTTCTATCCCTTCAAAATTTTCTTCCGTCTACTATCTTTGAAGTGACATCACTTACGCCACCCCAAAGAGGGGCAAATGTAGACACCTATAATTACGCCTAAGCAATTTTAATACTTAAATTGTCCTAATTATCTCCTTTCCCGCTAATTAATTAAGTCCTGCTAATTATCTCTTATTGTTGTCAATTAATTACAATACGCTAATTAATTAAGTCGCCTATCCAGCTAATAGCCTGATTAATGACCTTCCGTTAATTATTTACCTCTTCTATCCAAACTAATTAATTATTATTAATTAATTAGTCTTTCCCTTCATATAACTAATAAATCAATATTTAATTGATTTAACCCCCTTCTAATAGCCTAAATCGTACTAATATTCCTCTAATTAGCTTCTATAAGCTTACATCTACCTATTAGTTAATCACCTTTGATTAATTAACACACCCCCCAACTCCCATGAGTTTCTAAGCATAAATTAAACCCTTCTAAAGTAAGGTTACCTTTAATAAAGCAACCTTATCCATTCCTAATCATGTTTTACCTTTATCCCACATGCAAAGGGATGAAGTGTTTCCTTTATCCATTGGGCTATATAAGGAGCCCTCCTTCTACCTTTATACCTACACCTAAACTCCTTAAGAGAGCAAATGCAAAGCATATAGCAAAGAGAGTAAGAGCTTGCACCTTGTTTTCTTGAGAGTTCATCATCTTGAGGAGCTAAGTTTCCTATTCTAGCCTAAAGTGCTTAGGTCATATGGAAGGTGTCAAAACGGTCTTGTAGCCCAATTTTGATAATCCCCCATTCCTAGGTTCTTGGAGATATCAAGGACAACCAAATATTGATTGCCATGGAGCTTATTTAGGTCCATTTACTTGTTTATTGGCAATCTAGAGAAGTAGAAATTTAAATACTTTAGCATTGTTTAATTCAAAGTTAATGCATTATGCTAGGTATTAATCTTGTTTAGCTCTCATCTTTGATGGTGTTTAGATTTTTTCATTATCTTTGTTATAGAACTATTTAGGTGTTAGTTCTCATTCATCTAACTTAGCTAAAAAGCACAAAACCATGCACACAGTGTTAGTTGATGATTCAGGGTCACGTGAACCAGATTGAGGAGGTACTTGAATAAATTTGATGGAGAATGAATGATCCTATTTAAAATATTCTTCACTTGGAGGTGACATGATTGTGGAAGTGTGTGAAGAACGAGGGGACATTTGTATTTGGATAGATCAGGTCAACAGTGTAGATGTTGAAGTGGAAGGAATAGATTGGTTTGGTTTGGGAAGGATGCATCCTTCCTTGATGAAGTCCTAAATAATGGCTTGAAACGCTCTGTAATGTTGGATATCATGTCCAGGGGTGCGATGATATGCACAAACAAGGCTGGAATTAAACCACGATGGCTTCTTAATACTGGGGTCAAAGGCCCTAATAGGCGGAAGTGTGATTACATAAATTTGTAGCAAGTGTCGAAAGACCTTAATACATGATTCGACTGCAGCGTTAGGAGGTGTTTTGTCTGTGTAGAATTTCTTGGTCTTTGGAGAAGGAGTGGATGTTTGAGATAATTCAGATGTTGAAGACAAAGTTTGAACATGTTTATGTCTTGGTGACTGATAACAAGTCGTGATTTTCATAGTGTTGGATGATTTTAGTTGAAGGGGTTTGGGGTTTGATTGTGTAGAAGAAGGAATATGATTTTCCTATATAAGGGAATCTTGAGGCAATATTTGAGAGGTTCCGTCCTTGGGAGGAATGACAATAATTTCTACCGGAGGATCCAGAGGTGGTACTGATATAGATGTAGGAAGGGATATTTGTTTGTTGGAATCTAAATAAGGTGAACATTGATTTGGTCACACTGATGAGGTAGAGATATTATTTGAGGTTGAATCTAGTTGAAGATCTTTCAAAGATTCTTCAAATGATGTAGGAGGGGAGGAAAATGTGGATGTGGTCTCAATGATTGATGTAATAGGTGCATGCATTGGGATTGGATCTATGGGTGACATTATGGGTAAAGATGAAATAGATGTGGGTGGTGGAGTGTATGAGGTATGTTCAGATGCGGAATTAATAGTGGATGTGGGAAGAGGTGCTGAGGTGAATGTAGATAGGACCGAGGTTGGTATGGGGGTGAGGGTTAATGAAATGAAGAAAGGGGGAGCTTTTAATGAGGTGGATATGGTGGGTGATGAACAAGGTAAATCTGTGGATGGATCTGGATTTATACCAGCAATATGTATAGTATTTATGGTGTGGGTATTGGGCACTGGCGATGTAGAAGCAATGGTGGTTTAACTTATCGATGTGGGTGTATGGTTTGGAAATGGTTGTTTAAAAATATCTAGTGGTCGATTGGGTGACACATTTGGGTTATCCACTTGAAGTTCTCCCTGATCGATGAGTCTTTAGACCAAATCCTTGAAAGTACGACATCTCTCTATGTCGTGTCCTCAAACTTGATGGTACTTGCAGTAATGGTCTTCATGATACCACATAATTCTTGGTCTAGACTCATCAACTGGTTGGATAGGTGGCAGCGTGATCAAATGTGTTGTGATTAGCTTATCGAAGATGGTGTTGTATGATTCTCCCAGAGGAGTATAATTGGGTGTTGGTCATGTAAATCGTTGTTGGGATCCTATAGTAGATGTAGGTGTAGGAACTGGGATTGGGTCTATGGTTGGTATTATGGGTAAAGATGGAATATATGTGGATGAGGGAGTGGATGGGGTATATTGAGGTGTAGAATCAATGGGGGATGCTAGATGGACAATATTAATTGAATAAGAATTAAAATCGTGTGGTGTGGAAAGTAGAAATGGATTTTCCGATGGTGGATTTGGGAAGATTTGTTGGAAGATATCCAAGAGTTGAGATTGAATTGGTTGGGAGGTTGTGTAATGTTGGGAAGTAGGGACATAATGTGATGGATGGGATTGTTGAGATACAAGAAGTGCAGTAAATGATGTAGGTGGGGAAGAAAATGTAGTATTGGCATAAGGTGACTGGGATAAAGTAGAATTATGTGGTTGAGAACTAGAGTTATGGTGAAAGCATTTGTAAAGGCGGCTAGATGGAGATAAACACAAGGTATCGATCGTGCTAGCTTTCCGAGGAGTAGCAATAATTGATGTGGTAGGCATGAAGATTGTAGTTACGGTTGGTGTGTGTGTAGGATAGGTATAAGATGGTCTTGGTTGTACAACACAAGGAGGGGATAGATAAGGATATGAGGAAGATTGGTATGTTAAAGCTGGAGGAGATGTTTGATAGGATTCTTGAGTTTGAATTAACACATTTGATTGTGGGTATATACAAGGATTGTGAATGTTAGTTAATTGTGGTGATTGGTACATATAGGAACCATTTAGGATGAAGTTTTTTGCCATTTGAAATAGAAAAATTAAGCAAACAATTCTTTTTATGTGTTTATTTTTATTTTGTTTTGATGAAGAACACGTGTGAAAAAAAATGGCTATAAGAGGACCTAGAAGAAGGTCAACTATGTTTGGTTTTAGGTAAGTTATGGCTAGGAAATGTTTGAAATGGTTTCCTGTTGGGTGATCAAATCCCAATCAGTGAACCAGGTGCAAGGAATGTTTCGATGTGTTAATTAGTTTGGGAAGTTTCAAGCAGTGTGTGATGCAAAAAGTTAAACCCCTATTTACACTATGTGAGCAAGTAGAATGCACAGGTTCGTTTTACTCCAAAATCAAAATATGAAATTTGATGCTAACAATCATAAAAAATAATGACAGTACCATGAAAAAAAGAGACAATAGGGAGAACTGGAGAATACATGTATATCACTTTTCCTTTTTATCCGATAGCAAGTTGAGCCAAACAAGGTGTATGCTCCAAACAATCAGGTGATAGGTTACAAAGCAAGAAAATGACAACAGATTCTAAAGAAGCATTAGAGAACGCTTTCTCCTATTATTGGATTGTACTTGATAATGTGGTATCTGAAACCAATGGTCAATGGCCAGGAATGTTTGGGTACCCTAAAATGGCACCGTTTATGACTGTAGGAGGGGTTGGTGAAAATGATTTGTGGTGTGTTTTATGTTTCGACAAATGATTTTTGATAGTGTAATTTAGTGGTCGTAGTATCGTAGAGTTTACCTACAAAAGAAAATAAATGTAATTAGTTGATGTGATGAAACTGATAGGACTGTGGTAAATATTTTGTGTACATAGATTAATTTCATAAAAATAAAAGTTATGAATCTAATGGATTAATAAAATTTCAAATTCAACATTTGCATTTATAATTAGAGTAAAGAAAACTTATAAATAAACTATTAAATAGATTATGAAATAAAATTATCAAAATATATGACATGAATTACGAATATGGGGTGATATGAAGCTATTAAAGAAAATACTTTATGTTAAATAATATAACCTATAAACGAGAAGACATTAACATATGCATTTTGTTTTGTTATAAATAAAAAAGAATGATAAAATGACTGAATGTTGACTTAAGGAGGATAAGACAAAAAGTGGGTGGAAAGAATAGGCGTTTATGGGAGGAATGTGGATTTATATGTTGAAAATGAAAACTTTGTGGAGGATGAAAGCAATTTGACCATAAGTGAATAAATCTTCGTAGGATCCAACTCTTGTTAGCTCAAATGTAAATACTATTTAGTGAGATGAGAAGGAAATCTACGTGGAATTGGGATGTAAAATATCTATAAGATTGGGATAACCCGAGGAGAAAGAATGGATACTATGAGGGAGATCAGAGATGAAGCTCGAGAGATGGGTGTGTGTCGAAGTCTGTGAGAATGCTGATTTAAATAAGTCGTGATTGATTCATTCCATTCACAATTTTTTTATTTGGTTTCCTTTTTTTTAAAAAGATCCTATACTTAACGTCATGGAAACCATTACAAATAGAAATGGTTAGTAGCTTGTCATAGAAAACTGGTCTTAAATATTACACTCCTTTTCATTTAAACCGTAGGTACTGTGCGAATCCGTTTAATCATGAAACAGAGATACACATATCTATACAAAATCAGTGGTATCCCTTTAACAGAACAAATCTTCCATGATGATCGACAATGACCAGATTTATAGGTTAGAGAACCATCTACTGTCAAATTCCACCAAACCCAGGGAAATTATTAGTGTTCTTCATTCTCAAGAGAGAATTACCATGGACAACATATTTATTTGAGGTGAGAACGAGTTGAGAGTGGAGTGGGGAATCGCTTTGAAGGGGAATGGTGCAATCCATGTGTGGAAGTGGATGGAGTTGAGGGCATTGGAATCTTATGAGTTGGTTACAAGGAACAAATGAAATCCATAATAGATATAAACCAACTATTTAAAATATTTTACAGTCAATATTCAGGAAAATTTTGTGTGAGTTTGAAATTGGGTTGAAAACAGTTGAATGCATCAAGCGTTGGAATGCATAATAGGTTGTTGGAGTCCGGGTCGGGGGAGACCCCGTGAAAGAGGCAGCGAGAAGAGATACATGGAGATGGGGGTTGTGTGGTGAGGGGAGAAGATGTGGCTCGAGTGGGAATCGCAGATCGGGAAGAGGTGGCGTTGGGAGATGAATGGCTGGATGGTGGAGTTAGCTAGGTGTCGCGTGGAGAGGGATGTGGGACGTTTGGTTGGAGAGGAGAACTCAGTGAGGAAGAGAAAGGTGAGGCGGATGGGTGCGAGGTGGTTAGAAGGGAGATGGGGTGAGTGGAGAGTTAGGTGGAGAGAAGGGATGGTGGGAGGTCATGTGGGTTGAGATTTGGGATGTGAGGTGGCCGAGAGGAATGGAGATAGAGTGGGGAGAGGTGGTGGATGGAGCGGGTGATCCAAACGGCTTGTGGGTGAGAGGGTGGGATAGTTTATTTATTATGTTGTTATTATTATTTTATTTTATATTTTTTTTTATTTTTTATATATTAATTTTTTCTCTCTTATTTATTTAAATTTTAAAAATGAACTCTATACTACTTGTAAAACAAGAACAAAACTACGATATTTTTTTTCTTTTTTTAATAGAAATAAAAATAAAATTTTACATCTATTATAAAAAAGTCAACAACCGATCCTTTCAAATAAAAAATCCACTTACCCCAATGATCCATAACACACGGATGAAAATAGTACCAACAATCTTGCAAGCGGGTGAATCTACAAACAAAAACTGCAAAACATATATCTAGATTGACGCGATGTCATATTTAAAATAATATAAAATACAATAATTGTTATACATACAACACCCATACAAAGTGAGTAAGCAAAAACATAACCAGAACTTGGATCTGGTCCCACCGGGCATGCCAAATGTTGATATGGAAAACTTGTTCTCAGGTGGGTGAACACCGAGACCGCAAGTAACCAACAACTTCGAATGATCGAGAGATTAGGACCTCAGATGTAGATATGGATTCTGGATACGTGCACAAAGAAAATAGATCTGTGAGAAAGAAAATAGATCTGCAAGATGGAAACAGATAAGATTAGATAACGATATGTGGGGGCTGCCTGACAAAGCAGATCCAAGAAGTGTTAACTTCCTTAGTGGATATCAACCCCTGTGTTCACAAGAAAAAAATGAATATCCAATGATTAGATGAAATTCCAAAACTACATAGATTTGTAATATATTGAATAAACAATATAAATATGATACCAAGCCAATGTTTTGATATAACAACAAATTGATCGTTGGAGTGACAATATGAGACCGATAGAGCTTCGCCTCCAAACATTCCACAATATGATTCAAAGCTTCACAGAAAATTTTGACAAAATATTATGAATTTTAAGCTTGAGAATTTCAAGAATTTTCTCCCCTCCCTCTAGAGGGGGAGAAAGAGTTCTATTTATAACTTGAATTGGGATTAAAATAAACGATTTCCAAATAATTATAATTTATAAAACAAATCGTGATTAAGAGGACATGATGAAGAGTTGATTTGATGGTGGGGTTCATGATGTGCGAAAAGGAAAAGGTGTGATGTGGAGTGGGGACATGGTTAGGTGTAATAGTGAAGTCAGGTGCTCACTTCACACTATTGATTTTTGGATTTGTTGTCGGATAGGGATATTTTTGAATTATTGACTTCATGGGTGGGGTTAATAATTTAATAATTTGAGGGAATTGAATTTTTAGGTGGGAATTGATTTTTAGGTGAGAAATGATTTTGACTTAAGCAGGGAACATGTGGGGTTGTTGATTTGTATATATTTTTTTGAATTATTTAATTATTAAATAGAATGATATGACTTATTTTTTTTAAAAATTATTTAGCATAATATAGTTTTGGCATGTAATAAGAGATTAATTAAGTTATAAGATTAATTAATTGAATATGAATTGTCGATGGGAAACGAGATTTGAGTAAGCCTTCTAAAGGAGACTAAAACACGGGGTGATACAAAAATTTGGTGTCTACAAGCTAATCTAAAATTTTCCAAGGAGACAGAGATAAAAAGGGATATAAGAAATAAGAGATGACTAACTACAAGGTGATGCACCGAAGGAATGATGAACATTAGTTTTGCTGATAAACACAAACCAACAAAATACATAAAATAATCAAACACAGATAACCAAATTTATAATGAAAGACCATATGCGAGCAGAAGAGACAGAATTGATCTAGAATCTATCACAAACGTGTTTTATTACTCTGCAGATTGATACAATGCATTACAAAACAACCAGGAGGCAAGAACATACTGCAATTTTAATGGAAGGCCTGAACTCCACGAATTCCTTTACTAGAAGGAAAGGGGAGCCTGCAAAACAAAATAATATCCAACCCTTTACAATGAGTCTCAATCCCGTATTTATAGATTCAATACAGACGGGAGAAAAAGAAAGAAGCGGGAAAACAACTTCAAGCTCAACCACCACTATTTAATGTCTCCTATAAAATATGTTCCAAATCTGTCTTGACTACATCAAATCCTTATTTGGCACATCGAAGGAGGAAGAAGCAGCAGAGCAAATTGAATCCGATCTGGTTGTTGAGGCAAGAAGATCCTGCATTAAAGGCCCGAAGATGTTTCTCCATTTTTCACCTACCAGGGCCTGAAAAATGATTTTTTATCTTTCCATGGCGTGGAGGACATCGAGATGCTTCCAACAGTGTACAATTTCCAATATTTTGAGCCTTGAGTCGAAAGATATGCCCCTTCAAAGTTTGTATCGGGTCCGTACAAATGGGCGGGGAAAAGAGTTTGAAAAATGGATCTCCTTTTTAAAACGAGGCATGTGGCGGCCAGATTAGGGCAAAATCAGGTTTGTGGGTTCATGATTTATCTTTTTCCCCCTTTTTTGCAAAAAAATGCAAAACTCATAAAAACTCCCGCAGCCCCAACACTCTGCTTGGACACGTGGCACCCTTTGGTTGGTTGGGGAGATGTGCTTCAATTTTTATCTCTGTCTTTTGACAAAAGGAAAATTTTTACCTTTTCCTCCGACTCCCCGCTTTGACCTTGACTCGGGCTCAAACGATGAATTTTTCCTTTGGGTGGAGTTGTGGCCCATTTTACAACTTTTACACCTTTGGAATAACAAGGGGCAAAAAACCAACTTCCCCCCCGATGGCCCACTTTAGTGCTGCTAGTTTAGGCTTGCCACGTGGCGCTTCCTCCGCTACCCGTGTAATTTCTATATTTTTGTTAAGTCCTTTGCTCGGCGGGGGTCATGTTTCTTGACCTGGGACACGCAGCAGTCTGGCGCTTGTTTGGAAACCCCTCTCTCAATTCGATCCTTGAATTAGCGCCATTCGGACACTTGGCACTCTCCACCGGTCTACCCCATGCATTGACTATTCAACCGACTCTGCCCCTTTTTTGAGACTGGACACGTGGAGCCACTGTGCTCGCTTGAAAGCCCGATTTGAAATTTTCCTTTGAAGGAGCGTCGAGTTGACACTTGGCAGCCCCCATAGGTCTGTGGACTTTTCAATGGTCCCTTTTATCCTTTGTGCCATGTGGAGAGCTCGTGCTGATTTGGGTCTCCGCCTTTGGACTAACTCTTGGAGATGTGCCAAGCTGACACTTAGCGACCTCTGCTTGCACTTTATACTTGGCTAATTTTGGACTCTTTCCTGAACGGTTTCAAGCCCGAAAAACTTCGAAACTTCACCATTTTTTCCCCTTCTTGCTCTTAGTTCCTCTGCGGCACTGCCCCTTCTTTTATGACCCTGTTATTCCATTGTTGAGTCTACCTACGACCTATTTACAAGATCTGAACGAGTTTTCTCAGGTTCTTTCTATGCGGGGTCGTGGCTGATCCAATATTTGCCTGGGGGGGTGAAATATGGATAACAGGTAGACAGAGGCCATGACAATCAAAGAAGCAACTGAATCAACTATCCTTGATTTCTTGGAGGATATTGTAACAAGGTTTGTGGTTCCCCGAACTATCATTTATGATAGTTCTAAGGCCTTCTTAGGCTATTACATTTTTGATTGGTCCCTTAAGCACGGTATCTACCTAAAAATGTCTTCCAATTATTACCCTCAAGGTAATGGCCTACCCGAGTCTACCAGCAAGAACTTGACTAGAATCATGGAGAGGAAAATGGAGATGAAATAGAAGCTACGACATGTAAAGATAAAAAAAAATGCTCTTTAGGATGACAAAATTAGACTTAAGAGAGCATTAGACAATTCTCCCTTCATCCTTTTATATAGTAGAGAGTCCAAGATTTCATTATCTCTTGAGTTGCCTTCATTGGAGCTGACAGATCAGTTGGACTTTGTGGGTGAAGATGAAAGAATAGTCTAAATGGAGGAGCTAGTTGAACGTGATAAATTAAGGAATTCCGCCATGTTCATGTTAGAGAAACATCAAAATTCAACCAAATGATGGTTCGATAGGAAAGATAAAGCACACGATTTCAAAATAGGAGATACGGTTCTTAAATGGGATGCAAATAGAGCTAAACTAGAGTGACACTCTAAGTTTGATGCACTTCGGAGTGGGCCATATATCATTGGATCCTACAAGTAGGCTAAATATTTTGAGTTGTCTAAGATTTATGGGTATACACTTCAAATCCTAGTCAATGGGAATTATCTCAAAACTTCTCATTGAGATTGTTTGTTGCATCTTGTAAATAATTGGTGTTCCTTTTGTTTTGTTTTCCTTGTTGTTGGAGGGTGCCTCCTTTTTTTTGGTGATCACTGATTGAGTGTATTTTCGTCTATCCTTGTGGCGATCTCCTGAATTAGTGCTTTATTACACAAGTGTTGTTTTCATTTTCATTCCACACGTTGAGGCCGTGAAACAAAGTTTGAAGAAGCACTAGAAAATAATGTTCCAAAAAATGAAGTAACAAGGATTTCAAAAGTCCGTGAATAAAGGAGTAGCTTAATCTTGCAGTAAAGTTTATAACTTATATGATAACTCCATGCCCAACGAATATGCTAGGATACTGATCAACCCATCTAGTAGGTAGATGTTCCTTGAAAGTTGCTAAATTGTTGTACAAAATAATACCCATGTTATTTAGATAGTAATGTCAAACTGGTCGAATCGAAACGACCTTGGGACGCTTGCAAAGTGAAACTTAGTGGAGAACTCAACGCATGTTATCAGCTAATTTTGACTGTGTAAAATTAATAAAAAAAGAAAAAAATGGAAATTTTGAAATTATTCAAAAGTGTTAATTTGCGTGATTTATATCTCTCGTCACGATCATCTCATTTTTGTGATCATTTTGGTCTTCGTTTCATCCATTTCGGGTGAGAACTCCTCCCGCCAGGTCTTAAAATGCATTAATAATTAATTAATTAATATTTTATTAATTTATTATCCTTTATTTGAAATTTAATAAAATAATTGTTAATATAATAATTATTAAAAGTCATTTGACAATTTTTTTATTTTATTGTTGGGGAAGTAAGCTTCTGCTTCTAATTGCCGGGAATGCCAAATTGGCTTCTCGGACTCGGATTTCCCCTTTCCTAGAATATTTATTTTAATTTCTCGCTTGTGGGATTTTTTCCACCAATTTCCAAATCAATGAATTGGCAGACGGGCAAAAAATCTCCCGATTTCCCACATGGGGAAATAAAACGGGGATTGCCAGCCAGCCTTGCCATTTTCGCAGGCATTTGGCAATTTATTTCCCCACTTCCCCCTAGCAATTAATGCCACTACTCGGGAAAGAAGGAAGTTGTTTTAACGGGACGAATTAATCCTCATAAAATCCTTCCGTCAAACTCATTGGAAGAAGTCGTACGAAGCTTTCCAAAAGTAATATTTTATCACATCCCTCAATAACTTCCCCAAAGCTCTCCACACATTCTACCCGAGTTTCCACACATCGTTTTCAGTAGAGGTGTGAAGAAGACAAGGAAGACCACGCATTGTTTTATGCATCGAGAGGAAGAAAAATATAAAAAATAAACATCCAAAGACGAATTCCACATAGGCCCAAAAATATCTTCCACGCAACCTGTAGAAGGAAAACAACATATGAATTAAAAAAAGAGAATGAAAGATAAATAATGATTCCACGCAGGGCAGGGAGAAAGCATTGAATAGACAAGCAAATTAGACAATCCAAAAATTGCCACGCATTGGCCAAGGGAAAGCTGAGGATCATCACACAAGTGAAGGAAATACCACATATCAACTGTTTGCATTGATCAAAAGAGTGTCCATGTAGGTAAAAGGAAAAAGCTCGAGGTTATTTCCAGCACAAAACAACCTAAAAAGTTCCCACGCCCAAGGAAGGAATCCATGCATTTGCCTCAGGGAAACAATCCAAAGCATTTATTTTTTATCATGTAAAGGAGGAATATGCAGCCACATTGGAGAGGAGCAAAAAGGAAGGCATTTATGTTGCTAGCTTTAAAGCATAGCTCACGCGGGGAGAAGAAAATAAATATTTCAACGCATTGGGTTGTGTAAGACTTAAAAGCGTGCTTTGTAATACATACATACATACATATGTATGTATGTATGTATGTATGTATGTACGTACGTACGTGTGTGTGTGTGTGTGTGTGTGTGTGTGTGTGTGTGTGTGTGTAAAGAAAATAGCCAAAGGCCCAAACATACATGCATAGCTGAACAAATGACAAGGCCTTTGCTTGAAGCATTAGGTGACGACTATGCCACTTGTTGTGAAGGCACTACATTCTTTCCATTACAAAGCTACATCAATCATTCTTGTGAGCCAAATTGTAAGGCTCTGTACGAACAAAGCTGGACTGCGCTCTGTAAGAACAAAGCTGGACGACTTGATTTTAAACACAATGCAGATGAAACAAATGATATTTTCCATGTTGCTGCTCAGCCAAATAAAAGAATGAAATAATGACAATTCATGCACGTGGAACTATGCTTATTAAGGAGTTCTATACTATATTGTGTGAAGTGGAAAAGCTGTCATTTCTACAGTCATTCTTAAGAGTAAAAAGGCAAAGAAATATCCTCATAGTTGGTTCGAAGTATTGAATATCTGGGAGCCATTTGCCATGGGATATAAGAGATTTTGGTGGGATTGTGTTGTGTTACCATATGATATCGATCGAATTGAAGAGCCTCAATTTAGAATGGAAATAAAGGAACTTGCATGGACATCCTTGCAAATTCTCAAATGATTAATTTTTTGAAGACGAATCTTCCCCATTATTTTCCCTTCAAGTCTATGGGAACATCATTGGCATGTTTGAATTAAACAACCTAGATTTGGTTGTGGCCTCACCTGTGGAGGACTATTTCATCTACATCGATGATTTGCCACTTTCTGAAAAGAAGGAAGTAAGCCAAAACCAAGACAAGGAGAATTTCAACATATACATAGCCAAAGGAGATCTCACACGCATTAGCCAAGAAAGAAATCTCATAAAGACCAAACTCATGTTCAAAAGGAGAAATGGATTCAACAACCAAACAAAAAAATCCAATTCTCCCACGCCGTTCCCAGGCATTTTTGCAGCTCGTGTGCATTCACCAGGTAGGTGAAAGGAGAATACGGGCCACACATCATCGTGCGGAAGATTTCTCACACAAAAAGAAGAACCCACCCAGTCTAAAACAATACCACATTTGCACAAAAAAATTAATGAAGAAAACAATAGATGTGGAAAGAAAGTGTTGCGGTTTGTATCTGTCGAAGTAATCAACTTTGGAATTTGATATCTCGAAGCTAAGTGATTGTTGGAAAGAATGGTTTGGTTTGTTTAATTCTTCCCATATTCATTTACACATTTTCCAAAATTCAAATACAGAGCACCTCATTTGATATTTTTCACGAACCCAAGAAAAATTTAGTTTGCTCGATTTTGACATGCACACAATTTCAGCTTGGCGGAAGACCTACTTTGAGAATTTGTATCTCGAGCCCAGATAATTTTCAAGAGAAACGGTTTAGTTCGTTGAATTCTTCCCAACTTAATTTACTCCTTTTTCAAATTTCAAATTCACAGCACCTCGTTTGATATTTTTCACAGAGCCAAATAAAACGCAATTTGTTTGATTCCGTCGCGCATGCAGTTTTCAGCTTGTCAAGGTGACTGACTTTGAGAGTTGATATTTTGAACTCAGATGATTTTCAAGAGAAAATAATTGTTCTTTCAATTTTTCTCACCTTCATATGCTCCCTTGCCAAGTTTTAGATGCTCAGGGTGACGTTTGGTATTTTTACCAGGCTAAAACCAAACAGGATTTTCGCAGTTTTACACTTGCATTTTCCTAGTAGTCTCAGAAGAGTCAACTTTGACCCTTAATATTTGACCAAAGAATTTTATTGAGAAAATATTATCTGACATGTAAAATTTTGGTACCTTAATTAACTCCCCATCCAGTGATAACTTCTCAGAACAAGATTTGCTATTTTTCCCAGGCTAGTTTTATAGGCGATTTGTGTAATTTTGTAAGATAGAAGTAATAGCCTGAAATCATGCTTCAGTCACAATCATGTCATCTCCAAAAAAAATGGTGTTACAGAATAGGTTCCAGGGCATTCTACTCACCTCGACGCTCCGTTCAGAGTATGCGAACATCGTTGATACTAACTTGGGACACGTTGACATAGGTCGATTTTGCGATCGCATATCAACTGAAGGCGAATCACATTTTTCCGGACGCTTGTTCTGAATTGGTCATCACTTACATAGATGCACCGCAAAACCTACAGAATGTGGCAATTCAACTCCAATGGCTCCAAAGTGGAAGCAACCTCTGAATTTTTCATTATGCAGTATAAGTCGTAGCTATTGGCATTGGTCTCTTTGGAGTCAAAAGCCATTGTTATCGGCAGAGATCGATAATGGGAGAATCTTGTCTACAAAAATTGTTTTCACTTGATTGTTGTACGGATCTATTCATCGAAAACCCAAGACCAATGGTAAGTACAATTATGCGGATCATCAAGCAAGGCCACATCATCCAAGCCTATCCCTGTTAGCTCTCAGTTAGCAGTGTGCGTAGTACTTCATCGGCCAGTCTTAAATTTGGAGTGTTCTCGAATTGCATGATCGTGAGCGGATCAGAATGCCAACACTTTGGGATGGTGAAAAATACAAAAGATATAACTCCAAGAAGTGAATTACAATTTTAGCTCTTGGAATATCTTCTCAATGACGAAAGATCAAAAGTTGGATTCTAACAAGTCAAGGTGGCGTAACGACTACAGTCTCGCGACATATAAATAATTCACCATGGAAGGTTATTCATAGCATGTGGAGAATTGTGTGTAATTGTGAATGTGAATACGAATGAAGACAAACTTGCTCACACCAGGATGTGCTCAAACAGAGGGGTGGATGAATTGCTAAATTTTCAAGATCAACTCTCTTGTCATATAGAGGATTGCGGAGCACGGTCAATGAGTTCATTCTTGTACGACCGGGATAGGTGGACTCTTGTCCCAATGGATAAGGCATTGACCCTAGGTGTTTTGATCTAGGCAGTGCATTGTTGACTAGGATGTCTAGGTGTGCGTCCAAGTCATTTAAGTGGGGTCCACATGTACCCATTTCTTTTATTTATGTTTTTTTTCCTTAAATGGATTTTTAACTTAAGTGGTTTCTATTTTTAGTTGCTTTTAATAAAGTTGGTTGAAAAAGTCAAAGTCACTTAAGTGCCTTATTTAATGTTCATGTAAAACCCTAACTACTTTGTAACCAACTTTTGGGTTATAAAAGGAAGTCAAGGGCTCATTTATAAGGGTGACTTTGAGAGAGGAGAAGAAAATACTTTTATATGCAAGCTTTTTTTCAGGAAGAAACTTTGTGTTCTTTTGCGAAAACATTTTGGAGTTAATGAAATACGAACTTTATGTCTCATTCATTTTCTCTTGTAACATTTGAAGTTTTTATGTTCATTAGATGTTAGATGTTTAAATCTTGCATGCAAATATTGTCTTTGATCTTATTGTCAATGTTATTAAGTTGTTGTTCATGTTCATAGTGATCAAGCTTTGTTGTTTACTTGCTCATGTGTTTTCCCTTTTATTCATTCTTGTTTAGCTGAGGTAAACTCTATTTTATTTGTGTTAGTTATTGTTTGTTCTTCATGCAATATTAGGCTCTGCTTTTACCTAACTCTTGCATGTTCCTTCCATTCATTCCTTTCCTTCATTCCATTCCATCTCCCTCATTCACTTTTCTTTCCATTGATGTTCCAAACCCCCTCCCCCCCACATACAATTTTGAATGTACAGGTGTAAGTACAGTTTTGGTTTTCAATAAAGGCAACCTCACCTTTATTGAGGAGGGACTTCGTTCCCACACTGTTGCATGTCATTTGCATGCGTGCAAATCCATATGTTAAGAATGCAAAAATTTCATTATATTCTCAAAAGTCATACAAAATCTACAATATTCTGTCCACTAGAGGGAAACTATCAATTTACAACTTGGCTACAAGGTGGTGGTAGACAAAAGCCTCTAAAATATCCTCTAGGGCCCTTCCAGAGTCTCCTATCAAAATGTCCCTAAACACAACTTCAGACAAGTATTTATATCCAATCTTCCTGCCCGTAAGGATTTTGAAATTATATCTAGAATCCTCTCATAATCCTGCTTAAACCCAAATTCAAATTCTTGTGCATGAATGGCTTTCAACCACTCATGACTAGGTAGTTAAGACTAGTCCATCTGGAATTCCACGTCATGTCGAGTTGGCGATCTCTACATATCCTCAATCTTGTCATTTTCCTTCAAGTATTTCCTCCACCTAAACCCTATTATTTCCATTAAATGTTTGCATGCTCCATGTTGTCCGATCCAAAACAATCATGCACCTAGTTCCATTGTGTCCCCTTACCAAAACTTCCACACATTCTTCCTTTAAAACTTCTACGATTGGTTAAACACTATTATTTTGTGCCTTAGCTACTTAGTTATTCTATTCAAAAAAATTTACGTCTCCTTCCTTAGTTAATGTCAAAAGATATATAGTTCTTCTAGTTTTCGGCGATGCTATTGCATCAAACACCTCATGTAAAACAAAAGTGAGATATGTCTCATGAGTTGGGCTCCAGAGTATGGCATAGTTGTCCAATCTCCTTCGCACTTATCCATGTTGCATCTTCTTCTGCGTGCTCCTTCCAATTTACTAAGTATTAATGGTATTCCTTTCCATGCATCTTCCTTATTACCTTCCAGTCTAGTATGGCCTCAATTGGTTTAACCCTATACTCTGGTAGCTACCTCCTCTAGTATAATTTTTCTTTATCTTCTAGCGCATCCTCATCCAACTCTTCTGTGCACTATCCTTCAACTCTATGTACACTAGTGTCTCCTTCATAAAAATCATATAAATATGAAACATTGAAGATTGGAGAGATGTCTAATCTCTCGGGAAACTCTAACTTATACGCATTTCACCCAATCTTTTGCACTACCCTACATGGCCCATTTTTCCTCAACTTCAATTTATTATAGGTCCCCTTGGGAAACCTCTCTTTCCACAAATGTGCCATCACTTTCTCTTTCCTCAAATTCATTGGCTCTACATCCCTCATCTACACACTCTTTGTAACCTTAATTACTCCTTTCCAATTTCTCATACACTTCCTCATACAATTTGTGTATATATTTTGTATAGTCCTCTACCTGCACACTTTGGTTACTCACTACCTTGCGCAACTCAGTGGCTTCTCTCAAGGTTATACCATAAAAAAATTGAAATGGAGTCCTTCCTATGCTCTTGTTAACTGAATTGGTGTAAGAAAATTCATTTTGTGCCAATATCATATCCTTTTGACCTGACTTATCTCCTATCAAGCTACAAAACAAATTGCCTAAGCTTATGTTTACCACTTCTGTTTGTCCATTAGTCTATGGATGGTAGGTGAAACTATAAGTTAACCTTGTTCCCATTTATTATTCCATAAATTCCTCCAGAAATGTCCTTGGAACTTGGTATCCCTATTTGATACTATGCTTATTGGTAACCCATGCAACCACACTATTTCCTTGAAAAATAAATGCACGATTCATGTTGCATCAATTTTCTTCTTGTATGCAATAAACGCACCATCTTTGAAAACCTATCGACTACTAAAACTATGGAGTCATTCCCTCTTTGTGTCCATGGAAACCCCAGCACAAAATCCATGATAATTTATTCCCATGGCCTTCTCAGTATCAGTAAAGGTTGATACAATCATGTGTTTTGTTTATGCCCCTAGGATAACTGACAAACCCTGCATCTCTGTACATACTTACACACATTCGTGCCCATCTTCGGCCAATAATATCGTTATTTCATATGTGCCAAAGTCTTATCATTCCCAAAGTGACCTTGTAATCCTCCACTGTGCTTTCATCTGATCAGATTCTCATGCATTGATCCTTGTGGTATACATAACTACACTCCTCATAATAACATTCTTTCTTTGATTAAATATTCTAACCAAGGAATCATATCCATATGCATTGGTTCATGGCATGCCTCATATGCTTCTATAAAGTCCTTGTCTTACGCGTATAACCCCTTCATGGTCTCAAATCCCATGACTTCGTTGTGAATTTATGTTGATACCAATACTCTTCTACTCAACACATCTATGAGCTTGTTGTATTTTTCACTTCGGTGCTTCAATACAAAAGAATAACTTTGTAGGAACTCTACCCACTTCATATGACTTTGGTTTAATTTCACTTTGTTATTGAAAAAATATAGTTCCTGATGGTCAATGTACAAGACAAACTTATTTGGAAAGAAATAATTCCTTCATTTCTTCAACTCATGTATTATCGCATAGAGCTCTTGATCATAGGTTGAATATCTCCTTTTTGCATCATTCAATTTCTCACCGAAGTAGGCTACGAGTCTCCCTTCTTGGCTTAATATTGCACCAATAGCTATTCCAATCACATCACAATCCACCTAAAATACCTTCTCAAAATTTGGCAACGCTAACAGTGGTTACGATGTAATCTTCTGCTTCAATTCGTGGAAGTTGTGCTCTGCTTTTTTTGTCCACACAAACTCTTTACATTCTCCTTTCATCGTCTTCATGATTGCTACACATATTCCACTTAATTTATTGATGTAATTCTTATAGAAGCTTGTTAAACGATGAAATATTTGTACCTCGGTCACACTTCTCGGTGAGGTCCACTCTATAATTGCACGCACATTTTTTGGGTCCATTCATGATCTTTCCAAGGATATGAAAAATCCCAAGTATACTAACTCTTTGCACATAAAACTACACTTATTTATATTCACTATCAGTTCTTCTTGCAAGTGCTTCATTACCTATTCAATTTGCTCTTCCTTAGTCTTAGTAAACACCGATATGTCATCCAGATATACTATCATAATTTTTTTCAAAAATGGCTTCAACACCTCATTCATTATTCTCATTAAGGTACTTAGGGCATTAGTTATCCCAAATGGCATAACTGACCACTCATACAAGCCTTCATTCATTTTGAATGCACTATTCCACTCATCTCCTTCCTTAATACAGATCTGGTGTTAACCAATCTTCAAATCAATCTTGGAAAATAACGTGCACCACTAAGGCAATTGATCATAACATCCATCTTGGGAAAGGGAAAGATATACTTAATGGTAATCTTGTTGATGGCTTTGGAAAAAACACACATGCACCATTCTCCTCCTTTTTTTGGTGTGAGAACTACGGGTACCACACACGGGCTCAAAATTTCATGCACTAATCCTTTGTCAAGAAATTCTTGCACTTGTATACACACTTCTTGATTTTCTTCTGGGTTCATTCTATATGGTGACTTGTTTGGAAAACTAGCTCCTAGTATAAAATCTATTTGATGATTGATACTACGTACGTGCGGTAATCCCTATGGAAATTCTTTCGTCACAATTTTTGGGAACTCTTCCAATACATTGTGTACTTTTATAGGAACTTCCCTTTCAGTGCAATCTCTACGTGCTCCCTTTGGTATCAACCCGTAACATGTATTCTCTTCCTACACTTCTCATAATAATTATTTTCCTGATACAAGCAAAACCCCTACACAAACTTTACAAGGATTTTCTTATTTACTAGGACCTGGTGCCCCTTTTGTAACCATGACACCTTGTAGGGGTTGGGATGAAAAATATTCTTCATCCTTAACTTCTCCACCATTATGCAAGAAAGAATATTGTTCGTGCTCCCACTATCGACAACCACTTTACAACATTTCCCTCTGACTTGCAAATGGTCCTAAACAAATTCTTACTTTGCGTATGTTCATATTCTCTTTGCAAGGTCTTCAACAATACATTCCTTATCATCAGGGCTTCTCTATGCTCTGATATCTTGGAATGTTCGACCGATCCACTGACTCTACATTTTCATGTTCCACGTGTGTGCCAACTTCTGTGTGCTTACTCGTGACTTCAATTTGTGTATTTGGACATTCGAATGCATAGTGTCATACGGTTTCACACTTAAAACATGTTCTAGAGGATCCTTTTCCATGTCCTCGACTAAATTTTCCACGTCTTATAAAAGAGTATGTTGCATCATTACTCCTTGTACTATTTTGGGATAGTGTCTACACTCTACTACTCTCATCCTCCCAGGGTCTATTATATCCTTGGTTGTGTCCTCCTCTATCGCGTACATTTTTGGTTCCTCTTCTGGATGTACTATGACATTTACATGCAAATTTCTCTTCCACCTTCAAGGCTAGTTGGTAAGCTTCTTTCATTTTCTGAATGTGCAATAGGTTGTGTTCTTCCTAAATTTGAAATCTCAAGCCATTTATGTATCACATGACCTTCTCCTGTTCAAATTCCACATGTCTAGATCTTATCATGATTTGGTATATCTCCTTTGTGTAGTCCTTAACTAACATCTCCTTGTGTCTCAAGTTTTGCAACTTCTTGAACAAGCTCATTTGGTAATCGGATGGTAAAAACTTACTTCTCATTTTGGAAAGCATGCAATCCAAACGCACTATCTTATCATTTCCTCTTCTTCGTCTCTTGTTTTGTACATCCTTCCAACACAACATTGCATGTTCCTTTAACTTGGTTTCTACTACTGTGACGTGCTACAGGTAAGTGATTTCTTCAAACTCAAATTATTCCTCCATAATTTTCAAACAATCTATAAATTCTGCTGGGTCCAACCTTCTAGAAAATGATGGAACATCCATTCTCATTCCAAAACCCATTTTAGAAATTGCTTGAAGCAATCGTAATTCTCCCACACCTATGCCCTCAGTCTCTTCTTGCATAACCTCAAAAAATATTGCATTGTGTGCATCCCACTTACTGCTTCACCTTCATCATCACTTTGTGCATACGACACCATGAATCCTCTTCGCCCATCCTCCTAAAAAACTTCTAGTCTTGTTCTCACACCCCTTAGCTCTGTCATCACTTTCTATAGGACTCCTATGATCATTGCATTAGTGACATTGACTACATTAGTTGCACCCATATTAGCAGCTCTTCTTGGTGAAATCTTCTATCCTTCTTGACTAGTTGCCTCTTGGTTAGTGTCTACCAATCCTTCACCTCCCAACCTAACTTCAAAGTATGAAACCACACTCTGATACAACTTTTACGCCAAACCAGTTGGATTAAAATGACCCTAGCATGTTTACAGAGTAAAACTCATGGGAAAACTCAACACATGAATTTCATTCTATTCTCAAAACCCATACGACATATATAATATTCAATCCTTTATAGGAAAGTTATCAATTTATAGGGCTACAGGGTGGTAGTGGACAAAATCCTATAATATATCCTATAGGCCCCTTCCAGAGTCTCCTCCCAAAAAGTCCCTAAACACGGCTTTAGGAAGGTATTTATAGGTAATCTTCTCACCCATAAAGATTTTGAAATTCCATCTAAAATCCTCTCATAATCCCGATCAAACCCAAAATCGAACTCCTATGCATTAATGGTGTTCAACGAATCCTTGTTAGGTAGTTAAGAGTAGTCCATTTGGAATCCCACATCACGTCGAGCTGTCAGTCTCTTCTTATCCAAAACCTTTCTATTTGCCTTCCAAGTATTTTCTCTACATGTACCCTATTATATCCATTAAATATTTGCACGCTCCATTTTTTCTAGTCCAAAACAATCATGCACCTGATTCCATCATGTCCCCTTACCAAAAATTTTGTGCATTCTTCCTTCAAAACTTCTGCACTTGGTCGTGCATTATTCTTCCGCCTTAGCTACTTAGCTTTTCCATTCCAAATATTGTGTCTCCTTCCTTAGCCAAAGCATCGCAAGATATGTAGTTCTTTGAGTTTTTGGTGATTCTCTTGCATCAAAAAACTTCATTCGAGTCATTAACTCACACAACTTCAAGAAAGACATCCGTGGAATGAACTTAGTGTTTTACATAAATTAGAAAATATAGTGTTCTAGAGAGTTTGCAAAATCCACGCAACAAAGGAACTTAACCATGTGTAAATAAGCCACAAAACAAAGGATATGTACCATGTGGCATTGCAAAGGAAGAAAGAGTGAAGTGCATAAATGTTAAGAGAGTTCATGGGTAATAGGCTATGCAAGTTGGTGAATTTCACAAAACAAAGAAAATCCACATATCAAAGGAACCCACAAGACAAAGAAATGGTTATTTGTGGAACAAGAAAATTGGAAAGATGCAGAACAAAGAGTCCACAATACAAGGAAAATTTTTGTGGAACACAATAGACTCCACGAAATGTGACATACTCTGCAAGAGAGGAGTAAATATTAGGTCGTGGGAGGTGAAGGTAATTGTGAAGTTAAGGGATGGTTGCGGATCAAGGAAGAGATCGAAAAAAATCCATGAATCTTCTAAATTTTTCCAAACACACAAAAAGCCACAAAATACGAGTTTAAGGTGGTGAACATAAAAAGTCAATGAAACATAAAAAAATCCGCACCTATTCCACATTAGGTGCTTAACCACTCCAACAACCAAAATTTAATTTTGAACAATGTCGTCCTCTTGCACTAGAAATATGGTGTGCAAATTAGAGCAATGTCAGTCGCCCATACTTGGCCTGCGAAAGCAATGGAAATTTGTCCTTGGTGTTGGTAGGGTAATTAAATTCATTCATCATTGGATGTGATCTTTTCCCCCCTTCCTCTCTCTCCCTCTTAAAATTTCTATATATGTAATTGCAAAAGCACATGCAAAGGGTTCAATTTTTTATGCTACATCCAAGAGCTCTGCCCTTCTAAACCCAATTTTTTCTCTCTCACACCTTTATAACACATCTATGAAGGTTTCACTCACCTCAACTTTATTAGGATATGAATGAATAAGTTCTTAATTATGTGCAAATGCAATTTCTTTCCTTTGAATACATAGATGTTTAATGTGAATATTTCAATCCTTTTGCTCGCCTGGATAGTCTTATTATGATCATTTCTTCCAAAGTTTTGTGTGCATTCCTTTGATCTTTGCATGTATTGTTATATATGTGTCCCCTAGAGCAAGAATCAGACCTTAGTCTAGTTTGGTGCATCACCTCTCTTTATTTCAACATTTATCTCTTTCAGCCCTGGTTCCTAAATATACTTAGGACATGATTAAATAACAATAGTTTAGTGTTGGTTAGTTAGTTGCAGTGAGCTGGGATATAAGGAGCCAACTTTCTTTGGAGATTGACCTTAAAAGGCGCCATCATCCCACACTTTGGAGGTCTTTCCATATTTCACTGAGGTGTTAAATCTAGTAGATTCACCAAGGGTGAAACCTTAGGTGACAACAAGGCCCAAATATTGTTTATTAGAGGGCTTTCTATACATTTCCATCATCAGGTAAAATTGTGTTGTATTGTTTACCTTGTCATAGATTATTCTCAGATCTTATCTCACATGATGGAAAATAGTGGTTATGTTTCGAGCTTTGGTCAAGCATCTATATTTTTCTCTTTGGTTGATTTTAAGGATTTGAGCTTCCTTGGTTCCACAACATGATCAATTGTACCCTTTATGCATTCCTCATAATTGAGTTCGTTTCTTCCTTGCATCAGACCCTTCATGTGACGCAACAATCAACTGCATCTCTTATAATAAACTGCAACATTTCAACAATATATTATAGGTAGAATCATTTAAATTTATGAACAAAGACCAAAACCTTAATAAACCTTGAAATCCTGCAAAAACATTGAGTACATCCATAGATAGTAATATTAACTAAAGAGGGGGTGGGGGAGGGTTGGAGTGGCGGAAATGTACGACACTTTACATTTACGAAATTATCATTTCAACCACTTCTAGAACAACATTGTCAATAACTTCATGCTTTAAAAAATGGAACAAATATAATATCACAAAAAAGCACACTAGTTCTTGCATAATGCATAGCCACGTTATACTTCACTCTTTGAGAAATTACTATGGTATCCTTGAGGCCCAAAGGTTGTTTGTTTAAGAATTGTCTACACCTTTCCATCATTAGGTAAACCTGTGTTTTATTGTTCATCTTGTCATGGATTCTTCCAAGCTCTTATCTCATAAGCTAGAAAATAGTGGTCATGTTTTGAGATTTGGTCAAACATCTATATTTTACTCTTTGGTTGAGTTTAAGGATTCGATCTTCATTGGTTCCACAGCATGATCAATTGTGTACCCTTTATGCATTCCTCCTAATCTAATTCATTTCTCCATTGTGTCATGAAGCTCATGTGACCTAACAATCAATTACATCTCCAACAATAAACTACAACATTTTAACAATATATTACAGCTAGTATCATTTACATTTACAAACAAGGACCAAAACCTTGATAAACCTTGAAAGCCTACAGAACACTAAGTACATCAACAAAATAGGGGGTGGGGGAGGGAAGGTTAGGCTGGGGGAAATGTAAGCCACTTAACATTTATAAAATTATCATGTCAACCACTTCAAGAACAAAATTGTCAACAACTTCAATAAATTAGCACAAATATATTATAAAAAAACACACTGATTCATGCATATTGCATAGCCAACTTATACTTCACTCTATCATAAATTAATATGGAAGCCTTGAGGCCCCAAAATTGTTTGTTTGAGATATGTCTACACCTTTCCACCATCACATAAACTTGCATTGTATTTTTCATCTTGTCGTGGATTCTTCCCGACTCTTATCTCATAGGGTGAAAAATAGTGGTCATGTTTCATGTTTTGGTCAAGCATATGTATTTTTTTCTTTGGTTGAGTTTAAGGATTTGAGCTTCCCTAGTTCCACAACATGATCAATTGTGTACCCTTTATGTATTCCTCCTAATCCAGTTTATTTCTCCTTTTTTTAGGTCGTTCACATGACTTTACAATCAACTACATCTACAAAATGTAATTATAATGTTTCCATAGTATGTTCCATGTAGAATCATGATACTAGATCATAACCTGGTATGAAAATAATAAGCCTATTCACGTGCTACTTACTTTCACATAAGCCTTATCAAATCCATTACTTCAAACCCAACATTTTATTGAAAAGCTTTTCTTCATATGACCAAAATTGGAAATCAGACAAGCAAGGATGATAAGGACAAAAACCTTGATACCAATAACTCATCCCTTAATTGAATTTCTTTCCCTCAATATATTAACAGCTCGAAGGGCCTAAGTCAAGGTGGTTTGAAAGAGGGAAGAGGGCCTCTTGTTCAATCTTCTCCACGGAGCTTTTAAAAGCTTATACTGCATCAATTTGGGTAGTAAGGAAGATGTATTTAGGCAATTCGTTCCTTGAAGTAGATAGGGTGGGCTGACCACAAGGTCCTAAAAAATATAACTAGGTAGGTGTTAGCCACTACAGTGTTGAAGCCTATGAAACAACTTTGTTGCAAGCTTTGTAGAAATAAAATGTTTTTTCAAACACTTCTCCTCTAGCTTTATCAATACCATGTTTTTTGGTTAAAGTTTCCTTGAAAAAAGAAAAATTGTAATGATGAATAACTACTAGACATCAATGTTCAATGTGCTCATCCTTGGTCTCACTAAACACAAATTCAACATCTAGATACACTTTCACAATTTTTCCTAAAAATGGTTTCAACTCCTCGGTCATTAGTCTCATTAAGGTACTTGGGGCATTGGTTAGCCGAAATGGCATAACTAACCACTCATATAATCCTTTGTTTTTAATATGGTCTTCCACTCATCTCCTTCCCTGATACAGATTTGGTGATAACCATTCTTCATATCAATCTTGGAAAAGTACCGTGCACCACTAAAGCAATCCATCAGATCATGCATCCTGGGTAAGGAAAATCTATACTTGATGGTAATCTTGTTGATGGCTCTAGAATCAATATATATGCGCCATTCTCCTCCTTTTTTGGTGCAAGCACCATGAGTACCACACAGGGGCTCAATTTTTCACACACTAATACTTTGTCAAACAATTCTTGTACTTGTCTATGCACTTCTTCGTTTTCTTGTGGGTTCATTCTATATGGTGCCTTGTGTGGAAAACTAGCTCCTGGTATCAAGTCTATTTGATGACTGATAGTATGTTGCTGTGGTAATCCCTTCAAAAAAATTTCTGTCAAAATTTCTGGGAACTCTTCCAATACCTTGTGTACTTTTGCAGGGACTTCTTCCCTTTCGGTGCAATCTCTACATCCTCCCTTTGGTATCAACCCGTAAGATGTATTTTCTTCCTCAACTTATTGTAAGAATTATTTGCTTGATACAAGAAAAACCCCTACGCAAACTCCAATATGCACTTCCCCCTTTCTCCTCATCCTTAAATGACAACAAGTTAAACTTGTGCTCATCCTTCTCGATGCGAATAATATTCACACACACATTATGAACAATCAAACTATCATACTATCAGGGCCTTCCCAAGAATAGATGAAAAACATCTATTGGGATCACAACACATAAAAATTCATCGCGATAATTTCCAATCTAGGACTTTACAAGGATTTTTTTATTTACTCGGACCTCATCCCCCTTTTGTAACCAAAACACCTTGCAGGGGTTGGGATGCACAATCTTCTTCATCCTTAACTTGTCCTCCATTTCGCAAGAAAAAATATTGTTCGTGCTCCCACTATCGAAAATCACTTTACAACATTTCCCCCTAACTTTCAAATGGTCCTAAACAATTTCTTCCTTTGCACAGGTTCACCTTCTCTCCGAGAGGTCTTCAACAATACCTTCCTTATCATCAGGGCTTCTTCACACTCTGGTATATTGGAATATTTTTCTGATCCCATTACCTCTACATCTCCATGCGCCACATACGTGCCAACTTCTATGCACTTACTCTGAATTCACTTTGTGTATTTGGACATTTGAATGCACGATGCCTTATGGTTCCACACTTAAAACATGTTTAGGAGAATCCTCTTCCCCGTCCTCAACAAAATATTCCACATCCTCTGAAAGAGTATGATGCATCATTACTCCTCGCACTATTTTGAGATAGTGTCTGGAACTACTATGATCATCCTCATGTGGTCTATTATATCCTCGGCCCGCTTCCTCCTCTACCATGTACATTACGAGTTCCTCTTTTGGCTGCACTCTGAAATTTGCATACCAATTTCCTCTTCCACCTTCTAAGCTAGTTTGTAAGCTTCTTACATTGTTTGAATGCATGTAATAAGTTGAGTTCTTCTTGAATTCCAAATTTCAATTCATTGATGTATCACAGAACCTTCTCCTGGTTAACTTCCACATGTCTAGATCTTATCATGTTTGGTAGAACTCCTTCATGTAGTCCTTAACTGACATTTCCTTTTGCCTCAAGTTTTGTAACTTCTTGAACAAGCTCATCTGGTAATTGGATGGTAAAAACTTATTTCTAATTTTGGAAGCCATACGATCCTGATGCACTATCTTATCCTTTCCTCTTCTTTGTCTCTCATTTTGTACAACCTTCCACCACAACACTACATGTTCATTCAACTTATTTTGCGCTACTCCAAAGCGTTGCGGGTCCGCGATTTATTCAAACTCGAAATATTCCTCCATACTTGTCAACCAATCTACAAATTCTTTTGGGTCCAACCTTCCAAAAAATGATGGAATATCCATTCTTGGTCTAGGACCCATTTCAAAAATTGCTTATAGGAATCGTGCTTCTCTCACACCTATGGCTTCAACCTCTTATTGCACAACCTCAGTAGCCCCTACATTTCCCGCGTCTCTCTGTACTGCTTCACCTTCATCATCAATTTGTGCATCCAATGCCATGAATCCTCTTCGCCTATCCTCCTCAACAAATTCTAGTCTTGTTATCACACCCTTTAGCTCTGTCATCACTTGCTCTACCACTCCCATGATCGTTGCATTGACTGTGTTAGTTGCGCCCACATTTGCAACTCTTCTCGGTAGCATCTTCTCTCCTTCTTGACTAATTGCCTCTTAGATGGTGTCTACTAGTCCTTCACCTCCCAACCTAACTTCAAGGTATGTAACCATGCTCTGATACCACTTTGATGTCAAATCGGTCAGATCGAAATGACCCTAGGTCATTTGCGGAATGAAACTTTGTGGAAAACTCAACGCACAAATTTCATTCTATTCTCAAAAGCCATACGACATCTACAATATTTGGTCCTCTATAGGAAAGCTTTCAATTTATAGGGCTATAGGGTGGTGGAAGACAAAAACCTCTAAAATCTCCTCTAAGGCCTTTCAAAAGTCTCCTCCCACAAGTCCCTAAACACGACTTTAGGCAGGTATTTATAGGTAGTTTTCTTGCCCATAAGGATTTTGAAATTCCATCTAGAATTGTCTCATAATCCTGCTCAAACCCAAATTCAAACTCCTGTGCATTAATGGCATTCAACCACTCTTGGCTAGGTAGTTAAGAGTTTTCCATCAAGAATCCCACGTCATGCCGAGATGGTGGTCTCTACTTATCCACAACTACGTGGAAATAAGCCACAAAACAAAGGTTGTGTACCATACGACACTACAAAGGAAGAAAGACCGAAGTGCGGAAATGTTAAGAGAGTTAGCGAGTAATAGGCCACGTAATTTGGTGAATTCCAAGAAACACAGAAAATCGACATATCAAAATAACCCGTGGAACAAAGAAATGGTTATTTGTAGAACAAGGAAAATTAGAAAGCTGCAGAACAAAGAGTCCACAACACAAGGAAAAATGTTGTGGAACACTAAAGAATTCATGGAACGCGACATATTCTGTAAGAGGAGGAAATATCAGGCCATGGGTGGTGAAGGTATATGCAAAATTAAGGGATGGTCACCGATCAAGAAGGAGATCAAAATAAAGTCATGAATCATCTACAGTTTAGCAAACACTCAGAAATCTATGGAATATGAGTTTAAGGTGGCGAACATCATAATTCCATGAAACACAAAAAAACCATGCTTATTTCATACTAGGTGCTCAACCACTCCAACAACCAAAATTTAATTTTGATCAATGTTTTCCCCTTTAATTTGCAATCTGATGGCATGAGAATTGGAGTAATGTCAGTCGCCCATACTTGGCCTGCAAAATCAATGGCGATTGGTCCTTGGTGTTGGTATAGTGTTTGAATTCATTCATCCTTGGATGTGATCTTTCCCCCCTTCCTCTCTCTTTCTCTCTCAAAATTTCTATATATATGTAATTGTGAAAGCACATGCAAAGGGTTTCTTTTTCTGCCAAGTGCAAGAGCTCTACCCTTTTGAACCCAATTTTTTTCTCGCACACCTCTGTAACACACCTATGAAGGTTTCATGCACCTCGACTCTGTCAGGGTGTGAATGAATAAGTTCTTAAAGTTATGGGCAATTGTGATTTCCTGCCTTTAAATACATCATTGTTTAATGTGAATATTTAAATCCTCTTGCTCGCCTTCAGTCTTATTCTGATAATTTCATCCAAAGTTTTGTGTATATTCCTTGGATCCTTGCATGTATTGTTATGTGTCCCTAGAGCTAGAATTAGACCCTATTCTAGTTTGGTGCATCACCTCTCTTTATTTCGACATTTCTCCCTCTTGACCTTGGTTCTTTGGAATACTTAGGATGGGATTAGATAACAATAGTTTAGTGTCGGTTAGTCAGTTGCAGCGAGTTGGGATATACGGAGCCAAACTTCTTTGGATATTGACCCCATAAGACACCATCATCCCATACTTTGGAGGTCTTTCCATGTTTCACTCAGGTGTTAAATCTAGTAGATTCAACAAGGGTGAAACCTTAGGTGATAAGGACCACATATTGTTTGTTGGAGAATTGCCTATAACTTTCCATCATCAAGTAAACTTGTGTTGTATTGTTCACCTTATCATGGATTATTCTGGGCTCTTATGTCACAGGTTGGAAAATAGTGGTCATGTTTCAAGATTTGGTTAAGCATCTGTATTTTACTCTTTGGTTGAGTTTAAGGATTTGAGATTCCTTGGTTCCACAACATGATCAATTTTTTACCCTTTATGTATTCCTCCTAATCCAATTTGTTTCTCCCTTACATCAGACCCTTTATGTGACGTGACAATCAACTGCATCTCCAACAATAAACTGCAACATTTCAACAATATATTACAGTTAGAATCATTTACATTTATGAACAAGGACCAAAACCTTGATAAACCTTAAAAGCCCACAAAACACTGAGTACATCCATAAATATTACAATTAGGAGAAAGGGGGTGGGGGAGGGTTACGCTAGGGGAAATGCAAGACACTTTACATTTACGAAATTATCATGTCAACCACTTCCAGAACAACATTGTCAATAACTTCATGCTTAAAAAAAATGGTACAAATATAATATCACAAAAAAGCACACTAGTTCATGCAGACTGCATGGCCACCTTATACTTCACTTTTTGAAAACTTACTATGGCATCCTTGAGGTCTAAATATTGTTTGTTTGAGAGTTGTCTGCACCTTTCTATCATCAGGTAAACTTGAGTTTTATTGTTCATCTTGTCATGGATTTTTCCCAGCTCTTATCTCACAATCTGGAAAATAGTGGTCATGTTTTGAGATTTGGTCAAGCATTTGTATTTTTCTCTTTGGTTGAGTTTAAGGATTTGAGCTTCCTTAGCTCCACAACACGATCAATTGTGTACCCTTTATGCATTCCTCCTAATCCAGTTCATTTCTCCCTTGCATCATGAACTTCATGTGACATAACAATCAACTGCATTTCCAACAATAAACTACAACATTTCAACAATATATTATAGGTATAATCATTTACATTTACGAACGAGGACCAAAACCTTGATAAACCTTGAAAGCTTGCAGAACACTGAGTACATCCATAGAAATTACTATCAACAAAAGAGGGGGTGAGGGGGAGGGAAGGTTGGGCTAGGGAAATGTAAGACAATTTACATTTACAAAATTATCATGTCAACCACTTCAAGAACAAAATTGTCAACAACTTCATGCATCAGAAAAATGGCAAAAATATAATATCATAAAAACAAACACTAGTTTATGCATGCTGCATAGCCACCTTATACTTCACTCTATGATAAATAATTATGACAGCTTTGAGACCCACAAATTGTTTGCTTGAGAGATGTCTACACCTTTCCATCATGAAATAAACTTGCATTGTATTGTTCATCTTGTCATGGATTTTTCCTAGCTCTTATCTCACAGACTAGAAAATAGTGGTCATGTTTTGAGCTTTGGTCAAGCATTTGTATTTTTCTCTTTGGTCGAGTTTCCCTGGTTCCACAACATGATCAATTATGTACCCTTTATGTATTCCTCCTAATCCAGTTTTTTTATCCTTTGCTTCAGGCCTTTCATGTGACTTGACAATCAGCTACATCTCCAAAAATAAATTGCAACGTTTCAATAGTATATTACACGTAGAATCATGATACTAGGCCATAACTTGGCAGGCAAACAATGAGCCTATTCACGTGTTGTTTACTTTCACATAAGCCGCCTTATCAAGTCCATTACTTAAAACTCAACATGCTATTGAAAAACTTTTCTTCATATGACAAAAACTAGAAATCAGACAATCAAGGATGATAAGGACCAAAACCTTGATACCAATAACTCTTCCCTTAATTTCTTTCTGCAGCATGTCAGCGGATCCAGGGGGATAAGTCATGGTGGTCTGAACGAGAGAAGAGGGACTCTTGTTCAATCTTCTCCACAGAGCTTGTAGAAGCTTCTACTGCAACAATCCGGGTAGCAAGGAAGATGTACTTGGGCAATTCGTTCCTTGAAGTAGATAGGGTAGGCTGACTACAGGGTCCTAAAAAATATAACCAGGTAGGTGTTAACCACTACAGTGTTGAAGGCTATGAAACAACTCTGTTGCAAGCTTTGTAGAAATAAATATTTGTTAAACACTTCTCCTCCAGCTTTATCAGTAACATGTTTTTTTTTTTGTTAAATGTTCCCTGAAAAAAAATTGCAATTTGATGAATAGCTACTGGGCATCAATGTCAAAAGAATTCTAATGCTCAAGTTACATGGCCATGCCTAGTGTATCATAATTAATTTGTTAGCATGAAGATAAAGGCATTGCAATCCTTTGAGTACCTCAGCAAGAGATGCTTGCACTCAGTAAACGTGATGAACAAAAATAGCCTACATGTGTAAATGATTCTCAAACAATTCAGAATTATCAATTACTTGAAACAAGACTAAAGCAATTTATTTAAGGTCCTCCGTGCATTGTTTGAAATTAAGGAAATAAAACACAGAACTAGCTTATTGAACATCATTTGTATTTTTCTCTGTAAATCTGCTCGTGCCATTTCATCTGGTATCAGAGCAAGGTTATCCGAACCTGTGAGAGTACTATGATGAAGGAATAAAAAATTATTGAAGGGGTAGAGCGTCTGTGGTTTGATTGCTCCTGCAGATGCAATAATACATAGCGTTGATTTCTGGTTTGAGGATGTTTGCACTAACATTAACAACATGTGATTAGCATCGCCGTGGACCTGTGGTAGTTTCTGCAACGCGTTACCTTCTACATAGATTGTCAGGACGTGGTTTTCGAAAGGTATGCATGTCTTCCTCAGACACCATTTCTCACAAATCAGATATGGCGTAATTGTTTGATTCTCTCTATTTGGCGATTTGTTAATTTTGATCTCGCTACAACTGGCTCGGTTTTCAAATATCCTTTGCTCTGGATTAGACATCCCTCAGTCCATACACTGTCCTTCGCCTCACGGAAGTAGAGATTTGCATTTGGCACGAAGCCATGAAAACTATCATCCTTCAACGCAGTAATCCAAGGCTCTATCTATAGATCGACAGAGTTTTGAATGAGCTTTCATTGGCATATTCAGGCCGCATCACATCAGTTACGAGAAGAGGTATAGAAAGAAGATAGTTTTTTTAGTTTAAAACTGCTTCTATTGGCCTAAGCTCGCCAACATTATATGAGAGGTGTGTTGCCTGGATACTTTCTCCGAATGGCCGCGTAACGTGCCTGACATATATATAATTTTCTAGAATGTCCAATTGGTCATGGAGCAATGTTAGTAGTCGTTTCATCCTTAATGGTCAAGGGTTAAAAATTTCCTTTTTGTCCGTTAATTTTAGAATTTAATTTTAAAATAATTTATGTGAAGAGTTAATATTGATCAACCCATTTATAGATAAAATTTAAAAATACACAATTAATTATTCATCTAAAAATGACAAAGGAAAACAAGAAAATGCCCCCGTCCTTAATTGTTACCCATTCTTTGATGTAGCTCCAAATTATGTAGGTGTGTAATTTGTTCTAAAAAAAGTTAATTTATGTTTTATAATGTTGTTGGTGTATCTAGTAGAGGTGAGTATAATTAAAGGAAAAAAGTATTTAATTTTCTGTTCTTAATTTTTTGAGAAAATTTCTATTATTTTGTTATGGAGGAATCTGTAGGCCTAGTCCAAATATGACTCTTAACAAAACCATGGGAGCTACATAAACATTTTTGTTTCTTTGCAAAAAAAATGGTGCTTTATTTCAAGATAGAATTCTTGTCACCTACTTGATATGAGTAAATCAGACTTGTAAGAAGCATTGTATAAAATATTGTATTTTTTGCATTCTGAACATCTCCTACAATTAATTTTTTCCATCCACGAAATATTTTTCATCCTTCTGTGATAATTTACTAATATATTTTTATTATTATTTTATCATGACCATGATGTAAATTTAAAAATACAAAAATATAGACAAATTTTATTCATTTACTTTATGGAAGAAAAATTAAATAAATTTTTGAGGAGGGCACCCACTCAAACTATTGCCTAAGGTGCTCCCAACCTTTAATTCGGCCCTGATCCTTATCATCAAAAGAGTCCATTAGTCAATATATATTTCAATGTTGTCCAATTTCATAATAGTTTTTCTTTTAATTGTGAGTCTTGTTGTCAAAGTCTTTTTGAGTTGGTTATATTGTTAATATCAAAATTGTGTCGTATGATCAAAAATTTAGACTTTCATCATTGTATACTTATAAGTCAATTGTATCTTGTTTAGGCTTGTGTTAAAGTCATGTAGGCGATTTTAGGATTTTTTAATATTGTCTTGTTTATAGTTATCTTGTAGGTTGTCATAATGAGTTAGAGTCAAAAAATTGTAAAAAAAATTAAAAAATTGCCTCGTGTTTAGCTAGACGCATTTTCGGTGTAACCCGACGTCCAAGTTGAAGGAGAGTTGTAATTGTGCTTCATGATCAAATCCGGTTAAGTTAGCAACATGATAATGGAGGACAGAGGCATAGGAGGTTGGAGGTCGATCAACGACCTCTCGTCAGTCGCCAACGGCGGGGCCACTTCAGCTATGCTGACATTTGTGTAGTGTGAGTATGTGCTTATCAGTTTTACAGTATGTTTCTTTGTAGTGTTCCTGTTGTATTATGTGTATACTAGAAAACGATTGTATAGGATGGCAGATAACTGCAATGATCCTTTGACTGTCGTACTTCATTGGAAGATGATCGGTCAGTGAATACGTTCAATGGCAATGGTGATCATGTGCAACAAGATCTAGACAATAGGATGCAACACGATATAATTTTCCTTTTCTGTCTTCCTATTTGGAATTTCACATTGTGGGGGGCAATAATAACCAATGTTCCACTCCCATTTTGCGCCAAAATGACTATAGTCAAGGGTAACTTCTAGTTGTAGTGGCGATTTCCTATGTTGTTCGAGATCGAGTGACATCCATCAACAAACATTGGCTACAACTAAGAACATTGCGATTCTTAGAGGTGATGATGTGGAATGTTTCTAGTATATGTTCTATTGTTCCAGTTTGGTGTATTGTGTTTCCTATGTTATTCCTTGAAGTGTGATATTGATGAGGGCTAAAAATAGTACTTGGCACATCATGATGTGGTTTGTGGTAAACCACTTGAAAACCACCAGTATCGGTTTGTGGTCATCTGTTGTAAAATCAGCCGCTAGGTTTGTGATTGTCTTGTGAAAATCACTTAATCATGAAAGCATGTGCAAGTACAAAGATAGGTTTTCCCGATGTTTGCACTAAGGGGGGGAATGTTGGGAAATTATATGTTAATGCTCCATTATTGATTAGTTGTTATTGGTTAGTAAGTTAGTAATATTGTTATAGAGTTGTTATTATACAATTCATATTAGATTTTTGTATGTAAGTGGTGGTTAAAACCACTCACAAATACAGGGGCGAGTTGTTATCGGAGGTTTCCTATTTTATAGGAAACATTCCTCTATTTATTTGTATGTTGTGTATTGAATAAAACATAGAATGAACTTATTGAATATCATTTGTATTTTGCTCTGTAAATCTGCTTGTACCATTTCACATTCAACATAGTGAAGTCAGTAATACTAAGAGATTGATATGACTAATTTAATACTAAAAAATTAGGAAGTGGTTACATAACTGAGAATTATAAATGAATCTGTTTTAAGGATTCTTCACTTCCTTTACCACCTTGGTAACTTTTAACACCTAATCAGACACCACCACTAAGACCGCCGTCACAACCATCTTTACCCAAATTGCCTCCAAGTCCACTGTCACCACATAACCCTCCACCAAGTTCACCACCACCGCCAACACCTCTAACAATTCTATAAAGTCCCAATCACCACCAATTTCTCCTTAAAGGCCCAAACCACCACCCAAACTACTAGCAAAGCCACTCCTTAAACCACCACTACCTCAACCACCAAGACCATACCCACAAAAACAATCACTACTAACACCAAACTAGAGCCAACACCAAGGCCATCATCACCTTTGCCTCCCCCAACACTGTTGCCAAAACTAAAACCCAAATCGAGACCAGAACCACCACCATCAATCAGAATTCCAAACTACAACATCTATAAAAAATACTTAGCATGGTATAAGATGACATCGACACATGATATGGAGTTTGACTACACCTTACCAACTATCTTGTAAAGGGCACACATGTAGTCGTTGTCTTAGTACAGCCTGAATGAACCACACTTTCTGGGTATCCCATGCATACACTCTTCTATTGCACCCAAATTGCTCATATGTGAAGACCCACATATTGTACATTCCATATGGGGAGAGTAAGTAGACATCCTCATATTTCCATCCCAATAAAGCCTCGTAAAGGACAAAGTGGTAATAAACCTAAAGTAATGAAAGCATGTAGAGCAATGGACTAGAAGCGAGATTATAAAGCTTGGGGGTTCTTTATTGCTCAAGAGCGTTGAAATCGATTAGCTAATTTTTTGATCATTTGACGAAAGCCATTGTCAACTTCAAGGTTGCAAAGGAAGGTCACACTCCCAAATGGACATTTTAAGGTGTGCATGATGGTGAACAAGTCCTTTTGTTCATTACCATAAAAGTTGAAAGTCCGATAGGGCACATGGTCAAACAAATTATCGTCGACTTCCATTACCATATTACCATAAGTTTCATCTGATCCATCCTTCTCCAAGGCTTGGTTCAAAATATACTTCACTTTGCTTATGTCCAACAACTTCCCAACCAAAAGAGTGTTTACAGTATAGTCAACACTCTGCTACATGCTTCAATTCTTCTTTTTGTATAACACCAAATTTCCGTTAGTTGAGAGATCGATTCCAATAATTCCCTTGTTGTAGGTGCTAATAGACCATATAAGGTTGTTGTCTATGTCATGTAGGACAAAATATCCCATTGTTGTAGGGTTGAGAGTTGCCTTGTTGGAGATAAGATGGTGTATGTTTTCAATATGCATGAATCACATGGTTTTGACATAACCTTAGTAGCCCATTCAAATTTGAATGGAATTAGGATTGCAATTGTGTTTAGCATGTAAGATGGTTGACTAAATGCTTGAAATAAATGTAGTCTTATGGCCTTCACTTTTGTTGAGCCTCTTGCTCAACTTCCTCGCCAACATCCCCATCGAAAGCAATGTCGAGGTACCATTATTTTGGCTCACCCAAAGCACAAGAAAGGAGCATGTAGAAGTGACATAAGGACTTGCATAGGCCCATGACTTCCTCAAATTGCAACACATAATTATTCCATATTCTATAAACACTATGAGGTGTATGCGATTTACAATGGGATCTACATAGTCATATATAATATTTGTTATTAATTTTCTCAATCTTATAAATATCTTCAAACAAGGGCCCAATTTTCTCAGCATCATGCACATATACTAATATCGTACACATCCAACGTGAAACAATGTAAAAAATTCGACTCTGGAGGCAAACTTTCTCCCACTAAATAACCTATTGACTAAAAATTATCAATTATTAAACAATGTGTTATACACAAAATCTAAAATAAATGATGATATGTATTAGTGTTCAATAAATAGATTTAAAATATTCGCTCCCAATGTAATTTTGTCACCTCAACAACTAAATGAAAATTAAGAGATTATATTTAAGCGCCTTATGAACAAAAACATTTTCTTTACCATCGCGAAGATTCCGGGCGGATTGCGATCAGGGCTGAACTACTGCAGAGAAGAGATTCCAAACCTTTAGAATTCGGGCAGACCTGTAGAATTCGGGCAGAAGAGCCGTTGAAGTAGAGGAGCCGTTAGAAAAAGACTATAAAATCCTTAGTAAGACTCTCTTTTGCATTGTTTCTTTGCATCGTTTCTATTTTTTTGCTTTGCTCTGCAGTTTCATGGTGTTCTCGAGTCTCTGTAGTATGGCCGTGTTGATGTCTGATTGTCTATTTTTTAGTGGTTTTTTCTTTTTCACCCTTTTTGTGTGTTCTGAATAGTTTTTCTCTCTGTTTATGTTTTTTAAGGGGGTTTGTTTTATTTATTTTTCGTGTGTTTTTCTTTGAGAGAGCATAGCAGAGCAGAATGGTCTAATTTGACAGCCGTGGATGCATCTTCTGCTTTCAATTTCCTTCGAAATTGGTAATTTCTTCAAACTTTTCCCTTTATTTTAGCATATTCCTTCGGCCATTTGGCTTTAATCGCTTGAAGTAAATGAACAGTGTTTGGCTTTCCTCTCTGTACTCTGTTATGGTTTAGAAGCATGTCTAGGTCTAAGACGATGCCTGTAAAATTTTCCGCTTAGGGTTTAGTGTTTTTTAAAATGCCAGTTAGTTTTTCTATGTAAGTAGACTATTATTTAAAGGATTCAGATCTGATTTTATCAGGTTAATGGTTTCATCTGTTGTTTCCAATGACCGACCCTTTTTGATAGGGTTTATAGAATTTTTCTCAAGGTAAATGCACGGTGTAATGTTGTAGTTCAGGGTTTTGAGTAGGTGTAGGCTTTAGTGATATATATTCGTTACAGCTTAAGATTTAAATTTTTTAAATAGAATAGTCTGTGTAGTTTTGCTTTCTTAGGGTTTAAATATCATATAGTCCTTCTGCGAGTCTTTTTGCACATGGGTGCCATGGAAGAAGATAGTGGGCCTGATCTGGTCAAGTTAGGCAGCTGATTTTGTAATTGACGAATTGCTTGTTCTCTTTATTTAAAATTTATCAATTGATTTTGGTGTTTAATATTTATCAATTTTGTGTTTAATATTTATCAATTGATTTTAGTGTTTTTTGTTAATGGAATTTGAAAGTTTGGAAATGTTGTTTGATAACCAAGTTTGATTCTTCGTGCTTAGTGCTTTGCTATAGTTTTTTTTCGCACTGGTGATGATGTTTTTTTGGGTTGTTGACGTGCTGCAGGCTGAGATTCCCTTAGAAGGACCTTAAAAGACCTCTTGTGGGAACAAACAAATGCCAGTACCTCAGACTTGCACCTTAACAAGAATTGATTTGTACGTATTTTCCATGGTATGCATTCATAAACTTATGTAGCAAATGATGTGAATGCAATTGATCTGTATTGTTTTTTTTAAAAGAATGTTTTCTTCTTGTGAGTGATGCTTGTAATTTTTTGATAGTCAATTAAAAAGAAGCATTATTAAGGTTTGATCTCTATTTTTTTTCCTACTATGCATACATAAACATAAACTGCCAACATTTGACCTACATAATTTTCATATGCATGCATAAACTTCTGTAGGTATGAGTGTGAAGTTATATTCCTTTTTTAAAAGAATGTTTTCTTGTTGTAATTCATTTTTGTAATTTTTGATTTGTACTTATTTTCCATGGTATGCATTCATAAACTTATGTAGCAATTGATCTGTATTTTCTTTTTTAAAAGAATGTTTTCTTCTTGAGAGTGATGCTTGTAATTTTTTGATAGTCAATTAAAAAGAAGCATTATTAAAGTTGATCTCTCTTTTTTTTTTCCTACTATGCATACATAAACATAAACTGCCAATATTTGACCTACATAATTTCCATATGCATGCATAAACTTCTGTAGGCATGAGTGTGAAGTTATATTCCTTTTTTAAAAGAATGTTTTAAAGTTGATCTCTCTTTTTTTTTTTCCTACTATGCATACATAAACATAAACTGCCAATATTTGACCTACATAATTTCCATATGCATGCATAAACTTCTGTAGGCATGAGTGTGAAGTTATATTCCTTTTTTAAAAGAATGTTTTCTTGTTGTAATTCTTTTTTGTAATTTTCTGATTTGTACTTACTTTCCATGGTATGCATTCATAAACTTATGTAGCAATTGATGTGAATGCAATTGATATGTATTGTTTTTTTTAAAAGAATGTTTTCTTCTTGAGAGTGATGCTTGTAATTTTTTGATAGTCAATTAAAAAGAAGCATTATTAAGGTTTGATCTCTATTTTTTTTTTCCTACTATGCATACATAAACATAAACTACCAATATTTGACCTACATAATTTCCATATGCATGCATAAACTTCTGTAGGTATGAGTGTGAAGTTATATTCCTTTTTTAAAAGAATGTTTTCTTGTTGTAATTTATTTTTGTAATTTTTTGATAATTTTTCAACAAGAACTGGTTAGTACTTATTTTCCATAATATGCATTCATAAACTTCTGTAGCAATTGATGTGAGTGTAATGCTTATAATTTTTTGATAGTCAATTAAAAAGTATCATTATTAAGGTTAGATCTATTTTGTTTTTACTATGCATACATAAGCTGCCAATGCTATATTCCTTTTGTTAAACGAATGTTTTCTTGTTGTGATTAATTTCTGTAATTTTTTGATAATTTTTTAACAACTATGCATGCATAAACTTCTGTAGGTATGAGTGTGATGCTGTATTCCTTTTAAAATAATAGTTTTCTTGTTGAAGTTACTGTCAAGGTATTATCTGTTGTCTTTGGAGGTGAAAGGGGGCATGGAGGTTGAAGGGGGCATTTGACCTACATAATTTCTATACTATGCATGCATAAACATCTGTAGGTATGAGTGCGATGCTATATTCCTTTTTTTAAAAGAACGTTTTCTTGTTGTGAATCATTTCTGTAATTTTTTGATAATTTTTTGACAACTATGCATCCATAAACTTCTGTAGGTATGAGTGTGATGCTGTATTCCTTTTTTAAAAAAATGGTTTTCTTGTTGTGATTCATTTTTGTAAATTTTTGATCATTTATTATCAAAATAAATGGCTGTACTGTCAAGGTATGATCTGCTGGCCTTTGGAGGTGATAGGAGGCATGGAGGTTGAAGGGTTGGATGTTGGAGGGAAAAGGGGGGATGACAGTTGGAGGAAAAAAGAGGAATGGAAGAATAGAGGTTGGGATGTTGGAGGCAAAAGGGTAATATAACTGTTTTTTGTTTTTGTATTACAAATAATAAAGACGATATTTCTTACCACTAATAATAATTTTATTCTTTGTTGCCTGAGTTTTGTGATAAGAAGAAAGATGTCTCTCAAGTGGCGAGGAAGCTTGGTATGATTCCCTAGCTGCTATCGATCTATACAGTGTGCAAGTTATTTGCCTACAACTGCTATTGATCTCTTTTAACACTAACATAGTTATGAATTTGCAATATCATTATTGCGAGCATGTTTCATGTTTCATGTTCCTTGCAAATAATGATTATCTAAACTGTCTTTTAATATAACTGTTTTTAGTTTTTGTATTACAAATAATAAAGAAGATATTTTTATCGTTAATGATAATTTTATTGTTTTATTAATAAAAATTGATATAAGAAAGATCAATCCATTAACCAATGCATTTCACCTTCTTTGTTGCCCGAGTTCTGTGATAAGAAGAAAAAATGTCTCTCAAGTGGTGAGGAAGCTTGGTATGCTCCCCTAGCTGCCATTGATCTGTACAGTCTGCAAGGTATTTCCTAGAACTGCTATTGATCTCTTATAACACTAATATAGTTATGAATTTGCAATATCATTATTGCGAGCATGTCTCATGTTCCTTGCAGGTCTTTGGAGAGGCAATAACCCCACAAATGTGTCCATTTACTTGGAAGTTAGAATGGAGTCTCATTTCATATAGGGTGCAACACTACAAAGTGAGTAAGAATTAATAGAAGGTTGAATGTAAATTTAAAGTGAGCTGACAATTTTTAGCCATCATTTTTGGTGTGTGGTTGTTTGGTTATTCCATTATTTTTTTAATTATTTCTTGTTTTGAAACATCTTTTATAAATGTTAACCATCGATGGTATTGTTTTAAAACATGTGATTATAAGATCAATTTTTATCAATTGAAAAACTTGAAAAAGCATTATAAGGGTCTTTGTTGTTTGTTTATTCCAATGTTTCTTATATTGAAAGGAACATCTTTTATGAATGTTAACCATGAATGTTATTGTTTTAATACATGTGATTATAAGATCCACTTTTATCAATTGAAAAAACATCAAAAAGTAATATAAGGGTGGAGGAGAATGGGGAATGGAGGTTGGAGGTAAATGGGGGAACATAGGTTTAAGGGTTGGAGGGAAAAGGGAGAGTAGAGGCTGGAGGTAAATGGGGGAATGGAGGTTGAAGGGTTGGATATTGGAGGGAAACAAGTGACTATAGGTTTAGGGTTGGATGTTGGAGGGAAAGGGGGAATGAAGGATGAAGGGTTGGAGCATAAAGGGAGAATGGTGGTTGGAGGTAAGTGGGGCAATGGATTTTAAAGGGAGAATTGGATATTGGAGGGAAAATGGCGAATGTAGGTTGACGGTTGGATGTTGGAGGGAAAGGGGGGAATGGAGGTTGAAGGGTTGAATATTGGAGGGAAACAAGTGAATGTAGGTTGGATGTTGGAGGGAAAGGGGGAATGAAGGATGAAGGGTTGGAGCATAAAGGGAGAATAGTGGTTGGAGGTAAATGGGGGAATGGATATCGGAGGGAAAAGGGCGAATGAAGGATGAAGGAGGTTAAAGGGTTAGAGCATAAAGGGAGAATAATGGCTGGAGGTAAATGGGGGAATGGAGGTTGAAGGGTTGGATATTGGAGGGAAACAAGTGACTATAGGTTTAAGGTTGGATGTTGGAGGGAAAAGGGGGAATGAAGGATGAAGGGTTGGAGCATAAAGGGAGAATGGTGGTTGGAGGTAAATGGGGCAATGGATGTTGAAGGGTTGGATATTGGAGGGTAAAGGGTGAATGTAGGTTGACGGTTGGATGTTGGAGGGAAAGGGGGAAATGGAGGTTGAAGGGTTGGATGTTGGAGGGAAACAAGTGACTGTAGGTTTAGGGTTGGATGTTGGAGGGAAAGGGGGAATGAAGGATGAAGGGTTGGAGGGAAAGGGGGAATGAAGGATGAAGGGTTGGAGCATAAAGGGAGAATGGTGGTTGGAGGTAAAAAGGGAGAGTAGAGGTTGGAGGTAATGGGGGAATGGAGGTTGAAGGGTTGGATATTGGAGGGAAACAAGTGACTATAGGTTAAGGTTGGATGTTGGAGGGAAAAGGGGAAATGAAGGATGAAGGGTTGGAGCATAAAGGGAGAATGGTGGTTGGAGGTAAATGGGGCAATGGATGTTGAAGGGTTGGATATTGGAGGGAAAAGGGTGAATGTAGGTTGACGGTTGGATGTTGGAGGGAAAGGGGGAAATGGAGGTTGAAGGGTTGGATATTGGAGGGAAACAAGTGACTGTTGGATGTTGGAGGGAAGGGGGAATGAAGGATGAAGGGTTGGAGCATAAAGGGAGAATGGTGGTTGGAGGTAAATGGGGCAATGGATGTTGAAGGGTTGGATATTGGAGGGGAAAAGGGCGAATGTTAGGTTGACGGTTGATGGTGGAGGGAAAGGGGGAAGTGGGGTTGAAGGGTTGGCATATTGGAGGGAAACAATTGACTGTAGGTGTAGGTGGATGTTGGAGGGAGACGGGGGAATGAAGTAGTGAAGGGATTGGAGCTAAAGGGAGGAGGGTGGTTGGAGGTAAATGGGGCAATGGATGTTGGAAAGGGTTGGATATTGGAGGGAAAGGGCACATGTAGGTTGACGGTTGGAATGGGTGGGAAAAAGTGAATGTTGGAGTGAAAGGGGGGAAGGAAGGTTGAACGGGTTGGATATTGGAGGGAAACAAGTGAATGTTGGAGGTGAAAGTGGGGATGAAAATGTTAAGGGTGGATATTGGAGGGATCAGTGAATGTTGGAGGGAAATGGGGAAATGAAGGTTGAAGGTTGGGAGCCATAAAGGGATAAGGGTTGGTGGAGGTAAATGGGGCAATGGATTGTGAAGGGTTGGATATTGGAGGGAAAAGGGCGAATGTAGGTTGACGGTGGGATGTTGGAGTGAAAGGGGGGGATGAAGGTTGAAAGGGTGAGATATTGTGAGGGAGAAAGTGAATGTGGAGTGAAAAGGGGGGAATGAAGGTTTGAACGGTTTGTGGATATTGGAGAGGAAACAAAGTGAATGTTGGAGGGAAAGGGGGGAATGGAATGAAGGTAGGAAGGGTTGGATATTGGAGGGAACAAGTGAATGTTGGAGGGGAAAGGGGGGAAGGACTGAAGGTTGAAGGGTTGGATATTGGAGGGAAACAAGTTGAATGTTTGGAGGGAACGGGGGTTAATGAAGGTTGGAAGGTGTTAGATCATAAAGGGAGAATGGTGGTTGGAGGTAGAAATGGGGCAAATGGGATGTGAAGGGGTTTGGATATGGAGGGAAAAGGGCAAATGTAGGTTGTGAAGGATTGTGATACTGGAGGGAAAAAAAGTGAATGTTGGCGGGAGGAACGGGGGAAATGAAAGGTTTGAAGGGTTTGGTTATTGGAGGGAAAACCAATGAATGTTGGAGGGAAAGGGGGGAATGAAGGTTGAAGGGTTGGATCATAAAGGGAGAATGGTGGTTGGAGGTAAATGGGGCAATGGATGTTGAAGGGTTGGATATTGGAGGGAAAAGGGCGAATGTAGGTTGAAGGATTGGATACTGGAGGGAAAAAGTGAATGTTGGAGGTGAAAGGGGGAAATGAAGGTTGAAGGGTTGGATATTGGAGGGAAACAAGTGAATGTTGGAGGGAAAGGGGGGAATGAAGGTTGGATCATAAAGGGAGAATGGTGGTTGGAGGTAATTGGGCAATGGATGTTGAAGGGTTGGATATTGGAGGGAAAAGGTCAAATGTAGGTTGACGGTTTGGATGTTGGAGGGAAAGGGGGGGAATGAAGGTGAAGGGTTGGATCATAAAGGGAGAATGGTGGTTGGAGGTAAATGGGGCAATGGATGTTGAAGGCTTGGATATTGGAGGGAAAAGGGCAAATGTAGGTTGACGGTTGGATGTTGGAGGGAAATGGGGGAATGAAGGTTGAAGGGTTGGATCATAAAGGGAGAATGGTGGTTGGAGGTAAATGGGGCAATGGATGGAAACAAGTGAATGTTGGAGGGAAAGGGGGGAATGAAGGTTGAAGGGTTGGATCATAAAGGGAGAATGGTGGTTGGAGGTAAATGGGGCAATGGATGTTGAAGGGTTGGATATTGGAGGGAAAAGGGCGAATGTAGGTTGACGGTTGGATGTTGGAGGGAAATGGGGGAATGAAGGTTGAAAGTTTGGATATTGGAGGGAAACAAGTGAATGTTGGAGGGAAAGGGGGGAATGAAGGTTGAAGGGTTGGATCATAAAGGGAGAATGGTGTTTGGAGGTAAATGGGGCAATGGATGTTGAAGGGTTGGATCATAAAGGGAGAATGGTGGTTGGAGGTAAATGGGGCAATGGATGTTGAAGGGTTGGATATTGGAGGGAAAAGGGCGAATGTAGGTTGACGGTAGGATGTTGGAGGGAAAGGGAGGAATAAAGGTTGAAGGGTTGGATATTGGAGGGAAAGGGAGAATGGTCATTGGAGGTAAATGGGGGAATGTACGTTGAAGGGTTGGATATTGGAGGGAAAAGGGCAAATGTAGGTTGAGGGTTGGATGTTAGAGGGAAAGGGGGAATGAAGGATGAAGGGTTGGAGCATAAAGGGAGAATGGGAGGTTAAGAGCTGGATATTGGAGGGAACAGGGCGAACTCTAGGTTGAGGGTGGATGTTGGAGGGGGGAATGTAGGTTGAAGGGTGGATATTGGAGGGAAAAGGGCAATGTAGTTGAGGGTTGGATGTTAGGGATGGGAAGGGGGATGAAGGATGAAGGGTTGGAGCATAAAGGGAGAATGGAGGTTGAAGGGCTGGATATTGGAGGGAAAAGGGCGAATCTAGGTTGAGGGTTGGATGTTGGAGGGGGGAATGTAGGTTGAAGGGTTGGAGCGTAAATGGGGGAATGGAGGTTGGATGTTGGAGGGAAAAGGGCGAATGTAGGTTGGAGGTTGAAGGGAAAAGGGTGAATGTAGGTTGGAGGGAAAAGAGGGAATGTTTTTTAATTTTTTTTTATAAAACTATTTTTTTGTTGACGTGTTACAAGCTGAGATCCCTTGAAGGACCTCTTGTGGTATCATGCAAAGGCTATCACCCTAGACTTGTGCTTCATGTAGATTTGGTTAGTACATATTTTCCATTCTATTCATTTGTAAACATCTATAGCAATTGATATGAATGTAATGTTGTATTTTTTTTAAAAGATTGATTTCTTATTGTGAGTGATTTCTGCAATTTGTTTACTACCATGCGTACATAAACTATCAACATTTGATCTACTTATTTCCCATAATATGTATGCATAAAATTTTGTAGGTATGAGTGTGATGTTCTATTCCTCTTGCTAGAAGAATGTTTTTTTTGTTGTGATTTATGTCAGTAATTTTTAATGGAGGTTAGATATTGGAGGGAAAAGGGCGAATGTAGGTTTAAGGGTTGGAGGGAAAAGGAAGAATGGAGGTAAAGAAAGAATGGAGGTTAAAGGGTTGGATGTTGGATGTTTTTTAATTTTCTTTTAATATAATTGTTTTTTTGTTGATGTGCTGCAGGCTGAGATCCCTTGAAGGACCTCTTGTGGGATCATGCAAAGGCCATCACCCCAGACTTGCACTTCAACTAGAGTTGGTTAGTACTTATTTTCCATTCTATTCATTTGTAAACTTCTATAACAATTGATATGAATGTAATGTTGTACTCTTTTTTGAAAGATTGATTTCTTATTGTGAGTGAATTCTGCAATTTGTTTACTAACATGCGTACATAAACTGTTAACATTCGATCTACTTATTTTCCATAATATGTATGCATAAACTTTTGTAGGTATGAGTTTGATGTTGTATTCCTCTTTCTAGAAGAATGTTTTTTTTTTTGTGATAAATGTCAGTAATTTTTAAGGGTTGGAGGGAAAATGGAGAATGGAGGTTGAAGGGTTGGTATGAATGTAATGTTGTACTCTTTTTTAAAAGATTAATTTCTTATTGTGAGTGAATTCTGCAATTTGTTTACTACCATGTGTACATAAACTGTCAACATTCGATCTACTTATTTTCCATAATATGTATGCATAAACTTTTGTAGGTATGAGTTTGATGTTGTAATCCTCTTTCTAGAAGAATGTTTTTTTTGTGATTCATGTCAGTAATTTTTAAGGGTTAGAGGGAAAATGGAGAATGGAGGTTGAAGGGTTGGTACAAGGGGGAATGAAGGTTGGAGGATTGGATGTCAGAGGGAAAAGGGGGAATGGTGGTTGAAGGGTTGGATGGATGTTGGAGGGAAAAGGGGGAATGGGGGTTAGAGGGGAAAAGAGGAATGGAAAAATAGGGGTTTGGATGATGGTGGGAAAGGGAGGGGGAATGGAGATTGGAGGGGGACTAAGGGTGGAGGAGAGGAAGAAAATATAACGTTTTTAAATTTTCTTTTAATAGAACTGATTTTTTGTTTATGTGATGCAGGCTGAGATCCCTTGAAGGCCCTCTTGTGGGATCATGCAAAGGCCGTCACCCCAGACTTGCACTTCAACCAGAGTTGGTTAGTACTTATTTTCCATTCTATTTAGTCATAAACTTCTTTAGCAATTGATATGAATGTAATGTTGTACTCTTTTTTAAAAGAATGTTTTTTGTTTTGATTCATGTCTATAATTTTTTGATAATCAATTAAAAAGCAACACTATTAAGGTTTGATCTCTACTTTGTTTTTCCTACCATGCATAAACTTCTGTAGCAGTTGATATGAATGTAATGGTGTACTCTTTTTTTAGCGACTGTTTTTTGTTTTGATTCATGTCTATAATTTTTTGATAATCAATTAAAAAGCAACACTATTAAGGTTTGATCTCTACTTTGTTTTTCCTACCATGCATACATACATCATCAATATTTGTTCTACTAATTTTTCCATACTAGATATAATTGTGATGTTGTATTCCTCTTTTTAGAAAGTTTTTTTGTTGTGATTCATGTAGATAATTTTTAAGGGTTGGAGGGAAAATGGAGAATGAAGGTTCAGGGATTGGATTGGATGTTGGAGGGAAAAGGGGGAATGTAGGTTGGAGGGGAAAAGAGGAATGGAAGAATACAGATTTGGATGATTGAGGGAAAAGGGGGAATGTAGGTTGGAGGGGAAAAGAGGAATGGAAGAATAGAGATTTGGATGATGGAGGGAAAGGAAGAAAATATAAGGGTGGAGGAGGAGAGGAAGAAAATATAATGTTTTTTAATTTTTATTTTTAGTATAACTGATTTTTTGTTGATGTATTGCAGATTGTGATCCTTTGAAGGACCTCTTGTGGCATTATGCAAAGGCCATCAACCCAAATTTATAATTCAACGAGAGTTGGTTAGTACTTATTTTCCATTCTATTCATTTGTAAACTTCTGTAGCAATTGATATGAATGATTTCTTATTGTGAGTGATGTCTGTAATTTTTTGATAATCAATTAAAAAACAACACTATTAAGGTTTGATCTCTACTTTTTTCCCTATCATGCATACATGAACCGTTAACATTTGTTCTCCTTATTTTTCCATACTATGTATGCATAAACTTCTGTAGGTATGAGTGTGATGTAGAGGAGAGGAAGAAAATATTATGTTTTTAATTTTATTTTAATATAACTGTTTTTGTTGATGGGTTGCAGGTTAAGATCACTTGAAGGACCTCTTACAGGATCATGCAAAGGCCATCACCCCAAACTTGCATTTCAACCAGAGTTGGTTAGTACTTATTTTCCATTCTATTCATTTGTAAACTTCTGTAGCAATTGATATGAATGATTTCTTATTGTGAGTGATGTCTGTAATTTTTCGATAATCAATTAAAAAGCAACACTGTTAAGGCTTGATCTCTACTTTTTTTTCCCTATCATGCATACATAAACCGTCAACATTTGTTCTCCTTATTTTTCCATAACACGTATGCATAAACTTCTGTAGGTATGAGTGTGATGTGTTCCTCTTTCTAGAAGAATGTTTTCTTGTTGTGATTTATGTCAATAATTTTGAAGGGTTGGCGGGAAAAACTATATTTGAGGTTAGAGTTAAAAGGGGAATGGAGGTTGTAGGTAAAAGGGGGAATGAAGGTTGGAGGGTTGGAAGCTGGAGGGAAAAGGGAGAATAGAGGTTGGAGGTAAAAGGGGGAATGAAGCTTGGATGTAATAGGGGGAGGAGGTTGGAGGGGAAAAGAGGAATGTAAGAATAGAGTTTAGATGATGGAGGGAAAGGGAACGAAGGTTATAATGGAGGTTTGGAAGTTGGAGGGAAAAGGTGGAATTGAGGTTGTAGGTAAAAGGGGGAATGAAGGTTGGAGGGTTGGAAGCTGGAGGGAAAAGGGAGAATGGAGGTTGGAGGTAAAAGGGGGAGTGAAGGTTGGATGGAAAATGGGGAATGAAGCTTGGATGTAATAGGGGGAGGAGGTTGGAGGGGAAAAGAGGAATGTAAGAATAGAGTTTAGATGATGGAGGGAAAGGGAACGAAGGTTATAATGTTTTTTTAATTTTCTTTTAATATAATTTATTGTTGTTGACTTGCTGCAGGGAGAGATCCCTTAAAGGGCCTCTTATGGGTTGGATGTTGGAGGGAAAAGAGGAATGTAAGAATGGAGGTTTGGATGATGGAGGGAAAGGGAACAGAGGTTACAATATTTATTAATTTTCTTTTGATGTAACTTTTTGTTGTTGATGTGTTGCAGGTTGAGATCCCTTGAAGGACCTCTTATGGGTTGGATGTTGGAGGGAAAAGGGAGAATGGAGGTAAAATTGAGAATGAAGGTTGGATGGAAAATGGTGAATGAAAGTTTGAGGTAAAAGGGGGAATGGAGGTTGGAGCAGAAAAAAGGAATGTAAAAATATAGGTTTGGTTGATGGAGGTTATAATTTTTTTAAATTTCTCTTAATATAACTTTTTGTTGTTGACGTGCTGCAGGCTGAGATCCCTTGAAGGACCTCTTATAGGATCATGCCAAGGCTATCACCCCAAACTTCCACTTTAACTAGAGTTTGTTAGTATTTATTTTCCATTCTATTCATTCGTAAACTTTTGTAGCAATTGATTGGAGGGAATAAGGGTAGACAAGAGGAAGAAAATATAATATTTTTTTAATTTTCTTTTCATATATGTGTTTTTATTTTTGACGTGTTGCAGGATGAGATCCCTTGAAGCACCTCTTGTGGGATCATGCAAAGGCCGTCAACCCAGGCTTGCACTTCAACGGTTAGTACTTATTTTCCACTCTATTCATTCATAAACTTCTGTAGCAATTGATATGAATGTAATCTTGTGCTATTTTTGAAAAGAATGATTTCTTATTACGAGTGATGTAATGTTTGTAATGTGGAGTTTGGAGGTAAAATGTGGAATGGAGGTTGGAGGTGTGGAGGGAGACGAGTGAGAATCGGGTGGAGGCAAAAAGGGGAATGGGTTTTAAGGGTTGGATGAGAGGGGGAAAAGGGGGGGAATGAAGGTTGGAGGGTTGGATGTTGGAGGGAAAAGGGGGAATGGAGTTGAAGGGTTGGATGTTGAAAAGAAAAAGAGGGGAATACGTTTGGAGGGGAAAAGAGGAATGTAGTAGAATAGAGGTTCAGATGTGGAGGGAAAGGAAAGGGATGGGGAAATGGAGGTTGGAAAGTGATAGGGTGAGGAAGGAAGAATAATATAATATATTTTTTTTTCTTTTAATATAACTGATTTTTGTGACGTACGCAGGCTGAGAGCCCTGAAGCGGACCTCTCACTGGATCATGCGGGGGAAAACCATACCCTAGAGTGCAACTTCAAAGAGTTGAGTCGTACTTATTTTCTATTCTAGTCATTGTAAAAACTTTGGTAGAAATTGTATGAATGATTCTTATTGTGCGTGATGTTTTATAATTGCGATAATCAGATTAAAAAAGCAACATTGTTAAGGTTGATCTCAACTTTTTTTCCCTATAATGCATACCTAAACTGTCAACATTTGTTATATACTATTGTTCCATGATAGTCTGAGAAACTTCTGTAGGTATGCGTGTGATGTGTTACTCTTCTAGAAAAATGTTTTTGTTGTGATTCGTGTCAAGATTTTTTGGGTTGGGGGAAAAGGGATAATGGAGGGTTGGAGGTAACATGGAATGAATGTTGGATGTTAAAAGGGTGAATGAAGGTTGGATGAAAATGTGAATGAAAGTTTGAGGTAAAAGGGGGAATGTAGGTTGGAGCAGAAAAAAGGAATGTAAAAATAAGGTTGGTTGATGGAGGTTATAATTTTTTAAAATTTCTCTTAATATAACTTTTTGTTGTTGACGGTGGCCGGCAGGCTGAGATCCTGAAGGAACCTCTTATAGGGATCATGCCAAGGCTTATCACCCCAAACTTCCAATTTAACTAGAGTGTGTTAGTATTTATTGTCCATTTCTATTCATTCGTAAACTTTTGTTTGTAGGCAATGATTGGAGGGAATAAGGGTAGACAAGAGAAGGAAATATAATATTTTTTTAAATTGCTTTTCATATATGTGTTTTTATTTCTGACGTGTTGCAGGATGAATCATGAAGCACCTCTTGTGGGATCATGCAAGGCCGTCAACCCAGGCTTGCACTTCAACGGTTAGTACTTATTTTCCACTCTATTCATTCATAAACTTCTGTAGCAATTGATATGAATGTAATCTTGTGCTATTTTGGAAAAGAATGATTTCTTATTACGAGTGATGTAATGTTTGTAATGTGGAGTTTGGAGGTAAAATGTGGAATGGAGGGTTGGATGTTGGAGGGAGACGAGAGAATCGAGGCTGGAGGCAAAAAGGGGAATGGGGTTTAAAGGGTTGGATGTTAGAGGGAAAAGGGGAATGAAGGTTGGAGGGTTGGATGTTGGAGGGAAAAGGGGGAATGGAGGTTGAAGGGTTGGATGTTGAAAAGAAAAAGGGGGAATAAAGTTTGGAGGGGAAAAGAGGAATGGTAGAATAGAGGTTCAGATGATGGAGGGAAAGGGATGGGGAATGGAGGTTGGAAAGTGAATAAGGGTGGAGGAAGGAAGAAAATATAATATATTTTTATTTTCTTTTAATATAACTGATTTTTTGTTGACGTACTGCAGGCTGAGATCACTTGAAGGACCTCTCATGGGATCATGCGAAGACCATACCCTAGACTTGCACTTCAACCAGAGTTGGTTAGTAATTATTTTCTATTCTAGTCATTTGTAAACTTTTGTAGAAATTGATATGAATGATTTCTTATTGTGAGTGATGTTTATAATTTTTCGATAATCAATTAAAAAGCAACATTGTTAAGGTCTGATCTCAACTTTTTTTCCCTATAATGCATACATAAACCGTCAACATTTGTTATACTTATTTTTCCATACTATTATGCATAAACTTCTGTAGGTATGAGTGTGATGTGTTACTCTTTCTAGAAAAATGTTTTTTTGTTGTGATTCTTGTCAATATTTTTTATGGGTTGGAGGGAAAAGGGATAATGGAGGTTGGAGGTAAAATGGGAATGAAGGTTGGATGTAAAAGGGTGAATGAAGGTTGGATGGAAAATGGGGAATGAAAGTTGGAGGTAAAAGGTGGAATGGTGGAGGTTGGAGGGGAAAAGAGAAATGTAAGAATAGAGGTTTGGATGATGGAAGGAAAGGGAACAAAGGTTATAATGTTTTTTAATTTTCTTTTTATATAACTTTTTGTTGTTGACGTGTTTCCAGCTGAGATCCTTTGGAGGACCTCTTATGGGGTCATGCAAAGGCCATCACCCCAGTCTTGCACTTCAACTAAAATAATTATTTTCCATTCTATTCATTCGTAAACCTCTGTAGTAATTGATAGGAGAGGAAGAAAATATAATATTTTTTGATTTTCTTTTCATATAACATTTTTTGCTGACATGCTGCAGGCAGATATCCCTTGAAGGACCTCTACTGGGATCATGCAGAGGCCAACATCCTAGACTTGCACTTCAATTAGAGTTGGTTAGTACATGTTTTCCATTCTATTCATTCATAAACTTCTGTAGCAATTGATATTACGAGTGATGTAATGTCTGCAATATTTTTTGAAAGAATGATTTCTTATTACGAGTGATGTAAACTTTTGTGGCAATCGATATGAATTATTTCTTATTCTGAGTGATTTTTGTAATTTTTTGATAATCAATTAGAAAGCAACACTGATAAGGTCTGATCTCTACTTTTTTCCCCCTATAATGCATACATTTTTCCATACTATTATGCATAAAATTCTGTAGGTATGAGTGTGATGTGTTCCTCTTTCTAGAAGAATGCTTTCTTGTTGTGATTCTTGTCAATATTTTTTACGGGTTGGAGGGAAAAGGGATAATGGAGGTTGGAGGTAAAATGGGAATGAAGGTTGGATGGAAAATGGGGAATGAAAGAAGTAAAAGTTGGAATGAACGTTGGAGGGGAAAAGAGAAATGTAAGAATAGAGGTTTGGATGATGGAAGGAAAGGGAACAAAGGTTATAATGTTTTTTAATTTTCTTTTTATACAACTTTTTGTTGTTGACGTGTTGCCAGCTAAGATCCCTTGAAGGACCTCTTATGGCGTCATGCAAAGGCCATCACACCTGTCTTGCACTTCAACTAGAGTAATTATTTTCCATTCTATTCATTCGTAAACTTCTATAGTAATTGATTGGAGAGGAAGAAAATATAATATTTTTTTAATTTTCTTTTCATATGACTTTTTTTGTTGACATGCTGCAGGCAGATATCCCTTGAAGGACCTCTAGTGGGATCATGCAGAGGCTATCACCCTAGACTTGCACTTCAACTAGAGCTGGTTAGTACACGTTTTCCATTCTATTCATTCATAAACGTCTGTAGCAATTGATATGACTGTAATGTTGTGCTCTTTTTTAAAAGAATGATTTCTTATTACAAGTGATATAATGTCTGCAATTGTTTTACTACCATGCATACATAAATTGTCAACATTTGATCTACTTATTTTCCATAATATGTATGCATAAAATTTTGTAGGTATGAGTGTGATGCAATATTCCTCTTTCTAGAAGAATGTTTTCTTGTTGTGATTCATGTCAATAATTAAGGGTTGGAGTGAAAAGGGAGAATGTTTTTTGGAGGTAAAGAATGCTCCCAATACATTAAAGGTGTGGTTGGATTTCACATGTGGAAACTAATGAATTTTTCCAAAATTATTTTGCTTCTTTTCCATGTAAATGTGGCCTTATAAATAATCGAGCAAGATTGAGACGATGAAGTGGAGCACAGATAGAAAATATTATTTTCTTAGGAATAATTTAAGTTCTCTTTATTTCACTTGTCTTCGTGCTAGCATCAAATATTGTATTTTTACCGAGCTTGAGTTGATCCTTCAACTTTGATCTCTATTAGATTTATAATTGGTTTTGAGATCAACATGTATCGATCTTTGCATTGAGGGTCCATCGAGCTCGACATTGTATTGCATCATGGAACCATAATTAATATCATGATTGATACTTTCTTACATATGATATCTCCTCACACCACTGACAAGGTCACCCAAGTTTGCATTTTCCCTCAATTTGCTCAACGTTTCGCTTTACATGCAGTGGTTAAACATTGTATTGGTTTACTCTCCAAACAAATAGATGACGTAGATTGCACGTATCCTCATGTCTCAACATATGGGTTGGAAGCTCTTCCAATTGTCCTCGACTTACATCCATGCATCAAAAAATTCCATACTTTCAAATTTGTTGGCTATCTCTAGATTATAATCTATATGCCGACCAACCAAATTATAACCGTCTAATGGAAATGTTCTCTTTTTATAACCTTGGATGTGTTCTAGGATCGAAACCTGACAAGATCAATCCCGAGAAGTGATAATTTCCCAGGGATGGATGTCAACCCACTTTGATAAAAAGATAGATAAAGATGATGGATAAGTACGATGCAACAGATAACAAAGTAAAACAAGGATCTGGGATAAGCAAGAGATGCTAAGATAAAGACCTAAGGACCAAGATGTGCACAAAATAAATAATTATCCTCTTGTGCGAATGCTTTAAACATTGATTACGGTAATAAGTGTTTGAAATATGATTCTCGCTAACTTTTCCTGACATGAATCAATAAAATAAGAGGACAAGGTTTTGTGTCAGTGGTGATGGAGGAAAAGTGTCATTGAGACTACTAACGATGGGAAACCCTAACTGCCAACTTAATCACTTTAGAAAAACTCTTATTGCAATTATACATGGAATCGATGACGTAAGAAATGCTAAACATAGAGGTTCCATGTTCAAGTTTCCCTTCAAACTATTCATCAACCATGCCTTGTTTATAAAGATATCTCTAAAGTATGTCTCCTCGATGACTACAACTACACACCCCTTTCTACTTCACACAATTGGCACAAATGGTGCATACTACATACAATCCTGGTTGTAAGAAAGAGGATTTTTGCATAGGTCATAAGTTCCCCCTACTAGTTTTCACACCAATACACTCTTCCTTCCCCTATCTCATTTTTCATACCCCCTCTTCCTTCTTTGATGCTCATCTCTCTGGTGTCCCCCATATTTCATCCTGAAATCTGCGACTACCCTACCCGAAATTTTTTCGTACTTTTAAAATAATGGGTTGTTTTGTGTTTTTATTACCTGAAAGTTCTTGCATTGTGTCAAGATATTCCCAAAGAACCATTTTAACCTTTTTTGCCAAATACCCAGATGCTCAAAATTGTTATATTTTGTCGTCGGGATTTGTCTGCGGGAAATTTGTATTTAATTATTTTGAGCCCCGTTTGAGGCTATTTGCACCCTGTTTTAACTCTGTTATGATCGAACATGTCATTATTCCCATGTACCAGAAGGGTTTTAACAAGGAATAAGTTCTGGGCTTTATTTGTAACTTTTGGCAATTTTTTGTGTTTTTGTGTTTTCCCGTTTCGTTTTCTGTGAAATTTCTCTGGATCAATTCCTTTGCCGGATAAGCCAGATTCTTGGCCTGGAGCTGCTGGAAAATATATACGCACGTTATGCCCAGAGGAAGTCGCCATCGGAGGTCTGGTTCACTGGGAAATGGCGAAGTCGTGCATTGAAAAGCCCTTGCGGGGTTGGGCACATTTTTGGAAAACAAAGGATTTAAGCTGCAGTGGAAAAAATAGAAGCAGCGGGCAAGGTGGGAATTTTGTACCTATCTAGTAGGGTACTTTTTCCCATGATATAAAATTCACTTAAGCTGCAATGGGAAAGTTAGAGGCAGCAGGCAGGCGGGAATTTATTGCCTTCTGCCTGCCTTGCCCTGCCTTGCAGGGTAAAAATTCCCATGGTGAAATAAAAGAAAAGTGACTTAAATGAAATCATGGGATTTTATTGTCTGCCTTGCAGGGTAAATAATCCCATTGTCAAAGTCAAATCACTTAAGTGGATCATGGGATTTCCGGGGCTGCCTTGTAGGGTAAAGAATCCCATTGTGTAAAATTCTTAAAAATAGAATTATATGATGCCAAAAAGTGCGCCCCCTTTGGAGAGATAAAGGCAGCGTTAAAGTGGATTATTTTAGTTGTTTCTTCTTCTAATTTTGGCGCCCAAACATGGGAGAAAGTCAACAAAGCCAAAGGGAATAAAAGAAATAGAATTAAATGGGTTAAATTGATTAAATTTAATTTATTTAAAGGCTGCCCCCTTTATGTCAAAAAGTGCGCCCCATTTATGATAGATTTAATGATTTTTAAAGCATTAAATCATTAAATAAATTCCTATTTTCAGTGGCTATGGTCAAAGCACACTGTGAAGTTTAAGTGAAGTGAAATGTGGATGATTAAATTGAATTAATTTAATTTATTGGATGGCTGTCCTTAAACATGCTATTTTTACACATCTGTTAAAGAGAAAAACATGATTTTTAATTAATTAATTGCCAGGAATAGGAAGGGCAATTATTAATTATAGAATTATGAGGGTTATATACATAGTTACCATGTTCGAAAAGTTCGGGTTGTTCGGATAGGGAAAAAAGTTCGGAAGTTCGGAATTTTGTAAAAATTCGGTTCGGTTCGGTTTGGCTCGAAAAAATTATAAATTTTTAAAAAATATAAAATATGAATAATTACCAAAAAAATTATAAAAACTAAAATACTTATTAATAATATACTAAAAGTTAAACCTAAAATAATTAAATTTATGTAACTAGTTACTAAAGTAACTTAAACATTCGGTAATAAATTCAAGTATTACTATTATTAAGTATTAATCTCTACATATTGCTATTAAATTATTAATGTCTCTAAATAATAAGAAGTTGCTTGGTCCAAAAAGGTGCAAAAATGGATTTTATGAAAATAAGAAAAATATTGCCATCAATGCGTAGAGCTTGAGAAAATATACACTTTTGGAGAAAACGGCACTAGAAACTGAGCCATAGAATGAAAGTTATGGCACATGCAAGTTTTTGCTGCTACATCTTCCCGGACCCCTTCCAAAAATGGCAAATTTTTTTCTATGAAAAAAATCTAAAACCGAACTTTTTTGCCAAAAAAGGAAAAAAAAATTTAGTCCCAAACCGAACCTAGCGAACAAGTTCGCTTTTCCCTGAAAATTCAGTCCGAACCGAATTTTGCCTGTGTTCGCCTGAACATGGTAACTATGGTTATATAAGCATGGGCTGCCATAAGGGTGAATTATTTAATTCACAGGTAAAGAATTGCAGCTAGGAGGAAAAGTGCACCCCATTTGAAGAAGGATTTTGCTCAGACAAAGGTGAAACCAAGGCTAAAAGCTTCCAATTTTGGCGCATGCATTGAAGGAGGTTGATTTTTGTCTGCATAATTGTTTGCATAAGTATTACAGGTGCTCAGGTGAAGTTGGAAAGATTCATACTCTCTTTGCATGCAAATTAAACATCAATTTTTGGGGCAGCATGCTTGAAAAGTGTAGATTTTTACAATTAAAATTCATTATTCATGCTCCGGTGGCCATTTTTGTCTGAATTAATTGTAAGAATTCATTACAGGTGCTTTACAAAAGAAAAGGAGCTCTAATCAATGTCCAATACATTGAATATATTTTCCGAATCTGAAGAATTATCCAGATCTGCACCAGTATTGAAGAAATCCGGCCAAGTAAGAAGAAAAAGAATTATTCAGACAAAGATAGACAAAGCCATGACAAAGAGAGATGAAAAATAAAGCACAATGGAGTTATGCATCGCTTCTAAATTTGCAGATATAGGAGACACAGATCTAGGTCCGGAACCTCTTTCTGAATTGATTGATAGATCTAGAGCGGGAAAGACTTCACTCATGTGTGCGGTTAAAAGCAGTGGAATTATTCCGAGTTGCAGCCTTTCCATGCACAGTCCAATTGCCAGAGTTTATTATGGAGTGCGCTAGATCTTACCATCCTTCATCCAGATCAGTGCGAGATGTTATGGGGAAAACAATAATTCGGATGGACGCAGAGTTCATCAATTATTGTTTGAAGATTCCGGTACGAAAGGTGGTGACTTCCATTAGCCTTCAGGATGCCGACAATAGGTGGGAGAAGCATAGAGTTGATTACGTGAGCATAATGAATAGCAGATACATGAAGAAGCCTTGATCTCCTTCCAAGTTCTCAAGAACTCTTCCGCGGTCCAATTTGGTGGAGGAGGTTGATGACATTGTCAAGTTATGCAGGATTAATGGTGAGGCAAATGCTTACATTTTCCGTACATGGATGTATACTTTCATCAGGACCATTGAAGTCAACAAGGTTGATTCCATAATCAATTGGTCGGATATTATTAGCAACAACATTGGTCAGCAACTCCGGAACGTGAAGCGTACTTTCAACTTCAAAATGACTTCCTACTTGGTGTACGTTGCAGCTTCACAAGGCATCTTCTCCAAGCTGAATAGATGTGGCGTTCTTTTTAAGGACCCCATTTTCGAGTGCTACCCACAGCTTATTGTACCTGCCTGCGAGAAGGATTTCAAAGTGGCCAATGATGGATTCTTCTATGATTTTATTTGCAGGCTAGACAAGGACCTAAAGGTCAACAGGGTAAGCAAAGAAGCGTGGGAAGCCGTATCCAGGATTGGCAGTCTATTCATTCAGTTTGCAGATTTCACATATCTCAGGGTTACAGGGTTTTCTGGAGAACCAATAAAGATGCCCAAATATCCGAATGATAGATGGATCGCCATGGTGTTGAGCAGGCAACTTGTGGAAATACACGACCTTCAGTCGAAATGACACAAGTCTACGGGCTTCTTTCCGATCACTGTCGGACATTATTGTTGCCAGAGCATTCATAGAGCTCGATGGATGGATGCGCATATGTTATCTGAGTATGAGCAAGAGTTTTTCATAGCACGGTTGAACTTTGATCCATTTGGAGTAGTCGGGAAGACGATCTCCCAGGAGTACGCACATGTGCCTTCATTGGAAGATTTTTGAATGAAGTGCAAAAGTGAGTACGAGGTTAGAAAGAGGGATTTCAGTAGGCTATCAACAAAACAAGTGTTCGACTTTGGACTAGCATGGATACTTGTGGATCTTAAAGATGATGGGAATGTGTTACTTAACACTTACCATCGGATGGGAGGAGATAGAGCCGTACTATAGGATAATGTAGGAGGCTAGCATACAATTGAGGAAAGATCTGGAGCTGTGTTGGTGAATACTTCAAATTGGTTGCTGACGAAGGGATATTGCCTTAATGAAGCATTGATGAATCAAGTCACGGGCAACTTCGGCGTAGGAGATTCCCTGAAGAGGAAGCACGCAGGAGAAAGCAGCAGAAGGTCTGAGAAGTTGAAGGTGCATAGAAGATCTCAATCAAAGGAGAGAAGATCACTTCCACAGCCATGACTTTAGCTCCGGCTTCTCCAGCACCCAGTACTTCACCAGTTTTTGCACCGCAACAGGACACTTCCAGTCCTCCATTGGATCCGGCGACATTCATCTTCTCTCCTTAGCCACTCTGTTCATCACCTGTTCCAGAAGAGATGTTAAAGCTGTAGATGGCGGAGTTCGAAAGGGCTTTTTCCTTGGACGATTCAGAGGATGGCAGCCATAACACTGTGGCACTTTCTGATGGAGAGGACGCAGAGCAGGAGATGGTAGTGCACTCAGCGATTCCTCATTCTCCGAGAAGTAACTTCTTGGAATGGTTAGCTTTGCAGTTGGTTCCAGAAGCGAGAGTGGAGATGAACTTGGAGGAACACGACTTGCAGCTACTCCAGAGCCTAGGCTGATCATCGAGGAATCAGGGTAGAAGTTTGCTGAGATATCAATTCCGGCAGAAGGAAAGGAGGAGCTCACGGCAGAAGATGTTACAGATAACCAGAGTACCCCTCGGTCAAGCCACCACAGAAGGACTGAAGCAGGATACATAGACATTGATAGATGCTCTATTCCTTAGGCTTGACAGTGAAAAGGCGGAGAAAGAAAAGCTTCAGAAGTAGGTATCTCAGTTGTGCAAGATCATAGCCAAGGTTGCTAAGCCTTCCATTCAGCCCATTTCAAAACAGGTGAGTGATCATCTTATGTAGGAAATGGAGGATGCAAACAATCAAGTAAAAGTTATTGACGAATGGAAGGATTTGATTATTCGTCAAGCTGCTGTACAACTTGGAGAGGTGCCAGCCAGCCTAAAGGTTATGAATGATGCGGCAAATCAGCTGCAACAACTGGTGATGAGCATAGTGGACATGAACACAGTTGCTGAGAGTAACCTGAATACTTTGGCCGAGATCAACAAGCTGCCGGGAGATGTATTGGTTGCAGAGCAGATTGTACCGGATGGATTAGTTGAGAAGGGGAAGCAACTGGAGTTTGCAGTATCTTTCCGTTTAGAGATCTGCTGAAGATGATGCAGGGACTTGAGAGTAGGACATCATCCTTACTAGACAGTATCATTTCTTTCACTGAGGAGGACATGGTCGGAGGTGTTACTTCATACGTGCAGATCGTTCCTAGCAAGGTGCCTAATTCCCTGGAAGGGTCTCTTTTGATGGTACAAAAAGAGAATTGATAAAGCTACTAAGCCTTTCATGATGAACTCTATTAGTAGACTGGTGGCGTTGCAGGAAGATATTGCGAGGTTTGGGCCAAGCTTGGAAGATGTAGAAGCGTGCATCAAAGTGTTGAATGAAGGATTGTTGCAGTTTAGGACAGAGAATGAAGCAGTGGCTAAAACAGATGGGAAGATGCTGAATCACATGTTCGACAAGTATATCTGATATCGGAACAAAAAGAAGACATAAATGTTACAGCTGGCATGACTTCTTCTATTTTCTATGTTCCCGGATGAAATTGTAAAACTTTAAGTTATTGGTTTTGCAATCATTACTTAAAAGTCATGTGGAACAATTCTATTAGTAAGTGATACATGTATCACTTAAGGAGAAGTTAGTTGAGGATGATTGCCAAATGTCATCTTTACTTGTTGTTTGTGTTTCAGTTCAGTTAGATATCTCATTTGTACTTTCCCTCCTACATTCTATAAGTAGGAGAAGAACCTCCGGGTTAATGATTAGAATTTGTAAGCAGCAATCTTGTGTTCTAGACTTTGTGTTGAACCCTTGAGAGCCACTTGGAGCAAAGGAATACAAAGGAGCAGGTTTTCGGAGAACTTTGTGTCACGGTGTACTGTGTTTTCTTGTTTTTAATCTTAGATCTCTTAATAAACTTTGTGTTATTTTAGATCTGGATCTAGAGTTGCCTTTGTTTTAGAATTCCGTGTTTATATCTATTGGATTCTTCTATGTGCATGCAACCAGCTCTGCCATCTATTGATTGGGATGCACATCTTCTCCATTTCTTCTATGTGTTTATTTAATTACCTTCTTCTATAACTTTTCCTTTCTTTAAAACAACTGCTTACTTGCTGCAGAACTATTCAATTATGGTTCATGAACTGAGTAGTTAAAGTAAAACCCCATTTAGATATTAGCATACTTTAATTGACAAATCTGACACGGGAGCCTCACCGGTTAAATGAGGGAGATTTATCTCATGACTGCCTAGGTTTTGTGCTATGCAGAAAATCTAGCCAACACTCTCTTAACTTTAAATTATTCAACGCATCCCCTTCGGCATTTCCATTGCACATTTCACGTGTGATTACTAGTATAGTTGTTTTTTTTTTGACGTGTTGCAGGCTGAGATCCCATGAAGGACCTCTTGTGGGATCATGCAAAGCCCATTACCCTAGACTTGCACTTCAACTAGACTTGGTTAGTACTTATTTTCCATTCTATTCATTCATAAACTTTTGTAGCAATTTATATGAATGTAATGTTGTGCTCTATTTTAAAAGAATTATTTTTTATTGTGAGTGATGTAACGTATGTAATTTTTTTACTACCTTACGTACATAAACTGTCAACATTTGATCTACTTATTTTCCATAATATGTATGCATAAACTTCTGTATGTATGAGTGTGATGTAGTATTCCTTTTTCTAGAAGAATATTTTTTTGTTGTGATTTATGTAAATAATTTTTAAGGGTTGGAGTGAAAAGGGAGAATGGAGTTTGGAGGTAAAAGGGGGAATGAATGTTGGAGGGAAAAGGGGGAAAGGAGGCTAGAGGTAAAAGGGGGAATGGAGGTTGAAGGGTTGGATGTTAGAGGGAAAAGGGGGAATGAAGGTTGGAGGGTTGGATGTTGGAGGGAAAGGGGGGAATGGAGATTGATGGGTTGGATGTTACAGGTAAAAGGGGGAATGGAGGTTGGAGGCTTGCATGTTGGAGGGAAAAAGGGGAATGGAGTTTGGAGGGGAAAAATGAATTAAAGAATAAAGGTTCAGATAATGGAGGGAAAGGGAGGGGGAACGGTGGTTGGAAAGGGAATCTTGGTGGAGGAGAGGAAGAAAATATACTGTTTCCTAATTTTCTTTTAATATAACTAATTTCTTGGTGACGTGCTCAAGGCTGAGATCCCTTGAAGGACCTCTTGCGGGATCATGCGAAAACCATACTCCAGGGGCCCAAACTTGTGCTTCAACAAGAGTTGGTTAGTACTTGTTTTCCATTCTATTCATGTGTAAACTTCTGTAACAATTGATATGAATGATTTCTTATTGTGAGTGATGTCAGTAATTTTTCGATAATCAATTAAAAAGCAGCATTGTTAAGGTTTGATGTTCACTTTTTTTTCCATAACATTCATACATAAACCGTCAAAATTTGTTCTACTTATTTTTCCATACTATGTATGCATAAACTTATGTAGGTATAGTGTGATGTATTCCTCTTTCTAAAAGAACATTTTTTTGTTGTGATTCATGTCAATAATTTTGAAGGGTTGGAGGGAAAAGGGATAATGGAGGTTGGAGGTAAAAGTGGAAAGAAGGTTTGGAGGGAAAAGGAGGAATGGAGGTTGAAGGGAAAAGGGGGAATGAAGGTTGGATAGAAAATGGGGAATGAATGTTGGAATGGAGGTAAAACGGGGAATGTAGGTGGGAGGGGAAAAGAGGAATGTAAGAATAGAGGTTTGGATGATGCAGGGAAAGGGAATAGAGTTTATAATGTTTTAAATTTTATTTTCATATAACTTTTTGTTGTTGACGTGCTGCACGCTGAGATTCCTTGAAGGACCTCTTATGGGATCTTGCAAAGGTGATCACCCCAGTCTTGCACTTCAACTAGAGTTGGTTAGTACATATTTTCCATTCTATTCATTTGGAAACTTTTGTACCAATTGATTGGAGATAATAAGGGTGGAGGAGAGGAGGAAATATAATATTTTTTAGTTTTCTTTTCATACAACTGTTTTTTTGTTGAGGCTTTGTAGGCTGAGATCCTTTTAGTGACCTGTTGTGGGATCAGGAGGGAGGGGAAAAGAGGAATGTAAGTATAGAGGTTTGGATGATGGAGGGAAAGGGAACATAGGTTATAATGTTTTTTTAATTTTCTTTTAATATAACTTTTTGTTGACATGCTGCAGGCTGAGATCCCTTGAAAGACCTCTTATGGGATCATGTAAAGGTCATCACCCTAGACTTGTACTTCAACTCGAGTTGGTTAGTAATTATTTTCCAATCTATTCATTTGTGAACTTTTTTAGCAATTGATTGGAGGGAATAAGGGCGGAGGAGAGGAGGAAAATATAATATTTTTAATTTTCTTTTTATATAACTGTTTTTTTGTTGAAGTGTGCAGGCTGAGATCCCTTGAATGACCTCCTGTGGGATCATGCAAAGACCATCACCCAAGACTTGCACTTCAACTAGAGTTGTTTAGTACTTATTTTCCATTCTATTCATTCATAAAATTCTATAGCAATTGATATGAATGTAATGTTCTGCTCTTTTTTAAAAGACTGATTTCTTATTGTGAGTGATGTAATGTCTATAATTTTTTTACTACCATGCGTACATAAACTGTCAACATTTGATCTACTTATTTTTCATAATATGTATGCATAAAACTTTTGGTAGGTTATGAGTGTGATGCAATAGCCTCTTTCTAAAAGAATGTTTTCTTGTTTGAGTCAATAATTAAAAGGGTGGAGTGAAAAGGGAGAATGTTGTTTGGAGGTAAAAGGGGGAATGAAAGGTTGAACGGTTGGATGTTAGAGGGAAAAGAGAGAATGGAGGCTAGGAGGGAAAAAGGGGAATGGAAGTTTGGAGGAAGAACAAAGGGAATGGAAGATAGGGTTCAATGTATGGAAGAAAAGGGGGGGGGGGGAACATAGGGTGGAAAGGAATAATGTTTGAAGGAAAAGAGGAATGTAAGATAGAGGTTTGGATGAATGGAGGGAAAGGGAACATAGTTATAATGTTTTTTCATTCCCTTAATATAACTTTTTGTTGTTGAGGTGCTGCAAGGTTGAGATCCCTTGATGATGACCTCTTTTGGGATCATGCAAATGCCATCACCCCCAGACTTGCACTTCAACTAGAGTGGTTAGTACTTATTTTCAATTCTATCATTCATAAACTTCTGTAGCAATTGCTATGAATGTAATGTTGTGCTCTTTTTTAAAAGACTGATTTCTTATTGTGAGTGATGTAATGTCTATAATTTTTTACTACCATGCGTACATAAACTGTCAACATTTGATCTACTTATTTTTCATAATATGTATGCATAAACTTTTGTAGGTATGAGTGTGATGCAATATTCCTCTTTCTAAAAGAATGTTTTCTTGTTGTGAGTCAATAATTAAGGGTTGGAGTGAAAAGGGAGAATGTTGTTTGGAGGTAAAAGGGGGAATGAAGGTTGAACGGTTGGATGTTAGAGGGAAAAGAGAGAATGGAGGCTGGAGGGAAAAGGGGGAATGGAGTTTGGAGGAGAACAAAGGAATGGAAGAATAGAGGTTCAGATGATGGAAGAAAAGGGGGGGGGGGAACATAGGTTGGAAAGGGAATAATGTTTGAGGAAAAGAGGAATGTAAGAATAGAGGTTTGGATGATGGAGGGAAAGGGAACATAGGTTATAATGTTTTTTCATTCCCTTAATATAACTTTTTGTTGTTGATGTGCTGCAGGTTGAGATCCCTTGAATGACCTCTTTTGGGATCATGCAAATGCCATCACCCCAGACTTGCACTTCAACTAAAGTTGGTTAGTACTTATTTTCCATTCTATTCATTCATAAACTTCTGTAGCAATTGCTATGAATGTAATATTGTGCTCTTGTTTAAAAGAATGATTTCTTATTGTGAGTGATGTAATGTCTGCAATTTTTCTTACTACCATGTGTACTTAAATTATCAACATTTGATCTACTTATTTTCCATAATATGTATGCACAAACTTTTGTAGGTATGAGTGTGATGCAATATTCCTCTTTCTAGAAGAATGTTTTCTTGTTGTAATTCATGTCAATAATTAAGGTTTGGAGTGAAAAGAGAGAATGGAGTTTGGAAGTAAAAGGGGGAATGAAGCTTGAAGGGTTGGATGTTACAGGGAAAAGGGAGAACGGAGGTTGGAGGTAAAAGGGGGAATGAAGGATGGAGGGAAAAGGGGGAATGGAGTTTAGAGGGGAAAAGAGGAATGGAAGAATAGAGGTTTAGATGGAGGAAAAGGGATGGGGAATGGAGGTTGGAAAGGGAATAAGGTTGGAGGAAAAGAGGAATGAAAGAATAGAGGTTTGGATGATGGAGGGAAAGGGAACAAAGGTTATAATGTTTTTTAATTTTCTTGTAACTTTTTGTATTTGACGTGCTGTAGGTTGAGATCCTTAAAGGACCTCTTGTGGGATCATCCAAAGGTCATCGCCTCAGTCTTGCACTTCAACTAGAGTTGGTTAGTACTTATTTTCCATCCTATTTGTAAAATTTTGTAGCAATTGATTGGAGGGAATAAGGGTGGAGCAGAGGAAGAAAATATAATAATCTTTAATTTTCTTTTCATATAATTATTTGTTTGTTGACATGCTGCAGGCTGAGATCTCTTGAATGACCTCTTGTGGGATCATGCAAAGTCCATCACCCTAGACTTAAACTTCAACTAGAGTTGGTTAGTACTTATTTTCCATTCTATTCATTTATAAACTTCTCTAGCAATTGATATGAATGTAATGTTGTGCTCTTTTTTAAAAGAATGGTTACTTATTGTGAGTGATGTAATGTCTGGTATTTTTGTACTACCATACGTACATAAATGTCAACATTTGATCTACTTATTTTCCATAGTATGTATGCATAAACTTATGTAGGTATGAGTGTGATGCAGTATTCCTCTTTCTAGAAGCATGTTTTCTTGTTGTGATTCATGTCAATATTTTTTAAGGGTTGGAGTGAAAAGGGAGAATGGAGTTTGGAGGTAAAAGGGGGAATGAAGGTTGAAGGGTTGAATGTTAGAGGGAAAAGGGAGAATGAGGCTGGAGGTGAAAGCGGGAATGGAGGCTTGAGGGGAAAATAGGAATGGAAGAATAGAGGTTCAGATGATGGAGGAAAAGGGAGGGGGAACGGAGGTTGGAAAGGGAATAAGTTTGGAGGAAAATAGGAATGTAAGAATAGAGGTTTGGATGATGGAGGGAAAGGGAACAAAGGTTATAATGTTTTTTAATTTTCCTTTAATATAAATTTTTGCTGTGGATTAGCTGGAGGCTGAGATCCCTTGAATGACCTCATGTGGGATCATGTAAAGGCTATCACCCCAGACTTGCACTTCAACTAGAGTTGGTTAGTACTTATTTTCCATTCTATTCATTCATAAATTTCTGTAGCAATTGATATGAATGTAATGTAATGTTGTCCGCTTTTTAAAAGAGTGATGTTTTATTGCGAGTGATGTAATGTTTGCAATTGATTTATTACCATGTTTGTAATGTAACGTTGTGCTCTGTAGGTATGAGTGTGATGCAGCAATATTCCTCTTTCTAGAAGAATGTTTTGTTGTGATTCATGTCAACAATTTTTAAGGGTTAGATTGAAAAGGGAGAATGGAGTTTGGAGTAAAAACGGGGAATGAAGATAGGGTTGGATTTTAGAGGGAAAAGGGAAATTGGAGGCTGAGGTAAAAGGGGGAATGGAGGCTGAGGTAAAAGGGGGAACATAGGCTGAAGGGAAAAGGGGGAATGGAGTTTGGAGGGGAAAAGAGGAATGGAAGAATAGAGGTTCAGATGATGGAGGAAAAAAGAGGGGGAACGGAGGTTGGAAAGGGAATAAGGCTGGAGGAAAAGAGGAATGTAAGAATAGAGGTTTGGATGATGGAGGGAAAGGGAACTGAGGTTATAATGTTTTTGAAATTTATTTTAATATAACTTTTTGTTGGTGATGTGCTGCAGGCTTAAATCCCTTGAAGGACCTATTATGGGATCAAGCAAAGGCCATCACCCTGGTCTTGCACTTCAACTAGAGTGGGATAGTACTTATTTTCCATCCTATTCATTCGTAAAATCTTATAGTAATTGATTGGAGGGAATAAGGGTGGAGGGGACGACCTCTTATGGGTCATGCAAAGGCCATCACCTTGGTCTTGCACTTCAACTAGAGTTGGATAGTACTTATTTTCCATCCTATTCATTTGTAAAATTTTATAGTAATTGATTGGAGGGAATAAGGGTGGAGGAGAGGAAGAAAATATAATATTTTTAAAGTTTTTTTAAGTATCTAGAAGTGAGAATAGTCTCCATTTAGCTTTGAGAGACCGCTATCTTCAGCTGATTTGAAACAGAGGAAGAGTGTAGAGTGAAGGCCAAGCCATGCTCTATCAATGTGCACCTCCGGCAACCCTAACTTGTTTGTGATGAAATCAGATGCGAGGGCCAAAGGATCAGAAGGAGGAGGGGGTGTGGGCAGCCCTCTTACCTTAAGGTTGAGCTCTTTAGCTCGCTTGTTTCTTTCTTCCACCAATTTTGCTTGTACCACTTCCTCGACAACGGTAACAAGTGTTTTGGTCCTTGCCTTTCACAATTTGTGCCCAAGAGTTAGATTGTTTCCTAAGGTTTTCGTGTTGGGTTTGAATCTCTTCTTGATAATGCTTTAAATCTGAAATTTCTGCATGCAATGATCATTAGTGCTTGTTGGAATGGCTTGAATCGTGATATCTGTAAATTTCTTGCGCAGAGAAAGGTTGTCCACTTCAACCTTTTCAACCCGAGAAGTCAATTTAAAGACCTCAGTACGAAGAGTCCGGTTGGAAGATTCCAGAGACTCTAACCTACTGAGCAGCTCAACGATCAAGTTTAGGAGGTTGCTTTCCTGTTGACCCTGTTTGTTTGATCCAAGATTGGAGACTAGCGCAACAGAGGTGGAAGGAGTCATCGTGGAAGGAAAGACTGCTTGGAGAGGTGAAATGACAAGAGGAGAGTCTCCAGGTCCCCCAAATGGCGTGGCTCTGTGCATAGAAGAACGCAACAACTGTGAATGAGCCCACAAAGCCACGGATTGTGAAAAACGTGAGCCCTAAGCACTTGTGAAGATCGATCCACAAACCAGACCCTGTGGAGGTCATGGGTCACAAAAGTTGTGAGAAATTTGGGCCACGAACCCAGCTAAATCGTGAGGCCACGAAAAATGAAGGCATAAGATACAGCGAAAAACAAGACAAGGTAGACCAGCAAAAAATGTGACCAGGAATTGCGAAAATCGTGACCAGATTCACACAAAACCCTAGCCACAAATCCAGTGTAAAATATGACCAAAAGACCCTCGAAAGGATGGTAAACCCGTGCCATGAACCCTGTGAAACATGTGAAGTCGTGATCAAAAGAATCACGAAAAGGCAATAGCGGAAGACGTTTCATGGAAGGCCACGATTCTTGGAATGTTTGGATTGAAACGTCAAGGGCATGTGAAAACGACCATGATTCCTGGAATGTCTAGATTGAAACGTTTAGGGCACGTGAAAACGACCACGATTCAGGGAGCCACGATTGTAGAGGAAGCCACGATTCAGGAAACCAGGTAGATTTTGAATACATTCTTCGTTTCAACAAAATATGTATTCAAATTTTTCTCAAAACAATATCTGTTTAAGAATAAATAGAAGTGGATCATTTAATTCAAATGCCAATGGATATCTCCTAGTGAATTTACTCATAACTGTAGCACAAGTTTAACAAAGCAAAATGATATCTAGTACGCTACAAGAATCAGAAAAACTCAAGTGTTTGTGATTTGATGAGACTCTAGCATCAAGACTATCTGATGGAGGAAAAACAATGCCTAAAAGGCTAGAACTTATTGATGAATAAGAAACAAAGGGTGTAAATAAGTGTATCACCTCCAAGAGTAGATAGAGGTGTAGATGATACAGGCTAGCTATTTGCAGAGGGCACTATAAAGTAATTAGAATCAACAATGCAAAGACGACGATAATTACAATGGAAATTTTGCAATTCAAGGTATGGTAGGCCTAATCGACCAGGCAAGCTCTTTTACATTCTGCTTATTGCAGTTTTTGAAAATACAGATAAAGTGTTTTAGCAAGGACATTCTAATGCCTTCATAAAGTTAAACTCGAAACCATATCTAAAATAACTGTTATGATACAAGCTAGCTATTTGCGGAGGGCACTATAAAGTAATTAGAATCAACAATGCAAAGGCGACGATAATTACAATGGAAATTTTGCAATTCAAGGTATGGTAAGCCTAATTGACCAGGTAAGCTCTTTTACATTCTGCTTATTGAAGTTTTTGAAAATAAAGATATAAAGTGTTTTAGCAAGGACAACCTAATGCCTTCATAAAGTTAAACTCGAAACCATATCTAAATTAACTGTTATTATTAAGGAAACAATAATTTAGTTTGTTTTATACTTGTTCTTTAGCTGGTTTTTGCATCTATATGGTTTCTCACCTTATCATGACCCCTTTTGCACGTAAACATCAAAGCTTAATTTGTTAACACAAAGAAACAAATCAAACTACATAGATATCTGATGGAAACAAAAATATCACTGATGCGGGGATCAAGTAAATCTACTGTACTGCAAAACTCTGATATTGCCAGTTTTCAGTTATTTTTTGAAACCCAATGTCCAAATATTGTAGAAATTATGCAGTCTAATACAGCGAACAACAAAACAAATAGTAACGAAAACATAAACAAAAACAGAGTAACCACTGAAATCAGCACTGTTATGTGTAATTGTATTTAAATAATTTCTCATGTCATAGCTCCAGCTCTTTACATTCATATATGTGTGTGTATCACTCTATCTGCATTCCTTCTTCATCTGTTAATCTACATTCACCCTACAACAATTGTGATTGCTCTTGCAATATATAAAAAAAACTTCTTCTAAACTGTAGCTTCAATTTTCTCTAAACAAAGCTTTCTAAAAATAAAACTGCAAACTCTAAATACCAACACATGGTGTGTATTCTTACAAAATAGAGTTCTTGTTATTTACATTGACTTAATCTATTTCATAAACTAAAGTTGAATTGGACTCAACTAAACAGCCCTACGGATTGCATGAAATTAGTCAAACTGATCTTTGCTAAACTTAAACTTAATGCATGGGAGAAATTACATGCATATTCCAACACTCCCCCTTAATTTCGACCTTGAACCTTTCATTATTCTGAAGCCGAGTTTGCATTTCCAGATCTAACATATTCTTAAGATCACAAACTCTCAAACAACCTCTCTAAATACTAAAAAAAATCTATTGTCAAAGATCCTTCATAAAAATGTCAACAAACTAGATCTTTGAGATCTACAAAATTCAAGACAAATTTCTTTGTTAACCAACTCTCTTATTAAATGATACCTTGTTGTCAAAATTCTTACTCCTCTTGTTAAAAACATGATTTTTGAACAATGGTCATTGTTAAGTTGTTGTCACAAAAAATATGTGTGGCACCCTCTTGATTTTGCATCAAATATTTCAACACTCTTCACATCCATATAGCTTGACATGTTACTCTTGTTGCTGCTACATACTTTGCCTCTACATGAAAATAATGTGACAATGGATTACTTTTTTGAAGCCCACGAAACCACTCATGTTCCAAAGTGAAAAGTATAGCCAGATGTGTTTTTTCTTGTCATTTATACTACCGACACTATCACTATATGTATAACCTATGAGTTTAAACTCATCTGAAGTTGAATACAAAATTTTATGATTCTTAGTTCCACATACATACCTCAAAATCCTTTTTCCAACTTATCGATCTGAATCTTTTAGATATTCCATGAACCTTGATATGAGGCTCACAACATACATAATATCAGGACTTGTGGCAATCAAATACATGAGACTTCCAACTAACCTTTTAAACAATGTTGGATCCACAAATGATCCACTGTCATCTTTACTTTACTTCAAATGAACTACAACCAGTGTTGGCGCTCACTTACAATTCAACATGTTAAATCTTTTTGAAACATCATTAACATACTTTGCTTGTGAACTAAACACTCCATCCTCATGATTGTTGAACTTCAATGCTCAAAAAATAATGCATAATACCTAGATTTGTCATCTTAAATTCTTTCTTCATGTCTGATTTGAATGAATCTGTAGATAGATTTCCAGTAATGATTAAATCATCCACATATAAACAAATAATCAAGAATCTTACCTTGTTCATTTATCTTGATGTATAAGGTAGGTTCAATGTTGCTCCTACTAAAACCATTTTGAATCAAATAAGAATCAATTCTATTGTACCATGCTCTAGGTGCTTCCTTGAGACCATAGAGCTCTTTTCTCAACCTGTATACCTTTCCTTCATGTCCTTCAATCTCATAACCTTCTAGCTGATTCACATAAACTTCTCTTCAAGAAAACCATTCAAGAATTTTGATTTTACATCCATCTGATATATAGGCCATTTGTTTTGAGTTGCAATTGCTAAAACCATTCTTATCGTGTCCAAATGTGCTACTGGTGCAAATGTTTCATTGTAATCTACTCCATATTATTGCGTAAAACCTCTTGCAACCAACCTTGCTTTATGTTTTTGTACTTTTCCATCAACATTATATTTGGTCTTATAGACCCACTTCACTACTATCACATCCTTTCCTTTTGGAAGATCCACCAATTCCCTTATCTAATTCTTCTCTATATCGATCTATCTCATCATCCATAGCTTGAACCCAAACTTCATTGTTTTATAGCCTCTTCAAAGTATATTGGATTTGCAGCTTGAGAAAACAATGCAAAAATTGAAAAAGAGTTAGTTGTATCAACATTATAAATCTCACTAAGATTCCTTGTTTTCCGTTGCAAAGGGCTATCAGATGATGGACTATTTTGTGGTGAAGGAGTTGCTTCTAGTGTTCTTTGTGGTGTCTCTTGCATGGTTGAAGATGACTGAAATCTTGGAGACCTCCTAACTGTAGATGGAGGTGTAGCTTGTGCTACAACTTGAGATGCATGTCCAAAATTCGAAGAAGATACAATACCTTGTTGTTATATAGTTTCATCTACCATATCATCATGAGGAATAGTTGCAGTACTATATTGATTGTTCTCTCAATACTTCCATCTCATGCTTCATTTTCAATAAAATGTACATCTCTATTGATCACAACCTTTCTAGTGATTGGATTATACAACTTGTATGCTTTCGTATTCTCTGAATATCCAACAAATATGCACTTTTCTCCTTTGTTGTCTAACTTCTTCCTTAGCTCATTAGGCACATGTGCATATGCCACACAACCAAAAAATTCTAAAATGAGAAACACTGTGTTTCTTATTAGTCCAAGTTCTTGTTAAGGAACCATGTTCCTAACAATTTTTGTTGGACACTTGTTTAAAATATAAACAGCAGTTGTTACTGTTTCTGCCCAATACTCATTTGTAAGATGTTTTGCCTTCATCATACTTCTTGCCATTTCCATAATGGTTTTATTTTTCCTCTCTGCCACACCATTCTGTTGTGGTATATACCCTGGTAGTAAATTGCTTGTGGATACCATGATATATAAAAAACTTTAGAAAATCATTGGAAACATACTCACCTCCTCTATCTGTCCTCAGAACTTTGATGTAGTATCCACTTTACTTCTCCACTAAATCCTTGAACTGTTGAAATATATCAAAAGCATTTTATTTATGTCTCAAAAATACACCCATGTCTTCCTTGTATAGTCATCAATAAATGTCATAAAATATGAAAAACCTCCAATAGAATTTTGTTTGCATAGGTCCACATAAATCTATGAACAATCTCAAGAGGTGCACTTGCTCTTGTTGTTTTGCCAACTAGGAAAGACTATTCTGTGTTGCTTCCCCAAAATACACCCTTCACATACTCTTTCTGGTTTCTGAATCAAAGGAAAACCTTTTACCATATTTTTCTTGTGTAATAAATTCAAACCTCCAAAATTTAAATGTCCTACCTGAGATCCAAATCCATGATTCATCTTTCACAACAGATTGAAAAGTTGATTAGATTCCTTGAGCACAGGACTCAACTATATTAGCACAGGACTGAATTAGCATTAGCACAGGACTCATTTGCATTGGTGCAAGACTTGCTTACATTAGTGATGACTCATTTACCTTAGTGTAGGACTTCATTTACCTTGAGCGTAGGACTGATTTGGATTATCCCATGACTTATTTGGCTTAACACAGGACTTGGATATGAACTCAGTTATGCTGATTTTTGTCTACAAACATATCTGATTTTGTATTTTTTTTCTTGGTTGTAATCTCAAGGGAAACATTCTATTGTTGCTCATCTTCACTTTTGCAATCAACTAAGTGCTAGGGGATTTTTCCACAATTACGCATTCATTATCTTCAATATAAACTTTGTATCCTTTTGTACAACTGTCCAATACTCATAAAATTATGCTTCAAACCTACAACATAGTAAACATCATGCATAATCTTTTTCTCCCCATTTTTAATTAGAATGTTGATTGTTCTTTTTCCTTTTAGACATTGTGTATTATTATTCCCAAGAGTAACATCACTCCTTCACTGACTCATCCAAACTGGAAAATAAATCTAAGTTACCTGACATGTGATTACTACAACCAGAATCCAAATACCGTACATACATCACATGGACTCTCTTGTGATAGATTGCACTCAATAAGCGATAAAGAAGGTATTGCTTCAACAATCCTTGTGCATGCAATAAACATGGAGCTAGGAGTAGAGCTTCCAACCTAATTTTGATTCTTACCTATTCTGATCATACTGCTTTTTCTTGCAATCATAAGCATAGTGCCCATACTTCTTGCATAATACTGCACATGACACTTGTCTCTAATTGGAAAAATGATTAGATTGTGTTCTTATCCTGTCTCTGACTAGAAAACTGATTATGATTGTGTTCTTGACTATTATCCTCTTCCACTTGAGTTTGATGAAGCATTGTTGCGTCCTCTAGATGAACTTCTTCCTCTACCTCTAGGGTCAAACCTTCCTCTTTCCTCTTCCACGAATTCTTGTTGTCTGAGATGCAAAAGCTTGATCTACAACTGCATGTGATCTATTTAACCTCTCTTCATGATTTATTAGTGATGCATGCAACTCATCAATTTAAAATTTACTTAGATCCTTAGTTTCTTCAATAGCAACTACCAAAAGATAAAATTTCCCAGGAAAACTCCTAAGCAATTTTTCAATAATCCTTCTATCTTCAATAGTTTCACCATGGGATTTAATTTGATTGACTAAACCAGTTACAAAAGTAAAGAAACGATTCTATGGAATCTGAACCTTCCATTCACATATTTTCAAAAATCTCTTTGAAGTAACTATAGCTTGGCGATTTTTACTTTCTCCTTACCTTGATACACAACTTGGAGAGTGTCCCAAGTGGTTTTTATTTGACTGGTTTTTGTCACTCTAAAAAGAATGCTTTCATGCATGGCTTGATTAATATAGAACAGAGATTTCTTTGTCTTTCTTCCTTAATTCTTTCAAAGTATCTTTCTCTGTCTGCGAGAGTGCAATATACGTTGTTGCATCTATGAGCTTTGTGTACCCATTCTCAACAATCTTCCACACATCCTCAGATCTGAATAGTTCCTTCATTGTTAACAACCAATACAAGTAATTCTTTCCATTAAACTACAATGTCTGCATACCGGATGATAGAAGCCATAGCTTGTTGTCAATTTAATAACCTGCTCGGAAAACAACACTCTTATACCAATTTGTAGAAATTATGCAGTCTTATACAACGAACAACAAAACAAACAATAAAGAAAACTTAAACAAAAATAGAGTAACCGTTTAAATCAGCACTGCTGTGCATAAATTAATTAATTCCTCTTTTGTCACAGATTTTCAGCTCTTTGCAATCTAGCTTGTGCATGTACGGTACTGTTATTCATCTACCTTCAGCATCTATTCTGCCCATGCAGCAATTACAGTAGCTTCTCGATATATATATATATAAAGAGACTCCTCTAAAGATAACAACTTACAACTCTAAAACAGAGCTTCACAGAAATGAAGTGCCGTCTAAAAACTAACGCATGTTGTGCATACTTTAAAACAAAACTTCTTTTGTTTTATTTGACTTATTTAATTCCTAAAAATAAGACTAAACTGGACTCAACTAAACAGTTACAGATTGCATGCTAAAGCTAAACTTAGCTTTCCTAAATCCTACGTGAGAAATTACTCATGCATTGCACATGCATATTCTAACACATATATCATTTTCTTTGACACTCAATGTCTAGATGATTGTAGTAGTGGGTAAAAATGTCAAAGAAACCCGGATATAGTTTGAGTGAATAGTTATTTCCATTTCCATTTCCCTTTCATTTACAGTTACATGGATGGAATGGGGCATCTAAAAGTACCATTACGGGTACAGTTAGTTTCATGGAAAGTAACCAGGATAGGTTGAATTCATTACAGTGTGACATGCTGCTTGGAGAAATACTATGAAGATTACAAGAATTTTTTTAGTTAAGGAAGTTAGTTTAGTCAGACATTGGGTGTTTGTACAGAGAGATGTCAAGATTAGTTTGGGTTTGTGCATACCTGAAAAACAATTCAAGTTTATGTTTTGGGTCGTAGGTTAGAGTTCCGTTGAGGCAATATTTTAAAATTTTTAGCTTGTCTTTGGTGTTTTTGGATTATTTTTTAGATGCTATAGGTGAGGGGTGTAGGATTCTAAAAGAATTGAGGTTTGAAGTTGGTCCTGTGTTTGGTTTAGGATACAATGTTCTGCAAGCCTGCCTTGTACTCATTTGACCTCATTGGAATTGGTTGGTTGTTTTCAAGTTGTTTGTGTCTTTGAGGGATTCTTTTGGATTGGATTCTCATATTGAGTTTGACAGATGTTGACCTCCTGCTAGAAAAATTATGCTTGGTAGGTATTGGGGCCAGTGATACAAGTTTGGGGTGGCTTTGGAGGAATTGCACCAAATTGCAGAAGTTGGGATTTAAATTTATCATCCTTCGTAAATTTCTGCCTTGTGTTGAAGAACTTTACTTGAGAAGGGTCTAGAAAACTGCCAAATGGAGTCCTCTTAAGGGCCATAGAAAACTGCAAAGCATTGAGGAAGGTTGTGTTTCATGATGGTGGGAAGACAAGAATCCTCCATTTTGTGGTTCGACAGTGCCAAAGTCTTGAAGTTTTGGACTTGAGTTTGCCTCTTGATCTGAGAAATGGGGACTTGGTTGTTAGCTGAAAATTGCTAGTTATTTAAAATCCTTTGGTGGTGTAGCTGTTGCTTGCTAACTGAGGCTGGTTTAAAATTGCTTGGACCAAATATGAGTTTGTGTCATGAGGAATTGGTCTTGGGTTGATTGTGCCAAAGTCTTGTTTTGGACTTGAGGTTGCCTCTTGATCTGACCAATGGGGAATTTGTTGTTATAGCTGAAAATTGCTAGTAACCTAAAATTGCTTGGACCAAATATGAGTTTGTGCCTTGAGAAATTGGTCTTGGTTGGATGCTGGGGTTTTGTGCGGGAGCCTGGCTTATTTGCAACATTATATCTTCCTTTGTTAATGTCTGCCTTGTGCTCTTTGTTGTTATAGCTGAAAATTGCTAGTCACCTAAAATCCTTTGATTGCATAGCTGCTGCTTCCCAACTGGGGCTGGTTTAAAATTGCTTGGACCCAATATGAGTTTGTGTCTTGAGGAATCGGTCTTGGTTTGATTGTGCCAAAGTCTTGTTTTGGACTTGAGGTTGGCTCTTGATCCGACCAATGGAGACTTTGTTGTTATAGCTGAAAATTGCTAGTAACCTAAAATCCTTTGATTGCATAGCTGCTGCTTGTCAACTGGGGCTGGTTTAAAATTGCTTGGACCAAATATGAGTTTGTGTCTTGAGGAATTGGTCTTGGTTGGATGTCGGGGTTTTGTGCGGGAGCTTGGCTTATTGACAACATTATATCTTCCTTTTTAAATGTCTTCCTTGTGCTCGTTGTTGTTATAGCTGAAAATTGCCAGTCACCTAAAATCCTTTGATTGCATAGCTGCTGCTTGCCAACTGGGGCTGGTTTAAAGTTGCTTGGACCCAATATGAGTTTGTGTCTTGAGGAATCGGTCTTGGTTGGATGTCGGGGTTTTGTGCGGGAGCCTGGCTTATTGGTAAACATTATATCGTCCTTTGTAAATGTCTGATGCCATAAGTTACGAGGCTTGAAAATCCGGAACTCTTGAAAAAGTTAGAAAAAGTTTGATGCAAAATATATAAATATTATATATGAGCATAATTTATAAATATGCAAAAAATTGACAAATACGAAAAAATATTAATATTTCAAATATTAAATATTATACACCATAATGAAAATTTAAATAGGGATAAGGGTTGGTTTATCAGTAATACCCTTGAAACCTCTTATACTTAGCCTTCCTAGATAATTGTTCTTTCTTTCCTAAATATTTTACTAGCTTTCATTATCCTTTACTCCCCCTATCTTAACTAACTTTCATTATCCTTTTACCCCTTATAAAATCTTAATTAATTAAAAAAAAAAGCCACCATATTTATATTAATAAAATTATAAAGTACAAATTACAATGCCAAGCAATTATACTCATACTGGATGAGATATCTTTTGATTTCCAAGTACAAATAAAAGAGAAGAGATAGCATATCTGTGATTTATCCATCATGTGATTTCAAAGAGAGGATCTGCTCTATCTGTTTCCGTTTCTCCTGGGGCCATATCAGGGGTATAGGACCAAAGTTTATCAGATTAGAATGATCTAAAGCCCAGTTGGCCAATCCATCAGCTATCTTGTTTGCTCCCTAGGGACATGAGAGTATCTGATTGTTTGGAACTGGTTGGCAATGAGTTTTATCTGATCCTGAATTCTGGCAATAAGCCAATTATTAGACGGATGTTGCTCAGGGGCTTGAAGAAGGTTAATAATAACCTTGGAGTCTGATTCTACTATGATACTAGGACATCTCAGTTTAGTTGCTTCCAGGAGAGCACGGTGGACAGCCATAATTTCAGCCACATTGTTAGTGTAGTGTCCCAATTGATATGCAAAGAAGAAAAGAGGAGTTCTTAAGGAGTCATGAGCTATCCCTCCCATACTGGCTGGACCCGGATTACCTCTAGCTGTGCCATCAGTGTTTAATTTGATAACTCCGAATGGAGGAGGCTTCCATATTCAAAGAGCAGAAGGTACCCTCTGTTTGGTAGCTTGTTTTATCTGCAATTGCCTATTGCCCAGATTTAGTTTTTGTAAGAGAGCTTTCCACCTTTCAGGCAGTGGGGATGGTAATTTTAGATTGTGTATGATAGTTTCTGCAATATTACTTCTAGTCAAGTCCATAATATACCACCTGTCTCGGCTTTCTAACTTGAAGATGTGTTTGTTTCTTTCCTTCCAAACATTCCACAACAAAAGAGAAACAACCAACCATATTCCTTTGGCGAAATCTTGAGTATCCCTAACTGAATGTTTCCACCCTCTAATAGTGTCCACTATATTCACAGGGGATTGCCACATTACCGAAAGCCAATCAGCTAGTGTACACCATAGGGCCAAAGTGAAGGGGCATTGAAAGAAGATATGAGTTAGGGTCTCTTCTGCATTTCTGCATAAAGGGCACCAAAAGGGTCCAACCATCCCCCTTTTCATCAAATTATCACCTGTAAGAACTCTATGATAGATGAGAAGCCAAACAAAGAATCTCACCTTAGGCCATAGAGCAGGTTGCCAAAGGTCCACAAAGATATCTTTCCAAGGATGTGGATGAGGGGCCACTAATACTCTATAGCCCTCAGCTACTAAATACTTTCCATCCTGCTCAATTCCCCATCCCAATGTATCTGATGTCGAATTCGTACAAAGGATCCTGTTTTGCAGAAGAGTTTAGAAGAATTGAACTTGTGCCTAAGTCAAGTTAATCTGCCACAGAGATGGAGGAATCCATTCACTCCCTGGGTATGCTAGTGCCTTACCTTAGTTTTTCCTTGACCATGGAGGATCTCCATAATATTACTAAGGTGTGGATGTTGTTTGATCAAAGGAGGATGGACCATCCCATGAATCTGTCCACAAGTTTGCCTGCTCGCCGTTTCCAATTTTCCAGAACAATTGTTGCTTGATAATTCCTTCTCCAATTATGAGAATTGAAAGAATGGGAGATCCTCAGGAAGGTAATGAGTATCAGACTATGTCATGGGGTCTCATTCTATGTGTATATTTTGCTCTTATATTAATACTCCATAATTGGTCCGGATTTTGCAAAAGTCTCCAATATAATTTTGCTGTCAGGGCTTTGTTATTCGGGACGCTAGCTCTGAATCCCAATCCTCCCTCTTTCTTTGGTAGACACAAGGTTGTCCACTTCACGAGATGCCATTTCCGAGCCTGTTGGATGCTTGACCACAAGAATTTTTGACTAATAGAATCTAAATGATGCAGGACTTTTGCTAGAATATTCAAGAGAGAAGCAAAATATACAGGAATAGCTTGCAACACAACTTTGATTAAGGCTATTCTTCCCCGTTAACCATCTATTAGTCCAATTACTAAATTTTTGTTGGATCTTAGCCGGTAGCCAACCCCAATCAGAGATTCTTTTAGAGCCCAATGGAATACCCAAATATTTTAAAGGTAATGTGGCCTTCTGAAATCCAAGTTTCGTTAGTATGTCCTGTTCCAGCCTTGGCGAGCAATGGAAGAAAATTATTTTTGACTTATGTCTATTAATATCCTACCAGTGGCCTTTGAAAAAAAGTTCCAAATTTTTATGAATCTGAGTAGCTTCCTTCATAGATGCAACCCCCATTATAGACGAATCATCAACAAACTGTAAGTGAGATAATGGGTCCACCTGTGTGGCCAATTTTATACCTTGTAGCTTTCACTGGACTCTTGTCCTAGCAAATAGTCTACCAAATGATTCTGCAACTATGATGAACAAGAACGGAGATAAAGGATCCCCCTGCCTTATACCTCTCGATGCAAGAAATCGTGTTGTAGGATTGCCATTAACTATAATTGAATAAGAAACTAATGAAATACCGGCTTGTATCCACTATACCCATAGAGGAGAGAACCCAAAACAAAGAAGGATGTCAGAAAGAAAGGTCAGCTTACCCTGTCATAGGCTTTAGATAAATCAAGTCTAACAAACATGGCGGGCTTCTTCTGAATGTCCATAGAGTGAAGAGCTTCCTGAGCTAGCACAATGTCATCATAGATTTTTCTTTGGGGAACAAATCCACCTTGCTTGGGAGATATTACTTTGTAAATTATGGCTTTCAATCGCTCAGCTATTACTTTAGTGATTATTTTGTACAACACATTACATAGAGCGATGGGACGATACTCTGTAATAGTGGAAGCCTCTTGTTTCTTAGGAATTAAAGCAATATAGGTGTAGTTGATGGCCCTAAGGACTGTCTTTTCTTGTCTGCATTCTTCCACTACTTCAAGCAAATCTTTTTTAATAATATCCCAGAACTCTTGATAAAATTCAAGCAAGTCTTCCCTTTTTTCATGGCCCACACAATAGTTTGAAGTTCCTTTTCAGACACTGGTTGCAAAAGTGACATATTGTCTGCCTCACTAACCAGATAAGGAATAAAGTTAAGCAATTATTGTTGTGCATTCATGTCCAGATTAGCTGCCTTAGAAACTCTGAAAAGTATTGTATGGCAACGTGTTGATTTCTTCCTGTGTATTTTGCCCGGCTTCCATCCTCTTTGTCTAGATAAGAAATCTTATTGTTGGAACGGTGAGCTAGAAGAGATTTATGAAAAAAGGAGGTATTTTTAACTCCCTCTTTCAGCCACTTAACTTTGGCTTTTTGTTTCCAAAATATTTCCTCCCTTAATTCCCATTAGTTAATGTCTGATTGAGTAGGATTTCTTTGTTTTGCAGTTCCTTTGAGTATCCTTGTAGCCTTATTTGTTGAGACACCTCCTGTAAGGCTTCCAAGACTCTCGTTTTTTCGCATGAACATTTCCAAAAATTTGAAATATTCCATTTCTTGAGTTGATTCGTGAGGTACTGCATTTTTTTCGAAGAACTTTTTAGTACCATGGTGAGGCTGACCTTCCCTCCACCATTTCTCAATTAAAGGAGGAATATGTTCAAATCCAAAGTTGTCATGATGTTACAATCAAACCAATCTTTAGATATCAGAAATCACAGCCACATCAATTGGAATTTGAAAGGGGCTCTGAACGGTAGTGATTTGCCCAATTCCAATAACACCGGCCAATGATCAGATCCAGAGTTGTCAAGAACATTATTTATGGGTATGATGTTACTGTCAAACCAATCTTCAGATATCAGAAATCTATCCAATCTTTCATTATGCAACTTTCTCCTATTCTTCTATTGGACCATGTCATTAATCCATTTTGGGTTTGAATATCAACCAAGTGCATCCTTTTTATAGAGTCCAACATATTATCAACAGAAGCATCCAGAGTAGTGTTTCCCCCTAGTTTCTCATGAGAGAAAAGGATTGTGTTGAAGTCTCCCCCTATAATGACTGGTATGCCAGAATGTGCTAGTATAATATTTTGAATAATCTTCCATTGGGCTTTTTTTGCCTCCACCTGCAAGACGGGCGTATATGTTCATTATCAAAATAATTTGATTTTGAGGAACATATCGAACTACCATATAGAGAACACCCTGGTTTCCTCCGCTATCAAGAAAATGAACTTGCTGGGGGGTCCCAAATGTATGCCAAACCTCCAGATGCTCCTTGTGAACTTAAAGAGACAACTTGGAGTTTTTTGTGAATATTTGGGATCATCATTGCCATGAATTCAATAGAAGCTTTAGTTCCTGAAGAAATAACATATGAGGGTGATGTTGTTGCACAATACGCTTAACCTCATTTACTTTAGAAGGGCTTCCCTTAAGCACCCAAATATTCCAAGTAATTAGCTTCATTGTGGGGTTTGTTCAAAGATTGAGGCCAAATCCCTTACTTCACCATTCCCCGTTAGTTGCTGCCCTTCTTTCTAAATATAGGTTTGATTAGTTTTCCTTCCTGCTCCTAAAGTAGAATCCATCCGTAGTTTCTTTTGTTGTTCTTGTTGGATTCAGAAGGATTATTATCAAGAGGGGGTGTTGTTGTGGGGGGAGCTGGTAATAATAAAATATTACTCTGGGCATTTCCCTTTTCATCCTTCTGTGGCTTTTCTACTAGCATGTTTCCTCTGATAACTTTTTATTTCTCCCGTATTTCCTTGGTGCACCACCACTGCTTTAGATTCTGAGTTCATCTGATTATTGTCTTGAACCTGTTGCTTGGTCTGACCCATTTGAGTTTCCAGGACTTTGGGTTTCCTGTATTACGTCCATATCTTCCTCTGCTTCTTCCGTTTGGAGGGCTGCAAATCTATTGGTATTATTATTCTGAACCTTGCCTGTATTTTCTCTTTTGTTATCTTTCTTTTTGGCGGTGTCACAAATTCATCAGAATTAAGTGTCTCCTTGATTGGGTCCTTAATCCGCAGTGGACAATCTTTAACAAGATGGCCATATTCATGGCAAAGGCGACACCTGAAAGGTATATTCTCATAGTCAATTTGTTGCTCCCATCTTTCCTCCCCTATTTCCAAAAGAATTTTTGCAGGCAATGGTTGATTCATATCCATGTACACACACATCCATGCATAAACCATTTGTTCCATCCTCATTGTAGAATCCGCTGCCCTTACAAATTTGCCAATAGAGTTACCAATGTCCTAAAGAACCACTGGATTCCAAAATTCCGTAGGCAAGCCAATCAAACAGATCCAGACTAGGACTATAGATGGAAGTTCTTCTTTAGCTTTGAATAATGGGTGTCAATGGCTTCATGAACAAACTTGCTCTCCCATAAAACCATGGCCCCCCTTGGAATATGTATTCCTTTTCATCTCTATTTGCCAACACGACCAAAAAGTAACTATTCGGATATATAGAAACCGTGTACTCACTTGGGGTGTTCCATGTTTTCCAGGCCCATTCTTTGAATGCAGACAGTGAGGGCTTAAACCCCAGAAAGCGTACAATGAGAGCCATGTCTTCTAGTTCGCGAATATTGGCTTGAATATCCGATGCTGCAATTTTGATAACTAGGAGTACCATCTGCAGCTTTCATGCAACCTGTAGGAGTCTTCCTAGGATCTTCTTTGATTAGACGGAATGAGCGATTGAAACCATTGTTGGAGGAGAAAGGTTGATCCTCGGGATCCTCGAATAGCATCCCTAAATGACAGACGAGAGGATTCCCTCTCTTTCAAACATGTGGGTTTTAGAGGGCTCCATTCAGAAGAATATGGAACCAATGACCACAAGGGCCAAAAGGGAAAGTCTAAATCACAGAAGAATAACACACACAGACTATAAGAAAGAAAACAAAGATCGTAGCAGGAATATGGATCCTTGACCTTGATTTAAAAAGAGGCCACATATTTTACAAAGACCACGAATATACAGAGAAGACCACGCTATAAAAGGAGACCTCAGTTATTACAGAAACCACAGTTATACAGAGGAAGCCACGATTAATATAGAGATCACGATTTGCAAAGATACCACAATATTAACAGAGGCCACGAAGAACAAAACAAACAACCTCAAATAACAGAGAAAGGCACGCAGGGCATAGGCCCAAAAACAGACAAAGCGATGTCCAAATTACAACAAAACCTAAAAAGCGTGAAAAAATGGCCCAAAAATTACCCACGATCTAGACTGCACGGATATGGGTATGGGTACGGTTCCGGTACACTGAAACGGATTTTATTTACAAAAATCTCGGGTACGGTATGCTTTTGGGTACGTTTTATATATATATATATTATAAATTTAAAGAAACATTTGCATACTTATTGAAATTTAATACTCATACAACTTAAAATCATTCATAAAACATGAAAACAAATTTCCAATACTTTGAGAATTGAGACTTGAGTTTGTATTGATTCATAATGTTCAAAACATAATAGTCAATAACATAGACTGTATTATAGATTTGATAATTCATTATTAATGCATTAAGCTTGAGTTAGACGTATCATTGGACATTAAAAAAAAAATTAAAGTCATGAAATATTTTAATTCCTTTCTCAAACCAAAGGAGGGCAGAACAACCTCTTGTAAAGGCAAGGATCTTGTCATTATATTTCTGATTTGACGAAATCGATTTGTAGGCTTGGCACCTAATGTCAAATGAAGAGAAGATAGGCTGCCCAACCACCAAGTCCTTAACTTGTTCCCATGCCTTCCAAATTGACTGAAGAATAAAGGACCCATGAGGAGCAACAAGAAAGCCTCCAAATAGTAAGTCAACCAAATGAAGTCCTTTTCATCTCTCTCGACCCTTCAGAGCCTATTGGCAATATTGAATCTCACACTAACTTTCCAAAGTTCAATTCCAATCAAAGCCCTCATGTTTTATTTATTTTTTTGCACTTTAAAAAAAAAAAAAAAACTATGGGTACTTTGTGGGTACTCTTTTTATTTTTTTTTGCACTTAAAAAAAAGAAGAAACTGTGGGTACCCTGTGGGTACGTTACCCACAGGCCCTGGGTATGTCTCGGGTACGGATTTCCGTACCCTAGACGTACCTAGGGCCTGTGGGTACGTACCCACAGCATACCCAGGGTGTACCCGTAACTGTATGCAAAAAGTACCCAACCTGGTACGAGGGGGTCTAGGGCGTTTCCGTGCAGTCTAGCCCACGATAAGTAGAATGTAAAGGAAAAGAGAAACGGTTGATTTTCGATGAAAGAACCAGCGTGGATTCATGCAGGATTACAGGTTCGATGGATTTATGTGTCGCAGTACCAGCTATGTTAGCACCAAAGAAGGGTGGAGAATCCAAAAATCCAATCTCTACTATTTGGCAAGCAAAATGTTGAATGGGAGTTGGCAGATAAAGCATTCTAAAAACAATATAATGGAGGGATGTTCCCCTATTATGAGGGGGTCTAGGGCGTTTCCCGTGCAGTCTAGCCCACGATAAGTAGAATGTAAAGGAAAAGAGAAACGGTTGATTTTCGATGAAAGAAACCAGCGTGGATTCATGCAGGATTACAGGTTCGATGGATTTATGTGTCGCAGTACCAGCTATGTTAGCACCAAAGAAGGGTGGAGAATCCAAAAATCCAATCTCTACTATTTGGCAAGCAAAATGTTGAATGGGAGTTAGGCAGATAAAGCATTCTAAAAACAATATAATGGAGGGATGTTCCCCTATTCTACTCTATCTCATTATTCAGAATTCAGAGTAAAGCAGCTCACCTCTTAATTAAAATTAACTTACAAATAATTTTTAATTTAATTAAAGGATTAATCTTTTTATCTGTCTCATAATTTTTTCTTCCTTATAAATTAAGATTTTATGAAATCTTAATTTATCTCTTAATTAAAATTGACTTGAAAATCAATTTTAATGTAACTAAAGGATTAATCTTTGTATCCTTGTCACTCTAGCTTTTTAAAATTTTCTTCCTTATTAAATTAAAATCTGAAAAAATATATAAATCTAACTTTTAATCATTCTATTAAATTAAACATAATACTTCCTAAACTTTCTAAATAACTAAGTTTAATCAATTTATTGCTTGCCGGCCTATTTTGTCCCTTCACTGCATATGATAATATTTATTCTAGGATAAATCAAGCAATTTTTTTCATTCTTATCCTTTTCCCTGATGATGGGTCTAGTTATGTGACTTGAAATGTTGGTCTTCAAGAATTTTAACTATAGTTTTCTCCAAATATATCTTTACAATGTCAAGCTGTGGAAGTCTCAGAAAATCAAATATTACTAATGTAATATAAAATCTTAATATATTTAATATTAAATAATATTCAAGGGTGTGGAAGTTTCAAGAAAACAAATATTTAAATGTAATATAAAATGTTAATATATTTAATGTTAAATAGTATTAAAGGGTGTTGGGTAATTTTTTAATAATTATTTTTTTAAATTTAATTTTGGGGGTAAAAATAAGGCCGACCAAGACTGAATTTTTTTCAGCCACCTGAAAATAATCAGATTTGTCTGGATTTTGTGCAAATCTGACTGGATCTGGTAACTTGGTGGAGTACAGAAAGACTCCGCCAGACAAGTATCGAAAAAATATTGAGCGAATTCGGTCTTGACAGGACCGCAAACCATATTGTGGTTTGGCAGTGCCAAAGTCTTGAAGTTCTGGACTTGAGGTTGCCTCTTGATTTGAGCAATGGGTACTTGGCTGTTATAACTGAAAATTGCTAGTCATTTAAAATCCTTAGGTTGTATAGCTGTCACTTGCCAATTGGGGATGGTTACAAATTCTTTGGACCAAACACGAGTTTGTGGATTGACTGTGGTCTTGATTGGATGCTGGGATGCTGTGCGGGAGCTTGGCACATTGGCAACATTATATTATATAAAAACATTTACTGTATTTATTATTTATTTATTTGAGCAATGGGTACCTGGCTGTTATAGCTTAAAATTGCTAGTCATTTAAAAATCCTTAGGCTGCATGGCTGTTGATTGCCAATTGGGGATGGTTAAAATTTCTTTGGACCAAACACGAGTTTGTGTCTTAAGGATTTGGTTTTGATTGGATGCCGGGATGCTATGCGGGAGCCTTGGCACATGGCAACATTATATTATTTGAAAACATTTCTTGTATTCATTATTTATTTTCGATTGAGGTGGTTGGGGCTGTGATGCTCAGTTGGTGGTAAAACGCGGGTGGGGAGATGCAGTGCTGCATCGCCCCTGGCACATGGCAACATTATATTATTTGAAAACATTTCTTGTATTCATTATTTATTTTCGATTGAGGCGGTTGGGGCTGTGATGCCCTGGTCGGTGGTAAAATGTGGGAGGGGAGATGCAGCGCTGCATTGTGATCCGCCCAATCATATCTTTTTGCTTTTGTTTTTTGATAAGTGGGAAGGGTGTCCAATCCCCTCCCAATAGTTATTAAATATGTTTACATATATAATATATGTATATTTAAACAGTATATACATTCCTACATATATGTATATAATAGATATACATGTATATATGTATGTATACATCAACATCTTAAAGGCTTCAAGAAATAGGATCTTTCTGATAAATGACCATTTGCCTAATAAAGTGTTGGGAGCCATGCTTTCCTTTTATAAGAGGTTGGCTTGTTGCAGGGGTTTGATAGACATGTTTTTAATTTCAATTGTTCAAAGGTGTAGTGTCAGGGGTTTGATAGACATGCTTCATTGCAAATGTATTAGAAAATGTGATGGTATTATGGTTGGGGCTGTATTTGCTTTAGTTTTGGGGTCTCCTAAATTAAGGAGTGTAAGATCATAGAAGCTCCTAAGAAATTAGTGTTAAGGAAGAAGATTGCCACCATAAAAGCATAAACAATAGATTGCAAGATGGATACATTTGGAATGAAGCATTTGTTCAATTGTTCAAAGGTGTGGTGCCAAGGGCGAAAGAGTGTTGATATTAGAAAATGTGATGGTATTAAGGTTAAGGCTGTATTTGCTTTAGTTTTGGGGTCTCCTAAATTAAGGAGTGCAAGTTAATAGAAGCTCCTAAGAAATTAGTGTTAAGGAAGAAGATTGCCAACATAAAAGAAGAAACAATAGATTGCAAGATGGATACATTTGGAATGAAGCATTGGTTCAATGATTTGCATCTCTTGGATCCAAATGCCTTTCTTCTGTAAAAGCAGTATGTGTTTGGAATGAAGGATTGGTTCAATGATTTGCATCTCTTGGATCCAAATGCCTTCCTTCTGTAAAAGCAATATCTGTTTTAAATGATAAAAACTCAAAAACCTTTCATTTATATGTATGGAGTGTGATTTTGTAGACTCTGGGTTTGCTTGCCATATTGGGAGAAGTAATCTCAAGAGCAATATCTAATTGTAGCTGAGTATTGGCAGTCTCCTTCTTTGAAAGGAAGAAGCTTCAATTTTCCAAAATAAAATAATACAGGTGTGTTGTGATAATATGCTTCAGGTATAAAAGCTCAACCGTAAGAAAATAAAATAGACAGATTCTAATTTATCTCCATGTTATTCCAGTCATTATATAATATTGTCTCATTTTTGACAAATGCTGAATTGTGAACAGAGTTTCAGAGCGCTGAATTTTAATAATAAGTTTAATTGTACAAGTACAGTATTGAAATGTAATATGCCACTGATAATGCTATGTTTTCGAGAAAACCAAGTATACAACAAATTATTTTATTTGTTTTACTTCCTGAGATATTGGGACTTGCCTCCAAGATATTAACTTAATATTGTCTCCATATGTGATGAGTAGGACTTCAACTTCCAGGTTAGAAAGATAGATGAAAAAGCCCATGCTTTTATAGATTACGCTTACAGGGAAGAATACTAACATATTATATCAAGAACAAATATACTTCCAAGATAAATACTACCAATATGAGGATTATCTTATGTGGGGACATGTTGAAAATTAATAATTCCTTTTCTACATGTAATGGACACAAGTCACAGCAGTTACTTCTTAATGTTGGCATTTCATTTTGCGTTTCTTCATCTGTGGTTTACATATGCTGAAAGATTAAATAATTTGATTGCATGTTACTGACTGGGGAGTTTGTTGTGGATTCACTCCCAACTCCAGCCACAATTATTTATTCACAGTTTAGTAAAGGGATTGGTAATATGAAGGCATTTCTTCTATCCATCTTGCAGGCATAAAGATTAGAAGTGAGTTTCCCCTCATTTCCTTTTAATTGGATTCCAAGAACTGTTGAGCAATCCACTGACTTTTGTGTTGACCTTTTTGACTTCTATATTGTACTTTATTGGTGCATTCAACATCTTAAGTTTACAAAATTCCAAGTGCCACAACGAATGTCAGAGATGTCTGTCTAATTCCTTCAGCACGTGGATTGGTATGGGGTAATTTAACATATCTGATGAACTTGACAGCTTTAAAGAACTAGGCATTTTGAAATGTTGCATTATTCAATTTTAATTGTAATCTTGATGGAATTATAAGTTATCTTTTCCTTTTAATTAGCTTCTAGATGTTGCAATTTTTGTCTGTTTCTGCGAAATGTGGATTACAAGATTGCTTTTATTGCTTTTAGCCCAGTAACAATTTTGGACCAAACAATGATATTTCCTTTTTTTTAGAGAATTTTCTATTCCATTGAATATTATCAAATCTTTGGGGTTTTTTTCTCAGCTTTGTTTTTTTTTCCTTGCTAAAGCCAGCAGCTTTTGTATGTCAACAGAGAGACATAGCCAATGCTACTAGAAGGCTTCCTACATAGTTAATAACACAAACTCAATTGCCGGGTGAGTAATATATAAACTATGAAATGAATTATTCTTCTGAATCTCATTGATAACATGCTGGATGTAATTGGCTCTCACTTTTGATTTGAGCAGGCTGCCTGCTTTATGGGGCAAACAGATGTTGACCCAAACTTATTACGGGTGGGATTCAACCCACAAACCTCCTACACTCATACCACCCCACATGCATGTGCAGTACTGGGATGATGTGCTCGGTAATCTCATTTTGTTGTGAAATACACAATGAGCATGTGCAATCCCTGGATGGTGTGTGACATTGCCTCCTCATTTTGTTACAATCAACATTGCGTTTTTCATGCTGGTGTGGGACTCGCGGGCTTCTAACGCTTTAGGAAATCAAGTGCTGTTTTAAGCTCCTGTGATAACATATATAGGGGAACAGGTGATCTAAATTTCACTGTCAAAATTTCATTATGTTTGCCTTAAATTTCACTATGATGCATGGAGTGCACTTATGGGGCAGGAGAGAGTATAGGGAGGAGGAAATCCAGAAAGCCCGAAAGGGAACTGCTGGAAGTACTGTGAAAATCCAGAAAGGAAGAAAGGGAACCTGCTTGAAGTACTGTGAAAATCCAGAAAGGAAGAAAGGGAACTGCTGGAAGTACTGTGAAAATCTCTAGGGAAAAGGAAACATGCAGGGGATAACTAACGAATTTAAAATAGCTAAATAGCTAAAAGACGTCTCCTAGAGAACTAATGGGCGGGCACACATTTCTGTAGAACAAAAAGGTGATGTGAGCTAATCTTGAATTCACTATCAACTTATTATTGTTTATAGAAAAGAAAGAAGAAAAGTGTTATATTACAAATGCTTTCCAAACTGTGTTAAAGTTGAAGATGTAGAATGTTCTGATCAAAAATTATGTTTAGTAATTATTTTATTGAACATCAATAAAATAAAGTCACGGTCTTTTATGGCCTCATCCATCCAAGTCAGGCTAGATGTTATTTCTCTTTGAATTGTTCGCTTTGATCATTTTCTGCGTTCTATTTTAATATATTTCCACGGGACACATTAACCAAACAGACCAGATATTCCATTATAAATTTGTAATCCTCATGAAAACTTCTTTGTGCTGGTCATATGCATTATAATATTTTGGCGGATTCTTGAAGTACAGGAACTTTTGATACCAATTTTGATAATTAATGATTTGTATTGCATTTTGATCTTTCTATGAAAGCATATTAATTCACCGCTTGAGTTTATCACAATTGGCTGTGGTCCAGGTATACATGATCAAAAGTAAAAAAAATAGAAAGTCAATTGGGATAAACTAGACTCCTTCGATAGCCGGAGGCTATCCTCCACGCAAAATGCACCTATGGATGGCCGCCGCTCCCCCATGAAAAGATACCATTCTCATGCATGGCACATGCCACCCTGGTGGGTCATGCGCCTCAGTGGTCACATCAGTGGTATGCTGTTTTTTTAATAAAGTGATATCAAATCATATTGAAGCATGGGGCAGGCGGTAGCTGCGCTGGTGGGGACAATGTGTTGGGAACATGCATGTCACATGTTCGATACCTAAATAAAACAGTGTGTTTTTCAACATTGTTGGTATAAAACATTGCGCCATGTGGCAATGAATGACATCATGGTCGGCATGGTCCACATAATGCTTGCAATGGTGTTTGCCATGTACATAGCTGCATTTTGCGTGGAGGATAGCCCTCGCCGAAAGGGTACGAGTGACAATATGTTGTGTGTACATTCGTACAATATATTTTTAAAAAGTAAAAAATATAATTATATTATAAAAATTTAAAGAAAATAATCTTATAGTCTCAGTAACTTATAAAATATTAGAAGCCAACAACAAGCTTATTATAAATCAGAAGCTATCTAAAGCAAGATTTCTTTGACTGAGTACAAGAAGACCACAAAACATTAAATCTATGAGTCCATCTAGTAATGGGCTCACAAACATTCCACTTATTGTTAAGGCCTAGGGAAAGGTTTGTGGAGAAGGACATCCTTTCATAAAGTTGTTTGGAGGTAGCCTCTTGGAGAAGGGGCCCTTTGAGCCACCTCATAGTATCTCAAAAGTCATTCTCATCCTCCATAATTATTCCAGTAGAGGGAGCCGTGAAAGCATTTCTGAGCATTGTTTACATTCTGAACTGAGATTGAGGAAGCTTATAAAAAGTTTTAAGGTTTGTGCATTCCATCCACTTCTCAAATTTGTACAAGTCATGAAGTATTTTAATTCCTTTCTCAAACCAAAGGAGGGCAGAGCGACCTCTTGTCAAAGCTAACATTTTGTCATTACATTTCAGATTTGAGAAAATCGATTTGTAGGCTTGGCACCTAGTGTCAAAAAAGGAGAAGATAGGCTGCCCAACCACCAAGTGCTTCACTTGTTCCCATGCCTTCCAAATTGATTCAAGAATAAAGGACCCATGAGGAGCAACAAAAAAGCCCCCAAATAGTAAGTCAACCAAATGAAGTTCTTTTAATCTCTTTTGACCCTTCGGAGCCTATTAGCAATATTGAATCCCCACACGAACTTTCCAAGGTTCAACTCTAGTCAAAGCCATCAAGTTGCACTTAATACGTTGTGGGTACGTACCAACAGTGTACTCAAATCATATCCATACCCATCACCCAGTACAAATGCATTTCCGAGCAGTCTAGGGAATAAACTTAAGGTGATAAAAATTTAATTTGTTTCTATAGCAAAGGCTCAAGTTCAAATTCTCAAAAGACGTGTTAAGTGTAAAATTGAGTAAATTAGACCTGCCATTCCAATAGGTATCGGTATTTTGGGGGATTCTTAAGGTACAAGTGTTTTTTATACCAATTTTGATCATTAATCTTGTGTATTGTATTTTAATCTTTCTGTGAAAGGATATTGATTCACCACTTGAGTTTATTGCAATTGGTTGTGGTCTAGGTAAATATGAACAAAAATAAAAATTCAATTGTGATAAACTTAAGTTGGTAAATAATTAATTTGTCTTTGTAGCAAAGGCTCAAGTTCAATTCCTCAAAAGACATGTTAAATGTAAAATTGAGTAATTAGACCGTCCAGTCCGATTGGTGCAAGCCTTAGGCGATTTTGATGAACCCTGATGAAAAATGAGGTGATTTACTAGCTAAATATTATTACCAAAAAAAAATTCTCTAGATTCTATTAATGGTTCACTACTAGATCGAATTTCAAAGGTCACATACTCTTACAAATTTACAAGGATGGATGTTTTATACATTGTATGTCTTATAAAATCCTATAAGCAAGATACAATTTTGTTTTAGGTATATAAAGAATATGTTAGATACAGTCCTCAACAACATAGTTTACTAGCTGCTACTCAGGATTTCTTAAAGGTTGCAACCTTTTATTCTTTAAAACAAAGAAGTATGGGAAAGGTAACTTTTTGTTCCCCAAAACCAAAAGTGTTGGGTGTTCCCATATGTAAATAGCTTTACTTCCTATCATAAAAGTAATGTTTGTCTCAGGGACACAAGAAACCCCAAAATATAAATACCAGGGATATAGAGTTAGGTTAGGAAAGTAAATGTGAAATTCTTTTACATTTACCCATGATTTGGAAAATTTTTGTAATAGTATTTGTAAACCCCTAAAAACCCATTTAGATGGGATTTTAGATGCAAAATATCGATGATTTCAATTCATTTGTTAGTAGTATTTGTAAACCCCCTGCACCCACTTAGATAGGCATTTAGATACAAAATATCAATGATTTTGAGATTTATGCTAATAGTATTCATGAACTCCTCAAATTCATATAGATGCACAATATCCATTTTGAACAAAGGGAAATATAGGACTCTTTTGTAGTGGTTTGAAAAAATAAAAAATATTTATTTTAACAAAAATTGCTCAAACAACACCTATTTAAGAATAAATAAAAGTGCGATAAGAATGATAGTTTATGCACAAGTGGATCATTTAATACACATATATAACTATAGCAAATGTCTCGCGAAGCAAAATGAGATCCACATGAAACAACAAAACCCAAGTGCCTGTGGTTAGATGAGAATGATACCTAGGATATTAGCATCAACAGAATTTGGTGGAGGAAAATTAATGCCAAAAAGGTCAACTTACTTATGGATAGGAACAAAGGGTGTGCACTTGAATTCAAGCTAGCTATTTGCAGAGCCTATTATAAAATAAATAGAATCAACAGTGCAAAAGCAAGAGTAAGTGTGATGGAAATTTGTGCAATTCAAGATATGATAAGGCTAAACGACCAAGGAAACTCTTTCATGAAAATACAAATATATAAGTGTTTTAGCTAGGACATCCTAATAGTAATGCTTCCGTCAAGTTAAACTTGAAGGAAGAAACTTTTGGTTTGATATTGATGTTAATCAACACACCTATATATGGAGTTCAGATTTGTCTTAGCTTATATTTTTTCTTTTGAATGTTTAATTGGAGGGAAAGTCACATTTTGAATTAATTTAAAATAATAAATTTGAGTTGCACTACAACCATGGTGGAAATCAATACTTGAACATGGGTGATAATCCTTGAACATTGAATTTTTAATACTTAGACACAAGTGATAATGCTTAAACATTGAATTTTTAATACTTGTACATGGGTGAGAGGTCTTATATGTCATAACACAATTGACTACTCTACACAATTATTATGTCAAAAATAAATAACCGCTAGATATTACGATGACAATTATGAGGTGGTACTATAACACCTATTGGGTATTGTGTGATCAAGACTCATGTCAACTATTGGATCATGTTCACCTATTAGCCACTCTCCCCTATCTATTTTTTTGACAAAGGTGCTCAAAATTCTTAGAAATGTTCAAGGAATTGATCGAGGCGACAAGAGGAGTAGAATACAAGTACGGGTTTGGGACACCATTTATATTAAAATTTATTATAGTCATTTTGAAATAGGTATAACATTAACTCAAGGTCTTGGGCTATTGGTGAGTTACAAGTAGTTTGTAATCATCAACCCAGTTTCCATTCCCATTGAGTTTATTGGATGTTTTTGATAAGTGGCCATGAGGACACCTTAAGGTAGGGGTCGAATTTTCCCATATGGACCAAGCAGAATATAACAAGGAGTTTCGAATGCGGATCGCTCGGTAAACATTAAGGACCCAAACCCACCTCCATGTCCCAATTAGAGAGTACTCCTCCACCACTCCAGTTCATAGCTCTGGTATAATAAAAACGTTTAAAGAACCAAAATTTCTCCCCCTCCTGAATATCAAAAATTGAACTTCGATGGAGCCTCTAAAGGCAATCAAGGTCTATCTGGAGTGGGATGTTTAATTAGGGATGCAAATGGTAGATTATTAATGGTTGGATCCTTTCCTTTGCAGAAAGGATCTTTTAACGAGGCAGAAGCTCAAGCTCTCAAGAAGGCATTAAAATGGCGGTCTTGTTGGGTTGTGAGGCATTGGAGATAGAGGGTGATTCCCAGGTGGTCATTAGCGATGTTCGCAAGGGTAAAGCTCTATCTTTGAAGCTAGAATTCTTTATTAGCAACATTATACATTGGCTCAATAAAATCCCAAGATGGGATATTAATCATACTTTTAGAGAGGCCAATGGAGCGGTCGACTTATCAACAAATCATGGTATTATCAAAAGGGGAGGTAGTATAATTTCTGAAATCGCCAGCACTTGGGAAGATCTCACAAAAATTATTTCTAGGGAAGGGGGCGATGAAGATTTTAATTGAGGCGTGTTAGATTTCCTTTTATTCTCCTCCCTTGTTGTTTCTGGTTGTTGCTTAGAGGTCATTGGCAGTTGATCATGGCGAGCTCATCGTTTCCTTTTATCATCTTGTGGGGCACTAATAGGGAAATGGCGTTGACAGGCAACATTTCTTCAGCCCGACATGGCATCATCTTTAGGTTGGAGTTAGAAACTGCTCGTGAGGCCATTTTGAACGTTTTGGGCGAGGATTATTTAGGAGATTCGACGCGAGCTCGTGTCAATTCGGAGATAACATCTTGGTTTGTCTCTCGACTGTTGTTGGTTCACCAACGTGTGGAGGAGGTTCTAATTATAGCTTTGCATTTCATAAAACCCCTTCATAGGGTGAATTTGGTGGAGGCTTTGGCAGAGTTTGGGAGGGGCAATCTGTTACCTTTGGTGGTTCTTGACGGCTTGGCTCTTGGTGAAGCGCGATAGGTTGTTGTGTTGATGTGTTTCGTGGAGGATGTGCATGTGGCTTGCTCGACGGGGAACAATGATGGTTGAAGCTTGGGAAAATTAGAATTTCTTGAGCTCTCGGTTCTCGTGGTTCCAGTGTTTGCTGGCGTGGTGGCTCTTCGGCGGAGGTTGGGCTCGACTTTTGCCTTTGTATTGCTCTCCACTAGTGCTGGTGTTTCTCTGGGCAGTTAGATGTCCCCGCTCCTGAGCGGCTTGGTGCCGTTAAAGTAGTTGCAGGGTCATGTTTAAGGTGTTTTTGGGTTTGATGTATGGCGGTCCGAGTTTATTTTATCGTTTTGGTATGGTTGTCCTGTTATTGGCGATTTTTTAATAGTTTTTTGGGTAAATGTTTGTAATGGATTTATCCTTAGAGTTTGTATTCAGGTGTTTTTGGGTTTGATGTATGGTGGTCCGAGTTTATTTTGTCGTTTTGGTATGGTTGTCCTGTTATTGGTGATTTTTTAATAGTTTTTTGGGTAAATGTTTGTAATGGATTTATCCTTAGAGTTTGTATTCAGGTGGGTTGTTTTTTATTAGGTTTTGGTCAACTGTTTGAAATTGAAATATCTTTCGAGTTTGTAATGGGTGGGATCCCGACAATCCTTAGGTTTTAAGCTCATGGTAAAAGTGTTTAATCATCCAAAAAAAAGGTATGGGAGTACACTAATAAGGTCAAAAGTTATATTACATTTGGGTGGGGTATTTGCATGAACCTGAGTTTCTTTGGTGACTAGTTGTGAGCTATAACTACAAGTATGGGCTTGGGATACCATTTTGAATTAGGTATGGGAGTACACTAATAAGGTTAAAAGTTATATTAAAAGTTATTATAGTCACATTTTGAAATAGGTGTGGGAGTACACTAATAAGGTTAAAAGTTATATTAAAACTTAATATAGCGATTAATCTATTTGTGTGAGGTGATTGCATGAACTTGAGTTTTCTTGGTAACTAGTTGTGAGCTATAAATACTAGACAAATACTTTTTGAATGTTATAGTTTAAACAACAGCATGGAAATTTACCCATGCACACACAAGATATGTAAATGTTTTTTGTCTGATAACTCAGGGGTGTCCTCGTGACCCATCACAACGACCAAACCCACCTTACCTTGGTTTTACTTTTTATTGCCAATTTGGGGACGCAAGATATGTAAATGTTATGATTGGATATATAAAGAATAAAGTGTTCCATGTGGATTTGAGTACATGTTACGAGATATCATTTATAACTCAAACTTCAAGCCTGTATATAAACACCAAGGGTCATAAGAATAAAGAGTCCATATGGTTGGATTATACCCTGTCTCTAACTAGCTACAACTTATACTAATAATTAATCAATGCACCTTTTTCGTTTTGCATGGGGACTGCAATACTTTTTTTGGAATTGCTTGACATGTATATATATATTATTAATTTCTAGTTGTATTATGCATAAAATACAGAATAATAAAGCTTTTTAATTTAGCATAATTGTATGTATATAATCAAAATGCATGATAAACATAAGTGGATAGTCAAATAGGTCAAACTCTTGTTAATGTCTAGTTTGGAAGTACTGCCTCTTCCCATAATATGTTCAATGGGTTCAATTTGAAGAGGAATATATAAATTTTAAAACTTTAATGAATCTCGAGCATAAAGACAACCCCAATATATTTCTCAATCTCCTGACATCAACTAACAACAAGTCGAGCGCACAAAAAATGTTATGCAAAGAAAAATAATTATCTTGATTGTATTTGAATGGAAATGGTCATCACTAGTGTGTTATTCATGTATCAACTTCTGTGAACTCATATCTTGCAAGAAATCTGTAAATTGGACCAAAGCTCAAATCCTTAAAACACAACCAAATGCTTGACTAAAGCTCGAAATATGACCACTATTTTCCAATGTGAGATAAGACCCAGGTAGAATCCACGATAAGGAGAACAATAAAATGTGTGTTTACTTGATGATGGAAAGGGGGTAGGCAGATCTCAAACAAACAATCTATGGGCCTCAAGGTTTATGTAGTCATTTCTCATACAATGGAGTATATATAAGGTGGCTATGCAGTCTACTTGAACGAGTGTGATTTTATTCCTATTATACTTGTCATTTTTTTGAAGCATGAAGTTGTTGACAATCTTATTCTTAAAGTGGTTGACATGATATTTTAGTAAATATAAATTTGCCCAACCCTCTCTCCCCTCTTTTGCTAATAGTAATATATATGGATGTATTCAATGTTCTACAGATTTGTCAAGGTTTTGATCCTTGCCGCCTTGATTGTTTTGATGTCTAGGTTTGGTCATACGAAGAAAAAGTATTTTAATAACAAATTGAGTTTGAAGTAATGGACTTGATTAGGCTTGTGGTTTGCCTGCCGAGTTATGGTCTAGTATCTTGAAATGTTACAGTTTATTGTTAGGTCACATGAAGGGCTTGATGCAAGTGAGAAACAGATTAGGAGGAATGCATAAAGTGTACACGATAGTGTTTCTTGTTAACCTTTTTTTCTTGTTTTCATGCTACCAAAGATGCACTGAATTCTTTTGCATGCTGCTCATACTATATGTAGGATAACAATAGTGTTTCTTGTTTACCTTTCTTTCTTGTTTTCATGTTACCAAAGCTTCACTGAATTCTTTTGCATGTTGCTCATACTATATGTAGGATAACATCTCATATACATGCTAGAAAACAATAGGACAATATGGGAGTATAGGTTTCTTAAGTAGTTGTTCACCTGTTTCATTAAAATCTGGATTGAAAACTTATTTCCTTCCAATAAAGCGTCAAAAAACTACTTTGAGATATGTTTCAATGACACACATGAAACTTATTTGAGAAAAGTGAAGTGGGAAAAAAAACATAGCATCGGAAATACTTTTTACACAAAACTGAAAAGAGTTAAACATATCATGCAAGGAGATTTTAATTTGAATCTTAAGATATCTTTTAGGAGATGTGGAAAGGCACACCTTGACTTTATCCTTGAAAATGTTTTGTAAGAATGAATTTTCTTTTTCTTATGGAGTCCAAGATCACAATTGCATGAGTAGTAAGTGTAATGACATAAACAATAAGAGTGTGGTCATCAGAAGAAATTAGAATAGGTGGAACATTGGTAAGCAATATGTGCAATTTGAGAAGATTGGAAGTATTAAATTTGTATGTACTAGCCCATATAACTATAGAAAAAACCATAGACATAAATGTGGAAAGATGGGGATTGATTTCCTCCACAGATGAAACAAGATGAAGTGTAGCCATAACATATGAGTCATGCATAAAAGTTGATAAAGTAAGGGAAGAACATCATGAATTAGTATCAAATCGACACACTATGTTTGTACTTGTTGTGAGGAGGTTGCGACAAGTGATGTAACATTAGAATCAATAAGCATATGATCATTATAATTGCATCGAGAATTGTGCCAAGAAACATATTCGAAAGTCATGGTCATGGTCACATTGTGAAGGGGGATATGATTGTCAATAGAAAGTTCTTCATGAAAATCAATAGCACTATAGTCCATCACAAGAGGAGAATGATGTGCAATGTAAGTAGTGTATTCATCGTCATGTAGGAGAGGGATATCATAAAGACTAGCAACATGAGGTGTGGAATCTATTGTAGCATTGTCAATGGAAGAAGGTGTTACAAGGGCATTGTATGTTATGACATGGGTAGAAGGGATTGCCTGCACTATGTGACCAATGACGACCTAGAAGAATATTATAATTGATATTATTAGGCATAGCATGCCATAGAACATTAAGAGTGCAAGGCCCCACAATAATGAGTAGAGTGATTTCTCCCAACACTCGCTTAGGTGTATTATCAAAACCACGAATACACATAGTAGAGGGAGTTAAATCAACAACAGAAAGCCTTATGTGGTGGAGGGAATATATGTTACATATGCTAAGACCATATCCATCATCAACTAAAGCATACTCAACAAACAAATTATGAATGTGACCCTGCATATACAATGGGGAACAATGTCAATAATTGTTTGGGAATGAATAATAGACTCAAGAATCGGTGTGCTAGATGAAGATGCATTGGGGCTATGATAGCTGGGAGATGAGGGAAAGCTAAATAAATATTGATAATGATCCTTGAGAGTTTGCATGATGAATGAAAGATAATGAAATCCACATTCAAAGAAAGAAACCCTAAGGTTACTAGGGTTAGTTATTTGATGAATAAAAAAAGAGGGATCCTATAGCAATCTAGGATTTGATCAAAAAGTGGGTTCACCAAATGATTTAACAATTTTTTGTTTATATGAATGATCTTCTCATCAATTTCTACCTTTATTGACAATAATGGAGATTTATTTTATCGTACACCTTCAAGGTTTAAATACATCTAGTGATAACACTTCTATAACATATATGATTATATATCAACTGACGCGAGTGTAGATAATATTGTTTGTGTGAACATATACATTATTTTAAATCATATTGTCAAATAAACGAATATTCTTTATGTATTTTCATGACATTGCATTATAATTAAGGGAGAGGAGCCAATTCTTGGAGCATGGACCAATAATGGTGAGGGTAGATGTAAAGTCGAGGACTAGTACATGTCCATTTTTCACTTAAAATTCGAAAAAAAAAACAAGTAGTCAATCAAATGAGTCACATCAAACAATCACCCAATCAAATGATGCCACATAAATGGAAAAAAAATGCACGACATAATGTACTAAAAATGGTCCACCCTAAATTTCTTTGTATGAAAAATTACTTAATTTAAATACCTTAAAAACCCACTTTCCATACAATATAAATGCTCTAAAGAAAATATTTAGATTAAAAATAACAAAATCTATTCAAAGGTAATTTTTTTTATATCTTATATTTTTTTTATGGGTGTTGGACACCCCTAAACTTAGGGTGCACAACCAATGGCTCCTCTCCCTTAATATGAATGTGAATGAAGGTATTATTTAGGTGACGATTTTTTTTTTTTTTTTGCTAATTCAATATTGAAAGTATTTATTATTTTAAATTAGATGTGCTTGTAAAGTAAAACATTATTTTGCAAAAAAATTATTTTTTATTCCATAATATATAATTGTAATTATGAAATATAATGTATGGTTGTTCATTAGTCTAAACTAATAACAAAAATAGAGAATCATCAAAAATCGAAATAACTAAATTCTATCATATAATTTTTAATTATTAATCTATTTAGTTATAATATAACTAAAATGATTGAAACAATAATACTTGTAAGATTATGTCCTCCCAAATATATGCCACTCATCGTATTTGGTAAATAATGTTAAAAATTTACACTTATTTCATTAATACAAACTTTAAATATGAGTATCTCAATCATTACATTTAATTGATTGCAACACATTAATTAAGCATATGTTTATATGATTTAGACATTAAATGAAAATTGAATTGGTGAGCCATAACAACTGACACTAGTTTATATGATTTTTGTATATTTAGTTATAAAATATTTTCAAAAAATTGATTTTTTTTTATAAATTTTATATCTAAAATATAATTATTTTTTATATAAGTTTATATATAAAATAAATAGAACAATTTTTACAAATTATTATCATTTAAAAAATCATGTTGATCCATATAATTGAGTGTCAAATTTAAACTTTGCACTTAACAAACCTAACTACTCCTCAGAGATAAAAGCTCGTCTCTTATGTATGTGTTCTATCATTTTTCCACAGTAAAAAAACGTCTCGAATTTATACCACTTTAATACTCAGTGGAATGTTAACCTACTAAAAATCAACTAGAACACACAAATATTTAAGTCTAATAGCATGGTCCCATAGAGGGGCTTCGGCTCCTATTTTCTTGCAGCAAAAAGTCCTATGTTTCTTTTTAAAACCAACTAGAGGAAATAATATAATCTAGGCTAGACAAGGGGCTATGAGTTTCCTCCTACAATTAGACTGTTTTTTTGTCCATGTGGAACATAACACATTCCCACGATTATTTTTTGGTGATTTTAGAGGGAAATATAATTTTTATGAAAACAGCTAAAATACTTGTAAATTTTCTCAACCACCCCTTACGGAGCCCTCTATAAGACAGAGACCTAAGTGCTCATAACCCACTCACCCATCATTTTACAACCTCATTAATATAATATTTTTTCAAACATCAAGTTGACTCACTCAACCTCCCTCACCACTATAGGTGGCTCAAGATTAACTTTAAAAACAATAATTACACAAGAGGTGTCTCCTTTGAAGAGAATCCTACTGAAAACATCAAATTCCGACAAGTTCTTGAGACACTATTCCAACAACATTGTTGAGGCATAAATGTTTTTTTTATTTTCATCGGGTGTAACTTACACCTAATGTGCAATTAGTAATAATAAATTTTAAATCGTCAATTTCTTGCAGGCGAAGCAAAGACGCTTTCAAAGACTAAACTTTAGAGACGATGCAAAGAGCGTCAAATAAATAGTGGGATATACACGCGTCACTCATCTCGGCAAATCTCAAATACGCCGCCGTGTTCGTGAAAAAACACAGGCTTTTACTCAGCACTGAAGGATGTTGTGGCTGGCAAGACTGCCCGACGATACTCATCAATCCCACTCCCAACAGAGACTGGTAAATTCTGTCTTCCCAGTCGGACATGGCGGCGTCTTTGAAAGAATCTCCTTCATTCAAAGAAAAACAGAAACAATTTCCACTGCTCATCAATGGCGCTGGCAATGGCTTTCAAGACCAGTCTCCGACAAACAATTCCTCTCTCTCGCAGTCGCTCAAACCCCCGGAGAAATTCGCGTAATTTCCATATCTCCATCTTCAGGGGAAATCCTGGCTCTTCTGCACAATTCCGAAAACCAGCAGAGCCTCTGTAAATACTCGCCGGATTCCAACACATGGGAGGCCGTGCAGGCGATGAATGTGCCGAGAGACCTTAATTCGTTTGCTGGTGCCGTCATCGGCGATTTCTTCTACGCCGCCGGCGGATTTCCAGAAAAGGGGCGCCGCGGCGCGTGGATGATGAGGGGTGGATTTTCGGCTGCGGAGCGGCTCGATCTGCGGACTTACCAGTGGGAGACGATCCCCGCTATGCATCAAGGTCATGCTTTTTGTAAGGGTTTTGCTTTGGATGGCTGTTTCTTCTGCGTAGGTCGGCATCCATTGCGGCGCTCGGCGGAGAGGTTCGATCCCGCGACCAAGCAGTGGACTTTTATTCCCGATTTCCTGCCGCAGGATTTGGAACGCTTCAGCTTTGCCGTCCTGAAAAACGAGCTGTACATGTTGACATGGTCCACTGCGGAGCCCTGCGGAAGGGTTTTGAAATACCAGAAAACTTCGGCGCAGTGGATATTTGTGGATAGGGTTCCGGAGCACGAGGGTAAATATTGTTTTGAAAAGCGCTTGTGTCCCGTTGGGAATGAAGTGTGGGTTGTGGACTGCGAATCTGGGATGTGGTGTGCATGTAATGGAGTCTGTTCTGAGACTTCAGTTTGGCCTGTATTTGAAGGCCCGTCTTTCTGGCCTGCTGAATTGGGGGAAAACAGCGGTTTGCAAGCTCAGAAATTCGTGTATGCCTGCAGATTTAACGACGCCGGAGAAGTTCCCCTGTGGCGGACTATTCCAGTTTTTCGCCTGTGATTATCAGTATGCCAGAGTTGGAATGGAATGGAAGATTTTAATGATGTCCACAGGCAGAACTAATCTGACAGAGCTGTCCTGTTATTTCTGGGGAAAGAATTAGGATGTCAGGTCACTACAATGGATTTTGATCAAGAAATTTGCAGTTTGTAAGTTTTTTTATCCTCATGATGATGCATTCATCATAACTTAGAATCTTTTTAAAAATAAATGTAATTGTGAATGTTTGGAGCTGCGCTTCATGAAGGGGGCAATTACCAGTATGTCAGAGTTAGAATGGAATGGAAGAAGAACTTTTAACCTCTACGAGATTACCAAAGACAGTCTATGAGACAACAGATCTTGCTAAAGATGTTTCTGACATTCAGATTTCCTTTTGGTGAGTTTGATAATAGGCTCCCTTGTTTTTTCAACCATATATTGAAAATATTGTGAGAATGGAATGAAAGATTTTAATGATGTCGAGAGGGACCAAGAGTAATTAATTTGACAGAGTTGTCATGTTATTTCTAGGAAAAGTTGTTTTCTTTTATGGGAGGACTTCTACAATGGATCTTGATCAAGAAATTTGTTGTTTTGTCTAAGTTTTATAGCCTCATGATTGTGCATATATCCGAACTTAGAATCTTTTTAAAAATAAATGTAATTGTGAACCCTTGAAGTGTGCTCCACGATGGGGGGGCAAATATTAAAATAGCCTAGTGTAGGCTTATTTGGGATTTGTAACATAATTTTGTTTATCAAAAGGTTTCGCATTGACTAATGATTTCATCAGAGTTTCTCTTGATTTGTAATGGATGGTCTATTGAGCTTTGTCTTGGATTTGTTACATAATCTTGTCTATTAAAGTTCCACATTGACTAACCATTCACATTCCCTACAAATTTCCCACTTAATCATGATGAATGGCCTCAATCTGAATTTTCCACAATTTTTCTCACTTATTAGTGATGGATAGCCACAATGTAATTATACCACTTGATCTGCTCAAACATTTTTAATACAAAATAAAAAGCAAGAGGGAACATTGCCATTTTAACATGGACCATTTTTATTGATATTTGACATGACTAAAGTAAACTCCTCCCACTCTCTTGGATGCCATTGTAGGCTTACATTTATTGGATCAATAAAGTTTAAACTAGTAAGTTTGTGATTTAGTGTCCAAATTTTCTGGATTTTAAAATTAATTTTAGAGCAATCTTGGATGTAAATAATTAGTTGTCGTTACAATAGTGATATTGTAATTTACTCACATATATGTAGAAATTGATCAAAGTTTTAAAGACTTTTAATTGTGTGATTTTTTTTAATATCCCAACTTTGAGAAATAGAAATTTTATTATGTAGGCAACACCTAATAGGTTAATTTTTTTGATTGAATGTTTTTCCAATATATATGACTAGAAAAGTACATAACTAACCATACAAAAAAATGTGAGAACACAATTACACTTTGAACATCATATTAGCCTTAAGTAAGAAAGTTATAGATAAACATAAAAGTTTATGCATAAAGCAACTTTTCAACCGAAAAGGGTAAAAACAAATATCAAGGGAACTACGCAACGAAAGCATGACATGCACAAGTAGAGCATTATATGGTTTATCACCTTAACCCCCAATGGTAATCAAAAGGATTAATAATAGTTGGTATTAGATTCCATCCATCACCTTCTTTATATTTTTCTTTTTTCTTTTTCATCTTGTCTAGTAGGGAAAATAGCCAACTGCAAGAAAGAAAACTTCCCTTGCACTGGCATTAGCCAAGCAATTGGGGTTGACTGAACATGGCCACCTCTATTGTTATTTCCATTGTGAGAATTGTGAGCTAGTCATGAAATCTATTGCCGAGGAGAGTCACTACAACATTTATTGCAAGAACGGGTCCTTCCTCACTTACCAAATCCCATGCCCCCGAGGGGAAGAACAATGGTGAGGTGAGTTCGAAGGGACTTTACTGGCCACACAGGGGGCATAGCCTCACTGCTCTATTAACTATTGGAGATGGGCAACTTTCAGGGGAACTTTCTCCGCTTGCACTTGAATTGGGAGTGTAACATTATGTATGACATGAACTTTGTTAGTAACAAAAAAGTAGTCATCAAGAGTAACACAATAGAAATCAACATCATTTTCTATCTTTCCATGTTTGAAAGAGAATTTCATAGTGAAAGACGTGCCAAATTTATGTGTATTTTTTAGGAATCGAGGATGATTCCCCCTACACATCATTTTCCAATTGAACATTTCAGAATGAAAGCGTTAAAAGAGGTTGTGCATCCACTACTGGGTGGGCTAGGAACATTTGCAAAATTAGAAGATATGCTCGAGTGATCTAGGGTGATGAAAATTGTAGGAAACAAGGCGATCCATTCCTATTTGTACCAAATGAGAGCCAATTGTCAATCCTTGATGAAAAATACACCAAGGAAATGAGCTATTTCGGCTTAATGGTAAGAGTTGCACTCATGCAAACCTCTTTTTCTACACTTACTAAAAGGAATTAACTTTTTCGTGGGAATTGTGTGCCTCCACTTGCATATTATGTGGAGAAAGGAGTTAATAACCTAACCAAAGTTAGTATTGGTAGAAAGGGGTCTCAACAAGCCACTTCTAGTTAGCCCACTATCTGGTAGGTGATTGAACACCAATCTTATGACGATGTAGATCAAGTATGACATTCTAAATTTTAATAATATATTCTTGATCACTAGCTTGATGTTGAAATTTATTTCTTAGTATGGCCCTAGATATCCAATCCCTAAAGCTCTTGCAAAACAAGTCAGAGATGACTTTCATACCTTTCTTATACAATCTAATAATCTTAATCTAAGGGACCAAAGGAAACTTTGGAATATTATAATAAGACAACATAGGAGACCTCTAAATGGAGTGAGAATTGATAGAGAGTTTAGACATGAATCCATTTCCATTCGAAATTAAACGCCTTTGGAGTTTTTTTTAGATAGGGTAAAAATAGGGATCGACTCCCAGACGCCAGTACATGAAAGATAACATCGTGAAATATCACAGACATAAACAAAAAGAGGAACAAGACCAAAAAGGGTTAAACAAGCTTAACCCCAAGACAACAAGGTCCAGAAACCCAACCAACGAGAGAAACAAAAACTACATAACTAAACCAAAAAATAGAGTCAATTCGCCAAAAAACCTCCTAAAGTTTAGGAGTAACCCCATTAATTTTTCTTTTGATTCTTGGAGGGTTTGGCCTTCATGGTCTCAGTCTCCTTGTTGTGGTCAAATGCCTTTAGAGTAATTCCAAAGCTTTCCAGATATTTTTGCAAAAGTACCTATAATTGTAATAGGGTCTTGTGTGAGTAATAAAGATTGAAGATTCAAACTTTTTTAGGTACCTTTCCTATAGGGCTATTGAGAGTGATTTAATTCTTGAGAAGAACATTCCAGGATTCTTCACCTTCAAAGGCCCGAATGACCCATTTAGCACATAATGCTTGACCTTGGGTTTGAATGTCAAGACGTCTAAGGCCAACAATCTCTTTAGGCTTGTAAGATACATCCCAAGCAATTATGTGAAAGATTCTCTTTCCCTTAGAATTGGCCCTATGAAAGTATCTTAGAATCTTTTAAGTTTGACATAGGAATCTTTAAAGGGACCCCGACAAGAGGGATAGTAAACATGTGCGGTAGTCAATACCTTAGGACAAACTTGGAACTTTTCTATAAGAGAGAGGTTTAAAAACTCAATATTCAATTTTTTTTCTCAATTCATTGGACCACATAAGTCCACATATCAAACGATGTGCATTAAAAAGAAAACGAGATGCAAAGGAATTTGAACTACTTGCTAGGTTAATCACGTTGTGGAAAAAGAAGTGTTGGAGAGAAAGGTTTAGTGTTATTCTCCAACCTTGACTGTTTTCCAACGATTTATACACCATTGCAGATGGTGTGATCTTGCTTTGTTCCAATTTGATCTAGTTTGATCCAACGCAAAATAGAAAAAAAAAGGAGATAACATGCATGCTGATTGCTAGAGGACTATGGCTATTTTGTGAAAACCACTGTGTAAATTGCTGAAAACTGTGCTAGTGTGAGAAAAACTTTGTAACTGCCCCCTGGTCATAGGTGCCCAACAAAGGTCAGGAGCGCCCAGTCGCTAGTGTCTGGAGTTGGGCACTGGTGTCTGTGCAAAATTGAACACCCAAGTTAGATTCTGGGTCGTTTTTGAAGTTGTATATTGTGCTGATCTTGTACTGAACTATAATGTATTGTGACTGTAAACTGTTCTATGGGGTGGTTGATTCACTCAATGTATGCCCCCCTTATTTGGAGTGCATGGGACGTTACTAGGATAATGTGGCCCAAATGAGGAACCGATGTACGTACGAAACTGATGCCTGCAGGGGGGAGGGAATGCGCATGGTAGAAACCAAGGCACAAACAAAAAAAGTGGCTGGAAACATGTGTTAGTGCAATCAAGACAAATATGGATATGGAAAATGAAGACAATGTGTAATCTAACAAGAAAGAAGACAATTTAGACCGCGAAAGGCATGTTTCAAACATGGGACATCGCTCACAATGTCGCAAGAAAATCAGGGCAAAAGCGGCCAAATGCATAGAAGAAATGGACAAATAAGACATGTCAAAGCCCACAAACAATGACATACAATGAAAAACAATATCAAACAAAGTATCAAACAACCATGGTGGGAAATAGACTTGCAAAGCAAATGCTGCACATGAAGCACTCGTTAGCATGTTAGAAAGATAGAAAGTATGTCAGGACATGTATATATCAATGAAATAATATGCTAGGAAATATATAAAGCAGTAGAAAATGAAACAATAACACCTATAGTGTGTATGAAAGTAGATGTCCCTAAGAGCCATCGTGGAACTGGTAAGAGGTAGAATGCCAAGCATCTGTGTTGCATGTAAGGATCTGTAGAAAGTATGCATTCACAACTAAAAGGCAAGTGAATGTGTATGCGTATATGATAAAGATAATGACATACTAGATATCTGGCTAACATAGTAAGAAAATTGTAACATGTGAGAATAAACAAACAAGAATAATTGCGACCAAGATATGCAACATGTCATGGATGAGTATGGAATGGAATGAAAAATTAATGATAGGAGCATCATGCCCCTCGAGCAAATGTGGATGAGTATGAGAGGAGGTTCATTTATAAAAGACCCCTCAGTAGTCAAGAATGAACCATAAAACAAGAGTGCGTCATCAGGAAATGGTTAAAATGTGTGCTATAAAGATAGATCAATGAAGCATATATCATAGAGTGTGATTGAGGTGAGGTTCATTTCAGATAGAGACCCTCAATAGTCAAGTATGAACCGTGGAACTAAAGTGCATCATAGGATAGTGAGTGTAGTGTGTAGAAGTAGATGTCAGAAAGATATATCGTGAATCTATATAGTGCAAAGTGCGTATGATGTGCAATAGTAGATGTCAAAAAGAGACGTAAAAAATACACAAAGTGTGAAATGTGTAGTGTGTGAGGTTCATGAATATAGTATGCCCTTAACAATCGAGTGTGAAACTTAACACGAGAGTGTGTCATAAGGTAATAATGATACAAATGTATCAATATGTGTAATGATGCTCACAGAGATGAAATATGAAACACACAATGTATGAGTAGAAATGATAGACACCTAAATATGCTAGGAGGAGGGGAGAAGAGTGAGCATGATGCCCCCCAAGTGTGTCAATGATGGAGATCTATGAAGTGATGCGAGAGATACCTTGCCATTATGGGAGAGCGTTATATGTGTCATGATAAGAGAGAATGGAGATCTATGCACCGACGTGAGAGATACCATGCCATTATGGGAGAGTGTTATCTGTGTCATGATAAGAGAGAGAGCCCACACAATGGTAGACAGAAGCAATAGTAGGACCATGTGATGGTGGTGGAGTTTGAAATGTGTCGTGGCCATCAGTAGGAGTAGTTTCTTTGACAAAAGTGATTGGTTGGAGCTTATGTGGGATTGATGACATTGCAAAAGACTTGATAGGAGAAGAAGGTGGATTGTTGTTGAGAGGTGGTTGTGTAGTTTGACTCGGTGATGCAATAGATTTGAGGCTCGTTGCGCTACAAGTTCCTATGTTCTACGCACACTCTACAATATGGCTTCTTCGGACCCTATACAACTATATTCCTTACTTCCTTTACACTACTTAAATTTCATTCAAATAACAAAGGGTGGGAGAATGTAGACACAAAAATATGCGTGTATCATCACTTTACTATGCCATTGGTATGTTGTTATATGCATGAATCCTAAGCAAGAAAAGTATGCCCTGGTGACACTTCCCCTTGTCCTTCAATGTTCTTTGATTGATTTATATTGTGACTTTCTTTTACATCTCTTAGTTCTGTATGCACTTCTGGACATGTCATAGGGATCCATGTCTGTCTTTGTGGTCATATTTATCACTTTTGGTCTCACCACACTAGCGCCCGAGTGCTTGTGTCCCTCTTGAGCACTTCTATCCTCATTATTTTTACACATTTCGTCATTGATGGTCGACCTTGTTCCTTTTTTATCCTTATCCCGCACTCTTAGTCATCCATTTGTGTCACTAGTGTCAAAATTCAAGCAAGAGAATCATATATATATACACAACATACTAACTATTATACTGGCTAGCAAATCAAGAGGGACTATCATACCTACACATTAATACTACTCCAAGGGACTGCATTTTTGGGCTGCATACATTGCATAGGGAGGGTGTAGTGAAATTACTTGATTAATTATGATTATCACCAACAATAGAACACCAAATAACACAATATTGCAGTTAAATTCTCTCAATATGAAAGTATAATAGCTTGGCCACTTCGAGGGGGCAACCTCTAGAACATATAATAAGACTCAAATACTCAACATCATGATCATCCACTACCTATAACCCCTATTTATATTATTCCTATGTTATGGCCATTAGCAAGGCTGACCAACCAATGATAATAGATCATATATAAAAGAGATACATCATGATATTAAGTTATGATAGCACAAGTCGACTATATCCATCCCATGTAAGATATATAATTAAGGGCGTAACATGCCCCTCCCCTTCAAAGCAACATTGTCCCCAATGTTGGGAAGCCCTAGATGTTGTTGCATGAATGCTTCATCTTCCCAGGATGCATCCTCAATATTCATATTCTTCCATTTGATCAGGTACTCGGTAATGACTTTGGTCCTCAGTCTTTTGGTGCGTGTCTGAAGAATGCCTTCAGGTTCCAATATGATTCTTCCTTCCTCATCTAGTTCCGGAAGCACTGACTGGGTGGAAATGTGCTGCCCAATAACTTTCTTTAAGCAAGAAACATGGAAGATTGGATGTATTCTACTTCCTGGAGGGAACTCTAGCTTATATGCCACACTACTAATTTTCTGCAAAACTTAGTAAGGACCATAGTATTTAGGAGCAAGCTTATTATCCTTTTGCTATTATTTCAAGGATAATTGCTTATATGGCTGTAACCTTACAAAAACAAAGTCTCCCTCTTCAAAGTGTCGCTCACTCCTATGTTGATCAACCTGTTGTTTCATATGGTTTTGTGCCCATGCCAAATTTTCTCTAAGACTAGAGAGTACCTCATGTTGATGCTGAATGTGATCTTCGACTGCTCTCACCTTTGGTTTGACCTTCAAGCTAGATATGAGTGATGGAGGATGGTACCCATAAAGTGCCAAAAATGGAGACATTTTGGAGGAGGTATGAAATGAAGTATTGTACCACCATTCTGCCAGTGGCAACCATTGCACCCAACGTTCTTGTTTCTCTGAAGTAAAACATCGAAGATATCCCTCTAAACATTTATTTACCACCTCAGTTTGCCCATTTGATTGGGATGATAAGAGGAACTTTGGGCTAGTTGGGTACCTAGACAAGAGAACAGATCAGTCCAAAAGTTACTTGTAAATATTGGATCACGATCACTTACTATAATTTTTGGCATGTCATGGATCTTTTGAACTGTATCCACAAAAGAGATGGCAATGGTACTAGCTGTGAAAGGATGATCCATGACACGAAAATGAGCATATTTGGTAAGTCTGTCTACCATGACCATGATGACACTTTTCCCTTATGATTTAGGTAATCATGTGATGAAATCCATTGATACCTCTTCCCATCTCTCACTAGGAATAGACAGTGGTTGGAGAAGACCACGTGTCTTAATGGTCTTGCCCTTATTTTTTTGGCAAACCAAACATTCTGCCACAAAATTTTGAACATCTCCTTTCAACCCCTCCCAAAAGAAATCCTTCTTAACTCTATGATATGTTTTCAAGACCCCAGCATGGCCACCTATTGGAGAAGAATGTAGCTCTGAAATAACATGGTGTTTAAGTGAAGAGTTCTTACATAGATATAACCGATCTTTGTGCCACAATGTATCCCCCTTACATATGAATTGATCTGATATGGACGGATCTGCTTGGAGATTTTGAATGAAAGCATGCGTGGTTGCATCTTTCTTCCATTCTTCTCATGCTTGATCTACCCAATCTGCATGTAGTATAGAGATGGCACATAACAATGCTTCGGCGGACTCATCCCTCCTAGACAAAGCATCAGCAACCAAATTTTCCTTTCCTTTCTTATAAACAATCTCAAAGTCATTTCCCAACATCTTAGTGACCCATTTTTGTTGTTCTTTTGAAGATAGACGTTGTTCTAAGAAATATTTCAAACTATCATGATCAGTTTTTACCTTAAAATGTCTACCCATTAAGTATGGTCTTCATTGTTTGACTGCATGTAGTATTGCCATCATTTCCTTTTCATATGTGAGTTTAAAAAAATCTTTCCTTTTAGTTGTCGGCTCTCGAAAGCAATGGGGTGTCCTTCTTGCATTATTACTGCTTTGATTCCATTTCCTGAAGCATCGCACTCAACTACGAAAGTTTTGGAGAAATATGGGGTTGCCAATACTAGAGTGGTGCACATAGCTACCTTCAATTTTTCAAATGCCCTAGATGCTTCTTCATTCCACTGAAAGGATTCCTTCAATAATTTTGTGAGTGGTGCTGCTATACTGCCATAGTTTTTGACAAATCTACGATAATACCCTGTGAGACCTAAGAAACCTCATAATTGTTTGAGGGTTCTTGGGGTTTCCCATTCCACCATGGCCTGGATCTTGTGAGGGTACACCTTAACACCTTCATGAGAAACAATATGGCCCAAGTATTCCACTTCCTATACCCCAAAAGAACACTTTGAAGGCTTGACATAAAGTTGATGTTTCTCTAAGACTTCTAAGACAATATTGACGTGATGTACGTGTTTCTCCCACGATTTGTTGTAGATGAGTATATCATCGAAAAATACTAAGACAACATTTCTTAGGAATGGTCTAAATACTGAATTCATTAAGCTTTGGAATGTGGAGGGAGCATTGGTAAGGCCAAATGGCATCACTAGGAATTCATAATGGCCTTGATGAGTTCTTAAAGCTATCTTATGAATATCTTCTTGCTTGACTCTAATTTGGTGATACCTAGAACGCAGATCTAGTTTTGTAAAATAAATGGCACCATGCAACTTATCTAATAAATCATCAATGACGGGAATAGGAAACTTATCTTTGATAGTGAACTTGTTAAGCTCTCTGTAATTTGGACACATGTGCCATCTTCCATCCTTGTGGCGCACCATCACCATGGGAGTAGAATAGGCACTTTGACTGTGACGAATAATACCCATTTCCATCATTTCCTCCACCATCTTCTCGATCTCACTCTTTTGCACATATGGATATCTATAAGGCCTGATGTTTGGGGGTTGGCTTCTTGGAATCAACTGAATAGCATGATCATGCTCTCTTTCAGGGGGCAATCCTCTTGGTTCCTTGAAGACAACTACATGTTGATTAATAACCTTTTGAAGATCAGGATGCAATACCTTCATTTACGGTTGGACTTCTATAGAGAATAATCATGCTACAAAACCTTCAAACCCCTTTTTAAGAATCTTCTACATTTGGTGAGAACTCACCACTAGAGGATCTTTAGCTTGTAGACCTCGAAGTTCAATTTTTTTTACCCTCAGAATGAAAGCGCATGAATAATTCCTGGAAATTTATCTCTATGGTGCCCAAGGTAGTGAGCCACTGAACACCTAAGACAATATCAGCTCCACCCATGGGAATAACAAACATCGTAGATTCCAATGTGTAATCACCCATCATGATTTTGACTTTATGGCATTTATCTGAACATTGGACTGTGCCACCATCTGCAATCATTACTTGAAATTCAGGTGCTGGGTAGATGAAACAATTTAGTCTTGTTGCCAACTTATGATTGATGAAATTATGTGTGCTCCCTGAATCAATCAAGACTATTACCTTTTGATTCTTAAGATAACCCACAACTTGAAGGGTTTGTGGAGTACTAATACCTGATAGAGCATGGCATGAAATAGTGGGCTGAGGATCTCCAGATTCTTCCTCTAATTTTTCCACTTCCTTTGTTGATGTTGCCTCATATTCTTCCTCATCACCAGATCCTTCAATGTAGAACAATTTTTTCTCAGAACATTTATGATTTGGTCCATATTTGCTATCACAGTTAAAGCATAACCCTTTGGCTCTTTTTTCTTCAATTGTTGAGGTGTCAACCGAATTGGCCGAGGGTAAGAAGGAGACAAGGTGTTACGATCTTTTATGCTAGAAAAGGTCTGCCTTCTACTGGAAAGAAATTTTTCCTCTACTCGACGTACCATGATAATAGAATCAACAACCTAGAGTGGGTTAAACATACGTACCTCATGCTCAATGTGGTCCTTAAGACCCCCTAGAAATAAGTCATTCAAATACTCTTCTGTAATATCCTCCACATGCAAGGACAAAGTTTGGAATTGATGGACATACTCAGAGGAAATGACTTAACTGAACCAGTTTGGCGTAACTTTGCTAATTGGTTGAAGTAATTCTCAGAAACACTAGAACTATAGTGTAATTGAAGCTCTTCAGTGAACACTGTCCAGGTGACATCCTTTGAGCACATAACCAACGATACCAAACAAATTGATCAGGTTCTCGGTATAAGGATGTCCACAGTTACCTTTTGTCCTCCTTGGATCTGATGGAGATCAAAGAAATTTTCCATTTGGGTAATCCAATTGAGTGGATACTTTCCATCAAATTTATGCATTTCAACTTTTGGAATCATGCCCCTCCATTGGTGAGAAGATCCACTTGAATGATTAAAGGATCCTCCCTGATTTGAGTGATTTGAATCTGTGTGACCATTTCTAGTAGAACCCATATGACTAGCATTGGAAGTTGTATTAGAAATAACATTCAACAACTCCTGTTGCATTGCATGAAAATCCTTTTGAATCTCACTCCTAAGGCTACCTTTCAGTTGATGAAGCTCAACATTAAGGTCATCCTTACTCACCATATTGTTTACCCTTTCCTGAAGTTGGATGACCACCTCAGATACTCTCTAACTAGTAGAATTTGAAGCCATATCTTCCTTATTTGGGGTCATTCCTGGAGTTGCTTGTCCTTTTCCTTGGCCTCGGGTAGATCCTACCAACCATGATGAAGGATGTGGGCCTAGGGGTAGACTTAATAGGGCAGAATTTTAGGGTTTAGGGTTTCGTAATTTTTTTTGGCCGAATATAAGAATTTATAAAACAAAAACCCTAGCTATTTTTTGGAGGTGTTTCTGAAAATATAAGAAATTTGAAAATTTTCCAAAAATTACGCCCTAGGGAGCCAAATTATGAATAAATATAGAACCATAATAACTTTTGCAAAACAAGTCAAAACTTATTGAAATTTGGAGAGAAGCTTACTTGACTTATTTCGCCTCACCACAAAAAAAATTACAAAAAAATTCGCTACCAATCTTGAGATATAGCCGAACCTTTAGAATTAGGGTTTGACATCGTCCTAGCCGAGATCAAGTTCTGATACCACTTGTAATGAAATTACTTGATTAATTATGATTATCACCAGCAATAAAACACCAAATAACACAATATTGCAGTTAAATTCTCTCAATATGAAAGTATAATAGCTTGGCCACTTCGAGGGGGCAACCTCCAGAACATATAATAAGACTCAAATACTCAACATCATGATCATCCACTACCTATAACCCCTATTTATACTATTCCTATGCTATGGCCATTAGCAAGGCCGACCGACCAATGATAATAGATCATATATAAAAGAGATACATCATGATATTAAGTTATGATAGCACAAGTCAGCTATGTCCATCCCATGTAAGATATATAATTAAGGGCATAACAGAGGGAAGTGCTTAACTCCATACCACACATCTACATTCTAGCTAGTTATAGCCTACTATTTCAGTGTCATTGGTGTGAGGGAAAACCTAGGCTAAGGACACCATTTCACACACAAGCACAAAGAACTTCATGGATTTTGAAATGTAGTGCAACACTCGGTAATAAGTTCAGTCATCAGGTGACTGTCCGGGTCAGTCTGACTTCACATATTGCATATTTTATTTAGATCTAATGTGTGCGTGAGCTTGTGTAGATAGCTAGGGTATGTTTTGTAGGTTACATGTGCAATCAAAACCCTATCAACGAAGTTAGAGTGACAAAGGACAAATAGAGGCAAAGATCTTCCAACCCAGAAAAGCTTAGATCCTAGACAGTTACAGATTCACAAGCACACAAGACAGCCAGTAGCACTCGAGGTGCTTCTATCCTCTTACAGGCGCTTATGTCCAACACGACTCATAGTTCCCGAACCTTTAGCTAGCCATCTTGATGTTGTTTCCTTCTTGTTCCAACATATATGCAGTCTTGATCATTTCTAGGTTGCACGAAATCACCTAAGTCACCTTTCATGATTCATTTATTTACAATATTATATCTTTGAATTTTTATTACTTGTATATTACTATTGATAATCACCTGAATATTATTTGTTACAATAGTTACTCTAAAATTAATATTTAATTCAATACAAATTAAATTAGTTGGATTATGTTGTCGTTATCAGGTGTAATGCTAGAGTTTCATATAAGGGTGTGACACTAGGGTGTCATATTAGGGTGTCGTGCTGAATGTATCATGTTAAGGCATTGTATTAGGGTGTCATGCTAGGGTTTTACATTAAGGTATCTTCGTAGGGTGTCATGATAGGGTGTCACATTATAGTGTCATGTTAGGGTGTCCTATAATCAAGGTGTCACATTAGGATGTCATAATAAGGCATCGTGTTAGGGTGTTATACTAGGTTCTTGTATTAGGGTGTTGTGTTTAGGTGTCACATTACGGTTTCATGCTAGGGTGTCTTATTAGGGTGTCATGTTAGGGTTTCGTATTAGGGTGTTGTGTTAGGTTGTTGCATTGGGGTACTTAAGAGCCTCGTGTAACCATTCACTTCTTAGGTTATAGTAATAATTAGGTTTTCGTGTTAGGCTAGTTGTAACAATATAATGTGGTTTGGGACTCAATGTGTCCTGATTAGGGTTTCGTGATGAGGTGTCAAGTTAGGGTGTCACATTATGGTTTCACAGTATGGTGTCACCTTAAGGTGTCACATAATCATGGTTTTGTAATAGGGTGGCACATTGTAGTGTCACATAATCATGGTTTTGTAATAGGGTGGCACATTGTAGTGTCACATGGGTATGTAGGGTGTATTATTTGTTGTTTAGGTTACCACATTTTTGTTTAGCGTGTTATATTTTTGTTTAGGGTGCCACACAGGTGTTTAAGGTGTCACATTAGTGTTTATGGTGTCACATTTTTTGGTTTAGGGTGTTATTATGTGTTTATGGTGTTGTATTTTTGTTTAGGCTCTCACATTTATTGTTTGGGATGTTGTACTTATGTCATTAGTGTTTAGGGTTTTACATTAGGGTGTTGCATTGGGGTGATATATCAAGGTGTCATATTAGGGTTCTAAATTAGGGTGTCAAATTATGATTTCAAGCTAGGGTGTCATATTAGGATGTTGTATTAGGATATGATGTTGTAGTGTCGTGTTATATTGTCATATCAAGGTATTATATTATTGTGTTGTACTAGTATGCCATCTTAGGGTGGCATATTAAAATTTTGTATTAGGATGTTGTGCTAGGGTGTATTATTAGGGTGTCATGTTAGGGTATCATATCAAGGTTTCATGTTAGGGTATTATGCTAGGGTGTCACATTGTGGTTTCCTACTAGAGTGCCACATAATTACATCTAAACACATAATTCTAGAATTTTAAATTTATCTTTAAATTAATTTAAGAATTTAATAAATATGCCCTTAGGTTGTAAAATTTGGGAAGAAAGATGTATTTAAAGACACCATAACATCACCCCCTTAAGACATGCATCAAAGTCGATAAATAAGTCATATTTAACGTCATCCTAACATCCCCTTAATATAAGAACTCAAAGATGAAAAACAATTCACCATTTAAGACATCCTAACATCCCCACCAGCATCACCTTAATGTTGGCACTTTGTAAAGACACCCTAATGTCAAGATAAAGTCAAATATTATTTTCAACTTTAATTTCAACTTTGGGGCTCAAATTTTTACACATGCGACTTTGAAGTGACTCAAATGTGACTTAAGAATGTAACATAAAATGGTTAAATGTTGTATATAGATAGTGCATAATGGGGACCTTGGTTCATCCATAAATTCCCTACCTTTTCATACAATTGAGTGTGTGGTTTTGAAGGGGGGCATCTATGCTACCTAGGTATGTTATTAATAAATGGACACTGATGGAATTGGCGAGGTAACTTGTTGAGACTCATAAAATCTTACCAAGGAAGCACACATTGGGATTTCATTTCCTAATCATGATTGAAAGGTATACATGTCCCTCATTTTCCAAAGACAAATATATTGAGGCATAGATGACTAGGGTCACAATAAAATCCTTTTAAATTTGTCCATCATTTGATATCCAAGGAATGAGAAGTCGTGTGTTATGGCCATAATATATCCATGTTCCATATTTTGAAGATTATTGGATGGATTGCAATGACAAAAAATAATTTTTGAAGTGATATTATTCACGCATGACCCTTTATCAAGTACATGAATTTGATGTGAAGGATGTCACAAAGGGAATGATGGATGATGAGGATCTCATTGATCCTATTTACAACCAACAATAAACACATCTCAAAAGCTTGCCTCATGTCGACTGGTCTAGGCATGAATCAACCTCATTCGAGTATAGAATGAGCAATGTGGTGTTACATACTCTCACTTGGATGAGAACGAGTGAAGAAATCCCTTATAAAACAAGATAAAAAATGCCAATCAAATTTTTATATTCTAGTGGCATTCAATAAGAGGATAGGAGAAGACATCAAAGGGCCCTGAGATAGAAAAAGGAAAAGGAAAAAGGGAAGAGAAGACCGTGTTGGAGCCCATTGCATAGTTTAAGGGAATAAATTTTGTTATAAATATGCTAGTTGAGGGGACTAAGGGAACACTTGAACCAACAAAAGGCCTAGAATAAATAATAACTTAAGCACTTAAGTTTCCATCATTGACTTTTAATACCTCTCAATCATTTTTGGCTACATATATTTCTATTGTGACCACCACTGCTCTTCAGGTGCCTTCATGCCTAAAAGTTACTATACCGACTTCACCTACAATATAAAATTCTCCTTCTAAGGAGCATCCTTCTCCAAAACCTACATCTCCTCCTAGGGTTTCCACACCTCCTCATAATCCTCCATATTATCCTCCTAAGCTTTCCAGTACTCTCCTTAACTCTATCTAGCTTAAGTTTCCCCTCTTCATCTAAACCCATGGCTATAATATATGTGGAGAATGCTAACATCACCATGACCTCCCCTTGTTCTCGAGTCATAAAAATAATCATTACAAATTATCCTACTCAAAAATATATTGGGATGGTGGGACAAGGTGACAAGAAATAAATGGTCTCAAGTCAAGTTACAAATCTAAATGTCCTTGATGGTTAAATAAGATCAATGAAAGGAAAAGGAAAGAAGTGGTACAAATAGAAGTGATAAATTTTAACAACTTAAATCTTGGTCTCTCTTCCTCCCACGCATTGAAGGAACCTAAAATGATTTCTATAATTTTCATCAATGATAAGGGAAAGAGATATGCAAATATTACATTGCCCCCAACATATAAGATTAAGGAAGAAGTTTGAATATAGGAGTATCAGATCTCCAAGGTGTATCTAGGAAAAATTACGCATGAAGGTAAAAAAATAAAATGTGAAATCTTCCAGTGGCATGCTTTTTGAGAACATGGATAAGGTTTAGGTGACTAAAGACTTACTAAAAGATAAGTTTGATTAGCTTACCACGTGCAAAAGATGGCCAAACCAATCTAGTAATCTATTATCTCCAATCCTATGCCGCAACTAACCAATGTTGATGTTATGAATGTGGCAGAAGAAAGGATCCACATGGGTCATGTCACCAAGTAATGGTTTGAAAATTTGATCGCAAAGGGCCAAAATGCCATTGGAGACGCTATGATTGTCTATGCAGATTCCAACTTAGAGGTTGAAGAAACACATAAAGTAAAGGATAAGTTTGAAAATGAGGTCAATATGCTACAATAATACTTACCTAAGTTAGTGGTGATTCAATGAGTTAAATTTGACACTCTTGTAGTTGAAGGTATCCTAAGTAAGGAGGAACATGGTGATCAAATGGAGCTTTCAGTTTCCATCAAATTTTAGATTCGTATAATAGAATAATGTGTTGATAAGTTAAATTAATTATGATTTACATGGGTGGATTCCATTGATGAGGTCATTAAAAATGTTCCTTGTACTCTCTATACTAAGAAATGACTCATCCTCCCGATTCAAACAATCAAAGACAAATTCAGGAAGCTGATTAAGAAGTGTCAACTCCAAGGATTGGTTTTAATATTGATTCAATTCAATGTTTTGTGAAATATCAAAATATTTGTGATAAACTTGAAAAGGACACAAGGAAGTTCTAGAAGGGCCACAAGGAAGTTCTAGAAGGTTCCTTCATGTATGATTTATATAGATATGGAATGCCAAGTATGCAATTTGTATACTAGAAATTCAAACAAAAAGTAAATCAAGGAAATCTTATTGAATTTCGATGGCTACAAGAAAATGATTAAAGTTGCTAAAGAGAAGGTAGTCAAAATTTAGGATGACAAAATAACAAGCCAAGATGAGAAGGTGTAGGGGAAAATCCCTGATTTGTTTAAACCAAGTCAATTACAAATTCTATGTCGTGTATTTTCATGTTTGTAACATGTCACTTTATATTTGTAAATAGTGCACATCATTTTTACAATTTCTATTTTTAGAAACTTGACTTTATCAAACTTGCGTGTAGTTGGAATTTACGAGGTAATTCCCTATAAATATGTATTTGTCAATCATTGTAAGGGAATTTTTTTGTGAGGGAGAAATTATAGAGAGAAGAAATTTTGAAGCTTTGTATTGAAAATTTTCAATAAGAGAATATAGACGGGCATTCAAAATGTATATTGTTGCATATTGATCTTTTGATTACCATTTCCACTTATGTTAAATGAATTATTATCTCTTATTTTACAAATTTGTTATTCCAACAAATTATGTTTATTGTTAATTGTTTATGTGTGATTAAAATATGTTTTTTTCGTTTTCCTATTAGAAAGTGCAAGTCTTCATTTCTCTCCTTCATATGTATTCTCATTTTATTCACTCTACTTCCCTATTATCTTTATTATTTCCTTTTTTACGAGTTTCAAGATTTTGTGAATGGAATCCCTAAAACCCCAAGGATAGATTAGTGTAGATAATGTATATTTTATTTTCATGCAGATTTTTTTTCAATAATGGGAGCTTCCCCATATATTAGAGGAGGGACTTCATCCCACAATACTATTGTCAAAGGTCCATATTTTTGCATATGATAAAATATTTTTCCAACACTCTCCTAGTTCATCTCAATCGTGCACTAAGTTAGGGGGAAGACTTATATACCAATAAGGATATTTTCCTTTGGGAAAATTCATAAAAAAACTCACAACCACATAATCTTGAATGACATGATGAATTGAGCATAAATTGGAACTGTCTTGGATGTGGTCAAAGGTGGTGATTACATTTTTTCCAGTCAAGTATGGGAGGATTTTAAACGCAGATATATGGATATCAATCTTGCAATTAAAGATAGCATATTAGCTCCATTTAAAGTGGAAAAGGGTGATTTCTTTGTGTAACCATGAAGTTAATATGACAAAGGTTTCTATAAAGAATAGTGAAGGGCATGGTTGGTGTAGAAGTGGATTGAGTTCAATGGATGGGGGAAGTTTCCTTTTGGATAAGTTTGTTTCTCCTTCAAGTGGGGAAAGTTGCAAGAACTCAAAAATGTATCTTCTACCAAGCACTTGTTCGTGTTTCTATTGTTCTTATGTGTTGAGGCCGTAAATTATTATAAAAGAAAGTGGAGTGGAGTCTCAAAGTGCTTACATATGGCTCATAAAACCAAAAAGGATAAGAAACACAAAAAAACTTAAATATAATATTCAAAATAGAATTTTTTATAGTGCTTACATGTGGCTCATGATCAGACATGGCCTAAATGATAATAGTATCCTTAGTGATGTGTGGCATTACAATCAATATAAATAATGTTTTCTTCATTTGTGTTACTAGCAACACAAATAGATAAAGAGACATGTGTATCAGGTAAAATTGTCATTTTTTAGGATGATGTAGAACTAACGACACTTGAATATTCTTAATGATGGTCCCACTCAATCGAGTACTATGATGAGTGGGAGTGGGAGGTGTAGTTTTCTTATATGGCACAATAAACAAGCATTTGAGTATGCACATTAATGTAAAAGGGTATTGATAAATCTTAAAAATAATAATATCATGCCTAAGGTCAACAAGATTGGATCAAAATATGAAACATTAATAGTGAGGAACAAATTTGTAGATTGCACAAATTGATAGATAAAGTGGCTCACCAAAATGTAATATCAAAACTTGGGTTAATCTAATTAAAATATTGCAACATGTTTAACATATAATTTTAGAACAATAAATATAAAAAACATAGTCCTAAAATTATGTAAAAATAATATTTCAGCCAACACAAATTTAAGAAAATGAATAAGAGTAAATAGATTCAAAATTTGGAACATATTCACCCCAAAACAAGTTTAAAATAAATGATAGTGATATAAAATCAAATAATAAGGTTGTTTCAAGTGTCATAAATATGCCTAAGAAATCTAGGAGCTTAAAACTAAGTTCATGATATGTTTTCTTGATGATGGATATGTTCACCTATAAAATGTGTCCCACAGTTGATGAATATTTCCTCTGCTACAATGATATGTAATATACCTCTGGTACCTACTTCGCCCATGTCTCTAATGTGTTTTTTGTATCTAGATATTGTGATGAATCTTTTGCATATGCATGTGACTTGTTTTGTCTTTAAGCCTTACTAATTTACAAGAGTGTATTTCATCATATGTGTTAGAATGACCTCATTGTGCCCCCACTAACTTGATGAAAACTACACTGCATATAGATACACCAAAGTGGGATCAAGCCACACATAGTTCTCCAAGTCCTATGGTGGATCAAAGGTTATAAAATGCAAAGAAAGATTAAGCACTAATTTAGCCTTCAACACTTGGCAATGATGTTTGGCTTATTTTTAGTGCACATATGTGATATAGGGAAATAATGATAGATGTGTTCATATCAGAATAAGTTTGTTGTAATGTTCTCTACGAGATAAGATACTTCAATGTTGGCTCAATATCCTTCCTAAAGGTGCTTTTAATAGGGTATCCCTAAATACCCATATTAGGTAAGGGTATATGCATTTATATAGGCAATTGATTCAAAATGTTTCCCGCTCAATTGAACCTAAAATGATTAAGGCAACTCATTCATTTGAAAAGATAACCATTGCAAATAAAAGGGCCAGGTTCATCTACTGTGGGACACATTCATTATTCGAATACATCCTTGGCATATGAGCCCATCCATTCTTAAGATGGAGTTAAATTTGAGACATGAGATGGATTATAGAGAGTTTGGATAAATTTTCTTTATAAGGTGCATTGATTCCAAAGGTGTTAAGGCGACAAATAATTTATGACCCAATGGAATGAAAGTGTGGGATAAAGCATGATACTTTACATGTATTCAATGAACGTGTAAATAGGATACTCATGGGATAAATATCAAAGTATTATTGCCAAGTACGACAAGACACAATTTTAGTTGCTATAACTTGTTATTGTTGCAACATCATTTGATTCTTTGGCCGATAAAATAATTAAGATATGTCGCATTCACCATACTAGTTACACATTATCTGGGTCATTTAGAACCCATGACATTTTAACCCCAATCAACACATGCACACTCTAGGAGTAGCATAAGACCATATACCACAAGGTTTATTTGTTTCTTTTTTCTGTTTAGTTATTTAAATTTTCCATTTTGATTACACTATATCTATGGGGACTTTGATCTATACGATTGCATTCATGACTGGTTGCACATACACATATAATTCTATGGTACATTGGGCTAAAAAAGTTCAAACTTTAAACATTTACAAAGTATGCATTAATTTTTCTTTCATCCCATTATACTCATATTTATTATTGCATTTGAATGCTAGATTAAAGGCAAGGTATTCTACCCAAATTCGGTAAAAGCCTTGTTGGCATAATATTTTGTGTATGACTTTATACATATGAAATCTTATTTTGAACTAACCACTCATTGACATTTGGTCTCTTATTCTTTTTTTCTCAATACAATCACATAACATTATGGTTTTCACTCTCTTGAATTTCCATGTGTGTCTCAAGGATCTCTAGCTCGTATGGTCCACTTCCACTTTTGCACTTGTTTATGTGCCCCATGATAGTATTAGAAATTTAGGATAATACTGTCTAAATGTAGCATCTTATGTTGTTACTAGTGTCTTGGTGTGTCTTTATTGATTTTCATGGTTTAATAACCCTTGTGTTGTTCTTATTGGTCTTTTGGGTCTTATTAAGTTAGAATTTGCGAGCCACTAAGTCCCTAATTCAATTTTTAAGAACACTATATATACAAATCCCCTAGAGACATATCAAGGGCATGCATTCTCATAGCACAAGAGGCACCGAGATAATTTGTAATGCCTACATATGCTCTTGAACACAATTTTAAAGTTTGTAAGGAGAAAATTTGATTGTACATACAATTTGCATATTTGTACCAAAAGACAACTTAAGTGAAATAGCATATAGATTGCATTCTTTGTTCACACACATTCACATAGGTTAGAGAACTACATGCATATCAAGCTCTTTTCGAAGTAGTGGTACGTAGGCAACATTCAACCATCATAGGGGTGGACAAGGTCATTCAAACCCAAAATGCTAAGTACTTTATAAGTTACTTATTTGTTTGAGTGCATTGTTAGGGCTATAATAGAGGATAAACCAATATAATAATTTTCACATGATATCAAAAACATTTGAAGTGAAATTTCATTAAATCAGATGATTTGTTTAATGGTATTCATTTTTATAATCAAGTTAACACAAAATTTGCCACATTTCATACTTTAATGTGCAAAACAAGTAAAACACAAACATGTAGAAACTAATTTGATGATTATGCTCACCTGACTTGGATCTTCCATAAGCTCGTTGCATTTTTACATTCCGACACCTATAACTTGCAAAACCAATTTGCTTCTTGTTATAGGTTGACAACAATATATGAACTTAAGGAAAATGATGAATTGTAAGGGGCTTGCATTATGGGTTAGCTGTATTTTAAGAACTATATATTTATCAGGTTCCTAAGCAATAAACAATATTGAAAACAATACTTGAAATAATTACAATGACATACAAAATGTAGGTCACGTGCCAAAAGTGCTCCATAAGAAATTCTAACTTAACAATAATTAATGCTCTAATGATTGCACTCAATCTTTGTAAAATGCCAGTGAATGCTCAATAGGATACTAATGATAAATAAACATTATCTCTAAATACATGCAGTACTTGTGCATTTATACACAAATTGAATTCAAACTTGGAGTTTATTAGTGCCAAAATTGATATCAAACACTTGAAAAGTGAAAAGGTGTGTAATAAGGGCATATGTACATATTCCATAAAGTTCCCATATAAAGGGGACTAAAAAAAGCACAAGTCATGTGCTCATGACAGACCTAAGAGTGTCACTCAAACTCTTGGCACACACATCAAGGTTAGAGTGAGACACCATTAAACAGTGCTGAGAAGAGATCATTAAAGTCGATAAATGCCGTAATGTTTTTTGATTTGGACCAATAATCAATAAGTACAAAAATAATCTAATATTGTGCAATTTAATGATTAATGAATGTCGCGAACTATTTTTGAGTGTCTATAAGTACATATCATTCGTAAGCCCTTGTCTTGATATCAGAATTTGGAACCCTGTTCATAAATTCATTTGATGTTCAAACAGGGTCTGATAATGAAAACACCATACCTGATCCAGGAAGCTAACTAGAAAGATAAAATAGAAAACTCTTAGTACTCTGAATTTAAAGGAATTTGGTCAGGCAGTTTGAGAGATATCCGATGCCCTAGCTGAAACTTGAGGCCTTTCAAAAGCTTATAAAATCCTTGTAATACATTATCACGAGCTGGAAAAATTACAATATGATCCTAACCACGTGCTTAATCCATTTGTTATGACAGTAAAGTGATTAGGAAGAATTTTCAAGACACTGAAGTTTGAATTGACTGCCCATTCACAAACCCTTAAACATCATACATGGAAAACGTGCTAAATTATACAAAACAGAGGTCTATGCTTTTATTGAACTCCATACATATTTAAATTACATGGAAAAACTTCCTATCTTCGCTGTTCTACTGAATTCTTGACCAAGCATAGATGACTTACAATATTTTTGATCCTTTTTCTACTCCTTAGGAAGCTTAACAAACCTAGACTTTCCTACTAAAACTCAACCATATTCCATAACAAAAGAGATTAGGATAAAATTTGTTGGTAATCTCCATCTCATGACCTTATCAACCAAATACAACCCACTTACACCTGATAGACTCCTTTTACTTGGTCAAAATTAACCATTTATCACTTATTACAAGATTTTTTAACTCTTACACTTACACTTCACACACACACCAATTTGAGTATGAACAAGGACGAAGGTGGAGGGAAAACAACTAGATATCACTCCAAACTATATAACCTCAGCAAGAAACTTTCTCTCATGCAATGATGCTCCTGCATCAGATTACCCTAGAAATTTTGCCATGAGCTCCTTCTCATGAGTTTTCACTATTCCCTGCTTTTTGAACTTGTTGCTTTTGCTCATGATTTCTCCATCCTTGTTGCTCATAAATTGAAAAATTCCTGATCTCAATGTTGGTGATACCTTTTAAATGATGTTTCTGAATGATAGACATTTTCTTGCTTTGTCATGCTCTTCAAGTGAGCAATATTCTTTGTCTTGTCTGGTTCTCATTCTTCCTTGAGTTGTACCTGCACATGAAACAAACATGTTAGTAGAAAACAACTCTCCTTCATGCTTCTTATTCCATCTCTTTGCATAGCTTCTCTCCATTTCATTTTCATAGACTTCATTATCATTTTCTTCATCCACTTGATTCACTCCTCCTCCATTTTTGCTTGCCTTGAAAACACCATTGCCTTGTCTATTGTGCATGCCAAGACTATTTCTTGACTTCTTATCAAATACCTTCAACCTAAGAGCATCCTCATTATGTTTTCCATTTTCCATGCTAAGGCTTTCCTTTGTTTCCTTAGTATCCCCTTGTTTTGGCATTTGTCTCCTTGATCCATGCTTAATCTCTTCATTGGATATCTTGACTCCTCTTTGGATTCCATCTTCTAAAGGTGTTTTTGCAAGAATTTCTCTTGCATTCTCCCTATTTTTCCCACTCTCTTTGAGTTGCCTCCAAGTTCTCTCGACATGTTTGTTCAAATCTGAGTTGTCCATGTATCTTTAACCCATTCTTGGATTTCATTCACGATTTTCAACGCTACACTTGTGTATATTTGAAGGATGGTTTCTCCCGTGTCATTAATCTTGTCAATGCACCAAGTAACACCCCCTAAACAGCTCTTAATTTCTTGTTTCAACATAATTTCTGATTTCTTCTTTCAAGGACTGAAACTTTGTTGCGTTTGACTCAACCTTGTTTTATATGCTTTGTCTTGCCTTCAATCTCTTTGTCATTTCTTGTATACTTCTTACATATCATTGTTCCTTAATATTTTCTCGACCTTTTTGAGATTCCATGAGTTTTCTAGATGAACATTCTCTCAAAAATTCTGCTATACACACTTCCAAGTCATTCTTGTCATCCATTGACCATGTTTTCTCCTCTTTATTTGTATGAATGTATTGAAAACTGAATTTATTATCACCTGGTATGAACGCTCCTGTCATTTTCTGTTGTCTATGTCTTAATACCTCATCAAACCCTTGTTCTAATATGAATTCCCATTCATTTTGTTCACTTGAAATCATCATTTCAATAGCTAATTTGAACAAGCATTTCTTTAAAAATCTTTCTTCCTCATAAACCACTTGTTTCTTATGGAGATTGAATAAGAAAATTCATGATAAACATATCTTACCTTCAAATTGATGACCTGACCCAAATACTTGTGGGATCCAATCCATCATGCTTATGGTTGAATGAAGATCAACTAAAATTTGTTCCCTTACCATCACTGTTTCACCACAAATGTCAAGTTTCTTGCTATTTTGGAGTTCTCCACCAATCCATCTTCCCTCTAGCTTGAATTGAAATGTTCTTCTTATTCCTCTTTTCTCATTTTCCTCATTGTCTTCTTGCCTTTCAACCTCTATACCTCCAGATCCATCATCAAGAGAGTATGTTAAAGTGAAAAATGGAAGTAATATAGTTCTCACTAGAACATTGAATTCTTGTTCCATGTTTCTTCCATTCTTCACTTCACTATTAAACTGATTTTCCTTTGTCTGGTAGCTCTTCAAACCTTCTCCAATCTGATATATGATTTTTAGAAAGACTTTCATACCTTTATTTTGCTTAAAACTTATAGTATGCTGTCCCAATTCTGAGAATTTTACCTTGCTCTTGTCTTTCTTCCTTGCATGGCTGATAAACATATGGATCTGCTCATATTTTTGTGAATTTCATCATTTATCTTACCCTTGGATAGGTTCCTCATCATCTCTACCAACATTTCATACTTGGTTTCTATCACATTTTCACAAATTTCCACTCTTGTAGGTGTAGAAAACTAAAATTTCGAACCTTTCTTGTTATCATTCTCATATAGATCATACCATTTCTGAAAATATACTGTTTTCCCTTGAGTTCTTGCTGTTTTAACATCTGCAAATCCATTTTCTTGAAGTGTTACTACAAGCAATCCATACCCGTCATATGAAATATTCACTCTTTCATCTCCTTTTGGGCTGGTTTTTGTCTCCCTTAGGCTTGTTATAAGGCTTATTTCTTGATTGTCCTTCTCTCTATCTTGGATAATCTTGAATTGCTCCTTGCGTTTTTCCTTCACCTCTTCTTCTTGAGATCCTTGAATCTCATTTGCTTTGCCTTTGTTCACAAGAGACAAATTTGTCTCTTCCTCTTTCTCATCATGTTCACTTCCTTGTTCACCAAAACCTGCAAACATACACTTAGAGTCATAGTTAGATTGAAAAAGTAGAGGTTCATTTTCCCCTCCTGGTGCCTCAAAAATTTGTGTTTCTTCTTCATGCATATTCACACTGATTAAGTCTTCCATGAGACCCTCATCTTGTTCTTCTTTCATCTCTTCTTCACCAAGCATTGGTCCTTCTTCTGGTTCACATATGAGGAATTCTTCTGCTGCCCCTAAGGACTGATTTTCATACCTCGTCTTGTTTCTAGCCTCTTCTCTCTCTCTCTTACTCTCTGAAATCCGAGTTTCCTCTATTCTTCCCTTATGAAGATCCTCATATTGTGCCTCATCCTTTTTACCATCAACTGGTCTAAAGGCCATTTGACCTTCTTCATTTTCCAACTATTACCTTTGTTTTGTAGCAGCTTCATTAGGTGATCTAGCCTTTCTCTTATCTCTTTTGTCTCTCTCTCCACATCTATCTTACTTTTCTGAATATCTTTCATTCTCTTTTCGTGACAATCCTCTTCTATCAAACCCTTCATCTTTCTATTCATGTCTACCTCTAGACTTTTACCTTTTCTCTGAGCTCAATATGCTCTTACCTCTCTTTCTTGTAGGTATCTGTATGCTTCTCCTTCTCCTCAGCAGGTACTCTATCACTCTTCAACTGGATACCTCACCTAAGCCTTCTTCTTAGTCTTTTGGTACCTCAATGATTATCTCACCCAAGCTCTCCTTGCTTGGTCTGTTGACAATCTCAGATCCTCACCTAGGTCTATTACACCCTAGTCTCTTGATCTTCTTGCTCAACACTTCAATGAGCAACACCTGCAATCTCCTTTATAAAAACTTCTTCAAGCCTTTAATGGATTTCAGGGTTTGTTCTTGTCAGCAATTCACTCAAGAACCTTCTCTTATCTCCTTGACTTAACTCTCTTTCTGGCCTTCTTCTCTTGCTGCTCACAATATTCTCCCTGTAATCATGATAAACTCCATTCCCCATAATAGCATTTACAAAGCAATAATCACAGAGCTCCACACACTGATACCAAAATTGATGCGTATCTTAGCTCTATTGGCCCTTAAGACTACTTGATTCACACTTAAGATCCCTCTTTATCTTGAAGGCATTACTACTTTTACTAGCTTCTCCAAATATTTGTTCTAAGTATCCACTCACTCTATATTCTTATAAGTTACCTTAGGTGCTTATATAATCACTATAACTGATAGCAATGTTCATATATCTCTGCTTTAGACTCCTTGGCAACATTGTTTTAGCTTTTATGAAGCTAGGATCCATACCTTACTCTCTTCTTATCTTCAATTTCTTAAATTTTATGTCTATGATAATAGATTCAACCTTATTAATGTATCTCAAACTCTTATAACTCTGTATTTAGGTCCATTGGCAAAACTCAGAAAACAAGTTTTAGAATGCTTAGACAAGGCTGAATTTTTGACAGTTTATAAAAATGCTCTCACAAACCTCTAAGATCTTGCACAAACCTCCAAAATACCTCAAAATATCACAAATGCAATTCTAAGCCTTTGTAGTATCAAGAAATTACCTTTTATCATTGAATTTCTTCTTTTACTGTTGACTGTATTCTTCCCTGTTTCCTCGAAATTTCTGTCATTAACTGCTCAAAAATTACACATTTTCAACGCAAACTGTTTAAAACCCGCTTCATAAATTTCCTCAAGACTTCACATACCAAATTTCAGATCAATTGGACGTGTTTTGCAGAAGTTATGACTTCTGATACGCTTCAGCACACACTAAAACAATGCTGTCACGGTTCTGAAGATTTCTGTCAAAGAGATATTTGTACACACTTGTCCTTTTGATCTGAAAATTCATGGTCCTCCTCTAAATGCCAGGGCAGAAATATGGTTTGAATTTAAAGGAATTTGGTCAGGCAGTTTGGGAGATATCCGATGCCGTAGCTGAAACCTGAGGCCTTTCAAAAGCTTATAAAATCCTTGTAATACATTATCAAGAGTTGGAAAAATTACAATATGATCCTAACCAAGTGCTTAATCCATTTTTTATGACAGTAAAGTGATTAGGAAGAAATTTCAAGACTTTGAAGTTTGAAGTCACTGCCCATTCATAACCCTTAAACGTGCTAAATTATACAAAACAGAGGTCTATATTATTATTGAACTTCATACATATTTAAATTACATGGAAAAACTCTTCCTATCTCGCTGTTCTACTGAATTCTTGACCGAGCATAGATGATTTACAATATTTTTGCTCCTTTTTCTCTCCTTAGGAAGCTTAACAAACCTAGATTTTCCTACTAAAACTCAACCATATTCCATAACAAAAGAGATTAGGATAAAATTTGTTGGTAATCTCCATCTCATGACCTTTTCAACCAAAGACAACCCACTTACACCTGATAGACTCCTTTTACTTGGTCAAAATTAACCATTTATCACTTATTACAAGATTTTTTACTCTTACACTTACACTTCACATGAGCACACCAATTTGAATTTGAACAAGGACGAAGGTGGAGGGGAAACAACTAGATATCACTCCAAACTATATAACCTCAACAAGAAACTTTCTCTCATGCAATTATGCTCCTGCATCAAGAAAACAATATCTCAATGCGAAAACAGAGTTTCCTCCATTAAACTGTATTTTTCTTACAATGTTCCTTCTCCTCTTTTCTTTTCCCTCAGAGTTCTCGTGAGGATCATCCTAACTAAGTCCTTGTTCGGGCCTTTTATCCCTTTCTCATTTACATTCCAAAAACCTAACTATTTTTCCACATATCCTCATATACAAAATTATACAAAAAGAAGTATTTTAGACCTCTAGTACCTTTTAACAACTTTTTACACCCCCAAGGGGTTACCTACAACATGTCTAGGCCCCTCACATACTCCCATTAACTCTTAAACCTTTTACACACACTTGTTTATGCAAAATGACTTCAAAGTATATTTGAAATTTGGTAAATTTCCCATTTGGGCGGGAAAACACAAAACCATCAAAATTTGGATTCCTAGAGCACTTGAAGGCTCATCAACCCACCTAAGACCCTATGGACACCTTCTTAACATGCTCAAGATGAAATTTTGTTGAAATGAAGTACTCTAGATGATGCTCCTGCATCATTTTCATAAATTTTTGTTATGCTTGCTGGAAACCCACATGGCTTCACCTCTAAAAGAGCAATTACAACTCAATTCACATCTTGGGGAAGTCAAAATAATGATCGAGATACAAGCTACATTGTAATCAAAGAGAAAATAAGTCAAAGTAGGGGGAATTCAACTACATTGGATTTATATACTCCATCATAACAAAAGAGACTTTTTCAACAGTAGATCAATAGATAAGGTTGAAGTAATGATCAACTTACTATTCAAAACTTAAAAGTAAAATTATTGTCTTTATTTTATAATTATATGATAATATGTTGGTCAAATGGATGTGTTATAAATTAGTTATCTTAACTTGTTAATTGTAAATTAAACAATTCTAGCTATAATTTCTTTTTATAACATGATAAGGTTGCAAGACGCTATCTAAATTGGAGACACAATGCAATCTCCAATTACACAACCAACACTTGACGCACCAAGGTTTCCATCTGCTGCTCTGTCAAAGTTTAGTTTGAAAAAACCTGGCTTAGGGGGAAGCCGTTTTGAATTTTCTCGTCGAATCTTGATTCCTATTGGGAACATATACTTGTGATCTATTAATAAAATATTTCGATTGTGATATTAATCAGTTCTAGTTTTATTTTAAATATGTTTTGGTTGGATGTGTTTGTTTTAGAATAATATATATTGGTTATACATTATGACTTTTATTGTTTTCAAATACAAATAGAATAGAAATACTTTTAGTATTAGTATTTTAAATTTATTTTATATGTTTATTTGTTAATTGTTCTCTATTTTAGAATTATCATATTATTTAATTGTTTATGAATTTGTATTTTTTAGTGTGATATTTATGTGTTTAAGTTTTTATTTGTTTGCTTCTACTTCGTATATTGTCATTGTGTATCATATTGCATATACGACCAGGGTTGATCATGGTTGTCAAAGTTACACATTAGGGTTGTGCATTGTGGGTCATGGTGTATTCGTGCATGTATGGCTAAGGCGTATCAAATTAGCATGGCATGGACATTGTTAATGAGCATCAAAGTTGTACGGCGTGTGTCCTTGTGTGTGTTGGGATCAAATGGAATGGGTTGTGAATAGTGTATTTGTGTGTTGAATGGTATGTGTAATCTGCATGGCGTGTATGTACAAGTGAGTGACATCTATCTATGCATGCCAAGTATCAATGTGGTGGCATGTGTCCTTTAGGAGTCATATGGTGTGCACATGTGTGATGGTGCATAAAATTTGCATGTGTATTGAGATTCTAATTAGTATCTTTGTTTGCATTACGGTTGTATGGCATTTAATGACATTAAGTTTCATGTTTTCACCAAGATTTCTGCTCATGTGCATTGAGGTTATTTAGAAGTCAGATGGTGTTAAGTTTCATGTTTTCACCAAGGTTTCGCACGATGCTCATGTGCATTAAGGTTCGAATGGGTTGCGTGTTGTAAGTTGCAAGACATTGATTGTTGGTATGAATTGGGATAGTGTGATTACATGTATTAGGATTACATTGCGTACACTGTGGTTGATGGGCATCATAGGGTGGTACTACGTGTATATGTGCTTCAAGGGGTTTGCGGGGTATGTGTCATCTATGAGTTAGATGGTGTGCACATGTTTGGTGGCATGTGCATGTGTACTGAGGTTGTAATTAGTGTTTTTCTTCGTGCATATTGCAGTTTCACGACATCATGTTGCATGACATTCCTATTGTCACTAGGGTTATGCATGATGCACTAATGTGTATTGAGATCAAATGTGTTGCATGTTATGGTTGCAAGGAATTTATTGTTGGTACAAATTGGGATAGTGTGCTTTGAGGGGTTTGTGTGGTATGTATCATCTATAAGTTAGATGGCGTGCACATGTGTGGTGGCATGTGTATGTGTATTGAGGTTATAATTAGTGTCTATCTTCGTGTGCATTGTGGTTGCACGATATCATGTTGCAAGGCATTCATGTCGTTAATGGGGTTGTGCATGATGCACTCATGTGTATTGAGATCAAATGGGTTGTGTTATGGTTGTAAGGAATATATTGTTGGTACAAATTGGGATAGTGGGCTTATGTGCATTAGGAATATATGGCAATGCATATGTGGTAAAATCAAAATTACATCATAGGCTGGTACTACGTGACAACGTGTATATGTGCATTGAGAGGTTTACATGGTGTAGTTCTACTTTCGTGACCAATGCACATTGAAGTAGCATTTTTTGTTCCTGCATGTTGATGTTAAATTAGAAATGTCATCGAGTTGTATACATGTCTTTAGGTTGTGAATAGTGGATTAGTGGACATTGCATAAACATGGTGTGTACGAGTTGCATCGTATACATGTACACGTACAAGTGACAACTATCCATACACATCAAGTATGAGTGTGATGGCATGCGAGGCATGTGTATATTTATATGTGAGGTTTGCATGTGTATTGAGGTTGTAATTAGTGTCCTTATGTGTGTCACAACTGTATGGCACTACACGACATCAAATCACCTAGAATTCATATTGTAATTAGTTTCCTTGCATGCATCATGGTTGTAAGGTTCTTTGCAACATCAAGTCACACTTAGTTCATGCTAAGGTTGTAATTAGTGTCCTCATATGTGTCACAATTGTATGGCACTACACGACATCAAGCCACATAAAATTTATGTTGAATTAATGTTGCAATTAGTGTTGTCATGTGTGCCACGGTTGTAATGCATTACATGAGATCAAGTCACATAGAATTTTTGTTGTTTTAATGTCGTAATTAGTATCCTCATGTGTGTCGCGGTTGAATGCTACTAGGCAACATCAAGTTGCATGTAACTCATGTTGTCATTGGGGTTGTATATGATGCTTTCATGTGCAATGAGGTCGAATGACTTGTTTGTTATGGTTCTAACATATTTAATTTTGGTACATATCCAATTTGTGCATTGTTTTCTCGCTCATTTGGGTTGCATGGCAAGTATGTCATGAAGTTAAATGGTGTGCTCGTGCATGTTAAATTTGTGCACAACATACTTGCATGTGTTGTGATTACATGGGACGTGCTTGATCGATTTGAATAGTGTGTTCGTGCATGATGCGCTTGGGTGCATTGAAGCTGTAACTAGTGTTCTTCCTGTGTATGTCGTGCTTGTATGGCACCATGCAACATTAAGATGCATGGAGTTCTTGTTGTCATTGGGGTTTTGCGTGATGTGCTCATGTGCATTGAGGTCAAATAGCTTCCGTGTTATGGTTGCAAGGCATTGATTGTTGGTGCACATCCAAGTTGTTCATTGTTTTATCGCACATAATAGGTTGTGTGGTAAGTATGCCATTGAGTGGCATGTGTGTCATTGAGTTGCATGGTGTGCTCATGCTTTTAAGGCTTGCAAAGTGTTCTTGCGCGTGTTAGTTTTTTGCTTTGTGTAAGATTGTATTACACTTGTTCTTGAATGTAATATTTCTCATTCATTAATATAAAGAAATTTGTGTTCATGTTGTGTATGGGCCTTTGCATGTGCGAGGTCATCTTTGTGTGTGAATAATTAAGCTGCGTGGTCTAAGACCTTCCTTTATTTGAACCCTCTATTTGCAAGTGCATCAATTAGTCTCAGAGTAAGATTTTAAGTCCTCTGAGTGAGTGATTGTTGTAGTTATGCTTTGCACATTTGTGAGTGGGTAGAAAGTAGTGTTGGCATATTCTGAACGTAGATTGTTGGCCCTTTGCATGCGCGAGGTCATCTTTGTGTGTGAATAATTAGGCTGCGTGGTCAAAGACATTCCTTCATTTGGACCCTCTATCCACAAGTCCATCAATTAGTCTCTCGGCGGGATTTTCAGTCCTCCTGCGAGTGCAAGATTGCAATAGTTCTATTTTCCACATTTGCAAGTGGGTAAAAAGTAGTGTTGGCATCTTCTAAACGTAGATTACTGGGTAGAAGGTATATGTTGTTCTTGTGTGAGGAAGTGGATATGGAACATAGAGGAATTCTTTGTTTGAATGAGAGGAAACAAACCACCCAGAGTGGTTGAGTTGTCATATCCAATGACAGGTCTCTATGAGAGATTAGAAATGATGGAAACTTGATGCATTTTTGGTTAGAGGGTCTAATGAAAGACTGTCTTAGAGCACAACTCGGATTTTAAGTCCCGCAAGTGAGTGATTGTATTAGTTCTACTTTCCATATTTGTGTGTGGGTAGAAAGTAGTGAAGGCATCTTCTGATCATTGCTTATGAGGTATAAGGTGTAGGTTCTGATCATTTCCTCTTCATTGGATGAGAGGAAATATACCACCTAGAGTGACTGGGTTGACAAAATTGATGAGAGGTCTCCGGAGTTGTAATGAAGGGATTGTCGTAGTTATGCTTTCCACATTTGCGAGTGGGTAAAAAATAGTATCTGCATCTTCTGTAGGTAGATTGTTGGGTGGAAGATGTAGGTTGCAATAATTTGTTGTTGTCTCTTTACCTTTGCCAATTGGAAAATTTTGCATCTCTATATGTATTTAGACACATTTGTGGCCAATAATAATTCTCACTTAGTTGTGCCAAGGTCTTGTTGATACCAAAATGACTAACTAGTTCTCCACAATGCTTCTCTTGGATCAAATTAGCTTGCAGTGACCTAGGTATGCACAACTTCCACGCGCCTTTAAACAACCATGCCTTTTGTAAGTAGTCTGACCAAGGCGCGTGAGAAATGCTCGTTGGTATTGCACATGCTCTCCATGCCTTCCAGAAATCTTCATCTTCAACGTAGTGTCCCTTCATTGAATCAAACCCCACAACTTCCACATGCATGTTGCTCAACAAGACACACCTACTTAACACATCTACAACTCTTTATGATTCATCTTCAATGTAGTGTCCCTTAATTGAATCAAACCCCACAACTTCAACATGCATGTTGTTAAACAAGACACACCTTCTACTTAACACATCTACAACTCTTTATGATTTCCCACTTCTGTGCTTCAATCAAAAGATTGACTCTGCAATAATTCAACCCATTTCATGTGCATTTGATTTAAATTACCTTGTCTCTTAATGAATTGTAGTGCTTGATATGGTATGGATAACACAAACTCCTTGGGGAACAAGTAGGACCGTCACATCTTTAGATCTTGCATTATGACATAAGAATACTGATCATAAATTGAATACTTTTTGCATGCGTCATTTAGTTTCTCACTGAAATAGGCAATGGGCCTACATTCTTGACTCATCCCAACTCCAATAGTTGTTCCACTTGCATTGTAATCAAACTGAAATACTTTGTGGAAATCAGGCAAAGCCAACATTGGCTGCGTTGTGACTTTCTTTTCAAGTTTTGAAAGGTATACTTTGCTTCCATTTCCCATGCTAACTCTTTCTTTTTCTCCCCACACTGCAATAGTGTATTTCTGCGTCTAACTTTCCTTATGTAAGTCGCATTTTCCTTGAATAAATCATTTTGGCTCATACGCTTTTTTACTTCATGTTTGCCTTTTTTCTATTTTTAAGTTGTCATTAGGTCCATAATAATTTATTATAAGTGCTTTTATAATGTTTTATTTTATTTTCGCAATTTATAATAAAATATTATAACTTGAAGTCTTCTATTTGATTTAATCCTTAGCCATTGGGAGGACAAAATGGGCTAAGGGTCTTCATCTGTGAAGCGTCCATGTTGACACTCTGTGATAAATAAATTTCTCTTCAATTTAGAGATATTTTGTGAGCTACCTAAGCATCATTAGGAATTGGGAGACACTCTACTATTGCAGACATTTTGTGAGGGGAGCAGTAGCAGCTTGCTATTGGTTAACCTTGCAGTAAAGGGCTTATCCAAGAAAAATGTGCAGAGTAAGGGGCTGTTTAATGCCATTAAAGAGTATACTAATGATAGTTGGGATGAAGTACAACTTGTATTGTCTATTAGATGTCTGGTTATACCATTAACACAATACATATTAAGGACTTTGAGGTCGAGGTCTAGGAATTCTTGGAATTTGTGTGTTGATAGAGAAACAATGGCTATACTTGAGGGGGAGTATGATTGGATTCCATATGCCTCTTTTGCCTATTGGATGATCAGATTGGATGTGTTGATAGAGTAATCAAAAAATATGATTGCATTCCAAATGACAAGTTTGTTTACAATGTCAGGGAAAAAGGCCAGAGACGTCTTGCAATGGAATTGGTCCTTTGCTAGTTCAATATGTACTAGGGAACAGAGGCATCAGAGGTTAGAGGTCGATCAACAACCTCTCGTCAGTTGCCAATAGCAGGTCCACATAGATGATTTGGTAGTATTTCAGTATACTTCTGTTTTTAGAGTACCTATTTTTTCAGTGTCTCGGTGTGCTAAATAAACCCTTTTTCAGAATTTTGGGGAAGATTCATATTTTTAGTAAACTCGCTTTTAGGGAGCAGGAGAAAATTTCGAGGTAGATTCGAGGGATGGTTATCCAGCTAGTGCCAAGCTTGTGGATCTTGGAGATTCAGAATTCGGGCGCCCAAAGAGGAAGAGAAAGTCCCACAGAAACCCAAAGAGGAAAGGAACATTCCTGCATAATTTGGCTCGACACTACACCTTTACGAGGGTAAAGAGATAATCTATGGAGTTTGTTGTACCTGGTCTAACTAGTGCTTTCAGGAGGTGGTTCAACTTTTGCAAAATATGGTGTTACCCTGTGTTCACATTAACGGGGTGAAGTCAGAGATTAATAATGTTCACACTAAGGGGGTAAATATTAGGAAAATAATAGTAGTTCACATTCTTAATATTGTAATGTGAATAATTATGTAAATAATTATTCACTGTTAGTAATTATTTCAGTAATTAGTAATTAAATATTATATCTAATTACTAATTATTACATTAAATAATTACCGTACTAATAACTAACTGTGAATAATTATATTATATCTAATTACTAATTCTTACATTAACTAATTACCGTAGTAATTACTAACAATGAATAATTATATTATATCTAATTACTAATTATTACATTAACTAATTACCGTAGTAATTACTAACAGTGAATAATTATATTATATCTAATTACTAATTATTACATTAACTAATTACAATATTAATTACTAACAGTGAATAATCATTTAATATTGAATTACTAATTATTACATTAACTAATTACCGTAGTAATTACTAACAATGAATAATTATTTACATAATTATTCACATTACAATATTAATAATGTGAACACTATTATTATTTTCTTAACATTCACCCCCTTAGTGTGAACATTATTAATCTCTGACTTCACCCCCTTAATGTGAACATGGCGTAACACCATATTTTGTAGAAGTTGAACCACCTCCTGAAAGCACTGCTTAGATTAGGTACAAACTCCATAGAGTATTTCTTTATCCTTGTAAAGGCATAGTGTCGAGCCGAATTATGCAGGAATGCTCCCTTCCTATTTGGGTTCTGTCGACACTAAAATTTTCCTTCGTAATTTCTATTTCATTAATGTATGTATTAAGAATAGGATGTTGTTAAGTGTAATTACTAGTAGCGTCTGATAGAAGATAACGGTGCCGTCAGTACAATGCCGCCAATAATGTAGAGTACGGTAACAGTCAAAGTTCAATAGGAATGTTGTAAAAAGTAAATATTTTGTCGTAAGTGGTCCGGTAATGTTAAAATGTCAAAGTTGGGATAAGTAGAGAAGTAGGGTCTACATGATTAGGAATTAGAAATATTATATTGCTAATAAGGACAAGGACTGAGGTCATAAATATTTTGTGTATTTTATTTGTAAAAAGTCTAAAAATGTGGAACCCATGTGAAATGATAAGGTTTATCTTATCTTAAAAGATAAGCTTACATGTACAGATAAGAGTTAAGGTATGAAATATGATTCGTCAGAGTGGATTTCTTATCTTATCTTAGAGATAAGATGGATAAGCCTGGAAGTTCTATAAATAAAGAGGCCACCTCCCTCATTTAGCATAGAAGGAAGTAGTGAGAAATATTGTATGAAGTGTGTAAAGGAAGCCATCAGTTTAAAGGTGTGTTGAAGAAGTCATTAAGAGGTGTAATTGTAAAGTTTCTCCCATAGTATTGGTGGAAGGCAAGTGAAATCAATAACACTTGAAGTACCTCATGGGTGAGATTGTAACAATTTCATGTTAATATTATAATTTACTTTGATATTTCAGATTTGTCATCATTCCGTCTTATCATAGTCGATGGTATTCTTGTGTTATGTTTGTTGTTTTGTTTCCAGATTACATCCACCAAACTAAAGGTTGTGCATTAGTAAATAATTATAGCACGAAGAGTTCCCGGTGAAGAATTATCATAGTGCCGGATTGGTGATGACAGTTCCTATGAGATTTTCCCTTCCTCATTGGGCGCTCGAATTCTAATCTCCAAGATCCACAAGCTTGGCACTAATTGGATAACCATTCCTTGAGTCTACCTTAAAATCTTCTCCTGCTCACCAAAAACAAGTTTTCTAAAAATATGAATCTTTCCCAAAATTTTAGAAAGGGGTTTATTTAGCACACCGAGACACTGAAAAAACAAGAACTTTGAAAATAGAAGCATACTGAAACACACAACTAAAAAAAAGTTACCAAATCATCTATGTGGCCCTGCCATTGGAAACTGATGAGAGGTTGTTGATCGACCTCTAACCTCCGTTGGCTCCATCCTAGAGTACATACTGAACTAACAAAGGACCAAATTCATTACAAGATGTATCCGATCTTTTTCCTTGACACTGTTAACAAACCTATCGTTTAGAATACAATCATATTTTTTGCTTACTCTATCCACATATCCAATCCGATCATCCAATAGGCGAAAGAGGTATATGGAATCCAATCGTACTCCCCCTCAAGTATAACCATTGCTTCTCTATCAACACACAAATCCCAAGACTTCCTAGACCTCAGAGTCCTTAATATGTATTGTCTTAATGGTACACCTAGACATCTATTAGACAATACAACTTGTACTACATCCCAACTATCATTAGTATATACTCTTTAAAGACATTAAACAATGCCTTACTCTGCACATTTTTCTTAAATAAGCATTTTACTGCAAGGTTAACCAATAACAAGTTGGTAGTCTGAGGTAGGCGAATAGGTTAAAAAAGAACCTGATTGAACAATGAATATAACGAGGTGACTTCATAAATATATCCTTCAAAACCTCTCGGAACATTACAAATTCCTTGGACCTCATATGTAACATATGACATATTCCCCCGATAAAACTAGATCTGCCTGAATTTTCGATGTGGTTTCTCATGGGGTTGACATACATGCAGAGCTGAGGTAAGAGATTCCTCACCATGAACAACTAGATTACATATCCCCATTTCTTGAGCTCGGCTTAGAGCTTCAGCACTTTGTACTGGGTAACTTTCAATATCATTCCCCATCCAAAATAGCTGCAACCATCGGACCGAAAGACACTCTTCATCATAATTTTTTTGAAATGCAATACATGTAGTTCTGTGAACATCTGTAGTAACAACACGATAATATATGGACCATGGTCAGTGAGAATCATCCATCCTTTTATATAATCTTTAGAAAATTATGTGCATTTCACGTTCAGGATCAATCGCCATCTTTATCTCTTCCCAATCTGCTGCAAAACAAAAAAACTTTTGTATTTTGATGCGAAAATTCTCTATCTTGCTAGTCTTCAACTTGAGGATTTAATGCTCAAGTAACAAAATGTCTGTAATAGATTTAAACTAAATCTATCCGAGGGTTTAAGTGTGTCTCTCAGCTCTTGCTGCTACTGCTCCCCTCACAAAATCTCTACAATAGTAGAGTGTCTCCCAATTCCCGATGATGTTTAGGTAGCTCACAAAATATCTCTAAATTGCAGAGAAATTTATTTATCACAGAGTCCCAACATGGACGCTTCACAGATGAAGACCCTTAGCCCATTTTGTCCTCCCGACGGCTAAGGATTAAATAAAAGGGAAGACTTAGGTTATAATATTTTATTATAAATTGCAAAAATAAAATAAAATATTATAAAAGCACTTATAATAAATTATTATGGACTTAATGACAACTTAAAAATAGAAAAAAGATAAACATAAAGTAAAAAAACATATGAGCCAAAATGATTTATTCAAGGAAAATAGGACTTGCTTAAGGAAAGTTGGAGGGAAAAAATCATTTAATGAGGGAAAAGTTGATTGGTCATCAAGGGTGGCCATTTTGGGTCACAAGTTCTATAAAGGCAGGTCGACTTGCTTTTGAAGAGAAACAGTTGATTTTTTTATCTTATTGCTATTTTTTGTCTAAAACTTTCATGTTTTGTCAATTTTTTTTATAAAGACGAAACCCTTTAGAAATATGCTCTTGAGAATGAAAACCCTCTAAGAGTTCAAGGGGATTCTCCACCATTGGGGTTTCCATTTTGTTTCATCGAATTATTAATAATTGTCAAAGTTTTTTCAGTAGTTGAAGGTTCAAGTTTGTAGATTTTGAATCAAGGGTTTGAATTAAATTTGCAGATGTGTTTTCTGTCATATTTCAGCCTTCTATCATATGGTGTTACCCACTTCTAGGGAAAGTTTTGAGGTGTTTAAAGGTGTTTTTTTGATCTGATCTAGGCTACTGCATATTAATCATATTTTATGAATTATTTTAGCCGCATTTCAGAATTGTTAAATGATAAAAAGTGTCATTTTTAAGGGCAGATTTTCTAGAATTATTCCAATCCATTGTGCCTCTAAAATTTTGGTTTTAATTCACATTTTAGTTTTACAAATATATTGGATTAGATCTTAGTGGAAATATTTTAATGTAAATGATGATTTATCTGAGTTTTCTTCCTTGCCTTAGTCACATTTTCTAGGTATAAATCATATATGCATTAATATTAAATTTTTTTATTATTATTGGTAAATAGTTTTTTGAAAGGGACTATACCCTTGTACACCAATGCTTAGAAGCCAAAATTGAAAGTTGAAGCACAAGATATGGATCAAAATATAGAAAGAACAAAAAAGCCTGACTGCAGAAGACAGTCTGCAAAGTAAGAACCAACTACCGACAATGCATCAGCAAAAAAACAACTGATGTACAACAATCAAACAACAATGGCATATCAACACCATTGGAATCAAACTGCTATCCGGCCAAGAAAAATGAGACCAATGTAACCCAGCCAACCAATAGAAGAGATAAAAGCCATCAAGGCGAAGTGTTACCCTTCAGAGTGGTAAATTTTTTCTTTTTACTGACCGTAACCCATCTTGATGGAGCCTTCGCGGTTGGAGAAGAAGACAAAGGAGTAGTATTTTCCTTAGTCACATTTGTCCCATTTGGGACAGCCATGTAGTTATCCTGAGAGAGATATTTATCATTTTCCATGCTGCCCTCAACAGCTTGTATGCTGCTCACAATTTGAGATTCAGTTTATGAGGCTGAAATGGATTCAATATTTGTATCTGCATTTGAATCTAGACCCTTTTTAAAATAAAAAATTAGGTGTTTGGGGAGTGCATCTTTCCACCAGTTACACTTCTCCTGTTGACGTTTTCCATCCCACACTCAGTAGAGGAGTGCCCTAAGCAAAAGCACCTTCTACATCGAAAAGGAAGACCTTCATAATCAAGAGGTTGTGACCAAGTTCTGTTTCGCACTCTAAGATCTATGGTTGCAGGTAGATTTTTATCAGTGTCAAGTTCCACCAGGATTCGAGCATAAGTAGTATGGGTGTAATTAGTGGTTTGAGAATCAATATAGAGTGTAGTTCCCAAGGCATTGCCAATGGATGTCAAACAGTTATGACTCCAGAACTGGAGAGGTAAATGGGGCAGCTTGATCCAAACAGGTTTCCATGAGAAAGATTCTATGAGTGGGTTGAAGGATGGAAACCAGGGTTTAATGATCAAATATTTAGATTGGCAGGTCCAAAGTTTGGAAGCAATGATGTTTCTATCAGCTATTAAAGAGAAAGTTACAATAAAAATACCTTTAGTGCACAGATACAAGTCTAATTTTCCAGTTAAAATTGGAGTCCAGTGCTTAGAGATCCACACATGAAGAATAGGAAGGCTGGGCCATAGTCCCCCGAATCTACAAATCAGAGCATGCTCTTTGTAGTAAGTCGTAGAGGAAATGACCTCTTCCCCAAATGTAATAGATGGGGTAACGTCTGCAAGTTTCATGGAAGATTCCTTGCCATTTAAAACGTTTTTGAAAGATGACCCAATATGGCCGCGACTAGCATCTCTGTCCAGTTCCAATTTGTCCCGAACTGAACCTTCCAACATAGGTTTTAAGTTTCCAAAACTAGGCGTAGCCACAGGAATACCCCCGGATGGATCTTGTAGTAAATCACGGCTAGGGTTTGCGCCGTCATTCCGAGGTAGAGGGCTCCCTGCAGTGAAGGCAAGGTCGATCCACGACCAGGGTGGATTCTCAGGCCCCACAGCCGTGTTGCCTCCATCTCCCTCACCTGTCCGCAGATTTCCTGCCGAATTCTTGCGCGAAACGTCAGATTTAGGGTTCACATTTTTGGTAGAGGCCAGGGCTCGGGTAGACACCATGGTAATTTCTTATCTTACAAGAGATTATAGAGAACTCGTGCTTTTTGGTCTAACAAATGCTACTTGCTACATCTTTAAAAATATGTTTTTGGCAAAGGATTTGCCTCAAATCTAAGTGGAGCTCAAAATTGTCCTTTGGGGGACACTACATAGTTGCAATCCTCGATTTTCACCTTCAGGAAAATTCCCACTGAATCTCACATCCGATGTGCCCTTGGTGAGATTGGCTATGATCTCGATTTCTAGATAGTCCTGTGAGCATGTCTATATGTGGAGAGAATGCCATGTGCGAAAGATGGCATGTGTAGAGAATGACATGCGTGGAGAAGAGGCCAACTTCATGGCTTCCCAACCAAAGTTGCATCCCTAGCGCCCTAAGGCTAGATCCAAGGCATTTACCAAAGTGCTCTTCAAAAATCGTTAGAAATGCAAGTGGCCATCATTCACCAACACCCACATTGACTAACACCTCACTCTCTCCAGCATGCCCTTGCACACCTTAAGCAGCCCCCATGAGACACAAGTGGACCCGCTTGGCAAGCAAAAGGAAATTTAGCTAAGTGAGCTATAAGATGAAGGCGCACATTGGAAATTAGTTTGAAGACATGGAATAAGCCCCCTTCCTGAAGTCCATGAAAAGGATGTTGCAAAACATAGAACGCGCCTAGCCTTAAGAAATGTTCTTAAGGCACAACTTTGCAGAACTCAAAACACTTTTCTTACCCTTGCACACCATAGAATGCACCTAGCCTCAAGAAATGTGCTCAAGTCACAAATTTGCAGAACTTAAAACACTTTTCTTGCCCTTACACACCTTAGAATGTGCATACCCTCAGGAAATCTGCTCAAGGCACAACTTTGCAGAAATCAAAACACTTTTCTTATGCTTGTAGAACTCAAAATGCGAGCGGCCATCATTCACCAACACCCACAATGACCAACACGTTGCTCTCTTCAGCATGCCCTTACACACCTTAAGCAACCCCCATGAGACACAAGTGGACCTGCTTGTGCAAACAAAAACAAATTCAGTGAAGTGAGCTATAAGCTGAGGGTGCACATTGGGAAGCAATTTGAAGACATGGAATAATCCCCTTTCCCAAAATGCGTGAAAGGGATATTGTGAAACATAAAATGCACCTAGCCTCAAGAAATGTGCTCAAGGAACAACTTTACATAACTCAAAACACTTTTCTTACACGCACCTTATGGTATGTGCATACTCAACACACTAAGTAGCGCATTCACTCACTTTGCACGCCCAACAAGCTACTCTACAAGCTTGGGAATTTCTATGTTCCTAACAACCCACTTTGACAAAAACTCATTTAGGAGGCATACTTCACCAATATTGTAAGGAAAATTTGGTGCGACCAAGAAATAGGTTGCGCTTTAACAACAATTTTAATACCCTCACATGCACACAAACATTGAGTGCCCTATTAAATCTTGCATTCCTTATTGCATCACAAAGCCCACAAACATGAAGCTATGCAAGGACACTTTGGCATGACCAAGACATTACCGACACAGTTGAGTTTAGTCAAAATTTTGTAAGGATCAATTGTGACAGTCGAAATGTAATTCATCTAGCAAAGAACCATGAGTATCATTCAAGAACGAAACACATTGATGTTCAATACCATTTTGTAAGAGAAATCGTGGGAGAAGAAGATACTATTAAGGTGGACATTTAGGATAATGTTGTTGAATCTTTAACTAAGGCTGTGAGTGCTGAGAAATTTTATTGATGTATAAAATTGATGGGCTTAAATTCCCTAAGCTGTTGACTATATGGAAGTGTAGCCCCCTTTTGCAACAAGTGGGAGAATGTTAAAATATGTTTTGTATATTGTATACTGTATACCTACGAGTATTGTAAGAAATTTTTTCGGAATCCCTATTTTTCTGAGAGTATAGATATTTTATTTTTATCTATACGTGTATATGGGTGGTGTCATAATCCATTAATTATGGGGAACCATTATGGGTTGGTTTTTAGTAGCCCATGGTTTTGGTAGTAGCTCATGGTTTTGGTACCCATTGTATTATAAAACCGCTTTGACGGTTTCCTACTGAGTTGTTTACATATAGCTGAAGATGTAGTAGGGTAGAGCAGAACTTGGAAGTACATTATTATATTAAAAATGATTGAGTTAATACAACAAGAGAGAAGTTATTGCCCAGAGTTTTTTTTTGAAAGGGTTTCCCAAGATAAATCTTGTGTTTTGTCATTTGGTTTCTTTGTTTGTCTTGAATATTTTGTTAAGTATAGCTTCTTGTTTATTAGTTTATCAGATCCATTCACTTTAGATTATAAGCACCTGGAAAAATACTCTCTTCATATGTGTGGCTTCCAACAAGATCACCTGAAGGCTCTTGGACCTTTGACCCTTTGCAATTTTGATTTATTTCCATTCTTAGCATAATGAAGACCACCCATTTGTCGTAATTTACTATGGAGCATCAAGCTTGCCCCGAGGTACTCTTTTTCCACAAATTTCTTATGAGCATAAATCTGAAATGGCATGATAGAAAACAACAAATCTGAATTACCCTCATACCTTTGGTGGTTTTGATGAGAAATTGTTGTTGCCTTCTCCTTATCCTTTGGAAATTGAGCTTCTTCAACACCTTGTAAATCTGATTTTTCTTCAAACCCTTGTGTCTTCATGCTATTGTCCGGAGAATCCGCCAAGATTTCCACTTGGGCAAGAGTGTTGGGGGTTTTTAGGACTCCAAGGGCTGCTCCATCTTGGTATCCAACCGCTACGATATGTCTTCTTCCTTCTTTACCTTAGAAAGATGGCCATCCTCTCCATCATGTAGCTGATCCATCACATGCTCTTTGAGTTGTTTCTTCATGAGGGAAGGGTTTTGCTAGTGTTACCTAAGACTCCGGGATGGCAGTAGGACAGGATGGGATTTTTTTTTCTAAATTTTGGGGACAACGAGGGGATGATGATGGGATGTTTGATAACAATATATATAAATATTTAAAATATAAAAAGATAGTGACTAAACTATATAAATATGCTGAAATAAAATCAAATAAGCTGAAATAAAATTTAAGTTATAAAACCATTTTGATTGATCAAGTGAAATAGCTGATATTCTTATCATTAATCTCAAATTCATATCATTAAAAACATTCTTGCTCTTGCCTTCTTCATCTTTCTCTTTCTTCTTCTCTTTGCTCACTTTTCTCAAGTGTGAATATTGAATGTGATATGGAATGAGGCCATAAAGTCATTCTATAACTTAGAATGTCACTTTTAGGGTTAGGGTTAGGTTAGTATGTTTATTTTATGTTATTATTACTTTACAATTAAAAATAAAGTGAAAAAGTTTTTTTGTAAGAAAAAAAAGTTTTAAAATTGGTGTGACGTCAGGGACATCTGGACAACCCCGAGATGTGCCTCAACCGTCCCAAGGATTTCCAGACATCCCCAACATCCCTCTCCTGTCCCAAACATCCCCGGGACGTTTTCTGGTTTCCTCAAATGTCCCTAGCACATTTCCTTTGCAATTCGATAGTTTGGAAACATGGAGGAAACATTTCCTCCTTGTTTCGGCATTCCCAAAACGTCCAGGGTGTTTAGGATCCATAGGATTTGGGGGGACATGCCCCTGTGTAACATTGAGTTTTCCCTACTAGGGTGGAGTCTTTTCTGCGATGGCTTCTTGGTGTGGTTTTTTTCTTAGGCCTTGTGCCAATGCCCACTCTCTTGTTCTGTAATTCCACGAATTCCTCAAAGGAAAGTGTGATATCCCTTTTAGGGACAAAACTTAAAATTAAGGAAATTAGCTCAAACCTCCAAAATAAGCAAGTCTATTTTTTATGACAACAATTAATAAAGGACCAGAAAACACTCTCAAACCCTAGCGACTAAGAGAGAGAAATCCACCAAAGAAACACTCAAAAATTCTGAGAAGTGATTTCTTGGATTGCCCTTGATTTTAGAAGCCAAAAAATGTAATCAAATCATCAAACTAAGAATTTTGGAATTTATTAAGGCACAAAAACAATTGAAACTTGTAAATTCAATAACTCTTGGAATACAAGGAGTCTCCACACAAATGAATACTCAAAATGACCATAAAAATACCAACAACCAAATGAGACCAATATCATAATTTTCCAACCATGCAAACCCTCTCAAAATTGATCCCGAAATCTCTAAATGAGTAGATAAAGCTGAAAACCATTCCAAAAATCACCAAAGTGGAGATTCCAACTTTGTAAATTATGCCAAATTAGAATATAAAATCAGATTTGTAATTTGTCCCCTAGAAAGCACTCAAACACAATCAAACCCCAGTTGCTCTAACTAGGAATGGCTCTAAAATGCATGCCAATGATTGTAGATAATGCCTTTGATCCTCCAACACTCAAATCTACATAAATGTTTTCAATAATTATCCACTCGAACCAAGGACAGAGGGTTTTTGTCCTCTAAACAGCCACTAGAAGGGTTTTTGCCCTCCTAGGAGAAGTCACACACTTGAATTTTCGTTCAAGAGTGGAGAAAAAGGAGCCACTAGCTCACAATGCTCAAATAGAAAAATGCTCCAAGATAGATCCTTCAAATGAACTCTCTAATCTTCTTTTATAACCTCTTTTTGGCACCAAAGCTTGGAATATCAAGGTCGACCCCTTAAAGTATTCTTTTAATCTTTAATTGACTTTTAAAGTGCATAAAACCCTTAATTGGCTATATGGTGACTGTAACAACCCTTAATTGCTCCAAGTTTACTTCCAAACAATGAGCACTGGGTATTTAAGAACTCCATATGATGAATCTCCTCATACCAAACTTCAGCCCACATGTCCCTCTTCCTGCTATGGTTGTTATATTGTGTTTTATTGCTTAAAAACTGAATTGTGATGACTGGAAATGATTTAGCAACAAACGTACATACCTTGGTTTTGAATTGTGTGCCTAGTAGCACTCTTGTGACTATCATGGCAGCTAACAACAAGTCAATGCAGCCTGTATATTTCTTAATCATGTGAGAAATAAAGATGACCTCAGCATGGTACCTTATGTTAGTTATTTCCCAATCGTCGCGTGAGTGATGGCTGCCCACAAATTCAGTCATATTGTCCCACACATAGATGTACCTTTTCATTTCACCTTCCCAAATCAAAATATTAGTCCTTAGAAAGAACCATGTATGATTCCCCATGAAAGTTCCTTTGATGTGTACAATAAGGAACTCCCTAATTATACGAAAGTTGAAGTTGAGAATTCTATAATTCTTTCTAGCATGCTTCCCATGATAACCATGATAACAAAATGATGTAGGAGGAAACAATAATTTTGAAATAATCTCATACCTGGGGCTACCATCAATATATGCTCACCATCCAACACAAACCTCTTGAACTCCACATCCCTCCTTTTGATAAGAAACTGAAAATCTACTTGCAGTAACAAGTCACATTCCATGTTGTTAGAACCCATGAGTAAATTTATATGACTCTTCCTAACCTTCCTTTCAAGAGAAGTACAAAAGATAGCTATCGTACCATAGATATCTACCTTTTTTCTTATAAGATGGGTACCAACACTCTCATGATTGGTGGCAATTTTTGCTCCCTTATATGCTATTATAGAAAACGTGGAACATCATAGAGCTGCCCCTTTTGCAAAATGTCATCTAGCAAAGAGCTCACTTGAGGTGTCTTATCAACATTGCCTTGAGGGATCATTTTCTTAAAAACACCATAGATATATAGCACACCATAGATATCTACCTTGTTTCTTATAGGATGGGTACCAACACTGTCATGATTGGTGGCAATTTTTGCTCCATTATATGCTATTATAGAAAACGTGGAACATAGATATGCCCCTTTTACAAAATGTCATCTAGTAAAGAGCTCACTTGAGGTGTCTTATCAACATTTCCTTGAGGGATCATTTTCTTAAAAAAATACTCTGAAATGTGTAGAGTTATTTTTGTATAAGACTCTTTTATTGATCACCATTTGATGTCGCTCCGGCCCTTGTTTCTTTTGCTCGCTTGAACCTAAAATTGACTAAGTATAAAGCTGCATGCGGAAGGCATTTATGTGTCTCTTTGGCACACTCGGGACATGGAGCGGAGAAGGGATGTTCACAAGCAAGTGCAGGCCCTCCACATGTCCTAGGCCCGATAAAGTTGCCCCGATGGGTTGAAAAGTCAAAAACATAACAGAGACGCACAAGCACTCCACGTGTCACCTGAGCACAAATTAAAATAAAGAGAAGGAAGGCCTAAAGCAATCACACGCCCTCCACGTGGCAGAAAAGGAACATCATCGACTCAAGGAGTGCCAGTGGGACAAATTAAATGTAAGCGAAAATATCAACAACAAGCAGTTGAGACATTGACCCAAAAATGAAAGATCTTGTAAGGAAATTGAATATTGTTGGTGAAAGGTCCTATTCTAGACATTGAAGCAAGAGCCAAGAAGATCTATAAAGGAATATTTCAATCAAGGAGTAGAGGGGGAGAGGCAATATAGAAAGAAAACAAACTAGAGTTGTAAAAAGAGGTTTTAGACTCAGTTATTGTATTAGCTACCCTTAGTAAGACTCTGTCATAGAAAGGATTTGTAATCTATGCCATAACGACCTTATGTATGATTTTCTCTATGAATAAAGAGTTCTTGTTCTATGCATATTAGCTTTTAATTTTCAGTGTCTTTCATCTTTCACTGTTGATAGTTTTTAGATTATTTCGAAGATCTATCATGCTATACGCCCTTGGGTTTTCTCTATGCATCTATCATATACAATTGGTTATGTTTTACACCTTCTCAGCCTCTGATAATCTTAGATACTTCTCAAAATTTTAGATCATGCTAAAACACTCTTCGAACTATTCTAAGTAGTTTCTCAGGATATATCTCTGTGTCTTTTTAGGATCTTTTTTGGCGCATTGCCTTAGTTTGTTTTATGTTTCCTTTTAGTTTTCTTCTAACCTTGTCTCACACCATAGAGAAGAGCCAACTTCTTTAAAATCTAGAGGTTACCTTAGGGCACACATCCCACTAACCTAAGGTATCCAACGACTCTAATGGTTCATCCGCAAAGATAATCGTCGACAGTTTTCTTGGCACGCTCGGTGGGACAAACATCTACATAGTTTGATACTCCATTATCAAAAATCTACTGATTTCAGTAGTGCTAAATTGGTCTGCTCTAGTCTACAAGATGAATGCAAACAAGAGCGAGGAAAAGGGAGGAAGGCGTGTTTGACTACTTACAGTTATCTCCACTGCGCAACAAAAGAGGTAGACATATCCAAAGATCTTCATCTCCTTCAAACCAAACTCTCTCAACACCTCTACCAGACCTATTTTAATGGCTCACCTTCAAGCTCAGCCTCGGAGGCAGTTTGTTTGATGGAATCAAGGGAGTCTGCTCATCCTATCCACACCCCTGGTGGCATGGAATCCTATTTTGGCTAATGCGTTAAAAGTGCTACCCAAATTTAATGGAGAAGACTTCAAAACTCTGGAGGAACACCTCCAAGACGTAGCAGAAATATGCATGGTACATTATATCAAGGAACAAGACATCACTTTACGGTTGCTAGCTGCTTCCTTCAAAGGGAAGGCTCTGGATTGGTACCAATCCTTAACTCTTAATACTATTGGCACTTGGGACCAGATGGGAAATGTGTTGGTAGCAAGATTCAACAAGAAAGGGGATAAATCATCGCTTCTACAACAACTTATCAACATCAAGAAAGGCCCACAAGAGCTGATGACTGATTTTAACACTAGGTTCCACAAAACATGGCAAACGATTCCTGCTCTAGCAAGGCCACTTGCAGGGATGGCTATTGTTTTTTACTTAAAATCTCAAAATTTGGATATTTCCATAATGATTCAATCACTAGAAGGGGACTCTTTACCACAAGCCTATGATATTGCTATCCAAGCTGAGAACAATTTAATAGATGCTGGGAAGCTCCCCCCAGAGCCCCTCTGCCAATATATCCTGAAATAGCTCCCCTTCCACAAAAATAGGTCCCGAGCTCTACCTAGGCTCCCACGTCCCTGTATAATTACCCATCCTCTCATTCGGCTCCAATTCCCTCTGCAACGTCATATCCCTTTGCCAATATATCCTGAAATAGCTCCCCTTCCACAAAAATAGGTCCCAAGCTCTACCTAGGCCCCCATGTCCCTGTATAATTACCCATCCTCTCATTCAGATCCAATTCCCTCTGCAATGTCATCATCTTCTTCTCCCGAAATGGAGGAAATGAAAAATATCCTTAGAAGCTTCTCTAGCGAGATAGTAAATCTTAAAAGGACTTAGGTTGTTTATCTAAGACAAAATTATCAAGGTGGCAGGCCTACCTATCCCTCCCAACATCAGAATACCCAGAGGTTGCAGCCTATGAAACCGTCTAACCAGATAGTCATGGTGCCGACACCACTCCAAACTATTCCACCGAATAGCGGAAGAGAAATAGTACCCGGGCAAAACCATTTGACAGAGGATCCCAATGCATGGTGCTTCCCTTGTAATATTTTCCCCATGCCAAGGGACTGTCCCCAAGGGAATTTACAACAAAAGGTAGCTAAACAAAGAGCAAGGGAATGTTATGATGTTAACACATCAAGACCTTACTAGTCTACAGGAGTCCAAAATGCTGCATTTGTTGCACATATTCAAGGGATGTATCTGGAACAAGAAGCTGAAATCACACCAGAGCACACACTTTTCTCTTGGATAGAAGGAGAGGAGTTTGTATTTACGAATGAGGCAGCTGCTCCCAAACCTGTACAATTTAATTACAACACTTGCTTCAAGAAAAGGATAACAGAGACAAATGCTCCTACCCCAAGCACAACTGGCAGGACGCAAAAGGATTCTCCAACCATAACGATCTCACAACTGACGGTTGTAAAAGAAAATCTGAGAACTATCCAAAATCTAGATGCCCCCTATCACGTGGTTCAAAGAATAAAGCACCAATCATCGTCCAAAGAATCACCACTTGGACTAATTAATGTGGTATAACAACTCAAGAAAGCGCCAACTAATGCATCTTTGTGGGATCTTCTGGGCATCTTGGAACAAAAGGAATTGCTCCAAGAAGCGCTTAAATTAAATGATGATCCGATCACCTCTGGAAAAGAGAGGGAGTGAGTAAAAGTAATTCGAGCCATGTCAGAGGCATTATTGTTAAATCAAAAGGGAAAGGTAAGTAAGTCAAGGCCCAACCCCTTCTTTATGACTCTTATCATAGGTAAGAAATTATTGCATAATTCCATGATAGACTTCGGTGTAGGCACTATAGTCATACCCAAAGCGATTGCAGATGCCTTGGACATTAAACATGAGCCCTTAAAGAAAGGAGTCATGCAACTGGATGACAAGTCCGTCCAAACCATAGGAGCTATCAAAGGACTCCCGTTGCAGCTCTATTCCTGCCCGAACATAACCGTTTCATAGGATATCGTGGTAATTTATGTTCTGCCAATCTTCAGACTGTGTTTCTCCCACGATTTCACAACTAAAATAGGAGGCTATATGTCTCTTGATTGGTCCCATTTGATTCTGCGGACCAAATATGGATCTAAGATGGTCTAATTAGAACCCCTTGCCAAGGAGCACCTCAGGATTTGAGGCTTCCCATGCTATGATCACCAGAGAAGAGGAATCATACATGGAGGAAGGTGATCTTCAAAGTGGCAGTCATCTAGCCAATCTTCCCCCATGTGATCCCTTCACGAACTTCAATTCCACTAGTTTGGGTACTTATGTCATTTTCGACGAGGACTCCACAATCCCGAAGGTGGTGAAAGGAAAGGATAAAAGAGAAGGGAATCCCTTCAAAGATTCCCAGATATGGACCCTACATTTCAATGGGGCCAAAAAAAAGAATGACTCAGGAGTTGGAATATGCTTGTTATCCCCAAGCGGAAGGAAGATGCTCTAGTCTTTCTGTTTTCAATTCTCCTGTACCAGTAACGAAGTTGAATACGAGACCTTAGTACATGGTTTGACCGCAGCACGAAAATAAGGCATCAATTAGTTGAGAGTCTTTAGCGACTCAGAATTGGTGGTGACATAGATAAAGAACACTGCTGCCACAAAGAATCTAAGGATGAGGTCCTATTGGCATCGGGTGTGGGATCTAATCGATGATTTTGAAGCCTTTCATATCAAGGTTATCCCCCAAGATCAAAATACAAAAACTAATAGGATGGCCTTAATTGGGTCGTAATTCAACCCATTAATGGATCTAATATCGAATGAAAGTACCATAAAATTGATCATCTGCCCTTCTATCCCTGATAACATCAATCATTGGCAAGTCTTTACTAGTGACCGACAAATTATACACTTCCTCCAACAATCTGACCAGTTTGCAAACCAACTCCAACCCAAGATTGATGAAGCATATGGAGATCAGATTATCCAATTGAAGATGAACAAAATTCCAAAAGGGTTGATAACCCTAAAGAGTCTTTTTGATTTGAATGATGCTAGTTTAGATTGAAGGAAGTTTGCAGTGATAAAGGAGGATTAAGTTGAGATGGAAGTAACTAATGAGAGAAAGCTAAAGGTTGGGAGATTAGTCACTCAGAAGGAAAGGGAGAGGCTTGTGGCTCTATGTCATAAGTATGATAAGGTGATGGCTTGGACTTATGATGATTTGCAGCAATAAAGGATATCATCCAACACACCATCGACCTTGAAGAAGGGACTAAGCCCATGCATAAGAAACAGAGGCCCGTGAACCCAAAAATAGAATCTCTCATGGCTGAGGAACTGAGAAAACTACTAGAGGCCAACATAATCTTCCCGATCAAGCATACAATGTGGGTCTCCAACCTGGTTCCAATAAGAAAGAAAAACGGCAAAATCCGACTCATTGTAGATTTTAGAGACCTAAATAGAGCCTCCCTAAAAGATCACTACCCTTTACCCTCCATGGAGCAGATATTGCAGACAGTGGCAGGCTCTGAAATGTTTTCTCTGTTAGATGGATTTTCGGGCTATAATCAAATATGGCTTTCGGAAAGAGACCAACATAAGACCACTTTCATGAAAAATGGGGAACATTCACATACGCAAAGATGCGATTTGGACTCACAAATGTTGGAGCCACCTTTAAAAGAGCCATGGACTTTGTGTTTGGAGAATTGATGAATAAGGTAATCCTCATATACCTAGATGATCTCACAGTATTCACCAAGACAACAGAGAAGCACTTCAACACCTTGGAAGTTGTGTTCAAAAAATCCCAAGAATTTGGGATATCTCTTAACCCAAAGAAATGTGTCTTAAGAGTGCCCCAAGGAAAACTTTTGGGACACATTGTGTCAAAGGAAGGAGTCTCCATTGATCTGGAAAGAGTTGAAGCCATCTTGGAGCTACCCCTGCCGGTCAATAAGAAAGTGGTCCAATCCTTCTTGGGAAGATCAACTTTGTCAGCAAGTTCATTTCAAACTTTTCAGGAATGATCCACCCAATCAATCTCATGCTTAAAAAGGACCTTAAATTCAAGTGGACCATTGAAGGTCATCAGGCCTTTGAGGAAATTAAAGATGCTATTGCAGCCGCCCCGGTACTACGCAACCCCGACTTCTCAAAGGATTTCCTCATGTATGTATACGGGGTTAAACATAGCGTAACAATTGTAAAAACCTAGAAAGTAGTGTCGCAAGGAGAAGAACATCCCATCACCTTCTTTTCAAAAACTCTCCATGACTATGAAACAAGGTATGAATTTGTAGGGAGACAAGCTTATGCTATAGTTAAGGGTGTGATGAAATTCAGGCACCTTGTAACTCATAATAGAATCCAGGTTATGGTGGCTCACTCTAGCATTAAATAATATATAACGGAGGTTGAAATAACTGATAAAAGAGCTAACTAGATCACTAAGATCCTCGAATATTACATCGAGGTAAAACCTACAAAGCTTGTACGGGGTAGTGGCCTATGTCAATATCTAACATAGGACCCCATGCCCTTGATTAGCAACAAACCCAAAGAGATACTTTATATGCAGGAAAGTGAGCCAGGTAGCTGGGTTGCGAATAGGGTCCGCTTCATACAAACGAGGAAATATGTAAACCATCTCCCCTTAAAAAAGAGGAGATACTATAGGCAACAAGGATCAAATTTCACCATCCTTGACAATTTCCCTTGTAAGAGGAACTTTAATGAAATCCTACTCAGGTGCTTAGAGAATGAAGACGTTGAAAGAATCTTACGCGAGTTGCACCATGGGAGCTCGAGAGCTCATAAAGTTCTTGCAAAGAAGAATTTAAGGAGCAAACACTCCTAGAGGGTGCAGGTTTCCTGTTGGTTTGTCTTCTTTGGTTCTTTAATTTGCTACCACTCGTGAAGGGGAGGTCAAGACCGGAGCAATGTATAACTAGCTAGACGAGATAGGCACAATTAAATTAGAAAAGGGTTGGTGCATCGAAGTGAGCTTGATTCATGTTTGTTTGAGGAGCACAAGAGTGTGCGTCTCAAGTAAAGGCTTGACAAGGCCATGAGGTGGGTGAGCTGAGTGAGTCAATGAAGGTGTGGAAAGCAAGCAAGTGTGGTGGGGTGAAAAAAGACTTCAAGTGAAGCTACAAGAAAGGTGAGGTGACAAGTGAGGCTAGGTGGATTGAACAAGGTGCGGACCTTGCAAGTGCATGCAACATTGAGTGTTTATGAAAAGGGTGTGATGATGCGTGAGATGGATGCATGGCAAGCTAAGTGCAGATGGTCGGGCTTGAGGTAGGCCATTCTTGAGGCTTCCACTCGGGTGGTAAAAATTGAGGAGGGCATGATCGCGACGTATGTATTAGGCACATTGAGCCCCATTGTGTGCTAAGTTCTTTGGAGGGCTTACATCAAGCCAATTATCATATTAGGTCCGCATGTGTTTCCAATGTAAATGTGGAAAAGTCTTGTGCACATGCACAGTTGAACTTGGACTGGCATGTTGTTGGTGTGCTTGCGCTAGTGTGGGTTTCATTGGAGAAGCTTGCTTGCGAGAAAGTGCTTAGATGTAAGGATGACAAATGCAGGGAGATGGATAAATAATTAACAACCAAGTGAGGGAATAAAGGAGAATGGTTTGACTTGTTATAGCTCTCAGCACTTTTTTTTTTACTGTTTAATGCGAGAATGCCAAGAGTGTGCGTAGATGTGTGCAAATGTTTGTGGGTCACGTAGTGGACACATAGGTGGAAAAGTATTGGTCGTGCACAGGGAGTTGCTAGTTGAGAAGACACGTTGGAATATTGTTGAGCAGTTACATGCATGGTTGAACTTGGATTGACATGTTGTTGGGGTGCTCACACTTGCGTATGTTTCGTGGGAGAAGTTCTGTTGTGAGAAATTGTGAGGCTGGGAGTGCATTGGGTCTTTGGTGGGTTTGTATATGCACGAGCTCTCATCTAAAACTTGCATCTTGGCATGAAATGTTTCATTGCCACCTTCCTAGTTGCATAGGGGAAAATTAAAAGGAATAAACACATAGAGTTAGGGGGACAGTGCATGGCCTAAATTTATCCATGCAAAATACTTAGATACGGAGTTAATAATTTGTAAGTGAAGTTCTTTGAGTTCTTCAAAGTTGTGCCTTGAGCACGTTTCTTGAGGCCTAGGCACATTCTATGTTTCGTAACCTACCTTTTGCGTGCACCTATAGTAGTGGACTTATTCCATGTCTTTGAACCACTTCCCAATGTGTGTCCCTTTCTTATAGCTTGCTTGACTAAATTTGCTTTTGCTTGCATGAGGGGGTCCACTTGTGTCTTGTTGGAGAGAGTGAGGCATTGGTCAATGTGGGTGCATCATGGGAGGACTGATGTAGAAAGGTGAATGATTGGTGTGCATGCTTCTTGTGAGTTTTTCAGAACACTTGGTAAATGCCTTGAATCTAGCTTTGGGTGCTTGGGATGTGAATTTGGTTGGTAAGCCACTACCTCAACCTCTTCTCTACTCATGAGGGGGTCCACTTGTGTCTTGTTGGAGAGAGTGAGGCGTTGGTCAATGTGGGTGCATCGTGGGAGGACTGTTGTAGAAAGGTGAATGATTGTTGTGCGTGCTTCTTGTGAGTTTTTTTAGAACACTTGGTAAATTCCTTGAATCTGGCTTTGGGCGCTTGGGATGTGAATTTGGTTGGTAAGCCACTACCTCGGCCTCTTCTCTACTCATGCCATTATTTACACTTGTAGAAACAATCGTGAGGGGGAGGTCAAGGGGCCAAGCTTGTAGACAAGCTCATCAAGTGTGGGATTTAGTGGGACTTGAACGAAGGGGGAAAATCAAGGATTGTGACTATGGGTCATAAGGGGTGCAAATTTTTTATTTTTGTAAAGGTGACCCAAAAGGTTTTGCAGTTCAATAGTTGTCTCTGTCTCGGGTACACAACTTAGATTGGATTTTTGCTTAACCAAGAGATAGAGAAGACACGAATGAACTCCAAAATTTCAACTAGTGTTTGTCCATTAGGCCATGGAGTCAACATATTTCTCTTTTGATGTGGTTAAATAATGCTTATTTGGATACTATTAAAAATATCGGGGGGAGAAAAATGATACAACATGGAAACCGAAAAGAAGGAAAGGAAACACATGACAAGACGAAATGGAAACAAAACAAAATTCCTACATTCACCATGTACATGTGGGGGAAAACCGACTTAAACTAGTGATACAACTTCAAATTCTACTTGTTTTAGGGAAGTTCCAGATGGGTGTGGTGAGGTAGGACGGATAAAATGTATTGTCGCCATAAAATTGCCTTATCTTTAATGAGCCTCTCCATAATGAATTGAACTTCCCGTGCATGCCCATTAGCTCATGTCTTTTATCCCATAACTAGACAAGATCGCCTACTTTGAAGCCTCTCTGTCTAGCCTTATAAAAGAGTTTCTTTATCCTCCTTTGGTGTTTAACAATTCGATATAACACCTTTATTCTTTCTTCTTTAAGCCGAATTAGTTACATGATTATTTTTTCAAGAGATTCTTGAAAAAATTCATATTTGATGGCCCTGGCCAATTTCAATGTGGGAGGTTCTAGAGATATGGGGGTTTCTATGTTGATTCTCTACAATATCTTGAAAGGAGTCATCCCAATGGCCTGTTAGGTGTGATATGGTCTACCCACAAAGTGTCAACTTGGCCATTACCTTGGGGGTAATAGTGCGATGTGTGGGCCAAAGATATCCCATTGTTTATCAGAGAAATCCATTATAGCTACTTGTGTCAAGTCCTCTGCATGTCATCGACTAGTTTCTTGATGATGATTACCAAGTTCTTGTTACTTGACTCAACTTGGCCATTACCTTGGAGGTAATAGTGCGATGTGTGGTCCAAAGATATCCCATGGTTGTAGTAGAAATCCATTATCTTGGAGGATGAGAAGAAATTGGAAGCATTATCCATCACAATCTTGTGTGGCACACCAAAACGAACGATGGTACTTTATGAAATTGCAAACCACCTGTGACCTAGTGTGCTTGACTAGGATTGCCTCTATCCACATGGTGAAGTAATCGTTCGTGGTCAACACGTGTATGTTTTGTGTTAGAAGATGGTTTGAGGGTGCTAACCAAGTCTAGTCATGATTGTTTGAATAATTCATCAATGACCACTAGCCTTGGGGGGAGGGCAGCTAGACAGGTCCTTCCCACAAACTAATGGTAAACATCACACTTCATTACCCATTCCGCAACATTGTGAAATATGGTTGGCCACTAGTAAGGGGCCCTAAGGATCTTGTGAGACATTACAGTTTACGAAACCCCCCTGTAGGCTTGGTTGTAGAAACCTTCAAAGATCCTTCTCTATTGCTCTTTGTCTACACAATGTAAGAAGACCCCATCACCTCTTTTGAAGATGGTGTTGTCCCACATGATGTATTTGGTTGCTTGTAAGTGAAGGGTCCTCTTCTCTTTTGGAACAAGATGTGTAAGAAAAACACGATATGTGAGGAAGTATGTGATGTTTGAACACTACTCTTTCTTAGTCTAGATGAAAATAAATGTGAGGAAGTATACGATGTTTGAACACCACTCTTTCATGGTCCAGATGAAAATAACTATTCACTCTGCTCTTTCAAACCAATATCTGGGAGTTTTTTAGCAATAAGCTAACATATATCCACGACCTGGAACCAACTGAATAGGCCTTATTTCAAGGTTGTATTCCAACACTTTGGCAATCCACCTACCCCATTGAAATCCCAGCTCCTATGTTAGGATTCACTTAATTTCCATTTTTGGGACCTTTACTACTATATGAGAGTTGAGGATGTAGTATCTAAAATGCTTCACCACCTTCACTGTTGTTTATGTGTGTTTCTCAATCTAGGAGTACTTCAATTTGTTGTCTTTTAGGCTGCAAGTCATGAAGGCTATTGGTGACTCGATTCCTCCTTAGTTTTTCCTCCTATCAACTACATGACACTTACATTTTTTATTTTCTTCTTTTTCCCGCAGAAGGTTGTTTTCTTCCTCCTTTTATAAGGCTTCCTTGGAATCCTTTTCCTATTTTTTCTTTTTCTCTTCTTCATTCTGTGTAATATACTTATGTGTCAACTTTGTCCTTCTTCAGCTTTTGTTCTTTTCCTTCTGCATGCTTTGTAGTTTAAGTGTATTGCATTGGAGCTTGCCCGTATGACTTCCACCTTAGCTTCTTTGTTTTATGGTTGTGCACTTGGTTGATGTGCCGATATAATCCTCGAGGAGCTTGTCTGCATAGGAGGTGATGGCGAAGGGGAGCCAGTTTCGACACTCTCTTAAAGTGTTGGCTTAGGGCTGGTGATCTTTAGTGTCTTATGTGTTTTTAATTTATAACTTTTGGTTGTGTGTTCTTCCCTCTCCTGCGTAGGTTTGTTCTTATTGGGTGTCCTTTAACCACGTCTTCCACAGAAAAAGATTCTTTTCTAGTTGTTTAGACTCCCTAACCTGTAGCCTTAAGCTCCTCTTCTAAGCATGATCTATGCAAAAACTTGAATGGTCTCTCTTGTTTCTCAGAGGTCTCCCCTATCCGATCTTTTGCACTTTAAGGGAGTCACACCTATCTCTTCTTCTTCCTTGGTGACATTGATCAATGGTTATTAAGGCTATGCTTTCATATCTATTTCAGCGTCTTTCTAGTCTTTCACAATATTGCGCAAAAGTTGTTCGTGTTACATGCCCCCGTTTGATTGTTATCATCAAGGAGTGAGGGAGAAGTGGCAACTTGATCATTTCTCCGTTAACTTTCCAGCCTATGCGTGATATTTCCTGACATATTTCCATGTGTAACATTCTTGTGCCTTGGGTGTATAGAGTTTAGTTCCCATGTTCTCTATTGTGATTGTGCACATTGTCTTTGCTTACTTGGAGTTTGCACAAAATTGAGTTCAACAAACCATCTTGGAAGGCTTGGGTCCATTTCAATCTTGATATCCTCATGTTTGACTTGTGTAATAATCTTCTTTTTAAGTTTCTTCTCTCCCTGTGGCTACTTGGACATGCCCTCCTCCTAGCTGCCTACTCTTGTGTTGCTCACGCAACTGGTGTGGATTGGAACCTTCCTCTGATTGGTTGCATTGGTGCCTGACTTGTGCATACTATGTTGATTGTTTAGTTTAGCCTTCACAATGTCCAAATCTATAAAGAATGGAATTTGGTGAGTTTTGTTTTGTTTCTTCCCCTTTTGAGCAAAGAATGACCCCATGATGTTTTGTAATTGTGTACTTCTTTTGGTATTCTCGGGTTAGAACTCAATGTTTCTTTGATTCTTGCGAGCCAAATGTCTAAATTTTGTGTATCATCAAATGTGGTAGAGGGTTTTGATAGCACATACTACACAAAGCATTCGTGAGGATAATAGTTTTCCTCTACCTCAATGATTTCCTCCGATGCTCTGCAGTGCATGAAACATAACAAAAAAACTAGCCATTGGTACATGAATGTCTTTGCTATGGACTCTACTACCTTGTTTACATTTCCATTAACTCATGCCAAATACTCTAGGTAGTTAATGTCCTCATTTTGTTCCCAGATGTGCGTTGTAATGTCAACTGTTCTCACTGAGGCTTGTTTGCTACCATGTGAAACTTGCCAATATCTCTTAGATATAAGTTCAACCAAAATTCCAACTGACTAGACCACAATTGTATGGATTGGAATCCCTCTTCCTTTTCATAATACCAAATGCATTTTCCATCTCTTGCTTAACTGATAGTCTAGTAGAATTTTGCATAAGCATGGAGGTTCCCCTATTTAGTAGTTCAGTAGCTCTAGCTATTGTGGCAGTGTTGACAGGTACTACAACCTACACATTGAACCAAATTGTGTTGTTATTGTACTATTTCATAATGGGTTGCATGACCTCTGGATGGTCACACAAATATGGCAGCTTAGTAAGCCTTTCTATATTAGTGCCTTGCTATGGGTCCTTCATGACCGTTTCCCCCCGTTGCTTATGTGCATATTGTCAGTCTCTCTCCTTTCAAGAATTGTTGTAGGTCATGGTGTGGTGGATCGCTCCATCTTGTTTTCTTGGGCATGGCATGAATAATTATATCCTCCTCAATGTCCTCAAGTGCAAAAATGTGATCCCATTTTCTTCCATCACAAATTAAACTATAGGTTTGATTGGTCAAGTAAAGGGATCCTTCATATTTGATTTCTTAGTCTGAATGCCTTTCTTCCCCAGTATTTACTTCCGCTCTTGCTTGTTTTGGTATTGATATTTCTTTGCTCTATCTCTTATGTGCTCATAGACTTAGTCACAAAATTGTGTTTTCACCTTACCATTCTCTCCCTTACATAACTCTTGCCCTCGATCTCCTTGTGCTTCCTTAGTCCTTTTCTAATCATTTGTCATTTGATCGACCACCTTAAATGTACTTATCTATTGGATCGGATTGCTTTTAACCTTGCCAATGTCCTTAATTAGTTCATTTACCGTGAAATCTCTTAGATATGACCTTTTTCCCTTTTTTGCAATCTTCCAACATACGTGAAATCAACTTTCTGATTTATTTTGATTTTCGCTCACCTCCAGTCTTCTTCCATTGCGCAATGTTTTTGGACTTAATAGATTTTGACAACATCCTTTGGATCCATATCACAGATTCAATCATCTTGACTGATTAAGTTACAAAATATGTGAACTTTATTTTTTCATTGCTCCTTTATAATTAGGGATTGTAGGCTTTTTGAGCCTACTTCCATTTATTCTCCCAGGCAGAACATTCCTTGTAATATCCCCTTTTTCAAGTGAGTTCTCTATGGAGGACCTTATGCCCATTACTCTTCGCATGGGCATTGAAGAAAGAGAAAGGGAGGGGAAATTGCCATGGTTGTAAGTGTTATACTTTCATAATTAATTATTTGATTTACTAATCATGGCATTGGAGTGGTTCGATTAGGTGGCGGAAGACTTGTCAAACAATGCAAGGAGGATTTCTATTTCTTGTTCGGTCTTGTGGGAGGCCTACATGGTGACTTTAATGTTCTTTTCCTTCATTAAGAGGTTGGTAAGCCTCTCTAGAGGATTCTATTTTCCCATTGACATTTTCAAGGCCTATATAAGGCAGTTTGACTTGTTAGAGGAGGATTATGCTATTTTGGATATTGAATTCTCTTGGAGGTGGGGAAAGTAGCTTCTCTTCTTGCCATTAAGGATGAAAACCTTTGGTCGCCTATTGAGGAAGACTTGTTAAAAAATGCAAGGAGGATTTCTATTTCTTCATTATGGAGGTCGGTCTTGTGGGAGGCCAACATGGTGACTTTAATGTTCTTTTCCTTCATTAAGAGGGGTGTAAGCCTCTCTAGAGGATTCTATTTTCCCATTGACATATTCAAGGCCTATATAAGGCAGTTTGACTTGTTAGAGAGGATTATGCTATTTTGGATATTGAATTCTCTTGGAGGTGGGGCAAGTAGCTTCTTTTCTTGCCATTTCTTCATTATGGAGGTCGGTATTGTGGGAGGCGAACATGGTGACTTTAATGTTCTTTTCCTTCATTAAGAGTGGAGTTGGCCTCTCTAGAGGATTCTATTTTCCCATTGACATCTTCAAGGCCTATATAAGGTGGTTTGACTTGCTAGAGGAGGATTATGCTATTTTAGATATTGAATTTTCTTGGAGGTGGGGCAAGTAGCTTCTCTTCTTGCAATTGAAGGATGAAAACCCTTCCTTGGTCACCTATTGAGGACGAAACCCTTAAATAGGATCACACTAGGTGTAATGTCCCTTTTTGGGGGACTTTCGAAAATGACCCAAAACTGGTTATGAAGGACTAAAATCAGAACTAGGGCAGATTGTAAATCGTTGAAAAATCACCTTGAAACCCCTAACATGCTGCCAACACTTTGCTCCTAGGGTGGCAACCTCTTAGGATAAATCAAGCACACTTATCTAGGCACAAATCTCACTCAAACCTTAAGGAAATTTGCTCAAAATTGATGAGAAATAACCATCAATTATTAGATGTAAGAAAATTGATGTTTTGAAACCCACAAGTGCTATTTTAAGTTTATCGTGTAACCCTTCCACTGCAGATGTAAACAATAATTTCTAGAACTGATGAGAAATCAAGCACACTTATCTAGGCACAAATCTCACTCAAACCTTATGGAAATATGCTCAGAATTGATGAGAAATAACCATCAATTATTAGATGCAAGAAAACTGATGCTTGGAAAACCACAAGTGCTATTTTAAGTTTATCATGTAACCCTTCCACTGCAGATGTAAATAATAATTTCGAGAACTAAAATAACACTCAAACAATTGATAGAAATGGAAGATTTCACCTTTAGAAATTATAGAGAATCCAATCATGCATCTTGATCACATAAAAACCAACCACATCACCCAAAACACTCTTCCAAGCAAGTTGCTTAGGGCATAAATCAATTCTAACCAACAATGAAGTGTAGAAAACCAAGTGTAGCGTGGGGTATTACCCACACCAACTTCTCCGCAAGGGTTTTCTTCCTTGGGAGGGTCTCAATAAAGTATTTTTGTCCTTGAGAGAGATGGAAAGGGTGCTTAACAAGTAATCCTCCACAACAATATGAAAATTCACCAAAAGCATGGTTCATTAATGGCCAAGGGACCTCCTTTTATAACCATAAGGAGTGTTCTTTTCAATACAAAAATGATGGCTGACGCCTTAAGTAAAGTACTTTTAAAAATCTAATTAGTATTTGGAGCCGACATGCTCAGAATAATTTTATTTCCTAACTACTTAAGTTCTTCTATTGGAGCGCTAGGCTTCCCAATATGATACATGATAATATAAAAAAAAATTAACTATAAAAATGTAATTCAAATCTTCCCCTTGCTTCCTTCCATAGACTTATGGGGAGAAGAATGCGTTAACGTCTTCAAAAATCAGCCTTAAAAAGGGACATGACACTAGGGGATGAAAAACCTCTTTGTGCAAGGGTGATCTCACATGGAGGTCACATTGGAACTTTAAAGTGATTTTATGCAAAAAAAATTCATTTGGAGCCCTAGGCGACTTGTTTGGGGGTTGAGTTTAGTGCCATATAGGGCATAAGTTAGTGTTTTGAGTTGATACTCTTGTTCATATTTTATAAGGCTAGAATCTACATTTTAGTTATTTTTGGAGTAGTTTATCTATCATTTCCAGCCCTTGGTTTTTCCTGTATTGTTGTTGTCCTGAAATTAATTATAGTTAGGTGTGATCACTTATTTTCTCTATTATTTTGTTGTAATTTGGATTAATAAATATTTCTGTGGTTGAATTAATTATTTGGAAGCATTTTCAGCTCTTTTGCATGGTTGTATGTCATTCTGAAGTTCTTATACAGTCTGTTGCCCTAGGAAATAAAAATCAGGTCATTGCTAGGGCTAAGTGGTGGTATTGTTGACTGTTATATGGATTCCGTTACTGCCATAAATATTCAGATCACTCTTGGTTGCTAATGGCATTTTCACTTTGCTCCTATAGGTTTTGAAGTGATTGACAAGTTGCTGTAATAAAAATCAAAAGTTTTGACTGGGGTATGAGTCCAAATCCTTGTTTTATGTTTGATGCCCTAGAAGGAACATTATATTCCCTTATAAGTCATGCTACAATCATTCCTCGAGGGGTCATGTCATGTATGGTGTATGGATATTTCCATCTAATGTTCAATTTTGTTGGGTGTGATCTAAATTTGCTCTCATATACTAATACCATCTGTTCTGGGTTAAAATCTTTGGTGCACAAATTTCTGTCATGTCAGGCTTTCTAGCTGCTCTTATGTGTTTCTTGATTCCATTGCGCTACCTTACAATTTTCTTCCATTCTTTCCCAGTCGAGCAACTTGTTTTCAATTGACTCCTTATCTTCTAACTTGGTTATCATAGCAATGTGTAAATGTGACCATGTATTCCATCGACATTATTGCTTATATTCCATAAACTTACCGAAATGGTATATGTCCTATGCTGCACTTATAATTTATCTTGTATGCCCAAATTACTGCAAGAAAGACAAATTTTCACTTTTAGTTCAAACCATTTTTGTTAAACAAGAGGGTTTCAAAGGCAACCTAGCCTTGGGATTTTCGAGGTCTACCACATTAGAGATGCAGATATTAACACAAATATCAACGGAAAACAAATTCCCAAAAACCATGGAGGTGGTGAGGTTTGCTGGGAATAACATTAAAACTATAAATAGTCTGCAAATGAAGTTGAGCGGTCCACTGATTAGGTTTTTGTATTAGGAGGGTTTGAGCTCCCCTTGGATTCACACTCTCTAATTATCGAATGAGCCCGCAACTTCATATCTCAATTCATACATAGAGAAACCAATTAGGACATGGGGATCACTCAATGTAGGAAACTCTCTGGCCAACTCAGTGGGCACAGATAAAAAGATGGTCTTTGTGAATGCAAAACAATATAGGGGGATCATAAGATGCAGGTAGGCCGAAAAGCTAAGACAAACTCAAAATAAAATTTTCACTATGATTTTACGTAAAACAACAACCAACAAGGTAAATGTTTCTATAAAATACCACCAACTAGAAGGAGATCAAACAATGAAGGACGAGGCTAAAGGAAATAAGAAAATGGCCTTGCCTTTTCCAAGTGCATTTAAGTAAAAAATGAGCAAAACAGAACTGATCTCAACAAACATGGATGAAAGAGAGGAAGTATTTCAAAACATTAAAGATATATATAGCCCCACGTCTACACTGTTGTTGTGGTCATTAGGGTTATATGTAAATGAGCTCATGAACATGAAGAAGAGGATTGAAACTTTATAATCAAAGGGGCAACAAGAAGACACTGAGAGGAAAGTATTTGTTGAATCCAATTGTAAGTTGCAAAGGGAAAACAAAATATTAAAAGAGCAAGAACTAAACCTACAAAATAACATGGAAAGAGGGCAACAAGAACTAGTCACTCTAAAATAAGAACTAGAATATCTGAAAATAATTGGAACGAAAAACCCAGAAATGGTAAAAGGAAGTGATATAAGACAGGTAAATGAGATTCAATCAGCAATTGAGAACACGGAAATAAAAGAAAACCAACTAAGAGATTAGATAGAGGAAGCCAAATCTTCATCGTGAGTGGCAAGTGGATCATCAAACAAGTAGAAGCGGATAATTAATAAACACATTAAAATGCAAATAAAAGAAGAGAGAGACAAAGTAGACAAAATGATAAGCTTTATTATCAAAGACTTGAAGGGACTTTGGCGAAAAGGAGATAACTGACATTTTAGTAGGGGATTTTCTTAAAGATGAGATTAAATGGACAGGTTATATTCACCAGGAAAATAGCATTGGAAAGAGAATAGATGGAGGAAGGGACCAACATGTGAGGGTTTTCATAAGAAATGTAGAAGACAAGAATGCAGTCCTAAAGAATAGGTGGCTTCTTAGACATTTTCTAAACAAGAAGAGAGAAAGAAGGAATAAGAGAAAGTGATAGAGGCAAGAGATGTGGGAAATTGGGAATGGTTGAAGAATGGGAAAGCGCAAATTAGTAATCAGCAGGAAACTAAGAATTAGGGAATTGGTGCCCCATGAGAGTTCATACACATTGTAAGTTGGAATTGTAGGGGTTACTTGTGGAGAAGAGAACCCGGATTGGGGCCCATAGCAGAGGGGAAAGATATTATAATTCATACAGAAACACATGAACATGAGAGTTGCAAAGTCCCAAATTTTGAAGGATACATGAAAATATCAATTTGGAATGAGGGGACTGAAAAATGTAAAGGTTGTGTAGGAGTCACAGTGCTAATTAAGGAAATATGGCACAAAACTATGAAAGTTGAAAAGGAGGATCCTGAAAAATCTACCAGCAGGATCTAGCGTAGGAAGAGTGAGCACAGAGAATTACTCAGAGAAGAAAATAAGAGCACAATAAAGAGGAACAGAGAAATAATAATTATCTCTGATATCTCCACCATCTGGGAGATTCATTAAATAGGGAGAATAGATAGTTTGACATTCCTAAATAATAGGATTTTCAAGCTAATTAGGAGATAACTAATTCCACACAAGGAGTGGAGAGAATCTCCACAAGCTCCGAGAGTTAGAACTAATTAAAACAAATATAACAATTTTCTATAATGAGCTTATTCGGTGTAATTAAATTAGTTGCACCAACACCCTCCCATAAGTGAATGCTAGGGAGCAAAAAAGAAAGAAGGGTCCCAGCTACTAGGCCTGATAAGGTACCCGATACAATACTAGAAAAGAAGGAAGGAAGGACTATACAAGATCCCCCCAAGGACAACTTCCTTCACCCCAAGCTTGTCTCGCAACTCCAAATAGCGAGGAGAAGCCAAGGGTTTAGTGAAGATATCTACAAGCTGATCAGTTGTAGGAACAAACTCCATCTGAACGACCCCATCCTGAATCAACTATTGAATGAAGTGCATGTGGATCTCTATGTGTTTTGTGCTCTGATGCTCAACAGGATTACGTGCAATGTGAATAGCACTTTGGTTATCACACCAAAGAATGGAAGGAGACTCCTGTGAAAAATCAAACTCACCAAGAATCTAACGAAGCCAAAGAACCTCCTGCCCTGCTGTCACAGCACCTCGATATTCAGTCTCAGTGGATGATAATGCAATTTTATTCTTTTTTTTACAAGACCATGCAACTGGACCAGAACCAAGATGAAAAAAGAATCCAGAGGTGGATTTACGAGTATCGTGACATCCTTCCCAATCAGAATCTGTAAAGCCCTCAATACCAAAAAACATTCTGAGGCGTGTAATGAATACCATAACTCAAAGTCCCCCAAAGATATCTCAAGATACACTTGGCTGCTTGCCAATGACTCTCATGAGGCTCATGTGAAAAACGAGAGACAAGATTAACAACAAAGGTGATATCGGGAGGAGTATGAGTGAGATACAAAAGGCTCCCAGCCAACTGTTTATACAAAGTGGCATCTACTAAGTTAGACTTACATGCAACAGTCAATTCAATACATGACTGATAAGGTGTGGGAGATGGCTTGCAATTAGCCATATGAAATCTCTGGAGTAGATCTATAGCATACTTCTTCTGAAAAATAGAGATGCCCTCAGCAGACTGGTGAACATGTAGGCCAAGAAAGTAGTGCAGCAATCCCATATCTGTCATATAAAATCTTGCTTTCAATTTCCATTTAATGTACTGTGTTAGAGAATTTGAACTACTAGTAATGAGGAGATCATCAACATATAATACCAATAGAAGCAAGTCATCATCAGTCTTCAGGACATAAACTATATGATCGGTCTTACAACGATGAAAGCCAATAGACAACAAGAAAGCATCCATCTTCTCATACCAAGCCCGAGGGGCTTATTTGAGACCATAGAGTGAACGCCGAAGTCTACAAACCAGTGAAGAGTCATGTACGAACCCCTGAGGTTGCTCCATATAAATCTCCTCATGGAGATTACCATGCAAAAATGCACTCTTCACGTCCATCTAATGTATTGACCATCGATGAGAAGCAGCAAGAGAGAGAACAAGGTGAACAGAATCCATCTTTGCGACAGGAGAAAAAGTTTTAGAGTAATCTACTCCTTCAACTTGAGAATACCCCTTGGCAACAAGACATGCCTTGTATTTTTCAACTGATCCTTCAGCTGCATATTTGGTCTTATAGACCCATTTACATCGTACAAGCTTTCTTCCCTTCGGAAGAGGAACCAAATCCCAAGTATGATTCTTCATAAGCGAAGAATATTCATCTTGCATTGTTGAATCCCATTCTGGGTTTCCAGATGCCTGTGAAAAAAGAACAGGATCATTAGAAATAGCTTGGCTCATAAGAGGCATACCAGAATAGGGCTGATGATCGACAACACCAGAAGTCTCAGCTCTAGTACGTTGTAGATCTTGTGAATCACCCACAAAATCACCTGCTGCAGCCAATGTAGATCTCAGCCATTTCGAAGCGGGAGCAACAAGAGCAGGAGCAACAGGATCAGGATCAGGGGGGCCATCAAAATCATCATCAGTGGCAGGAGCAAGAGGCAATAATGGAGATGGAAGAACTACTGTATGATGTAAAGGAGCCTTGGTCTCATCAACTCGAACATCCCGCTGAAACACAACATCTTTGGTAGTGGGATCAAAGAGGCGATATGCCTTCACATGCTCACAATGACCAACAAAAATTAGTTCTTTGCTTTTCTTCTCCATGGTTTTCCGAGTGTCGTCAGGAAAAAAGGCCCAATCCTTACAACCAAAGACCCATAATTTTGATACGTCAGGTTTTTCACCCGACCATGCCTCCTCAGGAGTAACCCCTTGCATTGCTTTATGTGGCATTCTGTTTTGAATATGATTTGCACAGTTGACTGCTTCCTCCCAAAACTAAGGTGCCATGTTCTTGGACTGAACCATGCAATTTTCCATTTCCTTGAGTGTTCGGTTCTTTCGTTCAACAAATCCATTTTGCTGAGGGGTGTGAGGAACACTAGTGCACAATTCCATGATTAGCACAAAAAGTAGTAAATGCATTACTCTTATATTCCCCCCATTATCCGTGCAGAGTATTTTAATACAATGTCCAGATTGTTTCTCTACAATAGCCTTAAAAACTTTGAAATGCTCCAGGACATCACTTTTATATTTTAGAAAGTACACCCAAGTTTTCCTAGTAAAATCATCTATGAATGTGAGTACATACTTAGCACCAGAAAATGATCTATGAGGAAAAGAAGTTAGATCACTGTGTAACAACTCAAGACAAGCCATAGCTCTTTTTGCTTGACCTTTTGGAAAAGGATCCAAGTGTTACTTACCCAACATACAACCGGAGCAGACACCATCATGTGATTTTACCTTTGGAAGTCCTATGACCATATTCTGCGAAGAGAGCTATTGTACATACCTATAATTGAGGTGACCAAACCTCTCGTGCCACAATTTTTGCTCAAAGAATCAGCATGAGCAATTAGCGAAGATCCTGCAGAGTTATCAAAACTCTCAAATACATACAAACGTGAACATGGATCCACAAATCCTGTAGCTACAATATCATCATGATCATGAAGTTCCCTGATGACAACCTTATCTGGTGAGAATTCAATAGTTCTACCATCACCAGAGTTACAGATTTGATATATGGAAAGCAAATTGCTAGACATATGGGGAACATAAAGAACATTATTTAGATGCCCATTTGGTATATTTACAATACCATAACCCAATACATCTACAGAAGCAGAATTGCCCACCGAAATATGCAAAGTGCTGCAAGCAGAAATACAAGATAACAAATCCCTGCAATGTGTAATATGATGAGTAGCCCCTGAGTCAAAAATCCACTGTCCTTGCAAAGGAGAAGAAGCTCTAGTAGAAAGAGCCTTACCCTTGTCAGCATTGGAAGCAGATGAAGGTGATGGAACAGTGATCTTGTGTTGTTTTAAAGCCTTTTCTAATGCTTCTAACTTCAAAAAATTATGGATTCAGGGTGATTTTCCCCCCCACAAAAGGAACAAGAATCAAACACCCTCTTCTGAAATGGTCTCTTATTTTTACCATTATTCTGTGGTTTAGAAGTGTCAACAGAGGGATTAGAAACCATATTGTGAGAGGATACAAGCTTATCATAGCTTTGCTTGGGTTTGTTTTTCCAATTTTTCTTAGGAGAACTGGCCACAAGAGCATGATTCGATGTCGGCATAACATATAGAGAGATTAATTTTTCTTGTTCTCATGAAAGACGTTCACAAAACTGTTCAAATGAAGGCATTTTAAACTGAGTGTCTAGTGCATCCATAGTAGAAAAGAAGGTTGACGTAAATACAGAAAATGGACCCTTTAGTTTAGTTAGGATCGTGTATATGTATTCATCATCCTTTTTAGTTCTACCACCTGCTTTCAACTGACTGCGAATCTCTTTAAATTTTGACAGAAATTCTTCTATGGAAGGAAAATCTGAAGGCTATAAAGAGTTTAATTCATGATCCAGTTGAATTAATTTGAACTCGTTTATCTTGCCAAACAAAGATTCAAATTTTTCCCATACCTCTTTTGGAGCTGTGGCCACAGAAATATGAAACTGGAGGTTTTCTGCTACATTCAACGTGATCAATCCAAGAGCTTCATCTTGCTTGCATGCATACAGGTACTTGTCCTTCTCTATGGTGAAAGAGGGAACTGTATCATCGAACACACGCCATAATCCACGAGACTGTAAGAGCTACTGCATCTTCGGTTTCCAGGCATGGTAATTCGTCGAGTTTAGAGACTAGAACAATTGTAGATCGCCCGTATGGCCAGAAGACGAGGATGATAAAAAAGCTCTTGACATTGTTTCAATGAGGTTATTTTCCAAAGTTGCCCTTTTTTAATGAAATTTACTTTAATGTGACGAGAATGAAAAATAATCAACTTTTGCAAAAAATGACACTCAATTTCGAGTTACCGTGCAAAAGTTATTAAACTTTCAATTTCCCATAAAATAAGTCAATTTTTAATAAAAATTGCTCATTGATTATAATGTTGACCAAAACGAAGACAAAGATGGTCGTACGACCACTCGTTGGACTCGGGAGGAAACAAGGAATACAAATTTGTCCTCGGTTTACAAACAGCCCGCCAACAAAGTATTAATAGTCCTTAAAAGCATTAATTTCCCCCCATAATGTAATTTTTAATAACAAACTATAGAAAAATTTAAAAATATAGTTTTTTTTTAAATGCTTTAAATGCACCAATTAGATACGGCTATGCATGTATTCACGGAAAAATCAGATAAAGACTTACTAATGTTTGTTCCCTTAAGTCTGTATGGAGTTGCAGAAGGGACTACAAGGAAAGAATGTGAAGGATGCGTCCAGCAGCAAGAATGCCAACCAATGCACAACAACCAATGAAACGTATAGCAATAGATATGGAAACCAATGCACAGCAACCAATGAAATGTCCAGCACTAGAAAACGAAGCCCTAAGTACATTGATCAGAGAGGCAGCAAGTAAAAAAGTCCAGGCGCATTGCAAGCCGTAGAAATAGACCAAAACACGGGCCAAAAATAGGCCAAAAATTACAGGCTGAAAATTACAGACTAGGGCGCATGGAAAGAGCCGTCACCTCAGAAAAAACTCCTCGCAGATCCAAAACTGCACAAAACCTGAGCCTAGTATGACGTCCAGAACAGAAAAGAATGAATGGTAATAGTAGCAGCAAAAAAATGCGCAGTTTCGAAACTAAACAGTAGCAATAGTCACAAAAAAACACATAGCAAATAAGAAAACCAGAGAATATCAATTCTGAGAAAATAGAGGTCGACTTCAACTCTCCTGCAACGATTGCTCTGATACCATGAAAAATCTACCAGCAGGATCTAGCACAGGAAGAGTGAGCACAGAGAATTTCTCAGAGAAGAAAATAAGAGCACAATAAAGAGGAACAGAGAAATAATAATTATCTCTGATATCTCCACCATCTGGAGATTCATTAAATAGGGAGAATAGATAGTTTGACATTCCTAAATAATAGGAATTTCAAGCTAATTAGGATATAACTAATTCCACACAAGGAGTGGAGAGAATCTCAACAAGCTCCGAGAGTTAGAACTAATTAAAACAAATATAACAATTTGCTATAATGAGCTTATTCAGTGTAATTAAATTATTTACACCAACAGATCCAAATAAGCAATACATATGGCTGAAAATATTTGATAATGAGGTAACAATCAGATTGGCTGCTTGTTACGTTGCACTAAAGAGCTTAAAGACTTACAAGAGGAGAAAGTTAGATGACGAAGACTTGTATGCCTCATAAAAAAAGACATTTCTATATTCAGCACGTCAGGAGAAATAGTTTTGATGGGTGACTTTAATGCGAGGACCGCAAACAATTAATCTCTCCAGTTGGGCAATGATGAAGGAGAATATGACAAACCATTATGGCTAAAAGAAGGAGAGGGTCAACTTTGGGAAATATCATCCCAACATGGCAATGGAGGGGTGACACACTTTGGTGCAGAGCTATTAGGATTAGGTAGCTTATATGACATGGTTATTTGTAATGGCATGAGAGCATGGCCAAATTCAGCAAGTATTACTTGCAAAACATACAATGGTCAAAGTGTAGTGGACTATGTAATTTGTTCCCAGTGATCTATCTCTAGGATGTTGGAGTTTTAAATCGGGCTAAAATCTGATCATAAACCTCTCCTCGTCAAACTTGGCAGTATATCAAATAAGCAACGATGCAATCAGGTCTACCACATGCAAAAGAAGACTCAACCTCAGGGTAAAATCATCTTGAACTAGAAAAATTAGGAAATCTTTAATGCAGCCCCTGAACAAAACCTCTAAGTGATAAGGAATAACACAGGAAACGGGGTAACCAAGGAGGCAAGTGGCTATGTTTCCAGTGATTTGTTGATCCCTTTAATCACAAGGCATTAAGTGCTTGCAAAAGATCTCGGCCTAGGAAGGGGGAGGCAAATAATTTCCCGACGAACCCGTGGTATGAAAAAGTGGATTCTTGAAAGAAAATGGGATGAATAAAGAAAAAAAGAACTATGAGAAATTCGTACAATCCAAAAAAGAAAGTTATGCGAACACAAGAAGGAAAGAATTAATTTTCCTTGAAAAAGACAATCCCAAAGGCTTTTGGAAAGAGTTATGAAAAAACAAAAAAGACAGAATAATATCATGGATGCCCATTGGTTAGAGTATGTGAGGCTCCTCTATGAGCTGCCCTAACAGAAGGACACTCCTCCCATAATTAGCACATCAGTTGAGCTCTTCTCGGTGGAGTATATCAAATATGGCATAAAGAACTTGGCAAGTGGTAAAGCACAAGACATAAATGGGTTGTAGGCTGAATTTTTAAAATGGGGAGCTAAGGCCCTTGCTCCACACATCAAAAGAATGTTCAATAACATCACCCAGGGAAGCTTCTCTACGGAATGGATGACTAGTGTCGTTATTCCTCTATAAAAGTGGTGATATTAGTAATCCATCCAATTACCACACTATTATGGTAAATCCTCTTCTAGGTAAACTGTTTGGGAGCATGATAAAAAACAAAATCAACAGTTGGGCTGAAAGAGAGGGTAAAAGAGTAAAAGGGTAGGTAGGATTTAGGCCGAGGCACTCGACCATCGACCATTATATCACCCATAGTTCGCATACTCGTACTCGGCAAATACTGGACAGACCAAAAAAAATTGAATCAGCAAAAACTTGGCAATACTCTGTGAATACTCGGGAATACTTGGCAACTTAAAAAATACGCAAATTTCTTTAGAAAACATAAATTTTAAGCAACACAACTACAAAATGTATCAAATGAGTCCATAAAATGTTGGAGAAGTGTTTTCTATTAGATTTGAATACAAATACGAAACAAAATCACATCATCATGTACAAAATCACATCATCATGCAAATACAACAGCCGACTGATAATTAATATGAATATATTGATGATTGACATTGAAAAATATCATCATAAATTTCAGACGTATGCAAGTTACAATATATAATAAGTTACATTTTCCTCTTCCCTGTTCTAGAGAAATATTGGGGAGAGGGTCTAGTGCCTCTACTAAGCCCCACACTCGGCTGCGTCTCCTCAATCCTCTAAGAAGGTTGCGAATCTGGCTAAAACCTGGAAGTAGATGCTGGTGGCTCCTCTACTGCATGTTGGAGATCATCTCCAACAATGTCATCCAATCCAATATCTCCTCCAACTGCTAGTGCTTCTCCCTCCATAGCTTCCCTCTCAAAAGAAGCAATCTCGTCCTCTGTGAACGTAGGGATTTCCTCTTCTCGCCCAGTCCACTCCTTGTATGGATCTATCTCATCCAAATCAATGAGCTCCTCTGATGTGGCCTCCACTTTTCTTGTGTGAAGCCAAAGATTGTATTGCACAAAAACCAATTCGTTGAGCTATTTTTGACTAAACCTATTGTGCTTCTTCGTGTGAATGGCATCAAACAAACTCGAATTGCGTTCACATTCAAAAGCACTACAAGGTTGAGATAGAATTTTGAGGGCTAAGTTTTGAAGATGTGGGGTATTTCCTCCCCAATCCTCCCACCAAGAACCTATAAACAAGATAATCAAAAGTTTATAAGTAATTAATAAAATCAAATCTTTAACTAATAAGTAACTTGGTAAACATTTTAATTTTTATTACTTGGTATCTGTGTGGTTCTCCCTCAGATAGCTAGCACCAAAGAAAAGAGCCTCCCTATAGCAGGTTTGTAACTTTTCAGCTCTAAAACAACAAGGTCCCTCATCTCAACATCTAGTATCATCCTCTCAATACATGTTGAAAGGCCCTCCATAACCGTCTGTGAAGCCGTCGGAGAAGAAATACTTGGGGTTGAGGTAGTACCCCACTGTATGAATAGGTTGGTGGAGTTGATTGTTCCACCTCCAATAAATAATCTCCCAAAAGGGACCATATCTGACGATATCCCCCTGTTGGCTAGATTTTCTATGCATAGCTGAAAACCTAGGCAGTCATGAGATAAATCTCCCTCATTTACCGATGAGGCTCCCGTGTAAGATTTGTCAATTAAATATGCTAGTATCTATTTGGGGGTATTACTTTAACCATGCAAGCTCATGAACCATAGCTGTATAGTTTTGCAGCAAACAAGTACGCAGTTGTTAAAGAAAGGAAATATCTGATGAAGACGGAAATAATAAAAATAGGAAAGAAAGATGGAAGATGTGCAACCCAATCAATAGATTACATTGTTGATTGCATGCACATAGACAGAACCAATAGATATTAACACACAGAATTATAAGCAAAGGCAGCTTTCAGATCTAGATCTAGAATAACGCAAAGTTTATAAGTAGATCTAAGACAAAAAGTTAGAAACAAAATGCACCGTCGACACAAAGTTCTATGGAAATCTGCTCCTTTCTATTCCTTTGCTTCAAATAGTTATCAGAGGTTTCAGCACAAAGTCTGGAACACAAGAATGCTGCTTACAAATTCTGATCATTAACCCGAAGGTTCTTCCCTCTACTTATAGAATGTAGAAGGGAAATTACAAATGGGAAACTTAACTGAACTAGAACATAAACAAGAAGTAAAGATAACATCTGGAAATCATCTTCCTTTAATTGCTCTCCAAGTGACATGCATCTGGATCTATAGTCAAAATTATACACATCTGTCACTTAACTTATAGAATCGTTCCACACAACTTAAAGTAATGGTTTTCAAACCAATAACTTTAAAGTTTTACAATTACATCTAGGAACGTAGAAATAAAAGAAGAAAGAGTAGAAGAAGAAAGATCCGCAAGCTGTAACATCTACATCATCTTTTTGTTTTGATACTAAATATACTTGTCAAACATGTAATTCAGCAACTTCCCATCTGTTTTAGCCACAACTTCTTTTTCTGTCCTGAATTGTAGTAAGCCTTTGTTCAAAACCTCGATGCACGCTTCCACATCCTTCAAGCTAGGCCCGAACCTCTTAATATCTGACTGCAGCGTTACCAGCTTACTGATGGAATCCATCGTGAAAGGCCTAATAGCTCCATCAATCCTCTCTTGCACCATCAGAAGAGATCCTTCCAGGGAATCAAGCACTTTGCTAGGAATGGTCCTTTTGTATGAAGAAACGTTCTCGACCACTTCCTCATTGGTGAAAGCAATGCCACTGTCTGATAGTGATGATGCCATACTCTCAAGCATCCGCATCCTTTTCAGCATGATTCTGAAGATCTCCAAGTGAAAAGAAACTGCAAACTCAAGTTGCTTCCCCTTTTCAACTGATCCATCGGGCACAATTCGTTCTGCAGTCAAAACCTCCATCGGCAGCTTATTTATCTCGACCAAAGTACTCAGGTTACTTTCAGCCACTATGTTCATGTCCATCGTGCTTGTCACTAGTTGCTTCAGCTGAACCGATGCATCCTTCATAACCTTTAGACAGGCCGACACCTCCCTGAGTTGTACATAAGCTTGGCGAATGATTAGACTCTTCCATTCATCGATAGCTTTAACCTGGTTACCTGCATCTTCCACTTCCTGCATCAGATGATCACTCACCTGCTTATGTGCTAAAATTGGCTGAGTGGAAGATTTGACAACTTTGGCAATAATCTCCCATAACTGAGACACCTGCTTCTGAACTTCAACTTTTTCCGCCTTTTCTTTGTCAAGCCTAAGGAATAAAGCATTTATCAATGTTTGCGTGTTTTGCTTCAATCCTTCAGTAGTGGCTTGTCCTATGGGTACTTTGGTCACTGTTATATCTGTTGCCGTGAGCTCGCCCTTCTTTCTTTCTGCTGGAACTGATACCTCAGCGAACTTCTGACTTGTGCCCTGACTCCTCAATAATCAACCTCGAACTCACCTTAGCAACTTTAGGTTTTCTGTCTTTTCTGCCCAAACTCAGGAGCAACTGCAAGTCATGTTCCTCCAAGTTGATCTCCTCTCTAGCCTTTGGGACTGACTGTGAAGCCAACCACTCTGAGAAATTTCTTCTCGGAGAATGAGAAGTTGCCGAATGTACCACCATCTCGTGCTCTGGCTCCTCTCCATCCGAAACTGCTACAGTGTAGTGGCTACCGTCCTCTGTATTGTCCAAAGACAAAGCTCTTTCAAATTCATGCCATCTGCAACTTCAGCTTTTCTTCAAGAAGAGGTGCTGATCGGAGTGGCTAAGGAGAAAACACAAATGTTGCCGGATTCAACGAAAGGAACGACAGTATCTTGTTGATGTGCAAAAGTTGGTGAAGTACTTGATGCTAGAGAAGTCGGAACTAGCACCATAGCCGTAAAAGTGACCTTTTCCTTCGAATGTGTTTGCTAGATTTTTTGCATAGTGGAACAGTGCCCAGGTGAAGTTGAAAATATTTATGCTTGCTTTGAATGCAAGCAAAGCCTCAAATTTTAGTGCAGTGGGCTTTATATATGCATGATTTTTATGATAAAAATCAAGTGTTCATGTTCTGGTTGCCGTCTTTGTCTGAATTAATTGCAGGTATTCATTGCAGGTGCTTATATAATTGAAAGGGAGCTTAAATCAATGTTAGATACATTGAATATATCCTCCGAATCTGAAGAAATTCCCAGATCTTCACCAGTTGTAAAGAATTCCGGCCGAATAAAGAGAAAAAGAGTTGCTCAGACAAAGATAGATCCGGCCATGGCAAAGCAAGATGAAAGAGAAAGCTCAGCAAAATCATGCATTACTTCTAGGTTTGCTGACATTGGAGACACAGATCTAGGTCTAGAACCTCTTTCCAAATTGATTGACAGATCCAGAGTTGGAAAGACTTCTCTCATGCGTGCAGTCAAAAGCAGTGGAATCATTCGAGCTTCAGCATTCCCATTCACAGCCCAGTTGCTATAATTCGTCATGGATTGTGCAAGGTCATACCATCCACTATCCAGATCAATTCTGGGATGCTGTAAGGAAGACAATAATCCGGTTGGATGCACAGTTCATCAATTATTGTCTGAAGATTCCAACATGACAGGTGGTGACTACTATACGCATGCTGGACGCCTTACAATAGATGGGAGAAGCATAAAGTTGCCTGTGTGGGCATAATGAACAACAGGTATATGAAGAAGCCCAGATCTCCATCCAAGTTCCTGAGGAATCTTTCACGATCCAATCTGGTGCAAGAGGTGGATGACATTACCAAATTGCTATGCAGGATAAATGGCGAAGCTAACGCTCACAACTTCCGCTCATGGATGTATGCCTTCATCAAGACCATTGAAATCAACAAAGTAAATTCTATAATCAATTGGTCGGAAATCATCATGACAACATCGGTGAGCAGCTCCGGAATGTGAGGTGGACTTACAGCTTCAAGATGACTTCATATTTGGTATATGCAGCAGCCTCGCAGGGTATCTTCTCCAAGCTGGATAGACGTGGTGTGCTCTCCAAGGATCCTATTTTTGAGTGCTACCCACAGCTTACGGTGCCTACATCCAATAAAGATTATAAGGTGGTCAACAATGGATTCTTCTATGGATTCATTTGCAGGCTGAATGGTGATCTGAAGACCAACATGGTAAGCAAAGAAGCTTGGGAAGTTGTATCCCAGATTGGCACTATCTTCATCTAGTTTGCAGACTTTACATACCTTAGGGTCACCGGCTTTTCGGGGAGAACCAGTCAAGTTACCCCAGATATCCAAGCGACAGATTGATCATCATGGAGTTGAGTAGAGAGCTCATGGAGATGCATGACCTACAGTTGAAATGGCACAAGTCTACAGGCTTCTTCCCGATCACAGTGGGCTATTATAGCTGTCAGAGCATTCATAAAGCCAGAGGAATTGAAGTGGAGATGTTCTCTGAGTACGAGCATGATTTCTTACCAGCGCGATTGAACTTCGATCCGTATGGGGTGGCAAGGAAGACAATCTCCTAGGAATATGCACATGTGCCTTCGTTAGAAGATTTCTGGATGAAGTGCAGAAGTGAGTACGAAGTTAGGAAGAAAGACTTCAACAGGTTATCAGCGCGACAAGTGTTTTAATATGGATTAGCATGGATACCTACAGATCTTAAAGATGATGGGCCTGTGTTACTTGATGCATATCATCAGATGGGAGGAGATAGAGTTGTACTTCAAGAGAACATTGGTGGCTGCCACACGATCGAGGAAAGGTCTGCCGCTGTTCTAGTCATTACTTCGAACTGGTTGCTGACAAAGGGATATTGCCTTGATGAATCTTTGATGAATCAGATCACAGGAAACCTCAGCATAGGAGAATCCCTCAAAAGGAAGCATGAGGGAGAAAGCAACAGAAGGCCCAAAAAGATTAAAGTGCACAAGAAGTTTCATTCAAGGGAAAAGATTACCTCTACGGCTATGGTGTTAGTTCCGACTTCTCCAGCGTTAAGTACTTCACCAACTTTTGCACCGCAGCAAGATACTGTCATTCCTCCATTGAATCTGACAACATTTGTGTTTTCTCCTCAGCCACTCCGATCAACACCTCTTCCTGAAGAAACGCTGAAGTTGCAGATGGTAGAATTTGAAAGAGCTTTGTCTTTGGACAATACAGAGGACGGTAGCCACGACATTGTAGCAGTTTCAGATGGAGAGGAGCCAGAGCACGAGATGGTGGTACATTCAGAAACTTCTCATTCTCTAATAAGAAATTTCTCAGAGTGGTTGGCTTCACAGTAGGTCCCAGAGGTTAGAGAGGAGATCAACTTGGAGGAACATGACTTGCAACTGCTCTTGAGTTTGGGTAGAAAAGACAGAAAACCTAAAGTTGCTAAGGTGAGTTCGAGGTTGATTATTGAGGAGTTAGTGAAGAAGTTCGCTGAGGTATCAGTTCTAGCAGAAGGACAGAAGAAGGGCAATCTCATGGCAATAGATATAACAGTGACCAAAGTACCCATAGGAAAAACCACTACTGAAGGATTGAAGCAAGACACAAAGACATTGATAAATGCTTTATTCCTTAGGCTTGACAAAGAAAAGGTGGAAAAAGTTGAAGTTCAGAAGCAGGTGTCTCAGTTGTGCGAGATTATTGTCAAAGTTGCCAAATCTTCCACTCAGCCAATTTCAACACATAAGCAGGTGAGTGATCATCTGATGCAGGAAGTGGAAGATGTAGGTAACCAGGTTAAAACTATCGATGAATGGAAGAGTCTAATCATTCACCAAGCTTCTGTACAACTCAGGGAGGTGCCGTCCCGTCTAAAGGTTATGAAGGATGCATCGGTTCAGCTGAAGCAACTACTGACAAACACGATGGACATGAACATAGTAGTTAAAAGTAACCTGAGTACTTTGGTCGAGATAAATAAGCTTCCGAGGGAGGTTTTGACTGCAGAATGAATTATGCCCAATGGATCAGTTGAAAAGGGGAAGCAGCGTGAGTTTGCAGTTTCTTTCTACTTGGAGATCTTCATAATCATGCTGAAAAGGATGTGGGCGCTTGAGAGTATGAAATCATCACTATCAGACAGTGTCATTGCTTTCACCAATGAGGAAGTGGTCGGGAACTTTTCTTCATACAAAAGGACCATTCCTAACAAAGTGCCTGATTCCCTGGAAGGATCTCTTCTGATGATACAAGAGAGGATTGATGGAGCTATTATGCCTTTCATGATGGATTCCATCAGTAAGCTGGTAACATTGTAGTCAGATATTAAGAGGTTTTGGCCTAGCTTGAAGGATGTGGAAGCGTGCATTGAGGTTTTGAACGAAGGCTTGCTGTAATTCAAGACAAAAAGAAGTTGTGGCTAAAACAGATGGGAATTTGCTGAATTACATGTTCGACAAGTATATTCAGTATCAAAACAAAAAAAGATGTAGATGTTACAGTTGGCGGATCTTTCTTATTCTACTCTTTCTTCTTATATTTCTATGTTCCCGGATGTAATTGTAAAACTTTAAAGTTATTGGTTTGAAAACCATTACTTTAAGTTATGTGGAACGATTCTATAAGTTAAGTAACAGATGTGTATAATTTTGAATATAGATCCAGATGCATGTCACTTGGAGAGGAATTAAAGGAAGATGATTTCCAGATGTTATCTTTACTTCTTGTTTATGTTCTAGTTCAGTTAAGTTTCCCATTTGTAATTTCCCTTCTACATTCTATAAGTAGAGGAAGAACCTTCGGGTTAATGACTAGAATTTGTAAGCAGCATTCTTGTGTTCTAGACTTTGTGTTGAAACCCCTGATAGCTATTTGAAGCAAAGGAATAGAAAGGATCAATTTCCAGAGAACTTTGTGTCAACGGTGCATTTTGTTTCTAAATTTTTGTCTTAGATCTACTTATAAACTTTGTGTTATTCTAGATCTAGATCTGAAAGTTGCCTTTGCTTATAATTCTGTGTGTTAATATCTATTGGTTTTGTCTATGTGCATGCAATTAACTCTGTAATCTATTGATTGGGTTGCACATTTTCCCTCTTTCTTTCCTGATTTTATTATTTCCTCATTCATCAGATATTTCCTTTCTTTAAAAGTTGCTTACTTGTCTGCAAAACTATACAGCTATGGTTCATGAGCTGCATGGTTAAAGTAATACCCCCAAATAGATACTAGCATATTTAATTGACAAATCTTACACGGGAGCCTCACCGGTAAATGAGGGAGATTTATCTCATGACTGCCTAGGCTTTTCAGCTATGCAGAAAATCTAGCCAACATTTTTTGGCGACTCTACTAGGGAACAAATATCTTTGAAAATCAATGCTTAAATCTTACTGAATAGAGTATTTCCCATTCAAATTTAAACCTGGTTGAATGTCCATTCACCCGATTTGTGAAGGCACAAGGAAGGACTGATCATTTCTTCAGATTGCAGGAATAATTCAATTTTAGTCATCCTCCTCAAGTTAGAAGCTACAAATTTAGTCTCTCACCAGGAAGAAGAGTACACACTCATCCAGATCCGTATCATCTTCAGCATAATCCGGTAACTGGAATTATTCACCAAGTCTACACAAGGAGAACACATGACCCATTCATCATGCAGAATCAGAATCAGAACCTGATAGTACTTGTCCCATGGGGAGCAGCTTTTGGGCTAGTGACCTTGACTCCGCCTATGCACGATCTGCCTAAAGGATCCAAAAAGAATTTCCCAAAATTCTTTGGAGATGGTAAGTGAAATCAGGATGATAATTTGGTAGCATTCTTCATATCTTGTGGTGTGCTTGCAGTGGAGCATGAAGATGTCTCGGTCAAAATTTTAATTGAGACTCTACACGACTTGGTTGGTGAATGGTTCTATCAGTTAGCCCCTGGAACTATAACAAAATGGGCGTCCATGCAAGAGCAATTTTTGAAAAGATTCTAGCCTACAGAAGACTCTAGCACGCTGATCACTCAGCTTACACAATTAAAGGAGCCAAATGAGAATATGCGGGACTTTATTGCAAGGTTCCAAATGATTTTATATAAAATCCCCACTTCTACTGCGCTAAGTGATGAAAATCAAAAGACATTTTTTATAAACGCTCTGTTACCTGAAGTTGGATATCACCTACAAAGGGCAAGACCTATGAATCTGCTAGAAGCACAAAATGTTGCCATGGAGGTTGAAGATGACTTGATCATGGCTGGAAAAATCAGACAATCACCCCATAAAGGTGATGGAGCTTCTTCAAGTACTTTAGATCCTTTGCTGCAAAGGATGGCTAACGATATGATGCTAATCAAGAAGCAAATATCTCAAGCAAGAAATGTGACTCCTTCAAGAATAGCTCCTACTCAGACCTTTAATGGTCAAAATCAAAATCGAAATAGACTTACTGTTGCACCACAACGGTTGGCAATTGAGGCTGCTCCAAGGAACAACTTAGAAACTAATGAAGAAGATTTTAGCATTGATGAATCATTTGATGATGAGGACTTTGTAGATCCCGCTGGTGACTCCAACATTGGTTACTACGAATTTGGCGAGGGCTATTATGAATCTTTTGAAGATTCTGATGGTCACACATTTGTAGTGTTCAAAAGGTCCCAAACACGCCAAAATGTTGAATCATCCACTAGTGGCCAAAGAAGAGAAGAACCTGGGCCGGATGTTACTATCCTAAAAATAAGTATTACGCTACCTTCTTCATTAGCTCCCAAAGATAAGCATGCAAATTCTTTCAATTCGCAGCAAAGGGCCAATGCACATCTGGCTAAGGTAAGTCAGGCTTTTGACATTATTGATCAAATTAAAAAGACCAAGGTCCAGATGTCAGAAGTTGAGTATTTAAGGGCTTTTCTTGATAAGCTTAATAGGTTGGTCAAGTATGTGCAAAGTAATGGTCCCATTACTCCAACAAATAATGTTTCACGGGGTATCTTGTCTAGTCCAAAGATTACTCCTTCAAACAATGCAGTTGTAAGCTCTTCTCCTTCTACTTCTTCTCCTGCTACATCATAAAGGATCGAGCCTTTCTATGTGTCATTTCTTATTAATGGATACAAATTGAGCAAATGCATTTTAGACTCTAGAGCTTCTAACAACGTCATGCTTGCCAAAGTTGTTGATGCCTTGGGTCTCACATTGACAAAAACCATCGGAAGATGCTATTTAATGGAAAGGAATAAGTGCCTCTGGTTGGGAAAATCAAAGATGCACATGTAATACTTGCTTCATTCCCAGACAAGAGATTAAAGATGACTATCCTTGTAGCAGACATCCCAGTATCTTATGGCATGTTGTTAAGTAGAAATTTCTATAAAGAACTGGGTGGAGAAGTCAAGATGGATTGGTCTTGTGCACACATACCAATCAAAGGAGTTAATCAGAAGTTAGAACCTGAGAAGAAATCCAAGTACATAGTATCAAAGTCTAAAGATCCTAGATCTTAGATTTTGTTTCAAGAATCTGATCACAGAGTCTATTATCTAGAAATGGATAAAGAGGAAAATGAACTTGTGATCCAAGAACCGCATCAATTGGATAATAAGGTTTGGTCTCTGGAATTTGATGGTAGCTATTGTTCATTTGCATCCAGTGCAGGCATTCTTATTTCTCCTCAGGGAAAGGTGCATGCACATTCCTTTAAGTTAATGTTCAAAAATACTAACAACATGGTAGAGTATGAAGCATTGTTGTTAGGTATGGAGCAGACAATAACAATGGGAATCAAGCTCTTACATGTAAAAGGAGATGTTGAGTTGATTGTTAAGTAGATAAGATATCTCTACCAAGTCAAAAAGGACAAACTTCAGCATTATAGAGATCGAGTTTACTCTGTTATTCTAGATTTTTCAGCTTTCTCGGTATCTTATATTCCGAGAGAGTAAAATTCTAGAGTTGATTCACTTGCAGTGACTGTAACTTTATTAAATCCAGATCAGCCTCACACATTTTTTAGATAGGGGGATTACAAATTTGAGATGGTCTTCCACCTGAAGGTTCCTGTACGTACCCAAAATTGTAAGGTACTGTACTGCCAGAACAGTGTAACAAGTGCCCCGATGATGATACAGGTCTCCTCGCAAGGTGTTCGGGATCTGAAAAAGCCCTCCGAGCATGTGTTAACATCCCGCATGCCCTGCTTAGCCCCCGTGCCCTTTGTTTTCTCCTCTTTCCCTCTTTCCTTGGCCTCTTGGCCTTCAGTGACGAAACCGCCGCCCTGAACAGGGAGGCGGTCCTGTAACCGCCGCCCTGCTCAGAACGGCGGTCCTGTGCGCGTTTTCCAGAATGCTCTTTTGACGCGACCCACATGAAATATCACGACTCACCAGCTTTCCTTGCCGACTTGAGCATGCTTTTATGTTTTTGGTCCCTTGGAATAGAGTTTTTTCTTTGTTTATTGTTTAGGAGTTCAATTTGGTTTTGGTTTTTGAGTGTTGGAATTCCTATAAATGCATGGTTTGTGCACATGCGAATGGTGAAGAATTTGGTCTGGAGTCTTTAGTCACCATTTTTCCTTGTTAGAGTCTTCTGATTTTTAATGTTTTGGTTAGCTTGCTTAGGATTGATAACATAGTTTGTTTCATACTTGGTTAGTATTGTTCAGCTGTTGGTAAGCCACAGACCCATCTTGTGCAGGCAGTGCTGTTGTTTCATCCAATCTAGTTAGAAGCTTGCCTCTGAATTCTTCTTTGCTGTAGATTTGTTTTTACTGTGTCTTGGAGTTCTTAGTTCAATCCATTATATGCTTGTTTAGCTTTATTCAGTTATTGGTAAGCCACGTATCCAACTTGTGCAAGTAGTGTCTTTATTTTATCCAATCCATTGGAACAGAATAGCTTGGGAAGCCATTAAAGTTGCAGGTTTTTCTCTTCGTATAGGATAGTTGCAGGTTCTAGTCGCTTCACGTTGCATGACTCGCAGTAAAATCCTGCTAGGAATCGCATAAGCCAAGCTCTGTACTCTTGCGCTATCCCTCTCCTACTCGCATTCTTGGTCTGCATTCTGAGCTGTCCTTATCCCAAAATCTACTCCTATCGGTGCTAGCATTACACGCTTTTCTGGACCCAAGTGAACACGAAAGAATGAGAAGATCATACTGAGGGGATGAGATCATACACACACCATCGGATTCGCCACTATTCTATGGAATCCAGGTTTTAAATTTCAAAGTTCTAGTCAGAATCATATCAAATAGAGTATTTAATCGCTTTATTTCATTTCATTCTATTCTCGATATTGCCATGGAAGCTGTGGGGATTGATAGTTTCTGAGAAACTATGATTCACTCCTCACTTCTGAGGTAGGATCAAGAATCTTGCAGGTAGATTAGAAAGGCTATTTTATTCATTTAGAATAATTCTACAAATCGCACAGGCAAATAACCACACTCGGTTATCTTGTCTATTTTTAATTATTGTTTAGTTATTATTTCTAGATATGCTTAAAATAGTTTGCTTTCCTTAAAATTGTTAAATATTTCAGAGAAGAATAAAAGTTATATGCAGTTAGATTTATTTCACATAGTTAGAATTTGCTTCATTATAGTTAGGTTTGCCTTTTATGACAGTTACGAGACCTCAAGAGCCCAGAGAATATGTATTTGAGCCAATCGTGCCTCAACCAAACCTCGTCACAACGATAGTTGACATAGACCAAAATCTCAGGATACAAGTATTCTGAACAACCACAGATTTACAACTGATCAGTTCACAGTTAAGAGGATTAAACATAGAAGACGACCAAGCACATGCGTTTTGGTCAAGTCAGCCAAACTACAGATTACCCTAGAAAATATCCACATGACTGTAGAAGGGCTCGAAAGAGAACAAACATTCGGGTGTGGTGTGATCCTTTAGTTCCACAGCCAGACGCTAGAGACACCCTCGTAGATATAGATACCAGCTTAAGAATCCAAGTCGCAAGAACGCCTGTGAGGTATTCTGAGAAGATTGCACAACTGTTGGTTCTAAACGTAGAAGCTGAGAAAGCTTACGATTATTGGATACTAGGGATTAGAACTTGATCTCGCGTATGACCATAACAGGACTGCAACAACCAAGAATCTATGGTTGTGATCCATAGATCCCACAGCCTAACGAGTCCACAGGTCAATCCAATATAGACGCTAACCTACGTACCTTGGTATTCAGGTCCACTCCACTTCCCCCTATCATCGTCGAACAACTGTCCTTACTAGATATAGCGGCTAACGAAGCTAGGGAATTCTGGACTAGGCCAGAAAATCGTCCGTAGAGCCAATTATATTCATCATCCACCATATGACCTTATCAGGAGATATACACGAAACAATCACAGGTCATTTTCCACGTATTCCGCAACCCATAGATCGAATCATGCTAGAGCTCGATATTGATTGGAGCCTTCGAGCAGTCATCCTTGCTAATCGATCTATCACACCAGTCCAAGTTAGAAGGGCCTTCTTTGCCTTAGATTCGTAAATTCCACTAGTGCGTGTCGAAGACATTAGACTGCCTAACTAGTTTGTCTACATATTCTACCCCCCACCGGCTGTCTCAGCAGGACCTCGAGAGGTCGGGTACGCAGAACAATCACTTGTAGATTCTCACGCTTGCCTATCGCTTTTCCGGCGTACAAAATTGGTGAACCCGACGTGAAATCAAACAAAATTAGTGAAGTTGACATAAAACTTCCTACCTACTTGTTCGGAGTCATAAATATAACGTTTCCTTTCACAAATCACCTTCGCTCCTTCCCATTATTCTGCGGGTATTCATATACCACCCGAATATGTCGGGATTCGATGCATATGGCAGACCCCTCCTGGGTCTTGAGGCATACTACGCCCAACAGAATAGGGAATCATCACCCTCGCTCTTAGTATGGGGTGACAACTATTCAACTAATCAATTGTCAACACAAACCCCAAGAATCAGATATAATTCATCTTTTCAAACTGAGGAGTTAGATCAACCCCCTCGAACCCAACAAACAGAGCCTTCAGGTTCAAACAATATGACGTTTACCGGAGAATCCGGTTCGTCTCCTCAAATACTACTCAGACCACATATTAGTAGACAATCAGATCCATACCTGGTCTTAGATGATGGATAATCAATACGTTATCCTAGGAGTGAACAACGCTCCCGGGGAATGTACCCACCTGTAGGAGGTTTACAAACACAACCCAAGATCTCTTTTCAAGAAAATACCTCTATACCACTGCATACAGGAAATATTCTTGGAGAAACTTGGAAAGATAGCAATTAGTTCATGACAGGATATCACGTACCTTTACAACACCAAGGTATACAACAAATGCCACTCAGGCAAAGTACCGTGACTTCACCAAATGAAGTCATTTCAACGTTAGTAGAAAGAGTGAGAGGGTTAGAACTGGCTCAAGCAAGTCAAAATTCTCCGTTCATACAAATAGGAAGTTCCAATCCTCCATACCACTCTGGCTAGGTAGATCTCCTTACGGGAGTAGGCACGTTAGGCATGCCTCCTCAATATCCACAACAAACGCCAACAAGGCCCACCATCTCTAACACTATTCCTCCAGGTCTAGTGTCAAACAATCCATTCCTTGACAATACCCCGTCCTATTTAAACATGTACTCTAAATCCCCACAAGGAGATATGTTCTCCTCTCCCGGCATGTTTGCTCAAACGCAGGGACCTCCCTATGCCCCTGCCAACGCATACGCTGCACCGTATCAACAACCTATCCCACCGCCGCTCCCTCAACAACCACCATCAATGGTCGAAAGCTATGCAATAGGGACATATTCAGAATATCTAAAGGAACCCTTAGATTTCACCATACGAAGCGTTATGCTTCCATGATTTTCCCAAGTTCAAGGGTGAGGGAGATCCAAACGTGCATATCAAAGCTTACGCTACTGCCATACGAGAATTACTTCCCTGGGATGGGGTTGTTGCTAAAATATTTCCCAAAACCTTGGAAGGCATCGCTCTTGATTGGTATTATAGAATCCCTGAAGCTTCCATACATTCGTTTAAACAACTTGTGTCAGAGTTCATCAAAGCCTTTGACATGAACAAACCATTGAGAACAGGAATCAGGGAATTCTTGCATATCAAACAAGAACACAATGAATCTGTCGCCCATTTCATCCAGAGGTGGCGTACAGTTCTTTATTCATTAGCAAGTGCTCCAAACATGGATCAGATGGAACTATGCGATTTATTCCTTCATTCTCTCAGCAGAGAAGTGAAGGAAGAAGTCCAGAAGTTCCCACTAAGGACTTATGATGAGGTACTTGAGAGCGCTCTGCGAATTGATCAAGCAGCAATAGATAGTGGTCGTAAGACATATGGAACAAATGGGAGGTTAATCACCTCCACTCAAAATGCTACAACTACCACAAATGTCAATCAAGGACCTAAAATCCTTAACAAAAATCGTGGGGTAACAACGGATGGGGTAACCGACCAACCCAAGAGGGTAAATGTTGTTAATACTCCGTCACAAACAAACAACCAGCGAAACAACAACTTTACCCCAACGGTCAATACAGTGGATTTTAACCATCCACAACAACAACAACAACGGTGAAATCCCATGCAAGGGCCAAGCCAAAACTCATTTGGTTACCAAAACCAAATTCAAAACCAGAAACAACAATTCCAAAACTTTGGTCCTAATAGGCAACAGTTTGATCGGAATTTTAGGCCACAATACACACCAAACCAACAAAACGGGAATTATAACCCCAATTCTTATTGTGGTTTCCATAAAATTTCGGGGTCACGATACTAGAACGTGCCGTGACTATAATAAATTTATGCAACGCTTGCCAGAAGAACAAAGACAGTTCTTCACAGACCTGTTTTTGGCGGATCCCGTCTCATCATCACCAAATACTCTCGCAGGGGTAGTTTCTCCTCAGAATGCTCCCCTCAAGATCTTTAATGATCCGCTCCCAAATCATGATGGCAATAGGCTGAATCCAACCGGAACAAACAAAGGTGCAGTGACGGGAAACAATGACCATGAAGCTTCGACTTCATTAAATCCGTCAGTCGCGCCACAGTTGGGAGCTCAACCGAGACCTAAGATAGTCAGTTTGGTAGAATTAGACGCTGAACTACCTATCGAAGCTATAACAAGAACATGAGAGTACTTCTCTCAACCGAGCCCAAGTCATCTGCCAGAGACAGATAAGAGTCAGCAAATAGTTGAAAAACCCATCGGTGCCTATGATTTAATTAGTGACCTAACAAAGACCTTTTCACACATTTCATTTTTGGACTTACTAAAGAACTCTCCCCCTCACAGAGCTGCTCTTTTAGAAGCATTAGGTCTAGGCCATCTAATTAACATCACTCCACCTCCCAAAACACAAGTAAATCACGTAGATTTTGATATCCACCCTCCGGGGCAGCCGGACAAGGATGTCGAATTCATCTTCGAAATAAGTAAAATGCCCACAGATGCTGAGATCGCACGCCGAGGTGACCCAGCCTTACACTTGCAAGTGTGGGTTTATAATAACTATGTAAAACGGGCAATGGTTGACGATGGGGCCGCAGTTAACATAGTCCCTTTCTCTTTCCTCCAAAAACTTGGATATGGAGAAACAAACTGTTCCACTACACGAAATACCTTGAGAGGCTATGATAGCCTTAAAGCCACTTCGATAGGAACTATAATACTGCCGGTCACCTTAGGGCCCAAAACCATCTTGACTGAGTTTTATATTATAGATCGGGAAACTAACTATAATATGATCCTTGGCCGACCTTGGATACATCGAATGAAGGCAATCCCTTCCACGCTATTTCAAGAAGTAAGATTCTTACATCTGGGAAAGGTATTTGTAGCCAAAGGCGATCCAAAACCTTTCGATTTACACCTAGCTGATTTAAAGAAAAGACCAGGGGTGCACTCAGAATTTGAACTTCCAACAAACCAACTTAATAAACCCTCTGACCCAAAGCCAGAGGAAAAGTTGATACCTACGACGGATCTTGAAACTACCAGCATAGCCAAAACAATTCCAACCCCTAAAGGTAAAACTAAAGAAACAGTATCATTAGGGACTACTACAAAAATCGTTGAGTTGATAGAACAAGATTCACCAATGTTCTTACCATTCGATTCAGTAGGCATGGGATTTTCCCTAGGTGTTGGTTCCTTGCCAGCAGAGGATCTCTGTATGGTAGAAGTAGAGTCCGCAAACGCAGCAGATGCCCCAACATCTACACTCCCGGCTAAGTATTGGACTCTCCATTTCGATGGAGCTAAATGTCGTTATGGAGCGGGGGCAGGTATAATTCTTACTTCACCCGAGGAGAAGGTCCTCCCATTCTCTTTTAAGTTAAACTTTGAATGCACAAACAACGGCACTGAGTACGAAGCCCTTCTTCTTGGCCTCACCTTAGCCAAAAGAATTGGTATTAATAACATCAGAGTCTTGGGAGACTCGCAATTAGTAACAAACCAAGTTTCTTAAGTATATGAAACTAAAGCTGAACGTTTACAACTCTACAAAAATGCTGTATTAGATTTAAGCAAGGCGTTTAACTTCATATCCATTGAAGCGATCCTGCGAGAGAAAAATCTTCTCGCCGATTCAATAGCAACCTCAGCATCACGCTTCACTCCAAGCAATGAGCTAGAAGACACTCACTTCATAGTATCCATTCGTGACGAACCATTGATAAAAACAATGACAAATCCTCTTTCAAGTGAAAGTGAATCTACCATCCTAGACCATGTTGGAAATGATGCGGCTACTTTAGATTACTTAAATGCCTATGCAACACTACATCTCTCCTATCACATGCTAGATTTATCCCTGATTCCGCATTCGTCTTCCTACTTCAGAAATCCCGTAATAGATCGTCCCTCACAAATGGAATCTAAAATATATGCAATAGGAACGGGGATGATCTAGATTTACCTCCAGCACCACCTGAGTTCGAAGAGGGTAACGCCTCTTTGATCAAAGAAACAATCGATGTCAACATCGGGACAGAAGAGGGAACCAAGAATATTGAAACTAGGTTCTTCGTTAACCCCAGAAGAAGTGGAAATACATACTCAGGTTCTTAAAGAACATCAAAAGGCGTTTGCATTTAATTATAAAGAGATGACAGGAGTTGCACCCCACATTGCAGTACACAACCTTGTCACTAGATCAGATGCAAAGCCAATTAAACAAAAATCAAGACCCATGAAGCCCAAAGTAGCTCTCATGGTAAAAGAGGAGGTAATAAAACTCCTTCAGGTAGGATTCATCAAGCCAGTTGACTACTCCCAATGGGTATCTACATCGTTCCCGTTCTCAAGAAGAATGGAAAGATACGCATCTGCATAGATTTTCGAGATATCAACAAAGCTTGCCCTAAGGATGATTTCCCATTACCATCCATAGACGTTATCACTGATGCAACAGCTGGTTTTGAACTCTTGTCTCTCATGGATGGATTCTCGGGATACAATCAAATCAGAATATCCGAGAAAGATCAAGCTAAAACCATGTTTATAACTCCTTGGGGAATTTATTGCTATGTTGTCATGCCTTTCGGTCTCAAAAACGCTGGTGCTACATACCAGCGGGCTATGACTTATATATTTCACGATTTAATTCATAAAATCGTGGAATCCTACGTAGATGACTTGTTGGCTAAGGCCAAGAAGCGTTGTGACCATCTCGAAGTACTCCGCATCATTCTTTCACATCTAATAGAATACGGAGTTACGCTAAATCCGGAGAAATGCGTCTTTGGTGTAACGGGAGGAAAGCTCCTAGGTTACATCATATCTTCATGAGGAATCGATGTTGATCCAACCAAAATTTGGGTTGTCCTTGAAATGGTCCCACCTTCGAGTGAATCTGGAATCAGATCATTTCTCGGAAAGCTGGGTGCAATCCGGAGATTTATCCCGGACCTAAGCTTCACCGTTCATCCAATCAACAATCTACTCAAGAAAGACTATAGCATTGATTGGACTAAAGATTTCAATGAAGCTTTTGAAGTAGTTAAGCATTTCCTGTTATCACCACCTACGCTAATGCCACCTAAGCTAGATCGCCTGTTAATTCTATACTCACGGGCTACCGATGTCTCGTTGGCCTGTATGTTGGCCCAAGAAGACGATGACAAGAGAGAACGTGTGATTTATTTCATTAGCCGAACATTGCTCGACTATGAAACACGCTATACACAGGCAGAACGAGAATGCCTTGCCATAGTCTTTGCTACTAAATGTCTAAGACATTACATGTTGAATCAAGAAACAAAGGTCATGGTAAAGATGGACCATTTACGGACTTTTCTCACACAAGGGTCCTTGTCCAAAAAGGTTGGACGTTTTATAACCTTAATGGGAGAGTTCGAGTTAACATTTGTAAATCAGAAGTCGGTTAAAGGACAAATCATCGCGGATTGGTTAGCTGACAACCCATTAGACGGAGGCGATTTAGTAGATTTAGAATTTCCAGATGAATGCGTATACTACATCGAAACTCGACCTGCTATCTCTGAGTGCCCTTGGTACACTGATATCATTAATTATATCATGGACCATACGTACCCGGAGGCAGTTACACCGCAACAAAGAAGGCGGTTATGCATAATCGTAGCTAAATACGTCATTATAGAACAGGTGCTCTATCGAAAAGCATTCGATGGAATGCTCTTAAGGTGTGTTGACACAGAAGAGTCCAAGAGGATTCTCCATGAATCCCACAGCGGTATATGTGAAGGCCACTTCGGTGGCCATGCCACCGCTCGAAAAATACATCGAATGGGCTATTTCTGGCCCACTCTAGAACATGACGCGATAGAGTTCGCACGCAGGTGTCATAAGTGCCAAGAATTCTCTCATGAGATCTAGTTCTATACGAAGGTGATCTAGTTCTAAGACTAGACAGTCGGATCGACAAGAAGACCGGCGAAGGAAGGAAATTTCAGCCCAAATGGTTGGGCCCATACCGAGTCAAAAAAGACTACGGAAATGGTGCATACCTCTTATGCACGCTAGAAGGTGAGGAATTTGGCGAAACAGTCAATTCCCTGCACCTCAAGCGTTTCTACGCATAAGCAGCTAGCACTGCTTATATAACTATTTACATTGCATCTTCATATAGATTTAGATCATTTTGTTCACTTGTTCTTACACCAATTGTGATCAAGAATCTATTCTCAAAGCAATTCATTACAAACTCATGATGTCATTGGCACAAAACTTTCTAATCATATCTCTCCATTTTCACGATATCATCAATCACTTCAGAATCTTTTATCAAATAAAATCAAAACATGACGAAGTCTTAACGGTAACCATACCAAGATCTGCAAGTTTGTTCTCGCTTTGATTTCTTCTTAGGATAGGTGTCTTGCCTATGGTCTGTTCTAGAAGCTTCATGGTGTCACATCTATACCATATACACATCTGTTTGGAAATAAGCATATACTGACATTTTACTCAAAAAGACAAGTCAAAAAGTGATTAAAACAGAAAATTTTATTTTTACACATTTCCTTGCCCCACCAACCTTCGGTGATGAGCTTGTGTCTCTTACTAGTGACGTAGGGTTGGGAAAGGATGGAAATGCCCTTACTCACCTATGCCTTTCCCATGGTGATAAACCCATGCTTCTTACAGGTAGCATGGGGCAAAGTGTAGGGGGTCCTCTAGACGATGCAAACATTAAAAGGTCATAAACAAACTATTCAAACTTTGAGTCAAAAACGAATGAATCAGATGTTCAAAATTCCAAGAGAGTTAAAATCCTAAAAACCAGATTTTGTCTACTATGTGGTCATCTACGGGTCTAAGTCTGGATAAACCGCAAAGCAAGTTGCACCCAAAACTATGAAGTCATTCGGGTGGAGTAAGCTTGTAGTTTTCAATTTGGTTCCACCAAAGCTTCGTCTTTCTTTCATCACTATCGTTTCACCATATTTCATAAACTTGCGCCCTTCTTGGCTCTTGGTGATGAGCCCTCGCATCTTACTAGTTACGTGGAGTTAGGAGTGGGGCAAGTTAATCTGTTCATCATACTGGTTATTTTCATCACTTTGCCAAAACAAACATGAGGTATCCAAATTGCTCACAGAAGCTAAGATTTAAAATCACAATATATCTACAATATCATGTATCAGCATCATGAAACACAAAAAGAAAGCAAACATTTGCATCATCTGTTTTCCATTGCATACATTCTAGAAAGCATATAAAACATACATCGTAGTATACACGAGGAAGCTGGAAACAGAAAGGGAAAGCACGAGTGACAAGTTTTAATCCAAAAACGAATGCTTATATATAAATAATCAATGTTTATATACAATGCCATCATGCTCTAGGCATGGTCAAAACGCTCAAAGAGCCCGTAATATACAAGAGAATTTATAGTACAAAACGCATAGGAGCCAAGTAGTCTCTCAACCCCTGCGCGACCCCTCTGAAGGTGCGCGCCCTCGCCTAGGGCTCCGGCTACGCCGGCGCTCTGAATGCACGGAGGGCTTAGGGTCCCGAGGGGCAGCCGCGGTCTCGCCACGAGAATGGCTCCTCATAAGATGCTCGGCTGTCCTATAGCCTGCCAACTCTGTACGGAGAGTCGACACCATCCTGGCCACGTGCCAAACGGGAACGAAGACGTCAGTATGCCTACCGGCTCCTGAGGGCTCCCTGGCATCTATACACAGCTCCGCACGGGTCCTATCCATAGGGATCATCAGGGAATCAGTGCATACCCTGCGGATTAGATCCCGACACTCGTCGACAGTCTCTGTAAACAAAGAAGAAAAACGAATTAGAAGCTAGGAAAGGGACTAAAAGATACAATATCAAAACACAAGGAGAAATAGCAATTAAAAATCCTAAATTAAACAAACATTGAAAAGATGAGAGGATAACTTATTCGGATCTCCAGGCCTCCAGGATGGATCGCTGGGGCCGGCACCCGCTGCGGATGCCGCTGCCGACTGAGGGGCTGCTCCTGTAGTAGGAGCAACATGACGCCCCGCAACTGACTCATCCTCTCCACCATGGCCCTGGGAGAGTGGCTCCTCTGAAGCTAGAGTCTCTCTCTCTGCACTTTGCTTGGCCCTCTCTGCCTGCAAAATATCCTGAGTGTCATGCCACTCAGGATCGCTATCATTCGTCTGCTCCTCTGACCCTCCCTCTGTAAACTCCTCAGAATCGGAGTCAATATCTATAGGGTCATCGCGGCTGTGAGCAGGACCCGCAGCAATTTGAAGCAAAGGTGCCCGGGGCACACCGGCTCTCCCTCTAGTCTGAACTACCCTCCTGGCTGCAATGGGAGTGCCAGGAGTGATCACTATCCAACCACGGCCTCTAGGCCCCCCTCTAGCCTTGCGGACTGATCTGTAAACTAGTGCCGCTGGGGGAAGCATGCCCGCATATGGAAGGCCGAACTGCTGAGGAACTCTGCTAAAAGGGTGTACCTCCACCCATCCTATGCGGTCGATAAGCTACCCTGTGGTGGAGCATGAGATCAATGTAAGGGTCTCCTCGCCCCATATGCCGACCATAAGCCGGTACGGTGTCGCCTCCATATCTGCTGTGGTAAGGGAGGCAACTAGCTGGTGAGGTGCTCTAAGCACCGACAAAGCTGACCATCTAGCTGCCCTCACAGCCCCTGGGTCTGCCACCTCTACCCCTCTGCCATAAGGAATAAAATGCTCATACACGCAACTCATGACTAGAGTCGGGTGGCTCAAGGATTGTCCCTGCAAATGGACTACTGTGTATAAGTCATGGTAGGTGGTCCCCATAATATTTGCGCCCCAGGCATATATCCGGCCATGCCCCTCTATCTGTGCAATGATGGGGCCCAACAATATAGTAAAGTATCTCCTCCCTTGTCCCCGATCAGCCTCGAGGCAAGGATCCCCATGATAGCCTGTCGAAATACGGGGATGGGTAAAGAAGGAATCGATCGAACTCTCACTCCCTTCTTCGACCCCGTAGAGATGGCTGCATCCCCCATGTAGCCTGCCCACTGTGCAATCTGTGCTCGAGACCCTGCCGTCTCCAGTGTGAGTCTCCTCCCGATGATCGGGACCCCCAGGATACGGTAGACATCCTCCAAAGTAGGGATAATTTTAGCGGCGAATATTCGTAATATGGCAAAAATTTCATTTTAGGAAAATTTGAAAAGGTGAATTATTCGGAGTGGGTCGGTGTCCTGTTTGCCTAAAATATATAGTATATTTTTTTTTGGGGGGTCGGCTTCGCCTTCATTTGAAAACATCTCCTATAAAAACCTATGTGATTCGCCGGGTAGTATACCTCAAGTAGCTTACCAAATTACCAATACTGTGAAATTTGAACTCGCATACCCTTGAACACCAGAGATCCATATTACTGTTAGCCTGTGATTGTTGACGCGCGACAAATGAAGTGTTGACGTGCGACAAGGGAATTATTGACACGCGACAAGAGCTGTACTGACGCGCGACAAGAGCTGTACTGACGCGTGACAAGAGCTGTACTGACGCGCGACAAGAGCTGTATTGACACACGACAAGAGCTTTACTGACGCGCGACTTGGGCTAGGAAGTGACGCGCAACAGAGAAAGGGTTGACGCGTGACAGAAAAGAAGTGTTGACGCGTGACTTGGGCAGAGTTGACGCGCAACCTCAGACAGTTCACGTGCGACAACACCTTAGAGACTGGACAGAGTCGCTTCTTGGTTCTTTTGCTGACGCAGGACTCTTTTCAGAATAATGGAAGGTGCTAGCTCAAAGAATACGAAGAAATCTCAGAAATCACTCTTCAAGTATTTTGGAAACTCTGCGGATACAGATATTGTAAATACCAATCATATAGATGCCACCAAAAAGAATCAGAATACTGACTGTGTGGAAGGTATTATTGAGGTGGACATGCATTCTGCATAGTATCACAGTCAAACAAATGAAACCTACGATAATATGCCAGATCTTGAAGATATTGTTCCTGTTGGGGTGCAACTAGAAGTGCAGCTAGATATCACAGATATAAACACTCAGCAAAATGGAAGACAGAAATCAAAATCAAACTCTGGTCCAAGAAAGAGGAAACCAGGTGATTGTGATATTGCTCAAAATTCTACTCAAAAAAGTAAAGCATTGAAAACGAATAAGAATATGTGGACCATTATAAGGACATACAAGTTTGATTGGGCAGCTAAATTTCCATTTATTGATCCTGTACAATCATCTAATTCTGAAGAAATCCCATGTGAATGTACATGTACAATATGTACGTGGAAATTGGGAAAGCAACAAAAAATGCAACTGAAGTTGGACACTATAGAAAAACATTGTGGAAAACAATATTTAATTGTAACGGGGGCAGATGGCCAGAAAATCAAAACACATAGGTGGAAAACTGAAAAGGAGTGCATGCATGTTAGATACGCAGCAGAATATGAGGCAGAGCAAAAAAAACACAGACATCTGTTTGGAAGCTTCTTCCCTCCATTAGAGATTTCTCATAAAATATAGAATTCTCCATTCTAGAGAATTATAATCCTCTCCTGATTCCTCATCCATTGATCTTCATCCCATTTGGAACAATCCTCACCTTCTATTTTCTCTCCCACAAACTATAAATTGAGATCTCCTCCTCCATTAGAGCTAGATGGAAAACCTTAGGTAAATCCATAACAAATCTGCTTTTATTTTATTCTACTTCAATCAAGTAAATCCATCTTCAATTCAATCTACCATCCATTCATAATATGCATCAATCAATGGCAAGCAACATACAAGTTTGATTGGTGCTAGCTCAAGTGTCTCCACAAACTCTGAAGCAATCAACACCATCCATGAGCAAATCCAACACCACAAAGGAGGAGAATTACATCCTGTTGGTAAGTGCAAGTATTGATTCTCCCCCCCTTTCCATCTCTTGCTCAATCGTAAGGAAATTGTTGGAAGGATTAACATAGGAAGGCAACTTTAGTTGTTTTCTTATACTCACAACTAATCATTGTGGAAAACATATACACTTATAACTGTAACTTTGGCATTATGAGCCAGACCCAATGTCACATTATTTCACATAGGTGGAAAGAGCTGCATTTGTCGAGCTGCATAATCTAACCCATCTATTATCACTTTCTAATCGAGCTCATAACTGAGTCATCACCTTATATTTGATCACAGACATCTTGACCGAGGAAAAGGGAGGAACGATCACATCGCATATTGGTAAGATAAAAGAAACAAATCTACATGCAAAATTCATACAATTCTCTACTCTTTTTCAAATACTTAAAAAAGGAAGAGCGATGTCGGATTTCCTCAATTTCAAAGTTTTGTATCAATTTAATGGAATGCTGAATGTACCTCAGTCTCATTGGTCTGAGAGTAGTGGATGGGAAATGGCAAAATGCCTCTCGATGATAGAGAAGGAAGATTTGAAAGAGAACGTAAAAAAAGCAAACTTTATCTCTCTTTCAATTAATGAAGTCACAGCAGTCGACAACACCGCATGGGTATGTATCCACATCTATACATTAGAAAATCATATAAGGACACCTCATCTGTTGGGTGTTATGAAAATGGTTGAAAATTGCAATGCTGAAAACCTATATAAAATAGTTGTTTCTCATTTGAAAGATGTTGCTGGTATGACTGATTATGAAATTGCTACGAAGTTGGTATGTGTTGGAGTAGATGGTGCATCTGTCATGCAGGGTCACCGAACAGGGCTATGTGTTAGATTACAAACAATAGTGGCCCCATATATGCTACCAATTCACTGTATGGCTCACAGAATGAATTTAGCATATAAAATGGTAAGCAACCACGAAAATGTTGCTAAATTAGAAGACATCATAAGAGAACTTCATGCCTATATGTCAAGCAGCCCAAAGCATTTTCTCGAGTTCCAAAAATTTGCAATTGGAATTACAGATGGCAAAAAACTTCTGAAGGATGTGGAGACTAGATGGATATCTTTGTATGAACCTGCATGCAGAGTTCGTGAGGAGTATCCTTCATTGGTTGGTTTCATGCACAAATACCATCATGAAGTTGATAGGGCAAAGGGACCTGTTGTTCCGCTTAACTGATTTGGAGACATTGCTTACATTGGTTGGTATTCTTCCAATGTTAAAGGAGATCAATACACTGATGAAGCATGCACAGGGCAGATTAATCTATATTGTGGATTTTATACGGATGAGGAAAATGGTATGTCAAAGTCTTGATATATTGTACTGTTCCCAGGATAGTTTTGATGCACCTGTTTTTGAAAATTGGAGAGATTTATTAGATCTTAAAAATCCTAACACCTTTTTGAGATTTAATATCCACGATCACCTATGCATCTCTGTTAATGGGAGGGAAATACCAATGCACATTTTGCAAAAACGTCAAGATATTACAGGATCGGAACGAGAAGATGTTCCTGTGACACGTAATTTGTTTGAGTCTGTGATAGTTGAAACCAGAATAAAGCTTAAAAAAATTTCAGAAACCTTGTCATCAGAAATTAGGGAACGTTTCTGTAAAGATAAAATTCTGGAAGCCATGGGTGTGATGAATCCGAATTTTTGGAATACAGAAGGTGGCCGTGCAGACTTTGTCAGTAAGCATTTCCATAAATCAATGGGTACAATAATGGAACAATTTACAAAGACGTCAGAGCTCAAGGGTACGGAAATCAAAGGTATACTGAATGCCGATTTATTAAAGTTTCAGTCAACAAATTTTGCAACAACAATGAGGAACCAATATAGGAATTTAGATCAACCTTCTGAAAGTGGTGCTATTACAAGGCTGTGGCGAGGAATCTATCAAAGTTCTATCTTACAAGAAGATATCAGTGAATATTTCAGACTATATGAGTTATGCCAGACAATGATTTTGGGGTCTGTGGAGGATGAAAGGGTTTTCAGTGCATTGTCATTTATAAAATCAAAACTGAGAAACAGGTTGGATAAAAATCTGGAAAGTTGCATGAGGTGTTACGTTTCTCGATACTCCCTCGAAACCTTTCCGTTTGACAGAGCAATTGCACACTGGAATTCCCTTTGTGAAAGAAGAGGTGTAAATAATACAGCTACAAGTACAAATATTCCCAACCTTGAGAGTGTAATTGGCTCTTCGTCACATTCTACAGAAGACAACATCGACTTTGATGAAGCTATTGATAATGGATTGTTTCAACTTTAAGTAGGTATCTTCTTTATCTATCTTTTATTTTTATCATTAAAGATGTTACAGGTCTATATACTAAAAATGTCAGGCAATTCACCCATCTATCTACTAATCCATTTCTCGTGTTGGAATTTTTTAAAACACAGATCTAGCTCATTACCAGTGGCAGTGATGATTTCAACTTTAAGCAGGTATCTTTTTCCCCTTAATCTTATTGTTTGTTTCTATTCATTTTTTGACATAGCAATTGCTCACTGGAATTCCCTTTGCGAAAGAAGAGGTGTAAATAATACAGCTACAAGTACAAATATTCCCAACCTTGAGTGTGTAATTGGCTCTTCGTCACATTCTACAGAAGACAACATCGACTTCGATGAAGCTATTGATAATGGATTGTTTCAACTTTAAGTAGGTATCTTCTTTATCTATCTTTTATCTTTATCATTAAAGATGTTACAGGTCTATATACTAAAAATGTCAGGCAATTAACCCATCTATCTACTAATCCATTTCTCGTGTTGGATTTTTTTAAAACAAAGATCTAGCTCATTACCAGTGGCAGTGATGATTTCAACTTTAAGCAGGTATCTTTTTCCCCTTAATCTTATTGTTTGTTACTATTCATTTTTTCAGCTATGGTTATAATTAAAGATGTTACAGGTGTATGTATTTACATTTAGTTAAATACAATCTTTTTATTTTTTGAAAACGTGGGTTGACATCCGTCCGAGGAAGCTGTTACTTCTCGGGACTGACAATGTCAGGCAACTCACCCATCTATCTACTAATCAATTTTTTGTGTTGAATTTTTTAAGACAAAGATATAGCACATTACCGGTGATGATTTCAATTTTAAATAGGTATCTTCTTCAACATAATCTTATTGTTTGTTACTTTACATTTTTTCAGCTCTTGTTATCATTAAAGACGTTACAGGTCTAATTCTTTATATTTACATTTATTTAAAGATATTGTTGGTCTATATATTTAAAGATGTTGCTGGCACTTCTCAGGACTGACAATGTCAGGCAACTCACCCCTCCATCTACAATGTCATGTTACCCTTGATGATTGCAATACACAAGAGGTAAGCTAAACCCTAGCATATTTGCAATTATGTTTAATTTCTTACCAGTGATGATTCTTTCTTGATTTCTTAGAATTATATTTAATTTATTTTTTATATGTGGAACAAGAAACATACATATAATTCATGATAATCAACATCTAATGCAATTAAAATTAAAGATTGTATGTAAATCCATATAATTAAATTCAAATACCATAGTACATACACAATAGACAATAGTAGAAGTTTTCAAATTCATTATTTAATGTTTCCACAATAATAAAAGTTTCTAGTTTTCAAAACCCTCTTTTTCTTTATCCAATTCTACTCCTCTGCACTATTCCCCAACGGCTTCTTCCAGTGTGGCTGTACCTCTTTCCCAAACACTAGAAATCTCCATGCGACAGCAAATTTGGATCAGCTGCAGCGTATAAACTATCCCGTTGCCAATAATTTTCGTAACGACTAATAATCTCATTGATAAGAACCTTAGCCCTTCTGTCCCATTCTATAAGCTGATTGATATGAGGAAGCATCTCCATCTTTCTCATCAACCCACACAAAATATTTTTTGTGCTTGTCCAGATCTATGAAATACTCCTTGCCCTCTTTAGAAGTACTTGTGCCCAAACCGGGAACCCTGTATGGTCCAAGCAACAGGTGATACCTAATCAGCAAGTGAACAAAACCAGAACTTGAAAACATATAAAGAGAAAACAAACTAGCATTACTTTGTTGCACTATATGGTCCAGCCGGTTATCGATCCACTCAATGATTCTCTCCAAGCTTCATACTCAGGAATTGTGTAGAAAGATAACACATTTCCATTTTTGTGAGTTGCCTACATCAACATGTGCCGACATTAGACATGGAGATACATAACATCTGGTGGCTTAGAAAACAAATATAAAAAGTCTCGAAACACAACCAAATATACAGGGGGAACATTTACAGAAACTAAACAGTGCTATACAAAGATCATGTACCTGGTCTGTCATTATCATCAGATGGCCATATGTTAAAGATTTAATGTTGTCATATATTATATCTTCCTGTAGACCAAGGATTTTCTTTCTATTTACTATCTCTTTATTCTCCATTTGTTGGTGAGTGGGTAGCTTCCCAAAAAATAGATATTCCTGCCACTTGATAGGATAAAGATAACTAAAATAACAAAAAAATTAAATTGGAAAGTGATGTCGAAACATGTCACAATACTACCAAATTCAGTATTCACATTTCCCTGATTCAAGGCACAAACACTTACAGCGACTACAAGAGCCTTGGCTGAGTCACCCTCCATTAATATTAAAGTACATTGATCAGAATTCTTCCCCCCTGCTTGATTTGCTTCATCAGGTTTGGGAACATCAATTAATTTCCCCTTCTTGGTTCCATCAGTTTTCTTAAGATCTTTTTTTTGTTTAAACTTTTCCACTGCACTCATCAGGTACAAAGCTCATCTTAGGCACTAGCATTGCAAAAATTACATGTACTCAGAAATGCTACATATTAGACACCACGCCTGGATATATGGACATGGGCTAAAAATGTGAAACAGAATAAAAAATATGAATTAAAACGAGTTATACTTACAATCAACATGGAAACCAAACGTTGATTCGAGAAAATTCTTTTCTTCCACGAGTGTTGCCTTGGTTGTAACAATTGGTAAATTTTTGAACGGAAGGCCCGTAAAACGATGGATGTCATTTGCTTCGATACTGAATTGAAAAATTCGGCAATCGTTCAGAGTAACATAAAAAATGCCGTACTCTGAATTGTAGGATGACAGAAAGTAATTCAAAATATCCGGATCTGTTTCGAAATGGGGCATATTAACGATATGGATGTGAGGGCATAAGGGACATCGATTGAATTGGATTCTCTTGATTTTTGTTACTGAACTTGCAGTTGGGAAGCATTGAGACCTGCAAAAATTCAAGAGCCGGAAGATGAAAACGAGAAAATGACCGGTTGAAGGGTATTTATAGGCTAAATCAGGCGTCAATGGCTTCAGTTGACGCGCGTCAATAGATGCCAGTGACGCGCGTCAATAGACTCCAGTGACGCGCGTCAATAGATGCCAGTGATGCGCGTCAATAGGTGTCAGTGACGCGCGTCAATAGGTGCCGTGACGCGCGTCAATAGGTGCCAATGACGCGCGTCAATAGATGCCAGTGACGCGCGTCAATAGATGCCACTGACGCGCGTCAATAGGGCCAGTGACGACGCGTCAATAGATGCCAGTGACGCGCGTCAATGGATGCAAGTGACGCGCGTCAACTCTTTTGCACTAGAGGAAATTCCCTTCATGTTTGCAATGCAGCCAATTGAGATGAAGACTTCAAATTTATCCCAAGACCAAAGAAACAAACAGTGATTGGTGTCTAAGACTGAGTTTGAGATGAGGTACCAGTAAGGCACTCTTGACAAAATTTACACAATTTTACCTTTTTAGGATGATCCAACCTTGCACTCTTGACAAAATTTACACAATGTTACCTTTTTAAGATGATCCAACCTTGCACAGAGAACTTTATGTTGAGCTGTAAATTTTTTTCAATATTTTAGACACTTGATTTTATAGATTGTACTTCAAGAAGATCATGATTAATCAATTCAAGGCATAGAAATGGTGGAGCTTCAAGAAAATTGTCTTCAAACATACACTTGAACATTGTATCTTCAGCAAAGGAAAACAAAACAAGGTGGTAGCAGGAATTTTATTCAACCACTCCAAGAATCAGTCCCAAAGAGAGAATCTCAATATGTGAATCCTATACAACATATTTTACTATGATCATGTTTGCAAAATTCAATATTTTCTTATACACTCAAATATAAAAAAATGATCTATACAGACTAATCTTCATGATAAAAACCTTGTATGTTTTACATTAAACTTCAAAGTTCTATATCGAGCTTGACGTATCTTTTAATCACATGGTTATTCCAACTTTCGTTAATCTAGCCTCCATAGCCTCCATAATCTACTCTACACAAAACAATATCCATGATTAAAAACCATATCTTTTAAACCATGGTCTTGATTATTTCCCAAGCTCTAATTCTTATGGCCTGGAATTTAACCATTTCATAATTGGCTAATCTAGCCTCCACATCAATGATTGTTTCCAGCAAAACGTTATTTTCTGACAAATGGTCTTGACTATTTTGGATGTCAAACAACCTCTCTAATGAGAGATTATGCACTTATATAGAGGTGAATCTCTTTAAAATAGAATTTTCCTACACCATAAGTCTATTAAGGAGAAATCCTAAATAGTAAAGATCTGTTTCAAATCTTAGTTTCTATTTTTTCCCCAAAGACAATTTTCAAGATAATTAAAGTCCCACAAGATATTTAGGCACTAAATTTGACATTATACACATTAAATTTATCATCGTCTTTCATCATCATCTATCATTGATTATCAATTGTCATCATTCATCATCTACCATCTACGTCCACATACAATACATGACAATGCAAGTAAACAAGAAACATACATATAATTCATGATAATCACCATCTAATCACCATATAATTAAATTCAAATACCAAAGTACATACTCAATAGTAGAAGTTTTCAAATTCAATATTTAAAGTTTCCTCAATAATAAAAGTTTCTAATTTTCCGACACCATAAGTCTATTAAGGAGAAATCCTAAATAGTAAAGATCTGTTTCAAATCTTAGTTTCTATTTTTTCCCCAACGACAATTTTCAAGATAATCAAAGTCCCACAAGATATTTAGGCACTAAATTTGACATTATACACATTAAATTTATCATCGTCTTTCATTATCATCTATCATTGATTATCAATTGTCATCATTCATCATCTACGTCCACATACAATACATGACAATGCAAGTAAACAAGAAACATACATATAATTCAAATACCATAGTACATACTCAATAGTAGAAGTTTTCAAATTCAATATTTAAAGTTTCCTCAATAATAAAAGTTTCTAATTTTCAAAACCCTCTTTTTCTTTAGACAATTCTATTCTGCTCTCTTCACCAACGGCTTCTTCCATTGTGGCTGTACCTCTTTCCCCAACACCAGAAATAACCCCTGAACTTACAAGATCTTCAGCAGCCCTGTCCATATTTTTTAAAATTCTTTCTTCTTGATTTGTTGCATCTCCATGCGACAGCAAATTTGGATCAGCAGCTGCTTTGGCTTTGAACAATATGTCAGGGTCGAGACCATGCTCTTTAATTATCCGCTTTAGTGTATTGTTTTGTTTGTTAACCAAAACAATATTTTGCTTCAAATTTTTTGCTGCGGATAAGCTGTTCTTTGCTGTTTCCAAGTGAACTTGCAAAACCTTCGCCTGACTCTTCAAATTTTCATATTTCAACTACACAAAAAGAGTAATGTCAATTCAAAATATTAATGTAAATTCAAAATTTCAAATTAACAAAAATGATTGTTTGAATGTAATAGTACTTACAACCGCTCTATCTCTTTCGGCATTTGCGATTGATACCAAATCCTTGTCCTTGGACCATTTGTTAAAATATGCCTGGGCCTCGGCACTAATATTTTCCAATTTGTTTAGTGCCTTATCTAAAATGCCATCTTTATAGTTGTTGTTAAACGTGACAGTCCCACATTTTACTTGGGTAAGTAAGGAATCCATCTTCGCAGGTTGATTCTGGACTGCAGCGTATAAACTATCCCGTTGCCAATAATTTTCATAACGACTAATGATCTCATTGATAAGAACTTTAGCCCTTCTCTCCCATTCTATCAGCTGTTGGATATGAGGAATAATAAACTCACTGACATGGGATTGACAATCATTACCTATTAAGTTCTCCAAAGGAAAAGGTGGGAACTCTTCACTATCTGAATCTGATGCAGACGATCTTGCTGGAGAAGAATGGGGGCTTTCACAAAGATCAACTGCTATTTGTTTCTGCCTTTGGGTAGGCTGATCCTGTTTTTGAAAATATAAATCAAGATTTAGATAAATAAATTTAAATCAAAATGTAATTCAAAATTGTAAAGCATATTAAAATTGAAATTTGAAGTATACCTTCTGGCCTTGAATCATCTCGCGGGTATCGAAAAAACCAGTTGGGTCATTGCTATCAATGCCCAAATAATCTTCATCTAAATTTATATTGTTCAAAACAGATATGCCCATTGCACTGGGCAAGCCACCAAGTGAGAGAGTTGGAATTCGAAACGAGGTGTCAAGGTTTAGTGTCCCACTAGGGGCCGGAGCAAAAGGCATGCGTTTACCAATGTTCTTTTTCACTGTTCCTCTGGTTGGCATTTTAAAAATTAATGGTTGAGTGGGTGTCGGTGCCGTGGTTTGATCATGACTGACATGTGCTGAAAAGTACAAGAAAAAAATGAAAAATATTAAAACAATTCATAAAGTGAAAACTACGAAATTAAACGTACTATAGAAAAGTTGTACCTTGTTGTCGAGGGGTTGTTTTTTTGGTGCCACGGGTGGCCTTGTAGGAGTTGAACTCAGTGGCTGTTCAGAAGATATGAATGCATGCGACTGTATGGAGTGAGTTGGGGAAGAAGGTTCCATATTCCCTGCAATTCATCAATATTAAATGTTGTCAATTCATTTGGTTAAAATTTAAATTGAAAAATAAATATGCAACTTTGGAATTTGTAAATAATATATGAGAATGTATTACTTCTCTGGCGTTTAACGAGTTCAAACTGCTTGAGGGTTTGGAGAGTGAGCTTCCATTTCAGACTGGGAGTCCCCCGAAGCCTCCGCGTGTTGTTGTCCTCTTCCTCTCGACATCTTTTTTTTTCTTGGAATGGCTTCAAGATATCTTCTCTGCAAAACATTAAAATTTAAGTTTTAATAACTGTGCACTGTAATGACGAAAATTGTAATACAATTACAAACTAAATAGTTTATACCTGTTGTTCATCAAATGGAATTGAGAATTTCTTCAAAGCCTCATCAGAGCAAGTAGGAATTTCTTTATGTTTTAAATTTAAAAGTGCCTCATAGTAGAAGCCGAGGAGATAGTTTGTTGAATAAATGAAAGGTTTATCTGAGAGTTTTGAATTTGTTATTTCAGTTCTTATTTTTTTGGATAGATATGTGCACCAATCGAATTTATGTTTTGAGATAGTGGCACAAATATATGCAATGGCCCAATTTGGTATATCCGTTTGGCGACCCTGCATAACAATTCTGGCTTGAAAAAATGAAATAAGTGCAGCAAGAAAGTGGTGTGCAATTGATTGTGTATCTACACCACACCTGGATTTATTGACATGGGCTGCAAATGCGAAACAGTGAAAGTTACTTTAAATCTATAACAGCAAATTGTATCAGAATTAAAAATAGATTAAAAAATATGAATTAAAAGGAATTATACTTACAATCAACATGGAAACCGTACGTTGATTCGAGAAATTTCTTGTCTTCTTCCACTAGTGTTGCCTTGGTTGTAACAATTGGTAAATTTCTGATAGGAAGGCCAGTAAACTGATGTATGTCATTTGCTTCAATAGTGAATTGGAACATTTGGCCATCGTTCAGAGTCACATAAAATATACCGTCCTCTGAATTGTAGCATGACAGAAGGTAATTCAAAATATCTGGATCTGTTTCGAAATGGGGCATATTAACGAGCCTTGTAAATTCACACTCTTCCATTATAGCTTGATATTCTGAAGACATCTTTAAGGCCGTATGGATGTGAGGGCATAAGGGATTCCTGTAGTTGATCTTGGAAATCGATTGAGTTGGATTCTCTTGATTTTCTTGCTGAACTTGCAGTTGGGAAGCATGTGAAGTCGACATTATAGCTGTTATTGCGTCTTTGTCAAAGATTTAGACCTGCAAAAATTCAAGAACGGGAAAACGAAGACGAGAAAATGAGCGGCACAAGGGTATTTATAACCTAAATAGGGCGTCACTTGCCCCTATTGACGCGCGTCAACAGGTTACAGTGACGCGCGTCAGGTTGACCACAATGTCACGCGTCAATACAAGAGAGTGTCGATGTGTCAATAGAAGATGGTGTCGCGTGTCAATAGAGGATTAGTGTCGCGCGTCAATAGAAGATTGTGTCGCGCGTCAATAGGAGATAGTGTCGCGCGTCAATAGAGGATAGTGTCACACGTCAATAGAAGATAGTGTCGCACGTCAATAGAAGATTGTGTCGCGCGTCAATGGAGTATTGTGTCGCGCGTCAATAGGAGATGGTGTCGCGCGTCAATAGAAGATGGTGTCGCGCGTCAATTGAAGATGGTGTCACATGTCAATAGAAGCAAATGATGCACGTCATTTCGATGCTAGTGTCGTTACGAGCGCGTCATGCAGTCATTCACAGTCTAGTGTCGCTCTAGTGTCGCGCGTCATTACGAAACAAATGTCGCGCCAGTGACGTGCATCATTACGAACTAGTGTTGTCGGACGTCACTGATGGAGCCTTGAAAAACCAGGTGAAATTTTTGTTTTTTAATACTGTCAAATTCACCTTTCGCTGAAACTGGTTACGGGTATATTCGCCAGGTATTTTCCACCTTCAATTTTATAGGGGTGTCTTAAAATGAACCCTAGGATTAGCGCAATAGAGCCATGGTCTTCTCTTTCTTCGCGGACCACAGGCAGTCATATAACTGTTCGCAGGCCCCGCCATTCCAATATGTAGAGTCAAGTCTACAACCAATTTGTGACTAGATGGCGTCAAATGGTGCACACTTGATTGTTACGCAATTTGCCGGTCATGGCTGATCAATGTATCCTCCTCATCCTGGGGGGAAAGGGCTATCCAGATACCCCCGAATTTGTCAACTCACGGGGACATCTCTCTCTCGGCTCCAGATGAAGAGACTCAATGGCCTCTCGCCTGCATCCATTGGGCATGGAGTCTACTTGATAAACATGAGCAAGTTAGTATCTAATCAATTTTGAGAGAGTCTGATCCCTAATCCATTCTGAGGCTGACTGTATGTGTTTTCTATGTTTTGTCTGACTCCTGAGTCTATAGTTCTAGTCTCTGCATTCTGTTCATAATCGAAATCTTGAGCAAATGGAATTTTTTGAGAGTAGAAAACCCGTTTTAACTCCGGCGGTTGTTTCATCACATCCCTAAACAGGGCAACAGTTTTGTAAATGACTTTAGTTGCTCTAGGGCATTTTTTTCGGTTTAAAGATGACAACTATTACATGTAACTATGAGTTGTTAACTTGCTATGAATAGCTGAAGAGAATGAGCAATTTATGTACCTTTGGAGACTAATGCGAACAAAACTTATATAGTAGACACCAAATCATACATGCATCAAATGAGACATGCAGAGTGTCCATAAGCACTAATCTTCTGATTGCAAAGCAAAATCTTCTCCTACTCCTAAATTTAACTAGAGGGAAAGAATGCAAAATGGACAGAAGCCCATAACTGGTAGATCGCTGAAGTCGGTGTTCCTTTTCTTGAGAGAGGTGGCCATGCATCATGGTTTGACACTGCGATACAGTTTCGAATGTACTTGAGTGAGAAACCTTGTTATAAGCCGTATGCTCCCAGAGCTCCAAATCAATCAAGGTCAACTCGCGCAACATTAATAGGAAAATACCTCCTCAAGCTTTCATATATATATATATGGACTGTATGATAGGTATATGATTGTGACCTGTTACATACCAAAAAATTGAACGGTACAGTACCACCGGAACAATGTTACACATGCCCCAATGATGGAGGTATAGTTTCTATCCCCTCACAAAGGGTTCGGGATCTGGAAAAGCTCTCCCAAGTGTACATTGACATCCCACATGCCCCGCTGTAGCCTCCAAATGTGCTCTGTATTTACTCTTCCCCCTCTGAGTTCTCTATTACATTTTGGTCTTCAGGTAATGAAACTGCGACCCTGCTTCCGATGGCAGTCATCGTCAACGCACCGTCTAGGTAGGGAAGCAGTCTTGTAACCACCACCCTGCTCAGGACTGCCATAGTCGGTCCTTCACGCGTTTTCCAGAAAGATTCTTCATGCCTAACGCGACTTCGCATAAATTTTCAACTTTTTACCTAGTTTTCTCAATCCATTGTTTGCTTGTACTGTACTGATTTTCAGAACCCTGGAACAAGTGTTCCTTCGATTGTTTATAGATACAAATATTCCTAGCAAGGAGTTACCTTTGGGTGATCCAGGAAAGCTATAAATAGTTTGTTTGATTAACATCCCGAAAATGGCCCCCACAAAATTAGCCTCTCATCGCACTCATTTCAATAGTTTAGTCTCCTTTAGTTCTTGCTTACGAATTCAATAGTTTTCATTTGTTGCATGCATAGTTAGACTTATTTTGCCTATTTAGAAGCCACATGATCTTCTTGTTCCAATGTCATTATTGTTTCATACAATCAATTAATATCAGGATAATTTCATTTTCAATCTAAAGCCATTAGAGTTGCATTTTCCAGAACGCTCTTTTGACGCGACCCACGTGAAATATCACGACTCACCAGCTTTCCTTGCCGACTTGAGCATGCTTTTATGTTTTTGGTCCCCTGGAATAGTGTTTTTTCTTTGTTTATTGTTTAGGAGTTTAATTTGGTTTTGGTTTTTGAGTGTTGGAATTCCTATAAATGCATGGTTTGTGCACATGCGAATGGTGAAGAATTTGGTCTGGAGTCTTTAGTCACCATTTTTCCTTGTTAGAGTCTTCTGATTTTTAGTGTTTTGGTTAGCTAGCTTAGGATTGATTAGCATAGTTTGTTTCATACTTGTTTAGTATTTTTCAGCTGTTGGTAAGCCACAGACCCATCTTGTGCAGGCAGTGCTGTTGTTTCATCCAATCTAGTTAGAAGCTTGCCTCTGAATTCTTCTTTGCTGTAGATTTGTTTTTACTGTGTCTTGGAGTTCTTAGTTCAATCCATTATATGCTTGGTTAGCTTTATTCAGCTGTTGGTAAGCCACATATCCAACTTGTGCAAGCAGTGTCTTTATTTTATCCAATCCATTGGAACAGAATAGCTTGGGAAGACATTAAAGTTACAGGTTTTACTCTTCGTATAGGATAGTTGCAGGTTTTGGTTGCTTCACGTTGCATGACTCGCAGTAAAATCCCGCTAGGAATCGCATAAGCCAAGCTCTGTACTCTTGCGCTATCCCTCTCCTACTCGCATTCTTGGTCTGCATTCTAAGCTGTCCTTATCCCAAAACCTACTCCTATCGGTGCTAGCATTACACGCTTTTCTGGATCCAAGTGAACACGAAAGAACGAGAAGATCAGCCACACACAATCGGATTCACCAGTGTTCTACAAAATCCAGGTTTCAAGCTATCAAAGTTCTAAGTTAAAATCATATCAAATAGAGTAGTGAATCGCTTTCATTTAAGTTAATCTCTATTTTCAATATTTCCGGGGAAGCTATGGGTATTGATAGTTTCTGAGAAAGTATGATTCATTCCTCACTTCTGAGGTAAGATCGAAGAATCTTTCAAATAGATTAGATCAGGTTATTTGGTTCATTTAGAATAGATTCTACAAATCGCACAGGTAGGTAGCTGTACTCGGCTACTCTTGTTTGTTTTAAATTATTGTTATTAGCTTAGTTGTCATTTTTTAGATATTAAATAATTGCTCTTTCAATTCTATTAAGTATTTGCTTATCCTTAAATTCTATTTAAATACTCTATCAAAAATACAAAAAAATAAGAGGATTTATATGCATGTTGTGAATACACTTTCAAATAATTTATTTATTTGCTTCATTATAGTTAGATTTATATTGTTTCTTTTATATGACAATCATGGGACATCAGGGAGCCCAGGGAATACGTATTCGAGCCAATCATGTCTCAACCCAACCTTGTTGTAGCGATAACTGATATAGACCAAAATCTTAGAATTCAGGTCTTCCGAACAATAATAGATCTTACAACTGAAATTAGATCACAAATAAGGGGATTAAACATAGAATACGATAAAGCGCATACATTTTGGTCAAACCAGCCGAACCACAGGTTCCCCTAAATAAATATCCGCATGACTGTAAAAGGGCTTGAAAAAGATACAAATGTTTGGTTGTGATCCTTTGGTCCCATAGCCAGACGCTAGGAGACATTCTCATTGATATAGACACTATCTTAAGAATCTAGGTTGTCAAGAACGCTTGTAAGGTACTCTGAGAAGATTGTGCAACTTTTGGTTCTAAATATAGAGGCCGAGAAAGGCATATGACTACTAGATATTAGGGATTAGGGGTTGATCCTCGCATATGACCATAGGAGGCCCACAATGACCACAGAACCTATGGTTGTGATCCACAAGTATCCCACATCCCAACGGGATCCATAGGTCAATCCAGATATTGATACTGGTTTACCTATGTACATTAGTATTTAGATCCTCTTCACTTCCTCCAATCATTATTGATACAATTATCCTCGCTAGACATAACAGCTAATCAAGCTAAGGATTTCTGGATTAGACTAGAGAATCGCCCATAGAGTCCACCATTACATCCATCATCCATTTTCATGACCCTGTCAGGGAGATATACTATGAAGCACATCACAAGTTATCTTCCATGTATCCCACAACCTATAGATTTGAATCACGCCAGAGCTCGATATTGATTGGAGCCTTCGAGCAGTCATCCTCGTTGAATCAATCTGTCACGTCAGTTTAGGTTAGGAGGGCCTTATTTTTCTTAGATTTGTACAGATTCCATTAGTTCACATCAAAGGACATAAGATTACCTAACTAATTTGTCTGCATATTCTACCCCCTACCGTATATCTCGGCACGACCTCGACTAGGTCGAGTACGCAGAAGAGTTCACTTGTAGATTTCTCATTCTCACTTATCACTTTTTCCATTGTATAAAATTGGTGAACCCAACGTGAACCGCACAACCATTTCACCCTATCTACCTCATTGGCCTTTCACATAAAACTTTACCAACAAAATTCGTGAACCCGACGTGAAAGAAATAGTTGTTTCACGTTTCACCTTTCCCTTTTTAGTGTTTAATTTTCTTTCATCCATCTTCACTTCTTCCCATTATTCTGCGGGTATTCATATACCCCCCGAATATGTCAGGATTTGATGCATATGGCAAACCACTCCTAGGTCCTGAAGCATACTACGATAAAACTAGAATAGACAACCATCACCCTCGCTCTCAGCATGGGGTGACATCTATTCAATCTAACTGGTTTTTCAACAAAAACCCCGCCTCAAAGGACTCAGATATAGTTCTTCTTTCCAAACTAGAGGAGTTGGATCAACTCACTCAAACACAACAAACTAGAGCCTTCAAGCTCGAACAACATGAGGCTCAGTGGAGAATCTGGTTCATCTCCTCAGGTGTTGCTTAGACCGCAAATCATTAGACAATCAAATTCATATCTATTTTTAGATGATGAAAATTTAGTGCATTATGTTAGGAGTGAACAATGCTCTCAAAGTATGTACCCACCTATAGGAGGTTTGCAAACACAACCCGAGGTCTCTTTTCAAGAAAACACCTCCATTCCTACTGCCTATAGGAAATATCCCTCAGTGAAACTTAGCAGGGCACCGATCAGTTCATAGACAGGGTACCATATCCCTATACAACACCAAGGTATACAACAAACACCACTAAATAAAAATACCGTGATCTTCACCAAACGAGGTCATCTCAGCCTTAGTTGAGAAGAGTTATAGGGTTGGAACTTGCTCAATCAAGTAAAAATTCTACCATTCATGTAGGCAAATAGGAAATTCCAATCCTCCACATCATCTCTAGCCAAGTAGACCTCGTCACAGGAACATGCATGTTGGGCATGCCTCCTCAGTATTCACAAAAAACGCCAACTACAACTACGTTCTCCAATGCCACTCTCAGTGGAACAATATGATACCTCTCAGATTTAGTGTCAAACAATCCATTCCTTGACAATACCTCGTCCTATTTAAACATGTACTCTAAATCCCCACAAGGAGATATGTTCTCCTCTCCCGGCATGTTTGCTCAAACGCAGGGACCTCCCTATGCCCCTACCAACGCATACGCTGCACCGTATCAACAACCTATCCCACCGCCGCTCCCTCAGCAACCACCATCAATGGTCGAAAGCTATGCAATAGGGACATATTCAGAATATCTAAAGGAACCCTTAGATTTCACCATACGAAGCGTTATGCTTCCAAGACCTCTCCCTGATTTGCCCAAGTTCAAGGGTGAGGGAGATCCAAATGCGCATATCAAAGCTTACGCTACTGCCATACGAGAATTACTTCCTTGGGATGGGGTTGTTGCTAAAATATTTCCCAAAACCTTAGAAGGCATCGCTCTTGATTGGTATTATAGAATACCTGAAGCTTCCATACATTTGTTTAAACAACTCGTGTCAGAGTTCATCAAAGCCTTTGACATGAACAAACCATTGAGAACAGGAATCAGGGAATTCTTGCATATCAAACAAGAACACAATGAATCTGTCGCCCATTTCATCCAGAGGTGGCGTACAGTTCTTTATTCGTTAGCAAGTGCTCCAAACATGGATCAGATGGAACTATGTGATTTATTCCTTCATTCTCTCAATAGAGAAGTGAAGGAAGAAGTCCAAAAGTTCCCACTAAGGACTTATGATGAGGTACTTGAGAGCGCTCTGCGAATTGATCAAGCAGCGATAGATAGTGGTCGTAAGACTTACGGAGCAAATGGGAGGTTAATCACCTCCACTCAAAATGCTACAACTACCACAAATGTCAATCAAGGACCTAAAATCCTTAACAAAAATAGTGAGGTAACAACGGATGGGGTAACCGACCAACCCAAGAGGGTAAATGTTGTTAATACTCCGTCACAAACAAACAACCAGCGAAACAACAACTTTACCCCAACGGTCAATACAGTGGATTTTAACCATCCACAACAACAACAACAACGGCGAAATCCCATGCAAGGGCCAAGCCAAAACTCGTTTGGTTACCAATACCAAAGTCAAAACCAAAAACAACAATTCCAAAACTTTAGTCCTAATAGGCAACAGTTTGATCGGAATTTTAGGTCACAATACACACCAAACCAACAAGATGGGAATTACAACCCCAATTCTTATTGTGGTTTCCATAAAATTCGGGGTCACGATACTAGAACTTGCCGTGACTATAATAAATTTATGCAACGCTTGCCAGAAGAACAAAGACAGTTCTTCACAGACCTGTTTTTGGCGGATCCCGTCTCATCATCACCAAATACTCTCGCAGGGGAAGTTTCTCCTCAGAATGCTCCCCTCAAGATCTTTAATGATCCACTCCCAAATCATGATGGCAATAGGTTGAATCCAACTGGAACAAACAAAGGTGCAATGACGGGAAACAATGATCATGAAGCTTCGACTTCATTAAATCCGTCAGTTGCGCCATAGTTGGGAGCTCAACCAAGACCCAAGATAGTTAGTTTGGTAGAATTAGACGCTGAACTACCTATCGAAGTTATAATAAGAACACGAGAGTACTTCTCTCAACCGAGCCCAAGTCATCTGCCAGAGACAGATAAGAGTCAGAAAATAGTTGAAAAACCCATCGGTGCCTATGATTTAATTAGTGACCTAACAAAGACCTTTTCACACATTTCATTTTTGGACTTACTAAAGAACTCTCCCCCTCACAGAGCTACTCTTTTAGAAGCATTAGGTCTAGGCCATCTAATTAACATCACTCCACCTCCCGAAACACAATTAAATCACGTAGATTTTGATATCCACCCTCCGGGGCAGCCGGACAAGGATGTTGAATTCATCTTCAAAATAAGTAAAATGCCCACAGATGCTGAGATCGCACGCCGAGGTGACCCAGCCTTACACTTGCAAGTGTGGGTTTATAACAACTATGTAAAACGGGTAATGGTTGACGATGGGGCCGCAATTAACATAGTCCCTTTCTCTTTCCTCCAAAAACTTGGATATGGAGAAACAAATTGTTCCACTACACGAAATACCTTGAGAGGCTATGATAGCCTTAAAGCCACTTCGATAGGAACTATAATACTGTCGGTCACCTTAGGGCCCAAAACCATCTTGACTGAGTTTTATATTATAGATCGGGAAACTAACTATAATATGATCCTCGGCCGACCTTGGATACATCGAATGAAGGAAATCCCTTCCATGCTATTTCAAGAAGTAAGATTCTTACATCTGGGAAAGGTATTTGTAGCCAAAGGTGATCCAAAACCTTTCGATTTGCAGCTAGCTGATTTAAAGAAAAGACCAGGGGTGCACTCAGAATTTGAACTTCCAACAAACCAACTTAATAAACCCTCTGACCCAAAGCCAGAGGAAAAGTTGATACCTACAACGGATCTTGAAACTACCAGAATAGCCAAAACAATTCCAACCCCTAAAGGTAAAACTAAAGAAACAGTATCATTAGGGACTACTGCGAAAATCATTGAGTTGATAGAACAAGATTCACCAATGTTCTTACCATTCGATTCAGTAGGCATGGGATTTTCCCTAGGTGTTGGTTCCTTTCCAGCAGAGGATCTCTGTATGGTAGAAGTAGAGTGCGCAAACGCAGCAGATGCCCCAACATCTACACTCCCGGCTAAGTATTGGACTCTCCATTTTGATGGAGCTAAATGTCGTTATGGAGCGGGGGGCAGGTATAATTCTTACTTCACCCGAGGAGAAGGTCCTCCCATTCTCTTTTAAGTTAAACTTTGAATGCACAAACAATGGCACTGAGTACGAAGCCCTTCTTCTTGGCCTCACCTTAGCCAGAAGAATTGGTATTAATAACATTAGAGTCTTGGGAGACTCGCAATTAGTAACAAACCAAGTTTCTAAAGTATATGAAACTAAAGCCGAACGTTTACAACTCTACAAAAACGCTGTATTAGATTTAAGCAAGGCGTTTAACTTCATATCCATTGAAGCGATCCCACGAGAGAAAAATCTTCTCGCCGATTCAATAGCAACCTCAGCATCACGCTTCACTCCAAGCAATGAGCTAGAAGACACTCACTTCACAGTATCCATTCGTGACGAACCATTGATAAAAACAATGACAAATCCTCTTTCAAGTGAAAGTGAATCTACCATCCTAGACCATGTTGGAAATGATGCGGCTACTTTAGATTACTTAAATGCCTATGCATCACTACATCTCTCCTATCACATGCTAGATTTATCCCTGATTCCGCATTCGTCTTCCTACTTCGGAAATCCCGTAACAGATCGTCCCTCACAAATGGAATCTAACATATATGCAATAGGAAACGGGGATGATCTAGATTTACCTCCAGCACCACCTGAGTTCGAAGAGGGTAACACCTCTTTGATCAAAGAAACAATCGATGTCAACATCGGGACAGAAGAGGAACCAAGAATATTGAAACTAGGTTCTTCGTTAACCCCAGAAGAAGTGGAAATACATACTCAGGTTCTTAAAGAACATCAAAAGGCGTTTGCATTTAATTATAAAGAGATGACAGGAGTTGCACCCCACATTGCAGTACACAACCTTGTCACTAGATCAGATGCAAAGCCAATTAAACAAAAATCAAGACCCATGAAGCCCAAAGTAGCTCTCATGGTAAAAGAGGAGGTAATAAAACTCCTTTAGGTAGGATTCATCAAGCCAGTTGACTACTCCCAATGGGTATCTAACATCGTTCCCGTTCTCAAGAAGAATGGAAAGATACGCATCTGCATAGATTTTCGAGATATCAACAAAGCTTGCCCTAAGGATGATTTCCCATTACCATCCATAGACGTTATCGCTGATGCAACAGCTGGTTTTGAACTCTTGTCTCTCATGGATGGATTCTCGGGATACAATCAAATCAGAATATCTGAGAAAGATCAAGCTAAAACCATGTTTATAACTCCTTGGGGAACTTATTGCTATGTTGTCATGCCTTTCGGTCTCAAAAACGCTGGTGCTACATACCAGCGGGCTATGACTTATATATTTCACGATTTAATTCATAAAATCGTGGAATCCTACGTAGATGACTTGTTGGCTAAGGCCAAGAAGTGCTGTGACCATCTCGAAGTACTCCGCATCATTCTTTCACATCTAATAGAATACAGAGTTACGCTAAATCCGGAGAAATGCATCTTTGGTGTAACGGGAGGAAAGCTCCTAGGTTACATCATATCTTCATGAGGAATCGATGTTGATCCAACCAAAATTTGGGTTGTCCTTGAAATGGTCCCACCTTCGAGTGAATCTGGAATCAGATCATTTCTCGGAAAGCTGGGTGCAATCCGGAGATTTATCCCGGACCTAAGCTTCACCGTTCATCCAATCAACAATCTACTCAAGAAAGACTATAGCATTGATTGGACTAAAGATTGCAATGAAGCTTTTGAAGCAGTTAAGCGTTTCCTGTTATCACCACCTACGCTAATGCCACCTAAGCTAGATCGCCTGTTAATTCTATACTCACGGGCTACCGATGTCTCGTTGGCCTGTATGTTGGCCCAAGAAGACGATGACAAGAGAGAACGTGTGATTTATTTCATTAGCCGAACATTGCTCGACTATGAAACACGCTATACACAGGCAGAACGAGAATGCCTTGCCATAGTCTTTGCTACTAAATGTCTAAGACATTACATGTTGAATCAAGAAACAAAGGTCATGGTAAAGATGGACCATTTACGGACTTTTCTCACACAAGGGTCCTTGTCCAAAAAGGTTGGACGTTTTATAACCTTAATGGGAGAGTTCGAGTTAACATTTGTAAATCAGAAGTCGGTTAAAGGACAAATCATCGCGGATTGGTTAGCTGACAACCCATTAGACGGAGGGCGATTTAGTAGATTTAGACTTTCCAGATGAATGCGTATACTACATCGAAACTCGACCTGCTATCTCTGAGTGCCCTTGGTACACTGATATCATTAATTATATCATGGACCATACGTACCCGGAGGAAGTTACACCGCAACAAAGAAGGCGGTTACGCATAATCGTAGCTAAATACGTCATTATAGAATAGGTGCTCTATCGAAAAGCATTCGATGGAATGCTCTTAAGGTGTGTTGACACAGAAGAGTCCAAGAGGATTCTCCATGAATCCCACAGCGGTATATGTGGAGGCCACTTCGGTGGCCATGCCACCGCTCGAAAAATACATCGAATGGGCTATTTCTGGCCCACTCTAGAACATGACGCGATAGAGTTCGCACGCAGGTGTCATAAGTGCCAAGAATTCTCTCATGAGATCCACATGGCAGCACAAGCTCTGCAACCAATCGCTACTCAATGGCCCTTTTCTACATGGGGCCTAGACTTAATAGGGAAATTCTCTCCCTCATCCACAGACGGACACAATTTTATATTCACGGCCACTAAATATTTTACCAAATGGGTGGAGGCCATGCCTCTTACTACCGTACCTGGTTCGGTGATCGCTAAGTTCATTTTGAATCAAATCATTTGTAGGTACGGTATCCCGCAAATCATTATCTCCGATAATGGAACTTCTTTTTAAAATGAAGAAGTTCAAGAACTATGCGGTAAATTTAAGATAAGCCATCATACGGCTTCCTTGTATTATCCCCAAGCCAACGGACAAGCTGAAGCGACAAACAAAACACTGAAAGCCATTCTCCTTAAAACGGTGAAAGAAAACAAGCGAGATTGGAATTTGAAGTTATATCCGGCCTTGTGGGCCCAACGAACCTCAATAAGAACACCAACGGGAGTGACTCCTTTCTCGCTGGTATTTGGGGCGGAAGCGGTTCTCCCACTTGAGGTCGAAATACCCAGTCTCCGCATTTCACTACAAGTGATTATGGATGAAGACGCTTACAGAGAAGCACGTCTTTCCCAATTAGAAAGCCTAGATGAAACTAGGTTAGATGCTGAGCAGCGGCATAGAGCTTATGCTGACCGAATGTGCCGGTAATATAACAAGAAGGTTTATGAACGCGATATATACGAAGGTGATCTAGTTCTAAGACTAGACAGTCGGATCGACAAGAAGACCGGCGAAGGAAGGAAATTCTGGCCCAAATGGTTGGGCCCATAACGAGTCACAAAAGACTACGGAAATGGTGCATACCTCTTATGCACGCTAGAAGGTGAGGAATTTGACGAAACAGTCAATTCCCTGCACCTCAAGCGTTTCTACGCATAAGCAGCTAGCACTGCTTATATAACTATTTACATTGCATCTTCATATAGATTTAGATCATTTTGTCCACTTGTTCTTACACAAATTGTGATCAAGAATCTATTCTCAAAGCAATTCATTACAAACTCATGATGTCATTGGCACAAAACTTTCTAATCATATCTCTCCATTTTCACGATATCATCAATCACTTCAAAAATCTTTTATCAAATAAAATCAAAATATGACGAAGTCTTAACGGTAACCATACCAAGATCTGCAAGTTTGTTCTCGCTTTGATTTCTTCTTAGGATAGGTGTCTTGCCTATGGTCTGTTCTAGAAGCTTCATGGTGTCACATCTATCCCATATACACATCTCTTTGGAAATAAGCATATACTGACATTTTACTCAAAAAGACAAGTCAAAAAGTGATTAAAACAGAAAATTTTATTTTTACACATTTCCTTGCCCCACCAACCTTCGGTGATGAGCTTGTGTCTCTTACTAGTGACGTAGGGTTGGGAAAGGATGGAAATGCCCTTACTCGCCTATGCCTTGCCCATGGTGATAAACCCATGCTTCTTACAGGTAGCATGGGGCAAAGTGTAGGGGGTCCTTTAGACGATGCAAACGTTAAAAGGTCATAAACAAACTATTCAAACTTTGAGTCAAAAACGAATGAATCAGATGTTCGAAATTCCAAGAGAGTTAAAATCCTAAAAACCAGATTTTGTCTACTATGTGGCCATCTACGGGTCTAAGTCTGGATAAACCGCAAAGCAAGTTGCACCCAAAACTATGAAGTCATTCGGGTGGAGTAAGCATGTAGTTTTCAATTTGGTTCCACCAAAGCTTCATCTGTCTTTCATCACTATCGTTTCACCATATTTCATAAACTGGCGCCTTTCTTGGCTCTTGGTGATGAGCCCTCGCATCTTACTAGTTGCGTGGAGTTAGGAGTGGGGCAAGTTAATCTGTTCATCATACTGGTTATTTTCATCACTTTGCCAAAACAAACATGAGGTATCCAAATTGCTCACAGAAGCTAAGATATAAAATCACAATATATCTACAATATCATGTATCAGCATCATGAAACACAAAAATAAAGCAAACATTTGCATCATCTGTTTTCCATTGCATACATTCTAGAAAGCATATAAAACATACATCGTAGTATACACGAGGAAGCTGGAAACAGAAAGGGAAAGCACAAGTGACAAGTTTTAATCCAAAAACGAATGCATATATATAAATAATCAATGTTTATATACAATGCCATCATGCTCTAAGCATGGTCAGAACGCTCAAAGAGCCCATAATATACAAGAGAATTTATAGTACAAAACGCATAGGAGCCAAGTAGTCTCTCAACCCCTGCGCGACCCCTCTGAAGGTGCGCGCCCTCGCCTAGGGCTCCGGCTACGCCGGCGCTCTGAATGCACGGAGGGCTCAGGTTCCCGAGGGGTAGCCGCGGTCTCGCCACGAGAATGGATCCTCATAAGACGCTCGGCTGTCCTATAGCCTGCCAACTCTGTACGGAGAGTCGACACCATCCTGGCCACGTGCCAAACAGGAGCGAAGACGTCAGTATGCCTACCGGCTACTGAGGGCTCCCTGGCATCTACACATAGCTCCGCACGGGTCCTATCCATAGGGATCATCAGGGAATCAGTGCATACCCTGCGGATCAGATCCCGCCACTCGTCGACAGTCTCTGTAAACAAAGAAGAAAAACGAATTAGAAGCTAGGCAAGGGACTAAAAGATACAATATCAAAACACAAGGAGAAATAGCAATTAAAAATCCTAAATTAAACAAACATTGATAAGATGAGAGGATAACTTACTCGGATCGCCAGGCCTCCAGGATGGATCGCTGGGGCCGGCACCCACTGCGGATGCCGCTGCCGACTGAGGGGCTGCTCCTGTAGTAGGAGCAACATGACGCCCCGCAACTGACTCATCCTCTCCACCATATCCCTGGGAGAGTGGCTCCTCTGAAGCTAGAGTCTCTCTCTCTGCACTCTGCTTGGCCCTCTCTGCCTGCAAAATATCCTGAGTGTCATGCCACTCAGGATCGCTATCATCCGTCTGCTCCTCTGACCCTCCCTCTGTAAACTCCTCAAAATCTGAAGTCAATATCTATAGGGTCATCGCTACTGTGAGCAGGACCCGCAGCAATCTGAAGCAAAGGTGCCCGGGGCACACCGGCTCTCCCTCTAGCCCGAACTACCCTCCTGGATGCAATGGGAGTGCCAGGAGTGATCACTGTCCAACCACGGCCTCTAGGCCCCCCTCTAGCCTCGCGGACTGATCTGTAAACTAGTGCCGCTGGGGGAAGCATGCCCGCATATGGAAGGCCGAACTGCTGAGGAACTCTACCAAAAGGGTGTACCTCCACCCGTCCCACGCGGTCGATAAGCTACCCTGTGGTGGAGCATGAGATCAATGTAAGGGTCTCCTCGCCCCATATGCCGGCCATAGGCCGGTACGGCGTCGCCTCCATATCTGATGTGGTAAGGGAGGCAACTAGCTGGTGAGGTGCTCTAAGCACCGACATATCTGACCATCTAGCTGCCCTCACAGCCCCTGGGGTCTACCACCTCTACCCCTCCCCAGAATATCTGCGCCCCAGTCATATATCCGGCCATGCCCCTCTATCTGTGCAATGATGGGGGCCCAACAGTATAGTAAAGTATCTCCTCCCTTGTCCCCGATCAGCCTCGAGGCAAGGATCCCCATGATAGCCTGTCGAAATACGGGGATGGGCAAAGAAGGAATCGATCGAACTCTCACTCCCTTCTTCGACCCCGTAGAGATGGCTGCATCCCCAATATAGCCTGCCCACTTTGTAATCTGTGCTCGAGACCCTGCCATCTCCAGTGTGAGTCTCCTCCCGATGATCGGGACCCCCAGGATACGGTAGACATCCTCCAAAGTAGGGATAATTTTAGCGGCGAATATTCGTAATATGGCGAAAATTTCATTTTAGGAAAATTTGAAAAGGTGAATTATTCGGAGTGGGTCGGTGTCCTGTTCGCCTAAAATATATAGTATATTTTTTTTGGGGGGTCGGCTTTGCCTTCATTTGAAAACATCTCCTATAAAAACCTATGTGATTCGCCGGGTAGTATACCTCAAGTAGCTTACCAAATTACCAATACTGTGAAATTTGAACTCGCATACCCTTGAGCACCAGAGATTCATATTACTGTTAGCCTGTGATTGTTGACGCGCGACAAATGAAGTGTTGACGTGCGACAAGGGAATTATTGACACGTGACAAGAGCTGTACTGACGCGCGACAAGAGCTGTACTGACGCGCGACAAGAGCTGTACTGACGCGCGACAAGAGCTGTACTGACGCGCGACAAGAGCTGTATTAACGCGCGACAAGAGCTTTACTGACGCGCGACTTGGGCTAGGAAGTGACGCGCGACAGAGAAAGGGTTGACGCGCGACAGAAAGAAGTGTTGACGCGCGACTTGGGCAGAGTTGACGCGCGACCTCAGACAGTTCACGCGCGACAACACCTCAGAGACTGGACAGAGTCGCTTCTTGGTTCTTTTGCTGACGCAGGACTCTTTTCAGAATAATGGAAGGTGCCAGCTCAAAGAATACGAAGAAATCTCAGAAATCACTCTTCAAGTATTTTGGAAACTCTGCGGATACAGATATTGTAAATACCAATCATATAGATGCCACCAAAAAGAATCAGAATACTGACTGTGTGGAAGGTATTATTGAGGTGGACATGCATTCTGCACAGTATCACAGTCAAACAAATGAAACCTACGATAATATGCCAGATCTTGAAGATATTGTTCCTGTTGGGGTGCAACCAGAAGTGCAGCTAGATATCACAGATACAAACACTCAGCAAAATGGAAGACAGAAATCAAAATCAAACTCTGGTCCAAGAAAGAGGAAACCAGGTGATTGTGATATTGCTCAAAATTCTACTCAAAAAAGTAAAGCATTGAAAACGAATAAGAATATGTGGACCATTGGCAGGACATACAAGTTTGATTGGGCAGCTAAATTTCCATTTATTGAGCCTGTACAATCATCTAATTCTGAAGAAATCCCATGTGAATGTACATGTACAATATGTACGTGGAAATTGGGAAAGCAACAAAAAATGCAACTGAAGCTGGACACTATAGAAAAACATTGTGGAAAACAATATTTAACTGTAACGGGGGCAGATGGCCAGAAAATCAAAACACATAGGTGGAAAACTGAAAAGGAGTGCATGCATGTTAGATACGCAGCGGAATATGAGGCAGAGCAGAAAAAACACAGACATCTGTTGGAAAAGGGAGGAACGATCACATCGCATATTGGTAAGATGAAAGAAACAAATCTACATGCAAAATTCATACAATTCTCTACTCTTTTTCAAATACTTAAAAAAGGAAGAGCGATGTCGGATTTCCTCGATTTCAAAGTTTTGTATCAATTTAATGGAATGCTGAATGTACCTCAGTCTCATTGGTCTGAGAGTAGTGGATGGGAAATGGCAAAATGCCTCTCGATGATAGAGAAGGAAGATTTGAAAGAGAATGTAAAAAAAGCAAACTTTATCTCTCTTTCAATTGATGAAGTCACAGCAGTCGACAACACCGCATGGGTATGTATCCACATCTATACATTAGAAAATCATATAAGGACACCTCATCTGTTGGGTGTTATGAAAATGGTTGAAAACTGCAATGCTGAAAACCTATATAAAATAGTTGTTTCTCATTTGAAAGATGTTGCTGGTATGACTGATTATGAAATTGCTACGAAGTTGGTATGCGTTGGAGCAGATGGTGCATCTGTCATGCAGGGTCACCGAACAGGGCTGTGTGTTAGATTACAAACAACAGTGGCCCCATATATGCTACCAATTCACTGTATGGCTCACAGAATGAATTTAGCATATAAAATGGTAAGCAACCACGAAAATGTTGCTAAATTAGAAGACATCATAAGAGAACTTCATGCCTATATGTCAAGCAGCCCAAAGCGTTTTCTCGAGTTCCAAAAATTTGCAATTGGAATTACAGATGGCAAAAAACTTCTGAAGGATGTGGAGACTAGATGGATATCTTTGTATGAACCTGCATGCAGAGTTCGTGAGGAGTATCCTTCATTGGTTGGTTTCATGCACAAATACCGTCATGAAGTTGATAGGGCAAGGGACCTGTTGTTCCGCTTAACTGATTTGGAGACATTGCTTACATTGGTTGGTATTCTTCCAATGTTAAAGGAGATCAATACACTGATGAAGCATGCACAGGGCAGATTAATCTATATTGTGGATTTTATACGGATGAGGAAAATGGTATGTCAAAGTCTTGATATATTGTACTGTTCCCAGGATAGTTTTGATGCACCTGTTTTTGAAAATTGGAGAGATTTATTAGATCTTAAAAATCCTAACACCTTTTTGAGATTTAATATCCACGATCACCTATGCATCTCTGTTAATGGGAGGGAAATACCAATGCACATTTTGCAAAAACGTCAAGATATTACAGGATCGGAACGAGAAGATGTTCCCGTGACACGTAATTTGTTTGAGTCTGTGATAGTTGAAACCAGAATAAAGCTTAAAAAATTTCAGAAACCTTGTCATCAGAAATTAGGGAACGTTTCTGTAAAGATAAAATTCTGGAAGCCATGGGTGTGATGAATCCGAATTTTTGGAATACAGAAGGTGGCCGTGCAGACTTTGTCAGTAAGCATTTCCATAAATCAATGGGTACAATAATGGAACAATTTACAAAGACGTCAGAGCTCAAGGGTACGGAAATCAAAGGTATACTGAATGCCGATTTATTAAAGTTTCAGTCAACAAATTTTGCAACAACAATGAGGAACCAATATAGGAATTTAGATCAACCTTCTGAAAGTGGTGCTATTACAAGGCTGTGGCGAGGAATCTATCAAAGTTCTATCTTACAAGAAGATATCAGTGAATATTTCAGACTATATGAGTTATGCCAGACAATGATTTTGGGGTCTGTGGAGGATGAAAGGGTTTTCAGTGCATTGTCATTTATAAAATCAAAACTGAGAAACAGGTTGGATAAAAATCTGGAAAGTTGCATGAGGTGTTACGTTTCTCGATACTCCCTCGAAACCTTTCCGTTTGACAGAGCAATTGCACACTGGAATTCCCTTTGCGAAAGAAGAGGTGTAAATAATACAGCTACAAGTACAAATATTCCCAACCTTGAGAGTGTAATTGGCTCTTCGTCACATTCTACAGAAGACAACATCGACTTTGATGAAGCTATTGATAATGGATTGTTTCAACTTTAAGTAGGTATCTTCTTTATCTATCTTTTATTTTTATCATTAAAGATGTTACAGGTCTATATACTAAAAATGTCAGGCAATTCACCCATCTATCTACTAATCCATTTCTCGTGTTGGAATTTTTTAAAACACAGATCTAGCTCATTACCAGTGGCAGTGATGATTTCAACTTTAAGCAGGTATCTTTTTCCCCTTAATCTTATTGTTTGTTTCTATTCATTTTTTGACAGAGCAATTGCTCACTGGAATTCCCTTTGCGAAAGAAGAGGTGTAAATAATACAGCTACAAGTACAAATATTCCCAACCTTGAGTGTGTAATTGGCTCTTCGTCACATTCTACAGAAGACAACATCGACTTCGATGAAGCTATTGATAATGGATTGTTTCAACTTTAAGTAGGTATCTTCTTTATCTATCTTTTATCTTTATCATTAAAGATGTTACAGGTCTATATACTAAAAATGTCAGGCAATTAACCCATCTATCTACTAATCCATTTCTCGTGTTGGATTTTTTTAAAACAAAGATCTAGCTCATTACCAGTGGCAGTGATGATTTCAACTTTAAGCAGGTATCTTTTTCCCCTTAATCTTATTGTTTGTTACTATTCATTTTTTCAGCTATGGTTATAATTAAAGATGTTACAGGTGTATGTATTTACATTTAGTTAAATACAATCTTTTTATTTTTTGAAAACGTGGGTTGACATCCGTCCGAGGAAGCTGTTACTTCTCGGGACTGACAATGTCAGGCAACTCACCCATCTATCTACTAATCAATTTTTTGTGTTGAATTTTTTAAGACAAAGATATAGCACATTACCGGTGATGATTTCAATTTTAAATAGGTATCTTCTTCAACATAATCTTATTGTTTGTTACTTTACATTTTTTCAGCTCTTGTTATCATTAAAGACGTTACAGGTCTAATTCTTTATATTTACATTTATTTAAAGATATTGTTGGTCTATATATTTAAAGATGTTGCTGGCACTTCTCAGGACTGACAATGTCAGGCAACTCACCCCTCCATCTACAATGTCATGTTACCCTTGATGATTGCAATACGCAAGAGGTAAGCTAAACCCTAGCATATTTGCAATTATGTTTAATTTCTTACCAGTGATGATTCTTTCTTGATTTCTTAGAATTATATTTAATTTATTTTTTATATGTGGAACAAGAAACATACATATAATTCATGATAATCAACATCTAATGCAATTAAAATTAAAGATTGTATGTAAATCCATATAATTAAATTCAAATACCATAGTACATACACAATAGACAATAGTAGAAGTTTTCAAATTCATTATTTAATGTTTCCACAATAATAAAAGTTTCTAGTTTTCAAAACCCTCTTTTTCTTTATCCAATTCTACTCCTCTGCACTATTCCCCAACGGCTTCTTCCAGTGTGGCTGTACCTCTTTCCCAAACACTAGAAATCTCCATGCGACAGCAAATTTGGATCAGCTGCAGCGTATAAACTATCCCGTTGCCAATAATTTTCGTAACGACTAATAATCTCATTGATAAGAACCTTAGCCCTTCTGTCCCATTCTATAAGCTGATTGATATGAGGAAGCATCTCCATCTTTCTCATCAACCCACACAAAATATTTTTTGTGCTTGTCCAGATCTATGAAATACTCCTTGCCCTCTTTAGAAGTACTTGTGCCCAAACCGGGAACCCTGTATGGTCCAAGCAACAAGTGATACCTAATCAGCAAGTGAACAAAACCAGAACTTGAAAACATATAAAGAGAAAACAAACTAGCATTACTTTGTTGCACTATATGGTCCAGCCGGTTATCGATCCACTCAATGATTCTCTCCAAGCTTCATACTCAGGAATTGTGTAGAAAGATAACACATTTCCATTTTTGTGAGTTGCCTACATCAACATGTGCCGACATTAGACATGGAGATACATAACATCTGGTGGCTTAGAAAACAAATATAAAAAGTCTCGAAACACAACCAAATATACAGGGGGAACATTTACAGAAACTAAACAGTGCTATACAAAGATCATGTACCTGGTCTGTCATTATCATCAGATGGCCATATGTTAAAGATTTAATGCTGTCATATATTATATCTTCCTGTAGACCAAGGATTTTCTTTCTATTTACTATCTCTTTATTCTCCATTTGTTGGTGAGTGGTAGCTTCCCAAAAAATAGATATTCCTGCCACCTGATAGGATAAAGATAACTAAAATAACAAAAAATTAAATTGGAAAGTGATGTCGAAACATGTCACAATACTACCAAATTCAGTATTCACATTTCCCTGATTCAAGGCACAAACACTTACAGCGACTGCAAGAGCCTTGGCTGAGTCACCCTCCGTTAATATTAAAGTACATTGATCAGAATTCTTCCCCCCTGCTTGATTTGCTTCATCAGGTTTGGGAACATCAATTAATTTCCCCTTCTTGGTTCCATCAGTTTTCTTAAGATCTTTTTTTTGTTTAAACTTTTCCACTGCACTCATCAGGTACAAAGCTCATCTTAGGCACTAGCATTGCAAAAATTACATGTACTCAGAAATGCTACATATTAGACACCACGCCTGGATATATGGACATGGGCTAAAAATGTGAAACAGAATAAAAAATATGAATTAAAACGAGTTATACTTACAATCAACATGGAAACCAAACGTTGATTCGAGAAAATTCTTTTCTTCCACGAGTGTTGCCTTGGTTGTAACAATTGGTAAATTTTTGAACGGAAGGCCCGTAAAACGATGGATGTCATTTGCTTCGATACTGAATTGAAAAATTCGGCAATCGTTCAGAGTAACATAAAAAATGCCGTACTCTGAATTGTAGGATGACAGAAAGTAATTCAAAATATCCGGATCTGTTTCGAAATGGGGCATATTAACGATATGGATGTGAGGGCATAAGGGACATCGATTGAATTGGATTCTCTTGATTTTTGTTACTGAACTTGCAGTTGGGAAGCATTGAGACCTGCAAAAATTCAAGAGCCGGAAGATGAAAACGAGAAAATGACCGGTTGAAGGGTATTTATAGGCTAAATCGGGCGTCAATGGCTTCAGTTGACGCGCGTCAATAGATGCCAGTGACGCGCGTCAATAGACTCCAGTGACGCGCGTCAATAGATGCCAGTGACGCGCGTCAATAGGTGCCAGTGACGCGCGTCAATAGGTGCCAGTGACGCGCGTCAATAGGTGCCAATGACGCGCGTCAATAGATGCCAGTGACGCGCGTCAATAGATGCCACTGACGCGCGTCAATAGATGCCACTGACGCGCGACGATGCACGTCAATAGATGCCAGTGACGCGCGTCAATGGATGCAAGTGACGCGCGTCACCTCTTTTGCACTAGAGGAAATTCCCTTCATGTTTGCAATGCAGCCAATTGAGATGAAGACTTCAAATTTATCCCAAGACCAAAGAAACAAACAGTGATTGGTGTCTAAGACTGAGTTTGAGATGAGGTACCAGTAAGGCACTCTTGACAAAATTTACACAATTTTACCTTTTTAGGATGATCCAACCTTGCACTCTTGACAAAATTTACACAATGTTACCTTTTTAAGATGATCCAACCTTGCACAGAGAACTTTATGTTGAGCTGTAAATTTTTTTCAATATTTTAGACACTTGATTTTATAGATTGTACTTCAAGAAGATCATGATTAATCAATTCAAGGCATAGAAATGGTGGAGCTTCAAGAAAATTGTCTTCAAACATACACTTGAACATTGTATCTTCAGCAAAGGAAAACAAAACAAGGTGGTAGCAGGAATTTTATTCAACCACTCCAAGAATCAGTCCCAAAGAGAGAATCTCAATATGTGAATCCTATACAACATATTTTACTATGATCATGTTTGCAAAATTCAATATTTTCTTATACACTCAAATATAAAAAAATGATCTATACAGACTAATCTTCATGATAAAAACCTTGTATGTTTTACATTAAACTTCAAAGTTCTATATCGAGCTTGACGTATCTTTTAATCACATGGTTATTCCAACTTTCGTTAATCTAGCCTCCATAGCCTCCATAATCTACTCTACACAAAACAATATCCATGATTAAAAACCATATCTTTTAAACCATGGTCTTGATTATTTCCCAAGCTCTAATTCTTATGGCCTGGAATTTAACCATTTCATAATTGGCTAATCTAGCCTCCACATCAATGATTGTTTCCAGCAAAACGTTATTTTCTGACAAATGGTCTTGACTATTTTGGATGTCAAACAACCTCTCTAATGAGAGATTATGCACTTATATAGAGGTGAATCTCTTTAAAATAGAATTTTCCTACACCATAAGTCTATTAAGGAGAAATCCTAAATAGTAAAGATCTGTTTCAAATCTTAGTTTCTATTTTTTCCCCAAAGACAATTTTCAAGATAATTAAAGTCCCACAAGATATTTAGGCACTAAATTTGACATTATACACATTAAATTTATCATCGTCTTTCATCATCATCTATCATTGATTATCAATTGTCATCATTCATCATCTACCGTCTACGTCCACATACAATACATGACAATGCAAGTAAACAAGAAACATACATATAATTCATGATAATCACCATCTAATCACCATATAATTAAATTCAAATACCAAAGTACATACTCAATAGTAGAAGTTTTCAAATTCAATATTTAAAGTTTCCTCAATAATAAAAGTTTCTAATTTTCCGACACCATAAGTCTATTAAGGAGAAATCCTAAATAGTAAAGATCTGTTTCAAATCTTAGTTTCTATTTTTTCCCCAACGACAATTTTCAAGATAATCAAAGTCCCACAAGATATTTAGGCACTAAATTTGACATTATACACATTAAATTTATCATCGTCTTTCATTATCATCTATCATTGATTATCAATTGTCATCATTCATCATCTACGTCCACATACAATACATGACAATGCAAGTAAACAAGAAACATACATATAATTCAAATACCATAGTACATACTCAATAGTAGAAGTTTTCAAATTCAATATTTAAAGTTTCCTCAATAATAAAAGTTTCTAATTTTCAAAACCCTCTTTTTCTTTAGACAATTCTATTCTGCTCTCTTCACCAACGGCTTCTTCCATTGTGGCTGTACCTCTTTCCCCAACACCAGAAATAACCCCCGAACTTACAAGATCTTCAGCAGCCCTGTCCAGATTTTTTAAAATTCTTTCTTCTTGATTTGTTGCATCTCCATGCGACAGCAAATTTGGATCAGCAGCTGCTTTGGCTTTGAACAATATGTCAGGGTCGAGACCATGCTCTTTAATTATCCGCTTTAGTGTATTGTTTTGTTTGTTAACCAAAACAATATTTTGCTTCAAATTTTTTGCTGCGGATAAGCTGTTCTTTGCTGTTTCCAAGTGAACTTGCAAAACCTTCGCCTGACTCTTCAAATTTTCATATTTCAACTGCACAAAAAGAGTAATGTCAATTCAAAATATTAATGTAAATTCAAAATTTCAAATTAACAAAAATGATTGTTTGAATGTAATAGTACTTACAACCGCTCTATCTCTTTCGGCATTTGCGATTGATACCAAATCCTTGTCCTTGGACCATTTGTTAAAATATGCCTGGGCCTCGGCACTAATATTTTCCAATTTGTTTAGTGCCTTATCTAAAATGCCGTCTTTATAGTTGTTGTTAAACGTGACAGTCCCACATTTTACTTGGGTAAGTAAGGAATCCATCTTCGCAGGTTGATTCTGGACTGCAGCGTATAAACTATCCCGTTGCCAATAATTTTCATAACGACTAATGATCTCATTGATAAGAACTTTAGCCCTTCTCTCCCATTCTATCAGCTGTTGGATATGAGGAATAATAAACTCACTGACATGGGATTGACAATCATTACCTATTAAGTTCTCCAAAGGAAAAGGTGGGAACTCTTCACTATCTGAATCTGATGCAGACGATCTTGCTGGAGAAGAATGGGGGCTTTCACAAAGATCAACTGCTATTTGTTTCTGCCTTTGGGTAGGCTGATCCTGTTTTTGAAAATATAAATCAAGATTTAGATAAATAAATTTAAATCAAAATGTAATTCAAAATTGTAAAGCATATTAAAATTGAAATTTGAAGTATACCTTCTGGCCTTGAATCATCTCGCGGGTATCGAAAAAACCAGTTGGGTCATTGCTATCAATGCCCAAATAATCTTCATCTAAATTTATATTGTTCAAAACAGATATGCCCGTTGCACTGGGCAAGCCACCAAGTGAGAGAGTTGGAATTCGAAACGATGTGTCAAGGTTTAGTGTCCCACTAGGGGCCGGAGCAAAAGGCATGCGTTTACCAATGTTCTTTTTCACTGTTCCTCTGGTTGGCATTTTAAAAATTAATGGTTGAGTGGGTGTCGGTGCCGTGGTTTGATCATGACTGACATGTGCTGAAAAGTACAAGAAAAATGAAAAATATTAAAACAATTCATAAAGTGAAAACTACGAAATTAAACGTACTATAGAAAAGTTGTACCTTGTTGACGAGGGGTTGTTTTTTTCGGTGCCACGGGTGGCCTTGTAGGAGTTGAACTCAGTGGCTGTTCAGAAGATATGAATGCATGCGACTGTATGGAGTGAGTTGGGGAAGAAGGTTCCATATTCCCTGCAATTCATCAATATTAAATGTTGTCAATTCATTTGGTTAAAATTTAAATTGAAAAATAAATATGCAACTTTGGAATTTGTAAATAATATATGAGAATGTATTACTTCTCTGGCGTTTAACGAGTTCAAACGCTTGAGGGTTTGGAGAGTGAGCTTCCATTTCAGACTGGGAGTCCCCCGAAGCCTCCGCGTGTTGTTGTCCTCTTCCTCTCGACATCTTTTTTTTTCTTGGAATGGCTTCAAGATATCTTCTCTGCAAAACATTAAAATTTAAGTTTTAATAACTGTGCATTGTAATGACGAAAATTGTAATACAATTACAAACTAAATAGTTTATACCTGTTGTTCATCAAATGGAATTGAGAATTTCTTCAAAGCCTCATCAGAGCAAGTAGGAATTTCTTTATGTTTTAAATTTAAAAGTGCCTCATAGTAGAAGCCGAGGAGATAGTTTGTTGAATAAATGAAAGGTTTATCTGAGAGTTTTGAATTTGTTATTTCAGTTCTTATTTTTTTGGATAGATATGTGCACCAATCGAATTTATGTTTTGAGATAGTGGCACAAATATATGCAATGGCCCAATTTGGTATATCCGTTTGGCGACCCTGCAAAACAATTCTGGCTTGAAAAAATGAAATAAGTGCAGCAAGAAAGTGGTGTGCAATTGATTGTGTATCTACACCACGCCTGGATTTATTGACATGGGCTGCAAATGCGAAACAGTGTAAGTTACTTTAAATCTATAACAGCAAATTGTATCAGAATTAAAAACAGATTAAAAAATATGAATTAAAAGGAATTATACTTACAATCAACATGGAAACCGTACGTTGATTCAAGAAATTTCTTGTCTTCTTCCACTAGTGTTGCCTTGGTTGTAACAATTGGTAAATTTCTGATAGGAAGGCCAGTAAACCGATGTATGTCATTTGCTTCAATAGTGAATTGGAACATTTGGCCATCGTTCAGAGTCACATAAAATATACCGTCCTCTGAATTGTAGCATGACAGAAGGTAATTCAAAATATCCGGATCTGTTTCGAAATGGGGCATATTAACGAGCCCTGTAAATTCACACTCTTCCATTATAGCTTGATATTCTGAAGACATCTTTAAGGCCGTATGGATGTGAGGGCATAAGGGATTCCTGTAGATGATCTTGGAAATCGATTGAGTTGGATTCTCTTGATTTTCTTGCTGAACTTGCAGTTGGGAAGCATGTGAAGTCGACATTATAGCTGTTATTGCGTCTTTGTCAAAGATTTAGACCTGCAAAAATTCAAGAACGGGAAAACGAAGATGAGAAAATGAGCGGCACAAGGGTATTTATAACCTAAATATTGCGTCACTTGCCCCTATTGACGCGCGTCAACAGGTTACAGTGACGCGCGTCATTTGACTACAATGTCGCGCGTCAATACAAGAGAGTGTCGCGCGTCAATAGAAGATGGTGTCGCGCGTCAATAGAGGATTGTGTCGCGCGTCAATAGAAGATAGTGTCGCGCGTCAATAGGAGATAGTGTCACGCGTCAATAGAGGATAGTGTCGCGCGTCAATAGAAGATAGTGTCGCGCGTCAATAGAAGATTGTGTCGCGCGTCAATGGAGTATTGTGTCGCGCGTCAATAGAAGATGGTGTCGCGCGTCTAATAGAAGATGGTGTCGCGCGTCAATAGAAGATGGTGTCGCGCGTCAATAGAAGCAAATGACGCACGTCATTCATTTCGAGCTAGTGTCGCGCCTGTGTCGCGCGTCATTACAGTCTAGTGTCGCTCTAGTGTCGCGCGTCATTACGAAACAAATGTCGCGCCAGTGACGTGCGTCATTACGAACTAGTGTTGTCGGACGTCACTGATGGAGCCTTGAAAAACCAGGTGAAAATTTTGTTTTTTAATACTGTCAAATTCACCTTTCGCTGAAACTGGTTACGGGTATATTCGCCAGGTATTTTCCACCTTCAATTTTATAGGGGTGTCTTAAAATGAACTGTAATGTATCCTCCTCATCCTAAGAAAGGGCATCCAATACCCCCGAAAGCCAATCACACTCTCTCTCTCTCGGCTCCATCTGATATACTCTGCTCTCGCCTGCATACAACCAAAACACACAAAACAGAGCAAGTTAGTATCTAATCAATATCGAGAGAGTCATAAAAACATATAGAAATGCAAGAAAATACAAGTGCAAACTCAAAAGTTAAGTTCTTTTGCATTCTGTGCAAAATCGCCGCCTTGAGCAGGGGGGCGGTTTTGTAACCACCGCCTTAAGGGCGGCGGTTGTGTAACCACCGCCCTAAACAGGGCGGCGGTCATGTAACCGCCACCCGGGCCAGGGCAGCGGTCGCGGTCTGAAAACCCGCGTGGGTTGTTAACCCCAAAAAGCCCAAAATGAGCAAAAAATGACCTTTTTAACTAAAAACAAAGCCTACCCAGTAGGCGCCCCCCCCTAGATGGACCTTTTGAACCTAACATTTTCAAAAATAATCCCCCCATTGCAAAGAATTTGCCATTTCAAATTTGAAGAGGGAAAAACACAAAATGGAAGAAAACCAACCTGTGATCGCTGAGGTCGGTGTTCTGCTCGTGGAGGCATGATCACGATCTCGCTGCGAACGTTTCGAATCTACTTGCGTGAGAAACCATCACCGTGGGTCCCAGAGCTCAAAATCAATCAAATCAACTCGCGCAAATGAATAGGAAAATGGGCCCACTTTCATATATATATATATATATATATATATATATCGTTCTATTTCGTTTTAAAAATGACTTTTTCGCAGGTTTGGAGCGATGTTGGAGGTAAGTTTCTATCCCCGCACAAATGGTACGTTCTCCTTCCCTATTACTTTAGCGTGTATCTTCCAAATTATTGTATCTATCTGCACTTGAGTTCTCTATTCATTTTACAGGTAGCGGGAATTTCGATGGCGTCATTTCAACGCACGGACGAGTAAGGTATAGCTTCTAACTCCCCATTTCGGGACTGCCATACTCGGACCCACCGTTTTATTCCTCTTCATGCCTAAAACGCTTCTCCGAGGGGGGCAATATGTACGTACACAAAAATTGTAAGGTACTGTACTGCCAGAACATGTGTAACAAGTGCCCCGATGATGATACAGGTCTCCTCGCAAGGTGTTCGGGATCCAGAAAAGCCCTCCGAGCATGCGTTAACATCCCGCATGCCCCACTTAGCCCCCGCACCCTTTGTTTTCTCCTCTTTCCCTCTTTCCTTGGCCTCTTGGCCTTCAGTGACGAAACCGCCGCCCTGCAGGGCGGCAGTCTCGTGACCACCGCCCTGAACAGGGCGGCGGTCCTGTAACCGCCGCCCTGCTCAGAACGGCGGTCCTGTGCGTGTTTTCCAGAACGCTCTTTTGACGCGACCCACGTGAAATATCACGACTCACCAGCTTTCCTTGCCGACTTGAGCATGCTTTTATGTTTTTGGTCCCCTGGAATAGTGTTTTTTCTTTGTTTATTGTTTAGGAGTTTAATTTGGTTTTGGTTTTTGAGTGTTGGAATTCCTATAAATGCATGGTTTGTGCACATGCGAATGGTGAAGAATTTGGTCTGGAGTCTTTAGTCACCATTTTTCCTTGTTAGAGTCTTCTGATTTTTAGTGTTTTGGTTAGCTTGCTTAGGATTGATAGCATAGTTTGTTTCATACTTGTTTAGTATTTTTCAGCTGTTGGTAAGCCACAGACCCATCTTGTGCAGGCAGTGCTGTTGTTTCATCCAATCTAGTTAGAAGCTTGCCTCTGAATTCTTCTTTGCTGTAGATTTGTTTTTACTGTGTCTTGGAGTTCTTAGTTCAATCCATTATATGCTTGGTTAGCTTTATTCAGCTGTTGGTAAGCCACATATCCAACTTGTGCAAGCAGTGTCTTTATTTTATCCAATCCATTGGAACAGAATAGCTTGGGAAGACATTAAAGTTACAGGTTTTACTCTTCGTATAGGATAGTTGCAGGTTTTGGTTGCTTCACGTTGCATGACTCGCAGTAAAATCCCGCTAGGAATCACATAAGCCAAGCTCTGTACTCTTGCGCTATCCCTCTCCTACTCGCATTCTCGGTCTGCATTCTAAGCTATCCTTATCCCAAAATCTACTCCTATCGGTGCTAGCATTACATGCTTTTCTGGATCCAAGTGAACATGAAAGAACGAGAAGATCATACACACACCATCGGATTCGCCACTGTTATGTGGAATCCAGGTTTTAAATTTCAAAGTTCTAGTCAGAATCATATCAAATAGAGTAGTTAATCGCTTTATTTCATTTCATTCTATTCTCGATATTGCCAGGGAAGCTGTGGGGATTGATAGTTTCTGAGAAACTATGATTCACTCCTCACTTCTGAGGTAGGATCGAGAATCTTGCAGGTAGATTAGACAGGCTATTTTATTCATTTAGAATAATTCTACAAATCGCACAGGCAAATAACCACACTCGGTTATCTTGTCTGTTTTTAATTATTGTTTAGTTATTATTTCTAGATATGCTTAAAATAGTTTGCTTTCCTTAAAATTGTTAAATATTTCAGAGAAGAATAAAAGTTATATGCAGTTAGATTTATTTCACATAGTTAGAATTTGCTTCATTATAGTTAGTTTTGCCTTTTATGACAGTTATGGGACCTCAAGAGCCCAGGGAATATGTATTTGAGCCAATCGTGCCTCAACCAAACCTCGTCACAGCGATAGTTGACATAGACCAAAATCTCAGGATACAAGTATTCCGAACAACCACAGATTTACAACTGATCAGTTCACAGTTAAGAGGATTAAACATAGAAGACGACCAAGCACATGCGTTTTGGTCAAGTCAGCCAAACTACAGATTACCCTAGAAAATATCCACATGACTGTAGAAGGGCTCGAAAGAGAACAAACATTCGGGTGTGATCCTTTAGTTCCACAGCCAGACGCTAGAGACACCCTCGTAGATATAGATACTAGCTTAAGAATCTAAGTCGCAAGAATGCCTGTGAGGTATTCTGAGAAGATTGCACAACTGCTGGTTCTAAACGTAGAAGCTGAGAAAGCTTACGATTATTGGATACTAGGGATTAGAACTTGATCTCGCATATGACCATAACAGGACCGCAACAACCAAGAATCTATGGTTTTTGATCCACAGATCCCACATCCTAACGAGTCCATAGGTCAATCCAATATAGACGCTAACCTATGTACCTTGGTATTCAGGTCCACTCCACTTCCTCTTATCATCGTTGAACAACTGTCCTTACTAGATATAGCGGCTAACGAAGCTAGGGAATTCTGGACTAGGCCAGAAAATCATCCGTAGAGCCAATTATATTCATCATCCACCATATGACCTTATCAGGAGATATACACGAAACAATCCCAGGTCATTTTCCACGTATTCCGCAACCCATAGATCGAATCACGCCAGAGCTCGATATTGATTGGAGCCTTCGAGCAGTCATCCTTGCTAATCGATCTATCACACCAGTCCAAGTTAGAAGGGCCTTCTTTGCCTTAGATTTGCAAATTCCACTAGTGCGTGTCGAAGACATTAGACTGCCTAACTAGTTTGTCTGCATATTTTACCCCCCACCGGCTGTCTCGGCATGACCTCGAGAGGTCGGGTACGCGGAAGAGTCACTTGTAGATTCTCATGCTCGCCTGTCGCTTTTCTGGCGTACAGTTCCCGATAATGTCCAACAATGGCAGGTTTTTAATGATGACAAGTAGATTATTGTATTTCTCCAACAAAAGGACAAGTTCAAAGAGATCTATTATGAGGGAAGTAACTCACTTCGAAGAAAAACTACTGTGGGAGAAACGGATGAAAAGGTCTCAGGAAGTCAAGAGTTTATCCCGCTGAAGGGCAATAAATTTCCTAAAGGCTTAGTATCTCTTGAGGAAATGTTTGACAAACATGATCAGATGCTTAAAAAGAATGAAGAAAGTGGGGAAGGTTCTTCCTCCAATACACAGTTACTAAATTTGGGAGCAAGCAATGATCCTAAATTAGTAAATCTGGGTAAGTGTTGTTTGGAGGCAAAAAGAGAAGCTTTTACAAAGGTTCTTAAGAAATATATGGATGTTTTTGCTTGATCTTACCAGGATCTAAAGACATATCAGCCTACAGAAGTTTAACACTATATCACATTAAAACTAGAACAAAAGCCTTTCAAACAGAAGTTGTGGCTATTTTAGGAACCATCTTTGCTGAGATCCAAAAGTTGTTAGATGAAAATATAATTTATCCCATACATCATTCTGAATGGTTAGCCAACATAGTTCCTGTGAGGAAGAAGAGTGGTGAGATTAGATTGTGCGTTGACTTTCACAATCTTAATCAAGCCTCATTAAAAGATAACCACCCCATTCCAATCATGGATCATACTCTATAGGTTGTTACTGGCTCTGAAATACTTTCCATGCTTGATGGTTTCTCAGGCTACAATCAGGTAAAGGTGGTTGTGGAAAATCAATATAAAACGATGTTTCATTACACCTTGGGGAAATTTTTGCTTATCAGATAATGTCTTTCGGTTTGATCAATGTTGGAGCTACATTTCAAAGAGCTATGGATTTAGCATTTTCTCATTTCAAGGATGTAAGCATAGTGGTGTACCTCGATGATCTGACAATCTTTTCTAAGAACAAAAGCGCGCACATTTCAAATCTAGAAAAGGTTTTCATATAATGCCGCAACCATGGTATTTCTCTGAATCCTAAGAAATCTTTGTTATAACAGAAGGAAAATTACTAGGGCATATTATCTCAAAGGAAGGAAATAAGATAGATCCGAAACGTGTCAAAACTATTCAGACTTTGCCATTACCAACATCCAACAAAAGGGTTCACTCTTTCTTTGGTAAAGTTAATTTTCTCAGGAGATTCATCCCTGACTTTGCTAAGCTAACTTTTCATAGCTCAAATATGATGAAGAAGACACATGATTTCAAATGGACCAATGAAGCGAAAGAAGCGTTCAAGGAAATTCAAGAGGCTTTATCAAAAGCCCCAGTATTAGTTTCACCTGACTTAAGTAAATAATTTATTCTTTACTGTTATTCCTCTGTACACACAATGTCAACAATCTTGATGCAGAATTAATCAGAAGGATGTCGAAGCTCCGATTTCTTTCATGAGCACACCTTTAAAAGTTTATGAGTTGAAATACACTCCAATGGAAAAACATGCATACTCAGTGGTAAAGGCATGTAAGGCATTAAGGTACTATATTCTTTCCTCACATACTATGGTCCTGGTTCTAGATACTGCAGTGAAATCTATTCTCACCCAACAAGAGTTAGGGTTGTTAAGAGGCACATGGGTGACGAAAGTTCAAGAATACGACCTGGATATCAAACCCACAAAACTGGTTCAAGGAAAAGGCTTGTGCGAATTGATGACAGAGATGAAAGCAACATTGCTAGAGGTAGATCAAGATTTGCTTATGGTTCTTTTTATAGATATGGTAGAAGAGTGGTACAGTAACATTGCCTATTTTTTTACTTATGGAGAATGCTTGGATAAAATTTCTCAAAAAGAGAAACGTACTATTAAACTAAGGTCCAGAGACTTTGTTCTTTGGGACAATAGTTTATACAAAAGAGTAATTGATGGTGTGTTTCTCTGATGCGTAAATAAAGTTCAACAGGATCAACTCTTAAAATAATTTCATAACATGACTTGTGGTGGTCATTTCTCAGCTTAAGTCACTGCTCACAAGATCCTCCGAGCAAGGTATTACTGGCCCAAACTTTTTCAAGATACTGCAGAGTGGGTGTCTAAGTGCCAAGCATGCCAACACTTTGTTGGGCGTGTAAAATTACCTGCATTACCTTTAAAACTAGTTGTAATTGAAGAAACCTTCCAGCAATGGGGCATGGATTTTATTGGTATGCTCAATCCGGCCTCCAGTGCCGGTCATCATTATATTCTGACAGCTAATAATTATTTCAGTAAGTGGGTAGAAGCCATTCCTATAAAGAACACCACTTCCGCGGAGGTGTGTAATTTTATAAAGGAAAATATTATTATCAGGTTTGGTGTGTCTAATAAAATAGTAACAGACAACGCTCCAAACCTATCTTTTGAGGAGCTGGTTGATTTTTTCAACACTCATGGGATCCAGTTGGTACATTCCTCTAATTACTATCCCCAAGGGAATGGCCAGGCTAAATCAAGTAATAAAAATTTGGTGACTATCGTGTGAAAGCTAGTAACTAAAAATCAAAGAATTTGGCACAAGAAGTTATTTGATGCACTATGGGCAGATAGGATTACACCGAAGAAGGCTATAGGCATGTCCCCTTTTCAGCTATTATATGGAAGAGACACAAAGTTGCCTCTTACCTTGGAATTGCCTGCCTCAATTATATAAGCACCTGTAATGAATACCTGTAATTAATTCAGACAAAGAAGGCAACCGGAACACGAACACTTAATTTTTATCATAAAAATCTGCATATATAAAGCCCACTGCCCTAAAATTTGAGGCTTTGTTTGCATGCAAAGCAAGCATAAATATTTTCAACTTCACCTGAGCACCTATACCAATATGCAGATAATTAACCAAGCCTAAAACAAGCTCCTCCAATCTTAGGTGCCAAACCTTGAAGCTTTCCGGCAATGAAAAACACTTCTTTGAGGAAAAAATCCTCCTCCTTTGGGGGCCAAAATTGTCCGGGATATACTCCTTTGCTAGAAGAATTAATTAATTCATCATTATGACAGCCCATGCTTATATAACCTTCATCATTCTATAATTAATAATTGCCTTTCCTATTCTTGGCAATTAATTAATTAATAAGCATGCTTTTCTCTTCAATTTGAGCGCCTATTTTGTGCATGCTCAAGGCTACCATTAAATAAATAAATTTAATTTATTTAAAGCCCTCTACTTTCACTTAACATCATGCTTTGACCTTCTATTTCTCCATGCGCCAAAAATAGGAATAAAAAAACCATTAATTTAAAACTTCAAAAAGTATTATTTCTCCTCCAAATGGGTTGCACTTTTTAACATGCTCTAGGGCTGCATTAAATAAATAAATTTATTTTATTTTTATCATTCTACTTCCAATCTTCTTTGACTTCTCCTTATGCATTGACTTTTCCTCATCTTTGGGCGCCAAAATTGGAAGGGAGAGTATTAATAAATGCTATTAAATAAATAAATTGATTCTCCGAAGGGTTTGCACTTTTCAACAAAGGCTTGTTTTTATATTTAAAAGTCAATTTGGATGGGATTATTCACCATGCATGGCAATTCCAAAAATCCCATCATCCACTTAAGTTGTTTGACTTTCACAATGAGATTTTTTACCCTGAAAGGCAGGTAAGAAATTCCCATCAATGCCTTAAGTGATTTTTTCTTTATTTCACAATGGGAATTTTTCACCCTGCAGGTCCCGCCTGTCTGTTGTCTCTAATTTTCCCATCATGACTTAAGTGACTTTTCCTTCATGGGAAAAAGTACCCTGCAAGGCAGGTACAAAAATCCCACCTTCCTGCTACAACCAAAAATCCCACTGCAATTTAAATTCATCCAGTCCAAAAATGTGACATGTCCAGAAGAAGCTTTTTTGTGCACGACTTTGTCTTTTTAAAGAGAATCTAACTTCCAGAGGCTGATTCCTTCTGGCATGGCGGTTGTAGATGATCTCCAGATGCTTCAGGCAAGGAAACAAACTGTACTAGCGAAGGAATTGACTTAGGGGAATTTCATAGAGAAAACTACAAGAAAAAAACAAAAACGCAAAACGTTTCCAGAAGTCACAGATAAAGCCCAAGATCCATTCCTGGTGAAAACCCTACTAGTATATGTAAATATTGACATGAAAATTTTCAACAGGGCTAAACCGGAACACAATTTACTTCAAATGGGGCTCAAAATAATTAAATAAAATTTTCCCGTAGACAAAACTTGATGAAGGGATAAAACAATTTTCGGCATCTGGGTATTCGTCAAAATTTACTCCTATGATTCACGGGGAATATCTAAACGCAATACAGACATCTTCTGGCAATAAAAACACAAAACGACCCGTTATTTTAAAAGTACATTTTTTTTTTACATGGGTTAGTCTCAAATTTCAGGGTGAAATATGGGGACACCACCCCCCTGTAATAGTTTTGGATCGACTCTTTGGCCCTATCCATGGCCTCATAAATATACCCTATAGGGTTTTGCTCCATATCAACCAAATGCAAAACCCTCACCAACGACTCTGACACCTACACCCAAATTAAAATGTAAGGTTACAAACTTACAAATAAAATAAAAAAGAAAAAACAATATATTTATAATTTAACAAATTAAAATAAAGGAATGAAATATAAATAGAAGTTTGAAATTACCTTGCTGATCTCTATAGGTCTCTTTCCAAAGATATTATCAAAAACTATCTTTGCATCTGCTTTCTTTGAATATTGTGAGTCTAGCCATGCTTGACTCACAAACATTTGCTTCAAAGATGTCAACAAACTATATATACTTTGCAACATCAAGAAGTTAGTTGCAAACCTTGTGACACCGGCTCAAACAAGCTCTTTCCCCTTTATGTGTTCTCTCATCAAGCTCAGGACCTAAGGGTGATTGTCTATGTACTTTTTTATGTTTCTTGCATCTTCTACAACTGGCCTTACCCAATCAATTTTGCCTATGTCCTCCAAAAGAAGGTCAATGTAATGAGCTGCACAAGGAGTCCAAAAGAGTGATGGATGTCTCTCCTACAATAGTCTCCCAGTTGCCACATATGCTGTTGCATTGTCTGTGACAACTTACACAGCATTCTGTACACCAACCTCTAATACAACTGTCTTTAACATAACACTCAAATTCTCTACATTTTTTACTATGTTAGAGGCATCGTTAGACTTCAAAAACACCATCTCACCATTTGAAGCCGCAAAAAAATTAATGTGGTTGCAGTTCCTTCCATCCATCCACCCATTTGAAAGAATGGTGCATCCGTATTTGTTCCATTGTTTCTTTTGCTCTTCTAGAATTGTAGTGGCATCAACAACTGCACCTTGTAGCAATTTCCAACTCAAATATTTTGTAGCAATTGCCTTTATACCCTTTCCCTGCAATTGTCAATGATGTCACCAAGTACTCCCAGTATGGACTCTTTGCCACATTGAATGGGAGGTTTTTGTAGTACCAAAAATTTACACATGCTTTATCTACTTCCTTGTGCATATCCTTGTTCCAGCTTGTACATTGCAATGAAGGTTGTGCTCCAGGTGTGTTTTTTGCCACAAAAAGCTCTGTATGCTTTTTCTTGAACTTGATGAAGATGTGCCTCTTTCGGATCTTCCAGTTCGTATGTGTGCACCACGAGTAAAGCCCACAATTTTTGTCACATCATCCTCTGAACCCTCTATTATTGCAGACATAAGTCTAATAGCTTGTGCTATGGCTACCCGTACCCTTTCCATCTCTAGTTTCTTCTCCTCTAGCTCTGTCAACTTTGCTCTCATCTCTCGCTTTTTCTCTTCCTTAACATTGGGGCAAACCACAATATCTCGACAAATAAAAGATGCAAGGTGATACTTAAAACGATTGACGCCTCCAGACATTGTTCTGCCACAGAAATTACAAATAACTATTCTCGCAGCTGCTCCACATACACCATACTTCCAAGCGCAAGTACAAAGCATTTGCAGGAATGGTTCTTGCTAGTGATGTTTACCCAGATGCCGAACCTGATGCCATTGTTAAGCTCTAATCTGCAACACAATGCACATTTATAAAAAATAAAAAATGTAATCTTAATTAAATTTAATACAAAAAAAACCTACCTGAATAACCATATTTCATCGTAATTTAATAAAAATAATATACCTACAGTTGCAAATGAGCATTAAAAATTTAAAATGATTCCTAATCACATTGAACGCATTTAGAATTACAAAACATATTCAATGAATTGATTACAATACGCATACATAAAATTTAGTTTAGAGGGAATTTGCGTAAAAAAAATACATACCTTTGGCTGCAAATGAATATAAAAAAATTAAAAGCATTTGATTTTACATTACATGTATTTAGAATTACAATATGAATCGATTACAATACGCATCCATAAAATTAAAATAGTTGAGAGTGAATTTGCGTAAAAAAAATACATACCTTTGGCTGCAAATGACTATAAAAAAATTAAAAGCATTTGATTTTACATTACATGTATTTAGAATTACAATATGAATCGATTACAGTACGCATACATAAAATTAAAATAGTTTAAAACAAATATGCATAAAAAATACATACCTCTAGTTGCAAATGATTATAAAAAAAATTACAACCATTCGATTTTACATTACAAGCATCAAAGAGAAACTGGAGGTATAGAGCATTTGTTTGGACACAAGAAGAATTCTAGGCTCTGTATGATGCTGATTTGACTTGGACACACACTGTAGATCATTGGTGGAGTGGTGTTTTGAATAGCTATATTTTGGAGTATGCAGTTTTTACTTATTCATGTCCAAAGGTTGCTGAGTTTCAATTCTTGTGCAAACCCAGAGGATCTTATTTGCATGCTATCCCTTTAGCCATTAAGATCTTGATCATGACTATGGATTTGGAACACCGTCCTATGGCTAGCTAAACCACACCATGCGTGGGGACAGGAGCAGGTTTGGTGAAAGATGGCGGATCTGGCAGCAGAGAGACAGAGAGAAAAAAGGTGGCTTAAGTTTAATGAAGCGTGCGAGAGGGGTTTGGTGAAATAGCGTGATGTTGTGGAACAAATGGTGTTGCGGAGAGAGATAGCTCGTGAAGGATTTGGAGCTCACTTAGAAGACATGGAGCCAGAGCATCGGGTACTCCCTCATTTGGGTAAGCATGGCAGAGAATCCTCTTCAACTTCGGATGAAAGTGGGACGGTTGAAACCACAAGGACCATGCGCGCACATTTGATCCCTCCTGGCGACTTAGCCCTTACGCTTGGTTTTCCAGGTTCGGCAACAGTCATTGATAAGTAAGCTAGTGTGGGTGGTAGAGTAGTGACAGATAGATTTCACTTTCCATTAAGTTTAGGATTTAATCAAATAGCTTATTCATCTACAGAAACACAATCATCATCTATGTTGTTTGGAGGTCTGGTTGAAGGTATATTTTCTTGCACGTCATTAGAACAAAATTTGGCGTGTAGAACGTTGGTATTACGTCTGGAAGTAGTACAACTTCGCAGACCGTGGGAGTTCAATTTAGCACAACTGTTGGGACACAAGGCTGTACATCCTCTGGTCTGTTGCCCACTACAAGGGGATGATCAGGTGGCTTGGGATCTAGTGGGTCTAGTGGTTCTGGGGGAGGGAACATAGGTTTTGGATCTGGTGGGAATGGTCCACACCATCCCTAGCAAGTCTATTTCAAGATTTTTCTTCACCTACCAGAGTATAAAGGAATTGAATATATAGCTAAGCACGTGCATATGTGTGAGATACTATGACGCGCTAAGGGGATTTCAACTCTTGAGCATAAGGAAAGTCAGTTTGCTACTACTTTGCAAGGGCGCGCACATAGTTGGTATAGGAAATATGATCCGAACCAGACTTGTGTGGACTACATCACACTGCATGATCCTTTCTTAGTAGAGTTTCACATACCTGAGTTTGAGCAGAAAAGCATTAGCGTGTTGAAGGACATCAAGCAGAGCATAGTTAAGAGCGTAAGGGAGTATGATGCCCTCTTTAAAACTTTATTATCAAAGATATCTTACGACATTCACATGAGTCAACATGCTCAATGGTTTGTTGGAGGTTTAATCACACCTTTCAAAAGGGTGCTCTCACACAAGACTTATACAGACCCGCGTGAGGTGCTTGAGGTAGCTCTGCATGCTGAGGTAGTGGGGAGCATAGACACTGGAGTTAGCCCATTTTTTGGAAGCTCATATTGCATATATGGCAAAACAGTTGGAAATGTTGTCAGCTAATTCAACTCATGAGACGTGTAGTGTTATTTAGTGGACAGATTGTGAAGTAGAAGGACATACTAGGGATAGTTTCCCTCATAAATCAGTGCATGCCATGTTACTGGAATGTGAGATATGTCACTTGGACCATGATTCAAGTAGGTGCCCAATGGTGCATCTATGGCAAAACAGTTGGAAATGTTGTCAACTAATTCAACTCATGATACGTGCAGTTTTATTTGGTGCACAGATTGTGAAGTAGAAGGACATACTAAGGATAGTTGCCCTCATAAATCGTTGCATGCCATGTTGCTGGAATGTGAGATCTGTCACTTGGACCATGATTCAAGTAGGTGTCCAATGTTGTAATGTGTGATAAGAAATATTTGTAAGTCTACCATGCATGATATAGAGAATTGATTGATCAAATTCATGATGCCATTGAGATTGGTGTATGTTTGGCTAGTGTTGCAAATAATTCTATGGAACTAGGTGAGCATCATGATCATAGTCTGTTATCAGCTAATTTAGACTTGGCAAAATTATTTTTAAAAAAATGAAAATAAAAATGAAAATTTTGAAATTTTTCAAAAGTGTTACTTTGTGTGGTTCATTGCCCTCATCGCGATTGTCTCATTTTTGTGATCGTTTCGGTCTTCGTTTCATCCTTTTCGGGCAAAAACTCTTCCCGCCAGGCTTTAAATCGTGTTAAAATACAGTTAAAATTAATTAATTAATTAATCACTCCTTGTTTGATAAAATTAACTTTTAAATAACTTGAGAGTATTTAATTAAATAAATATTAATTAAAAGTTCATTCGACAAATGTTTATTGTCGGGGAAGTAAGCTTATGCTTCCAACTGCCGGGAATGCCAATTTGGCTTCCCGAACCCAGATTTCCCCTTCCCTGGAAATTTTCTTCAAATTTCCCGCTTGTGGGATTTTCTCCACCAATTGCCAAATCATGGATTGGCTAATGGGTAGAAAATTTCCCACATGGGGAAATTGAATGGGGATTGCCAGTCCACTTTGCCATTCCCATTGGTAATTGGTCGTTGCTTTCCCCATTTCCCCTGGCACTTAAGTCCACTACCCGAGAAGAGAGGAAGTTGGATTAATCCTCATAACTTCCTCCGTCAAAATCGTTGGAAAAATTTGTGCAAAGTTTTCCGATTGCTTCTCATTTCTTCTGAAGGACATAATATTTTGTCACATCCCATAATACAAGAGAAAATCACGCCAAGTAAGAGGTTTTTGTATTACAGAGAAAAATTCCACGCCTTGGAGGAGAGAGACAACATTAAAGAACATGTTACAAGCTCCCACACACCTATCCATAGTCCACGCCTTGGGGGGAGAAGGACAAAAATAAGTGTGAGCATAAGACAAAATAAAAAATTTCCCGTGCGTGAGGAGAAAGAAGACAGTAATTTCACACACCATTGTGAATGAGAATACCATGCATTGGAGGAGGTGCCAGGAATAAAGAAGTTATACCTGCACACGCATCCATTGGTCATATTTACAGTCTAAAACACATTTTATTGAGTAGCTTTCCACGCATTCAAATAAATACCAATCCAAGCATCTGCCAACGCCTTCATGGAGAAATAGTAGTTGTCCACGCATAGGAGGTAATAAAGTGGTCAAAGAAGAGCACTTTCCATGCAGTCAAGGAAGACAAGATCACTGTTTCAATGCATTCACAATCCAAAAGAAGGAAGCCACACATGCATAGGCACTCAGAGTAATTCCCACGTAGGTTAAAAACCCAAATACCCACGCATGATCAGGTAGAAAATCCCACGCCGATTGTAAGGAAGAAGAAATAGCACGCAGCCACACGCCCAACCTAAAGGAGAATCCATGCAAGGAGAGAAAGAAAGAAGTCGCAGCCAGAAAAGGAGAGTCCATGCCTTGGGGGCAAGAAGAATAGTTTTTAAAAAATTAAAAGTAGGTCGCCCTAGGAAAGGAGATCACCACGCGCCTAGGAGAGAGAAGGTTTCAATAAAACAAAAATTTAAAAATTTCTTTCCACTACGTGAGGAAGGAGGAAAGTAACTTCTTCTTGCTCAGCTGAAGGAAGAAAATAGGCCATGTGGGAAAGGAGGGAATAAAGTTTTAAAACAAAAAATAGAAAAGAACAATATTTCAACGCCTTTGCAAGGAGGACAGAAAAAATAGGATCTCCACGCAGCCAAAAGGAAGAGAAGCTTCTCCATTCCCATAGCCTCTTTTAGGAAAAACATTATCCATGCCAGAGAAATCACGTTAGAAAAGAATAGCAGCGAACAAAGAAGTCTCTATACATTCACCCAAGAATAAAATATTGAAAAGGTAGTTTTTCACGCATACCAATGAGAATTTATTCTGTCAAATTAAATAAAATTGAGAGATTTTAATTTAAAATATATTTATCGTTGTATCGCTAGATTTGGGGCTCGAGCTTAGTCTCGACATATTTGTATTTAAAAAAAAAAAAATTGTAATTTCAGGATCAATTATTATTATTATTTTTAAAATAATAATAATAATAATATTAAAGCGAGTCATATTTTCCTACATCGACGGGGTTTTGGAAACTAAGATCTGGCCTCGTTTGCATTGTCTTGTGTGCCTGAGTCGTTCTTTTGTAAAATTCGTAATGGCCGAAAAATCCAAATCTGCAGGAAGATCGAGGAAGCCAGTGGAGAAATCTAACAAATCCACCCTGAAGTATGAATTCCAAGGAATTATTCCTCCCAATTCCATTAAGTCAACATATGACAACATTACTGATACAAATCTGGGTCACATCAACATGCAACAATTTTGTAAGCAGGTGAAAATTGAAGGCAAAACCATTTTCTCATATAGACTTTACCATAGTGGTCTACCCCAAGCAACAGCATTGCCTGTCTCAGTGCAATGTCTGGAATTGGTTATTGCTTGCGCGGAGCATTATGACCCTGAGAGATGAGGATTTTTTAAAGATAATCACGAGCCTTTCCTCTTGATCACACCCAAGCACGTCGAAGAATTGCTCAACATCCTTGATTTCCCTGAGACTGCTAACATCACTCGAAATTCAGCGCAAGCTTTTTGGGATGAAGAACCTCTCAGGTGGAGCAAGATGGTCAACAACAATTGGCTAGTGACCAAGAGGCCTCGTGTTGACCGGCTTCCCAAGGAATTGTACCATGTTGAAATTGTGGAGGAAATCGGTGACATGATCACTCTTCTGAGCCAAGTCTTCGGTCTCCCCTTTGTCAGGCTTTTCTAGCCATGGATGTATCAGTTCATCTGCATCATCCTTACCAAGAGAGAGTTTGCAGATTGGGCCACCATCATCAGTAACACTCTTCACAAACAATTGATCGAAGTGAAGATGATTGGGCATTTCTACATGAAATCATACCTAACCTATGTGGTGGCCAAAAGGAAGCTATTTTCGGGCTAGAAACAAAAGGCATCATGGGTTCATCAAGTAGTGTTTTTCACTATTATCCACAATTGAGTTTCAAGAATAGCTCTCATCACTTCAGGAGAGTTAATGATGCTTTCACTTTCCGCGTGATTAGAAAATTGAATAGAAATCTGGAAGAAAGATTCTCCAAAGATGCCATGGTGTCATTTCTCAGTGGGAAACATGGTTTATTCAATTTCCATCATTTTCCTACATTTGCGTGAGCGGATTTGCAGGCACTCCATGGAAGCTTCCCAAGTATGTCAATGATAAGTGGGTGTTGATGGAGCTTGTGTGGCAACTTTTCCAAGTTTATTGTCTTCTCAGCGACAAACATTGTTCAGGCATCCATTTCCCAATCCAAATTGGGGAATATCAATGTCTGAATCTCTTCAGTGCACAACTCATGGAGGAGTTTGCTCTCATTACCATACATCCATTTGTGAAGAGATCCCAATTTGACATCAATGGATACATGCAAAAGGCTCTTGGAGCAAAGTACCAGCATAATTCCACCATGGAAAACTTTTGAGTTGCTTGTTCAGATGAACACAAAGTAAGAAGGTGAAATTTTTCCCACCTGACCCTTGCTCAGATCAAGGCTTTCCGCATCAGAGATCCTCCAGATTCATTAGTGGATGATGTTGAAGATGTTATTAATCCCTCATATGATGTCATTGCCTTTACTCCATTTCCCCCGAATTGATTGGACCAAAAGAGATGAATTTTCTCTTGATAACAAGAATTAGCCGATTCTTGAAAGGAGCATAGCCTGGTATGAACAAGAACTTGCAAAGTTACCATCAATCCAAGTTCATACCCCAGGATCACAGAAATTGCCGACACGAGGAGGTCTCCAGTCGGCTAAAACCTCTTCTCAGTCAACCTCTGTGCCATCTACCCATACACGTCAAGCAAGAAAAGAATGGTTGCCCAAGTCCACTTCTCCAAAGAAGATGTCGCGAGGAGAGACATTCAAGGGTCCTAGCCCTAGTGAAGGAAGAGAACGTGTATCGGGGATTTCCACTTCAAGTAGGGACTCTTCTACTCATGTCGCTGGTAGTTCAAGGAAGCTCATAACAAATACTCCTCAACTGTGTCATGCACAAAATTCTACTCAAGTGAAAGTGGTCTAAATACCAAATACTTCTGAACCTTTATTTCACGAAGAGGTTTCTCAAGCTCTCCCTTGAGGTATATTGAAGTTATTTCTCCAGAGATTGAAGTTGTGGAAAGGACCCTTGTAGAATCTAATGATATCGAGAACAATGTGAATGTTGCTTCAAACTCCAAGCTTTTGTATGTAGAATTGGTAAAGGAGACCCCTTCTTGGGTTGATTGTGAAATCAAGAAAAGAAAGAGAGTTGTCAAGGCAATTGATATCGACTTCGATGCTTTTTTCAAGCTTTCAAATGATGTTATTCCCAAGAATCCTAAAGTGTTCTCGAGAATAATGGTGGATGGAGACAGAAACAAATTTGCGGATCTTGCCATCCCACGAGTTGAGAAAGAGCGTAATGCCATGACACCTGCTGACTATGATGTATCCAGGCTTGGACTTGGGAAGTCTACATTGGAAAGTGACATGGAAATGGCCCGAGATTCCATGGATATTGTGCTAAGAAGGCTTGAGAAATATAAATCTCAGAACTCTCAACTCAAGGCCAAAAAGAATCAATTGGTGCATTATGTTCAACATCTAATAAATCCAATATCCTCCACTTTTCCAGTACCTGATGCAGTGGCTGCCCCTGACGAGGAAACACTCAACCTATCGAAAGAAGTAAACACTCTGGGCCATGTAACTAAATCCTGGCTTTAAGAAATTCTCATTTTTGGGAGAGAGACAATCAAAGCAGCCGTAAAGCTCCATGAAGACATTAGTGCATGCCTAGATCCAATCCTTTCTTTTTAGGAATCTTTTATTTCTAACATATCAAATCTGGATGAGATATTGCCTAGTCTACAAGAAATGACAAGTATGGGATCTACAACTCTAGCCATTGAAGGGATCCTTGAATTCGAATGCCAAGGGACACGCTTTCTTTGGTGTCTACATCTCAAATCACAGAAGACACTTCTCGAAGATTCTTTGATTCATTATGAGAGCATATGCGGTGAAGCCTTCACTTCACTCGCCTCAATTCAGGAGTTCATAGCTGAAATCCCTTGTGATCTTGTGAACGAGCATAATCAGAGGCATTCATCAGAACATGTTGAAGAACAATTCTCATAATTGTTCAAAGACATGTACAATCCTGCCATCAATTCCTCTTCTGCTTTAATGGAACGTTATATCAAATTGAGAAACTTGTTTGAGAATGATCAATCTAAATGATATGCCAAGTAGGATTTTGGAATTGCAGGTGTTCTGCGACGCTGTGCTTGAACCGAGTGAACCTCCTGAAGAAGAGAAGATGTTAGAAACATTGGGAAGGTTCAAATTTTTTCAATTGGCAAAGGTAGCAGATCCTAATTTCACCCATGGGATGAGGAGATAGCTTTCTGGTATCTATTGAAGTGAGAGAGTCCATTTCTCATACGGTTGAGATAGGCGGACCCCACTTTAACGGATAAGGCATTTGGTCTAGTTATATGTTTTAAAATGGTATTTTAAAGTGATGTTATTGTTAAACTCACTTTTGGAGAACTTTTGATAACTTAAGTGGTTTCTATTTTTCAAGTTACTTTTTTAAAGTTGGTGGAAAAAATCAAAGTCACTTAAGATACCCTATTTAATGTTCATGTCAATCCTAACTACTTTGTAACCAACTTTTGGGTTATAAAAGGAAGTTAGGGGTTCATTTGTAAGGGTGACTTTGAGAGAGGAGAAGAAAATACTTTTGTGTGCAAGCTTTGTTTTAGGAAAGAAACTTTGTGTTCTTTCGTGAAGACATTTTGGAGTTAATGAAATATGAACTTTGTGTCCCATTCATTATCTCTTGTAACATTTGATGTTCTTATGTTCATTAGATGTTAGTGTTTAAATCTTGCATGCAAATATTGTCTTTGATCTTATTGTCAACGTTATTAATTTGTTGTTCTTGTTCGCAGTGATCAAGCTCTTATCTTTACTTGCTCATGTGTGTTCCCTTTTACTTATTCTTGTTTAGCTGATTCAAACTCTATTTTATTTGAGTTAGTTATTCATTGTTCTCCTTTATGCGATATTAAGCTATGCTTTTACCTAACTATTGCATGTTCCTTCCATTCATTCTTTCCCATTTCTTTCCTTCATTCCATTCCATCTCCCTCATTCACATTTCTTTCCATTTGATGTTCCAAAACACCCCCCACATACAATTTTGAATGTACAGATGTAAATACTGTTTTGGTTTTCAATAAAGGCAGCCTCGCCTTCATTGAGGAGGGACTTCGTTCCCTTACTGTTTCATGTCATTTGCATGTGTGCAAATCCATATGCGAACATCCTATCATTACTAGTTCATTGATACCGGTGCATCCCAACAATTCACATTTCGCAAGCACTTGTATATAAGATTTACTACAAACACAAGTTTTTTTTAATTAGTTTCCTTAGGTGTTGGGTGGTCACATGCAATAGAGAGGATAGGAGATATTTGCAAAGTGTTGATTAATGATGCAAAATTCAAAAACAAAATGTTAGGTATGTTACCAGAATGAATAAAAAACTCGTCTATTAGTCAATTAACTAAAAATCCCAACATTATTATGAAGTTCTCTATGAAGAAATGTATTGTCTCTAATGTGAAACAAGACAAGGTAGTAGCCCTAGGCATTGGGCAAGGTGGCTTGTATAGACTTGACCCTGCCACAATCAACTTGTTGGGCATTAGTAATGAGGGTAATACTAGCATTTTGTGGCATGAGAGATTTGGGTATCTCAACCTTCAGTTCTTAGCCAAACTTAGTAGAGTCGACTTGGTTCTCGATTTTCTGACTATCCAAGAAAAACAGGATGTGTGTAGGGTTTGGCTTGCAAACAAAAGTGAAAGCCATTTTTGATTGAAGGTGCTTAATGTGCAAAGGGGGTCTTAGATCTTGTTCATGCAAATCTTTGCGAGCCATTTTGGAAATCACCAATAATCCTCAGTTTTAGGTATTTTTTGTAGTTGGTGGATAATATCTTGAGGAAGAAAATGTGAATATACTTCTTGCAAAACAAGTCTTACTATTTTGTATCATTTGAAAAATTCAAAATGAGTGAAGTCTTACTATTTTGTATCATTTGAAAAATTCAAAGCATGAGTGGAAAATAAGACACAAACAAATCAAAACAGTGAGATCTAACTATACAAGTGAATTCACTTCCAAACAATTCAAGGACTATTGCGGCAAGGAAGGTATTCAATGATAGTTGACAACTGCGTACACTCCACAACAAAATGGGGTGGTTGAGAGGCGTAATAGAACTATCATGGAGATGGTTTGGTGGATGATGCACGGTGGGAGTGTGCCATGCAAATGTTGGGGAGAAACAATGAACACGGCGATGTATATCTTGAATAGAAGCCCTTGCAAAGCTTTGTAGCATGTCACACCTGAGGAGGCTTGGGGCAGAATCAAACTTGAGGTAGCAACTTTTCGTATTTTTGGTTCTGTTGCATATACTTTGGTTCCTGATAGTAAAAGGAGTAAACTAGATTCCAAGAGTTAAAGATATTTATTTGTTGGCTACAGTGGCCAATCTAATGCCTATAGACTTATTGATATTTTCACAAACAAGATAATCGTTAGTAGAGATGTTGATATGAAGGAGACAATCCTTTTTTGTTTGTAACCAACAAGTAATCATTGAGGTGCATGAATCTAGAGTTTTGGTTCCTTTAAAATATGAGGGATCTAGATCAAGTACTCCTTCACAAACTCTAGTACAACAGCCTATGGTTGATATTTCTGATACACTTCAGCGATGCCAACCTGAGGTGTTCAACAATCTGACTGATATTTATCCATCATGGACTTCTCAAGTGCAACGTAGGCCTAAGTGGGTTTACTTCATTGTACAGGATGTGCAAGAGGATGAAATGCCTCAACCAAATTCACAAGCCTGGAGGACCGGAAAAAAAGTTGTTGATTCAGCTGAGCATTTTCACTTTGTTTGCACTTATGAGCTTTTTACAATACATGACCCACAATTATATTTTCAAGAAAAAGGAAAACCTAAATAGGAGACTGCCATGCAAGTTGAATACGATGCCTTGATGAAGAATCATAACTGGGAGTTGGTAGAATTACCTTCAGGTGAACAACCCATTAGAGATGTAAATAGGTGTGCAAAGTCAAATGCAAAGCTCATGGTACTTTGGAAAAGTACAAGGCTCGTTTTGTTGCACAAAGGTTTTTCACCGCATGAGGGAATAGACTCTGAGGAGACCTTTTCGCCTACAGCAAAGATGGTCACATTTTGGTTGCTTCTCTCCATAACTCAATTTTCTTGGAAGGTGTTTTAGAAGGATGTAAAAAGACCCTTCCTAAAAAAAAAAATTGGATGAGGGGATCTACATGGTGTAGCCTGAAGGTTTTCAGATACTTGGTCGTGATCATCTAGTTTGTAGGTTGATTAAGTCTCTATATGAGCTTAAGCAGACTTCATGAGCCTGGTATATTAAGATTAATCAGTATCTAGAGATTCTAGATTTAGGAGGCTTTCTGATCCGGATTCTTATTGTCTATGTTGACAATCTTTCCATCACAAGTAGTGTGGCCATTGCAATTCAAAGAGTGAAATCTGATCTGTGTTGCCTTTCATGAACAATCTAGGCCTTCTACACTATTTCTTAGGTGTCAAATTCTAGCAATGTGAACATCTCAATTTCATGGTTCAGGTCAAGTACGCCATGAGTCTCTTGGAGAAGTTTGGGATGACAGATTGCAATTCATCTTCTATACCTAAAGCAAATTGAAGTTGTCAGCCAATGATGATTCATCACTAGTCGATGAATCATTCTACAGACAATTGGTGGGCAGCGTGATATATCTTACATCCACACGACCTAATCTATGTTCTGTTGTTATATGTCTTTCTTAGTTTTTGTCTCAACCGAAGCTCATACATTGGACAGTAACAGAACGAATTTCACAATATGTCAAAGGAACTCTTGCCTTTGACATCCTATCCAAGGACAACAGATTTCAAATTGACATGTTAGAGTCTAGACAGATATGGCTGGCAATGGATACTCGGAGGTCTACCACAAGGCACATCTTTTCCTTTGGTCCTTGTTCCTAGCAGAGGATGTCGGTGTGTGCCTTCCATTCTATTCATTCTCTCTTTCATACTAAAACTTTGGAGTGGACAAAATATTGGTGCAGCTGTGCAAGAGATACTATTGGCCACGAATGAGTGTAGATGTGAAGAATTTTAAGCAGAGTTGTATAGTTTGCCAGAACACCAAAGGAAAAAATCACAGTACGGGTTTGTATCGGCCATTACCCATACCAAAAAGACTATGGGAGGATGTGAGTATGGATTTCATTCTTGGGCTGTTCAGAAAGGTAATGACTCTATCTATGTTGTAATAGATATATTTTCAAAGACAGCACACTTCATAGCTTGCAAAAAGACAAGTGATGCCACTCATCTTGCTACTTTGCTCTTTAGAGAAGTGGTAAGGTTGCACAGCCTTCCTAAGAGCATTATCTCAGATAGAGACACGATATGTTTGGGACATTTTTGGCGAACTTTGTGGAGGAATTTGGGTGCTATGTTGAGTTTTTGTTCAGCCTACCATCCACATACGGATGGACAAATGGAGGCGTGAATAGACACCCCAGGAACTTGCAGAGATGTTTGGTTGGGAACAAGCAAAAACAATGGGGTACTGCTTTAGTACCAGATGAGTTTGCTCACAACAACTCAGAAAACATAAATACAACAAAGCGTCCTTTTCAGATTGTGTATGGTCACAACCCTATAGGCGTGTATGAGTAGATAAGATAAGATAAGATAATATATTAATTATTTTTGTGGTTGGATATTGGTTGTTGACATATTTGTGATTGGTTCTTATTTGGTAAACCTAATCTTGATTGTTGTATAAGTTGTTCTTGCATATGGTATGATCTAGATTCATTTATGGTTTATCACTGCATTGTTATTATGGATCTGGAATATATCCATGTGTGTGCTTATCATGCTAAATCCTTGACAAAGCTTCCATAAAAGAGGGACATGGTACCCTTGCACGATTCAGGTGAGTGCTCAGATTTTCCTGGGTGATGTGCCACCGCTCCTTGGGTTGTTTGGTAAAATAAAAGACTACACAATGCAAGCTCAAATTTTTGTGTGAATGAAATGAAGTCTTGTAGGGCCTTATAAAGGGAAAAATCCATGTATTTTGAGTTTTTTTTTAGTGTCAAATCCGTGTATCCATGTATGAGCAATGTAAACGAGTTAAAAACATGGACTCACTGAGTCAAAAATAGCGAGTTTTAGTGGTGATTACTCGTTTGGCAGAACTTTTGGCGAGTACTCGTCATGTTTTATTACTATGGTATCACCATTTGACACTTCATTAAAAATATATGAGACACTCGAGGGGAGGAAATTTTTTATTGCTTTGTGGATTTTAAAAAAACCTTTGACACAGTACCCAGAGATAACATTTAGAACATGATGTAAGAGCTTAGTACTCAAGACAAGTATAGAGCAGTAGTGCATAGATTATATGAGCAGGTCAAAGCTAAAATCAGAACTAAAGTGGGTATGTCCAAATGTTTTCGTAGTGACATTGGTGTCAAGCAATGTTGTGCTCTTTCCCCCACTTTGTTTGGTTTATACATTGACAAACTTTGAAGAGTTTTTAAATAAAACTAGTGGTGAAGTTACTCTTATATGCCGATGATCTTGTCCTAATTTCAAAAACAACTCATGGGTTGGTAGAACAGTTGAAAGTCTTAGAACTACTTTTCCGCGAAGTTGGGATGCAAGTGAACATCAACAAGACTAAAGTCATAATTTTTTTGCTAAAAAGGAAAGAGACTCAAGGTAACTTTCTTTTTCAAGGGAGCCCGCTGGATACATGTAGAGAAAAAAGGATACATGAGGTTAGAAAGCGTCTTACTTTAAAACAGGTGCAGGAAAGCTGAGCTATGGGATTGGAAAACCAAGAAAACCCTCTTTGGCTTGTTGGTCACGTTAGCTGCCCTATATGGTTGTGAGGTTTGAGGAAGTAACATGTCTAATCATGATTGGAGGCAGTTGGAAAGAATCCAAAAGCATCTAATCACAAGCACCCTCAGTCAAAACAATAGTCCCATACGAGATTTTATTGGTTGAAGTAGGGATGTTTCCGATGGAGGCATCAGTAATAACTCGGATGCTAAGCTATGTGAAAAAGGTTGAAAGCATGGATAACCATCATTGGCCCAAAATGGTTGTGGAGGATATATTATGACGTAGAAGGAAAACTTAGATGAAGCAGAACAAGTAGATGAGCGACTGGGGCATTAACTTGCAAGAGTGCCCTAACACCAATGAGGAAATAAAATCTTTTGGGATAGAAAAATTTAGGACTGCCATGTGGACAAGTAAAATTGGTCGAAAGAAAGCTCATTACATGAAAGAATTTAATTCCTCTTGGGAATATAATGAAAAAATGAATCTAGGTACGACCATCAAGGGAAAAGCAAGGATGTTAGTTGCGGTGCTAAGGATTGGATCAAATCGTCGTCAATGTAATACTAGTAGATGGAATATTCCTAAGGAGGATTGGGAGAGGAGAAATTTTTTTTTTTTTTAGTAAGGGGGTAGTGGAGATAGAATGACATTTCATCATGGAATGTACAACTTATGATGATATTCGTATTTAGTATGAATTCAACCTGAAAGTGGACAGCCTAAGCAATTTATTTGAAGAAGATAGGCTTAAAAAGCCTTTTGGTTTTTTTATCAAGACCAATTGTAGGAGGCCCGATATTGAAAGAATTCTTAAAATATCTTAAGGTTGTAGCTTTGATCCCATAGACTGTTTGGTCTTGTGGACGTCATTAAAATATTACATTTCATTTCAATAATATCTTTTCACGCAAATGTTGGTAAGCACGTGTTTTAAAACCTTGTTGGTTGATTCTGCATGTCCATTTGCTTGAGGGTGTTATGCAGTACTCTAATGGTGCACCAATGATGAATTCTTTCATTAACATTTTAATTGTTTTGGTGATGAAGTGTGTGCATCTGGCATTGACAAGCTTCTATAGATGCACATATTTGTAAAATAATCCCCTTGCTATTTTCTTCTCTATTTCTATTTTGCTGCTACACTCTCTCCTTTTCTCTCTCTGTATTTTCCCTTTTTTGTATTTTTCTTTTCCCCTTCACTGTGCTGCTACACAAATTTCTCTTTTGAGTTGTTGCTCTCTCTCTTTTGAGCTGCTACTCTCTTTCTAGTCTCTATTCATGCACTATATTATGCTTCTATATATTCATTTAAATATCCCCCTTTACAATTTAATACATTTTCGTAAATATATAAATATTTAATCTTCCTTTTTTTCTTCCCAAAAACATGCTTAGAAAATATATATAAATATATTAGGGCCCACAATAAAAACATGACCAACAATAAAAGTCGGACCTGAAATAACATTAAATGCAATAAAATCTAAGACTTTAAAGTCCACTGGGAGGAGAGAAGGGAAAAGCTCCCGGAATGAAACCATGTCGAAATTGAAAAAGTAGGGTTTCAAATAATTTTCAACGGCATAAAAAATTCAACGGCCATACAATTTATTAATCTTGTCAACAGCGGTTGAGAAGGGGGAAGGTGAATTTAAAAAAATGCGGGTGGCTCGAGATTATCTGACAACAATTGTTTATGACACTCCCCCTTAATCTTGAGCTAAAAAAGAATTAGATACTGGAAAAAGCAGGTGTTCAAATATTTTTCAACGGCATAAAAAAATCAATGGCCATACAATTTATTATTCTTGTCAGCAGTGGTTGAGAAGGGGGAAGGTGAATTTTTAAAAATGCAGGTGGCGCAAGATTATCTGACAACAATTGTTTCTAAAACTCCCCCTTAATCTTGAGCCAAACAAGAATTAATTACTGTAGTTATGTGATCTATTTATGACACCCAAATTTCCTCTCAAATACACAAACTTTTCCTTTGACAGTGGTTTGGTAAAAATGTTAGCTAGCTGCTACTCTGACTTGCAAAACTTTAGCTCAATTTCTTCCTTTCTCCACCAACTCACGAATGAAATGATATATGATTGCTATATGCTTGCTTTTGCTATGAAAAACTAGATTCTTAGACAATGCAATCAAAGACATATCATCACAAAAAATCACATAACCTCCTTGTTGTTTTTCATGTGAATTTGAGACTTGATTCTTTTTAACCAAATAATTTGACAAGCACAAGTAAATATTTGGTGGCCCATTTGTGTCTAGGTCATAGAGTGGAATGTTTCAGATTTTGATTGGATCACACGTTTCCTAGGGTCTTCCATTGATGTTATGGAAGTGTTTTGCAAGATTCCCTAAGGTAGGGGGCCGAGGAAGCACTTAGTATCTTTCTCGTTTTGTTTTGGCAGTTCTTTCCTCGAAGCATCTTAACACTTTACGGATGTAACCTTTGGTGGCCCATATGTGTGTAGGAAGTAGAGTGGAATGTTTCATATTCTAATCAGATCACATGTTGCCTAGGGTCCCCCATCGGGGTTATGGAAGTGATTTGTAAGATATTGCTAAAGAGGAGAGGCTGCAGAAGCACTCGGAATATTACTCATCTACGGGCTGAGTTGGTGCGCCTTTGTGTGGGGAATCGTTTTCCTTGTTCCCTCTTGGATGTTCCCTTCTAGTTTTTTTTATGACTCTCTCCTCAAAGATTTTTACGTTGCGTGGAAGTATCCTTTGGTGGTCCGTATGCGTGTAGGCAATGGAGTGAAATTTTTAAGATTTTGATCGGATCTCAGATTGCCTAGGCCCTCCATTGATTTTATGGAAGCATTTTGTAAATGCCTTGAGGAGAAGGCAATCAAATGGGATTGAGGTCGGATATTCTGGATAGTTTGTGCCCTTTGAACATGCGTAGGGGGATTTCCTAGGTATGGACGTCCTTGAGCAGCCCTATAATTTAGGTGGTTGTGTGCACGGTGTGTTGGCTAGATTTTTTGCATAGCTGAAAACCTAGGCAATCATGAGATAAATCTCCCTCATTTACCAATGAGGCTCTCGTGTCAAATTTGTCAATAAAAATATGTTAGTATCTATATGGGGGTTTTACTTTAACTATTCAGCTCATGAACCATAGTTGTATAGCTCTGCAACAAGTAAACAACTATTTAAGAAAGGAAATATTTATAGAAGAAGGAAATAATAACACACAGGAAAGAAATAGGGAAGATGTGAAACCCAATCAATAGATAACAGAGTTGATCGCATGCACATAGAAGAAACCAATAGATATCAACACAAAGAATTATGAGCAAAGGCAACTCCAGATCTAGATCTAAAATAACACAGTTTATAAGTAGATCTAAGACAAAAGCTAGAAACAAAATATACCATAACACAAAGTTCTCTGGAAATCTTCTCCTTTTTATTCCTTTGCTTCAAATATCTATCAAGGGTTTCAGCACAAAGTCTGGAACACAAGAATGTTGCTTACAAATTCTGATCATTAACCCGAAGATTCTTCTCCTACTTATAGAATGTAGAAGAGCAAACACAAATGGGAAACTCAACTAAACTGAAACATAAACAAAAGGTAAAAATAACATCTGGAAATCATCTTCCTCTAATTCCTCTTCAAGTGACACATTTGTCACTTAACTAACAGAATTGTTCCACATAACTTAAAGTGATGGTTTCAAAACCAATAACTTTAAAGTTTTACAATTACATCTGGGAATGTGGAAAACAGAAGAAGAAAAAGTAGAAGAAGAAAGACACGCCAACTGTAACATCTATATCTTCTTTTTGTTCTGATACTGAATATACTTGTCGAACATGTAATTCGACATCTTCCCATCTGTCTTAGCCATAGCTTCCTTTTTTGTCCTGAACTATAGCAAGCCTTCGTTTAATACCCTAATACATGCTTCCACCTCCTCCAAGCTAGGCCCAAACTTCTCAATATCTGACTGTAGTGCCACCAATTTGTTGATGGAATTCATTGTGAAAGGCTTAACAACTCCATCAATTCTCCCTTGCACCATCAGAAGAGATCCCTCCAGAGAATTAGGCACTCTACTAGGAATGATCTGTGTGTATAAAGTAACGTTCCCTACTACTTCCTCATGAGTGAAAGCAATGACATTGTCTGGTAAAGATGATGCCATACTCTCAAGTGCCTACATCCTCTTCAGCATAATTCTACAGATCTCCAAACAAAAAGATACTGCAAACTCAAGTTTCTTCCCCTTCTCAACTGATCTGCTAGGTACAATTTGTTCCGAAATCAATACTTCTCTTGGAAGCTTATTTATTTCAACCAAAGTACTTAGGTTACTCTTAGCAAATGTGTTCATATCTATCATGCTTGTCACCAGTTGCTTTTGCTGATTTGATGCATCTTTCATAACCTGTAGGCGGGTTGGCACCTCTCTGAGTTGTACAGAATCTTGACAAATGATCAGACTTTTTAATTCATCGATAGCTTTAACCTGGTTGGTTGCATCTTCCATTTCCTACATAAGATGATCGCTCACCTGCTTCTGTGATGAAATGGGCTGAGTGAAATATTTAGCAACCTTAGCAATGATCTTGCACAACTGAGATACCTGCTTCTGAAGTTCAACTTTCTCTTCCTTTTCTTTGTCAAGCATAAAGAATAGAGCATCTATCAATTTCTGTGTGTCTTGCTTTAATCCTTCTGTGGTGGCTTGACCTATGGGTACTCTGGTTACTGTTATGTCTTCTACCATGAGCTCATCCTCCTTCTTCCCTTCTACCGGAACTGACATCTCAGTGAAATTCTGCCCTGACTCCTCAATGATCAACCTTTTAGTTACCTTAGCAACTTTAGGTTTTCTATCTTTCCCACTTAGATTCAGGAGTAGCTACAAGTTGTGTTCCTCCAAGTTGATTTCTTCTCTAGCCTCTAGAACTAACTGTAAAGTCAACCATTCTGAGAAATTACTTCTCAGAGAATGAGAAGTTGCTGAGTGTACCACTATCTCACACTCTGATTCCTCCCCATCTGAAACTGCTACAATATTGTGGCTGCCATCCTCTGAGTCATCTAAAGATAGAGCTCTTTCAAATTTGGCCATCTGTAACTTCAATGTTTCTTCAGGAAGAGGAACTATCAATGTAGGAATGGCAGTATCCTACTGAGGTGCAACAGTCAGTGAAGTGCTTGGTACTGGAGAAGATGGAACTAATATCATGGCCATAGAAGTGATCTTCTCCTTCGAATGAGACCTTTTGTGCACTTTAATCTTCTCAGGCCTTCTGCTACTTTCTCCTTTGTGCTTCCTCTTGAGGGAATCTCCTGTGCCAAAGTTTCCTGTGATTTGATTCATCAATGCTTCATCAAGGAAATATCCCTTCGTTAGCAACCAGTTTGAAGTATTGACCAGAACAGTGGCAGACCTTTCTTCAATCGTATGACAGCCACCTACATTCTCCCAAAGTACAGCTCTATCTCCTCCCATCCAATGGTATGTGTCAAGTAACACAAGCCCATCATCCTTAAGATCCGTAGGTATCCGTGCTAATCCAAATTCAAACACTTTCTGCGCTGATAACTTGCTGAAATATTTCTTTCTAACCTCATACTCACTTTTGCACTTTATCTAGAAATATTCCAATGAAAGCACATGCGCGTACTCCTGGGAGATTGTATTCCTCACCAATCCAAATGGATAGAATTTAAACTGTGCTGGGAAGACCTCTTTCTCGTACTCAGATAACATCTTTGCTTCTATTCCTCAAGCCTTATGAATGCTTTGAAAGCTATAATGGCCCACAGTGATCGGGAAGAAGCCTGTAGACTTGTGTCATTTTGACTGAAGGTCATGCATCTCCACGAGTTGTCTGCTCAGCTCCATGGTGACCAATCTATGATTCGGATATCTCAGTAACTTAACTGGTTCTCCAGAAAAGCCAGTGACTCTGAGGTATGTGAAATCCATAAACTGAATGAAGAGACTGCCAATTCTAGACACAACTTCCCATGCTTGCTTACTCACCCTGTTGGCCTTTAGATCGCCATCTAGCTTGCAAATGAATTCGTAGAAGAATCCATCGTTGACCACTTTGAAATCTTTCTTACACGTAGGTATAGTGAGTTGTGGCTAGCACTCAAAAATAGGGTCCTTGGAAAGAACACCACATCTATCCAGCTTGGAGAAGATGCCTTCTGAAGCTGCTGCATATACCAAATAGGAAGTCATTTTGAAGCTAAAAGTACACCTCATATTTCGAAGCTACTCACCAATGTTGTCACTAATAATTTCTAACCAATTGGTTATTGAATCTGCTTTGTTGATTTCAATGGTCCTGATGAAAGCATACATCCATATGCAGAAGTTGTGAGCATTCGCTTCGCCATTTATCCTGCATAACAATTTGGCAATATCATCCACCTCTTGTACCAAATTATACCGAGGAAGAGTTCTTGAGAACTTGGAAGGAGATCTGGGCTTCTTCATGTATCTAATGTTCATTATACCCATGCAGTCAACTCTATGCTTTTCCCATCTATTGTCGGCATCCTGTATGCTAATAGTAGTTACCACCTTTCGTGCTGGAATCTTCAAACAATAATTGATGAACTGTGCGTCCAACCGGATTATTATTTTCCCTGTAGCATCTCGGACTGATCTAGATGATGGATGGTAAGACCTAACACACTCCATGACAAACTCTGGAAACTATGTTGTCAATGGAAACGATGCAGCTCGAATGATTCCACTGCATTTGACTGCACACATGAGGGAATTCTTTCCTGCTCTATATCTGTCAATCAATTCATAAATAGGTTCCAGACCTAGATCTGTGTCTCCAATGTCTGCAAACTTAGAAGTGATGCATGAATCTGATGTGCTTTTTTTTCCATCCCTCTTTGCCATGGATGTATGCATCTTTGTCTGAACAATTCTTTTCCTTTTTATTCAGTCGGAATTCTTCACAACCGGTGCAGATCTGGATAATTCTTCAAATTCAGAGGATATTTTCAATGTATTGGACATTGATTTAAGCTCCCTTTCTCTTATAGAAGCACCTGTAATGAATTCCTGCAATTAATTCAGACAAAGATGGCAACCGTAACATGAACAGTGGATTTTAATCATAAAAATCTGCATATATCAAGCATGCTGCCCCAAAATTTGATGTTTTATTTACATGCAAAGCAAGCATGAATTTTACCAACTTCACTTGAGCACCTGTACCACTATGCATACAATTATTCAGACACAAATCAAGCTCCTTCAAACCTAGGCGCCAAATTTGGAAGCTTTCAGCAGTAATTACACTTTCTTTTGAGCAAAATTCCTTTTCAAATGGGGCACACTTTTTGTCTGGGATGCACTTATTTTCTATTGAATTAATTAATTCATCCTTATGGCATTCTTTACTTATATAACCCTCATAATTCTATAAGTAATTAGTACCCCTCCTATTATTGGCAATTAATTAATTAATTAATAAGCTCTTCTCTTCAAATGGGGCACTTATTTTGTGCATGTTCATGGCTGCCATTAAACTAGAAATCACATGTGTTTCATGAGATGTGAACGCCGAACGGTATATGTTATTTGTTTTACAGGTATAATTATTACTTTTGTCGTTGATGTTGATTAGGGGTGTGATTGATTTTGTAAGTGTAGAAATATAGATGGGCCACTTAATTTGAAGGTTGTTTCTACATTTCAAACTTGTTAAAAATTCGTACATAAATACATTTGATACCATTTTCGATAGTTAATTTATTTTATAGTTGATTTTGTATGTATTTAATTCGTGTTTATTAGTTGTGCATCAGTTGTTCGATTGGTGTTTTGTTGGAAAAACATTTATTGTACAATTGATGATGTGTGTGATTGATAGTTGTAGTGTAGGAATTTAGTTGAAACATTACATTGAAATGTCGTATGTGTACATTTAATTCTGTTACAGATTCATACAATTAAAGTTGCATATCATATTTCAAAACATAAAATAAATGTAGATCTGCGTGCACATAATGAGACATGTATACATTCGCAGTATTTATATCATGAATAGTAGCCTTTAGTGGGCAATTTTAGTTTCAATAAACATGATTACATTTGATACCCCTTGAAAAAAAGTGCCGCTTTGGATAGAAGAAGTGTTGAGTATAGTAGTGGTGGAGGTGCTATCAAAGCAGAGGGTAACTTTTATGATAGGCTAAGTGATAGTAGTATTGACTCCTCCTTTCTTATTGCTCCAAGTGTTGTTACGTACACCATTTTTGAGTATCTCTCGAATGAATAAGCGGGTGAAATACACAGATTTGCAAGCGAGGGAAATCTGGAGAAAGCTGTGAATGGCAGACCCTACCTTTTAGTGGTTTCCAATGTCGACGGTTTCTCTATGCAAAGTAATGTCCTTGGGCCACTTGTGGATAGTTAATCCCCAGGCCATTTTAATCAGCAATTGTCTTCGATTCCCTCTTAAAATAGGGGGTATGGGAATATGTAACGGGTTGGAGGGATCCCAACATGGGCCGTTGTATGTATCAAATTTGACAGCAAAAAATAAAGGTAATGCTGGTGGTTGCATTGATGCATCATAGACAATGTCGATGATTGTTCCTGTGGCACCATTCATGAGGCCTACGTCAACCCATAGATTTGCAACCAGTGTTACGAAATTGGGAAAGGAAGCTTTGGAAGAGTGTATCAGGGTAATTTGAAAGATAAAGATGTGGCTATAAAGAAACTAAAAGGTAGAGGCAAAGACATCAATACATTAGTTGAGAATGAAGTCAACACGATGTTGGGCACCAATGTTGAGAATGGACCTTAGGGAGGACAAGTGTAGTATCTGAAATGTGGGGTCCTCCCACTGAATCGATTACATGTTTGCAACAAGTTATTGTAGCTTGGTGAGCTTGAAGCCAATTTTTGCTGAAAAAGAGCCCAAAAACTGGTTGAATTCCAACCCAATGGTTTACAACTTTGTATAGTTTAAGAGAATGGAAAAAATATCTCCCTTCATATTGTTATTGCCAAACGTCAATTGTTGTAGGCAGCCCAAAATTCCCAATTCCTGGGGTACCATTCTGCTTAATATTGGTTGTCTTCTATTTGAAGAAAATTAAGCGCCGAAATATTTCCTATGGATTTTGGGATGCTATCATTTAGCTGATTGATGGACAGGTCCACCAGTCACAATTTGGTTAGCTTATGGCCTACATCCTCTAGAATTGTCGCCACAATCTTGTTGTGATATAGGTTCAACTTTTTCAATTCTGTACAGTTCATGAGAGAATATAGAATGGACCCTCCTAGGTTGTTATTATCCAGCGACAGTTCTCGTAGTTGGGAAAGTGAACCCAGTTCTTGTGGAATATAGCCATATAAGGAATTAGAAGATATATTTAACTCCTCCATGAAAGAACATTTTCCTAGCGCCTTAGGAATGGCACATGTAAGGATATTGTTCTCTAACTTGAGCTCTCTCAGTTTCCATAATTGACCAATCTCTTCTGGGATACTACCATTGAGTTTGTTGGAATTTAGAAGAAGATGTTCTAATCTGGTCAATGTTGTTAATATCTCAGATGGAATTGGTCCCTCAAGCGTATTATTAGACAATGACAAGTGATGCAATTTTGTGCAATTATTAAGAGAATTGGGAATTTTTCCAGAAAGCAAGTTATTTTTTAGATTGAGCACTATTAAACTCCTGAGAGCACCTAGTAAATAGAAATAATAAGATAAGCTAATTATTCCCTATAAAATAGAAATAATTGAGATAAACTAATTCACGTCCATATTTGTTGTATAACCAATTTCATCAACTGTATCAGGCTCGTAAATCAACCATTTGTTTGTTTATGAGTTGCTTATCGTAATTTTCATTTACTTATTTAATTTTAAACCAGGGATATTTGGGATGGAAACACAACTTTTCTTATAGGAAATCATTTAGATCACAAGAGAGAGTATCGTTGATAAGATATGTGGCTGACTATCCCATGCAAAATTCAAAAGCAACTTTACATATGAAACACCAAGTTATCAACCAGTGCTTGGAAAAACATGCTCTCGTAATGTTGATTATACAACTCAAAATCATGTTTGTCAATTACATAATATCGCAATGTTGATAATACAACTCAGATTCATGTCTGTCAATCACATGATCTTGTAATGTTGATAATACAACTCAGATTCATGTCTGTCAATTAAATGAATATGCTACAGATACAGTATGGCACCAAACCAATAGGGTGCAAACATCCATCACAACATAATTGATGACTTCAGACACTCTTGCAGCATCTGAAAAGAGTGACAACAAGTCCCCACTACTTCTTGAGAGCCATCATGATCTACAAGATTCTGATTGCAAGGATGCTTCATTTTTAGGAGCAGTATTCAATCTGTGAACAACCATTGTGGTGAATTGCATCTGGCTTTAAATTTGATCTAGTTTTTATGAATGTATTTCCATGGGTTGTGAGTTGAAAAAGTGGTTGTTGTTGCTCTATTCTTCCTTGAATTAAAACTCAAGGAAAAAATTCTCTAGGCATCCAGATATACATGCCCTCAATTTCGCATCCACAAACTTTATGAAGCATTGTGCAAATGCTTAGGGAAATCAAATAACATATACCGTTCGGCATTCACATTGCTAACCAGTGCTTGGCAAAACATGCTCTCGCAATGTTGATAATACAACTGAGATTCATGTTTGTCAATTACATGATCTCGTAATGTTGATAATACAACTCAGATTCATGTCTATCAATTAAATGAATACGCTACAGATACAGTATGGCACCAGACCAGTGCATACAAAAAACAAATTATTTTAAACAACAAAGATTAAACCCTTACAGTATCATCCACAAATTCTTAAAGGAATTGTGTAAAGGCGTCTGGAGCATAACTTACTAATCCAGGAGAAGTGTCTGAAACATCAATCTGACTTCTCGTGCTTCCACTGTTGTTTTCTTTTATTTCTCGTGTCTGTATATTCTCTGCATCACTCTAAATTCCTGAATCTCCTTTTAATCTCCCTTTTTTTTTGTGCATATACTTTCTTTTCTAGTGTTTGCCATTTATCATTGATCTCCCTTTTTCTATTTTTAGATCAGCCTAATTAAAAACAAAAGCTAAAATTGTTAATTACTAGAAACAAAATTATTACAAATAAAAGTTAAAATTGTTGTTAATTAAAAACAAACAAAATTATTAAAAATAAAAGCTAAAATTGTTGTTAATTAAAAACAAACAAAATTATTAAAAATAAAAGATAAAATTGTTAATTATTAGAAACAAAATTATTAAAAATAATAGAGAAAAATTAAAATAGGGAGGAAAAGCACAAACGTCAAGATGGTCGTCAAACTGTCAAATTTAGCACAATCGTAGAAACATCCGCAGGTGCCTTTCCCATAGGGGGAACGCCTTTGGCGTAATAAATTAAATTGATTTAATTTTAGCTCTCTACTTCCAGTTAACTTAAGCCTCACAGTATGCTTTGACCTCAGCCACTGAAAATATGAATTAATTAAATCAATTAATAATTTAAAAAGTATTATTCCTCTCCCAAATGGGGAGCACTTTTTGACATGAAGGGGCTGCAATAAATAAATAATATTTATTTAATTTTAAAATGTCTAATTCTAATTTCTTTTATCCACTTTCCCTTTGTTGACTTTTCCACAAGCTGGGCACCAAATTTGGAGAGAAAATTAATTAATTGAATGCATTTAAAGCTGCCCTTCCTTCCCAAAAGAGGTTTCACTTTTTGGCATAAGCAATTTCTATTTTTAAAAGCCAATTAACAATGGTATTATTCACCCTGCACTGCAGCTCCAAAAATCCCATGATTCACTTAAGCTGTTTGACTTTCATAATGGGATTATTTACCCTGCAAGGCAGGTAAAAAAATCCCATTAATGCCTTAAGTGATTTTCCTTTTATTTCACAATGAGAATTTTTACCCTGCAAGGCAGGTAAGAAATTCCCGCCTACTTGCTGCCTCTTATTTTCCCATTGTGACTTAAGTGTCATTGCTTCGATGGAAAAAAGTACCCTGCTAGGCAGGTACAAAATTCCCACCTGCCTGCTTCTTCCAAAAATCTCATGATCCACTTCAAACCCTCTTTTTCCAAAAATGTGGCCTGCCCAAAAGAAGCTTTTTGGTCCGTGACTTCGTCTTTTCAGAGAGAACCAGACCTCCTGTGGCAAATTCCTTCTGGCATAACTTGCATAGGTGATCTCCAGATACTCTAGGAAAATAATCAGACCAAACCGGCAAAGGAATTGATGTAGAGAAATTTCACAAAAAACGAAACGAAAAAACACCAAAAACACAAAACGTTGCCAAAAGTCACAAATAAAGCCCAGGATTCATTCCTGGTTAAAACCCTACTGGTATAAGGGAATATTGACATGTACGATCACAACAAGGTTAAACCGGAGCACAAATTGCCTCAGATGGGGCTCAAAATAATTAAATACAAATTCTCGCAGGCAAACCCCAACGACGGAATATAACAATTTTGGGCATTTGGGTATTTGTCAAAAATGACTTATATGGCTCCTTGGGGATATCTTGACACAATACAGAAACTTTCTAGCAATAAAAACACAAAACGACCCATTATTTTAAAAGTACAATTTTTTTTTAAATAGGGTAGCCCCAGATTTCAGGGTGAAATCTGGGGACACCACGGTGCATTCTGTGTGGCCTATGTTTATTGCGAGAAATTTTGCTTCGAGGCTTAGGGTAAAGGGCTTCGTACAGGATGCATTTCCCAGATTCCTGTGAACTGAATCTTGTTGTCAATGTGCTCCGGCCCTAAGCAGTCCTATCTACCCCCGAAGATGTGAAGTTTTATGAGGTTCTTGATGCCCCCGTCATGTTTTTGCCGCGACATTTGATGTGCCAATGGGTTCATTGGAAAATCTCTAATGCTCGTTGGTGTTGAAAATGTTGGAAGCACGTGGAGATCTTCAATGGTTTCCTACCTTTCCACATCGACATCTGAGCTTGAGGTGTGGGTTGATTCGATGTTTTCTACAAGAGAGGAGGAATTTGATATTTTGCTTTCACATTTGTGTGGGTCTCATCACACCTTTTGAAGGCCTCCGACATCCCGTGCGTGGAAGGGAGCTACCTAGTCGATCCTGCCAGTAGTCATATGCTTGTCTCAAAGATTAAGCCATGCATGTCTAAGTATGAACTATTTCAGATTGTGAAACTGTGGATGGCTCATTAAATCAATTATAGTTTCTTTGATGGTACCTTCACTACTCGAATAACCATAGTAATTCTAGAGCTAATACGTGCACAAAATCCTGACTCTTGGAAGGGACGCATTTATTAGATAAAAGGTCGGCGCGGGCTTTCTCACTACTCTGGTGATTTATGATAACTCGACGGATCGCACGGCCTTTGTGCTGGGGACTCTTCATTCAAATTTCTGCCCTATCAACTTTCGATTGTAGGATAGAGGCCTACCATGGTGGTGATGGGTGACGGAGAATTAGGGTTTGATTCTGGAGAGGGAGCTTGAGAAACGGCTACCACATCCAAGGAAGGTAGCGGGCACACAAATTACCTAATCCTAACACGGGGAGGTAGTGATAATAAATAAAAATGCTGGGCTCATCAAGTCTGGTAATTGGAATGAGTACAATCTAAATCCCTTAACGAGGATCCATTGGAGGGCAAGTCTGGTGTCAGCAACCGCGGTAATTCCAGCTCCAATAGCGTATATTTAAGTTGTTGCATTTAAAAAGATCGTAGTTGGATTTTGGAGACAATGACATTTCATCATGGAATGTACAACTTATGATGATATTCATATTCAATATGAAAGCAAACCTGAAAGTGGACAGCCTAAGTGAGTTATTTAAAGAAGAAAGGCTTAAATAGCCTGTTGGTTTTTTGATCAAGACCAATTGTAGGAGGTTCGATATTGAAAGAAGTCTGGAAATATCTTAAGGTTGTGGCTTTGGTCCCATAGACTGTTTGGTATCGTGGACGTCATTAAAATATTTCATTTCATATCAATCATCTCTTTGAACATTGCAAATGTTGGTAAGCATGTGTTTTAAAACCTTGTTGGTTAATTCTACATGTCCATTTGCTTGAGGGTGTTATGCAGTACTCTAATGGTGCACCAATCATGAATTCTTCCATTAACATTTTAATTGTTTTGTCGATGAAGTGTGTGCATCTTTCATTGACAAGATTATGAAAATGCCCATATCTCATAATGATGTTTATTTATATATATATATATATATGCCCGTGGATCGAAATATTGTGAATAACTGGACCAACATAGAACTTCTGAAATATTAGTAATTGTATGGCTAAGAAAATATTGCGTTTCCTTTATGACTAACAAATCTATCGACTCAAAACAGTATTGTCATCACCAATCCAACACTATGATAATTCTTCATCGGGAACTCCTCATGCTATGATTATTTACTAATGCACAGCCTTTAGTTTGGTGGATGTAATCTGGAAACAAAACAACAAACATAACACAAGAATACCATCGACTATGATAAGACGGAATGATGACAAATCTGAAATATCAAAGTAAATTATAATATTAACATGAAATTGTTACAATCTCACCCATGAGGTACTTCAAGTGTTATTGACTTCACTTGCCTTCCACCAATACTATGGGAGAAACTTTACAATTACACCTCTTAATGGCTTCTTCAACACACCTGTAAACTGATGGCTTACTTTACACACTTCATACAATATTTCTCACTACTTCCTTCTATGCTAAATGAGGGGGGTGGCCTCTTTATTTATAGAACTTCCAAGCTTATCCATCTTATCTCTAAGATAGGATAATAAATCCACTATGACGAATCATATTCCATACCTTAACTCTTATCTGTACATGTAAGCTTATCTTTTAAGATAAGATAAACCTTATCATTTCACATGGGTTCCACATTTTTAGACTTTTTACAAATAAAATACACAAAATATTTATGACCTCACTCCTTGTCCTTATTACCAATATAATATTTCTAATTCCTAATCATGTAGACCCTACTTCTCTACTTATCCCAACTTTGACATTTTAACATTACCGGACCACTTACGACAAATATTTACTTTTTACAACATTCCTATTGTACTTTGACTGTTACCGTACTCTACATTATTGGCGGCACCGTACTGACGGTGCCGTTATCTTCTATCAGATGCTACTAATAATTACACTTAACAACATCCTATTCCTAATACATACATTAATGAAATAGAAATTACAGAGGAAAATTTTAGTGTCGACAGTACATGCTACGATCAAAATTTCATCTCCTCGTACCAAAATGAATATGGTGATTTCCCAACCTGATGGGGATTAATCAGAGTCAAACAAAGGAAAATAGATAGATATAGGTTCCCCATTCCTTATAGGGCTCACAACCAATAGAGTTATGTCCCTCGACCAACAACGACTCTAGACTAGATGTGTTCTTGGTTGTCTAGGGAATAAGAATCATTCATTGGTGAAAGAAAGATATTGGGGCTAGTCAAGGCCCTATATAACTATCTAGGACTTCAAGACTTGAGGAGAGGACCTAATATTTTGTTCATGATAGATAATACTCAACTACAACTAAGAATATGGTGGCCCTCTCCCGATAGGACCCAAACAATATAGTTATACCCCCCTAGCCTACAATGACTTTAGGGTGGTCACTGCTCTTGGTTATTTGGGGAATAAGAACCATCCGGTGGGGAATAAATATATCAAGGCCAAACGTGGCCTGATATATCTACCGAAGACTTGAAGTCTTACGGTGAGGACCTCATATTACTGTCATGATAGATAGTAGTCCATTTTTCTAGGAATATCATATAGGGGATACAACCAAGTACTAGGCATTAGTCATATATGCTTTCGATGCCAAATTGGATGGATAAGACTGACTAGTCATCAATTCATACTTACTTTCAAGGAATGCCAAAGTATGTATCTTCACTTTTGAGAAATTTCAAATCCCTCTTTTGTTACAGGATAGTTTGGATTGCATCTCTACCATGCCATAATATGGAATGGGTTATATATCTACCGAAGACTTCAAGTCTTGTGGAGAGGATCTCTTATTATGGTCATGATAGATAGTAGTCCATTTTTTTCCAAGAATGTCATGTAGGGGATACGACCAAGTACTAGGCATTAGTCATCTATGCTTTTAATGCCAAATTAGATGGATAAGACTAATAAGTCATCAATTCATATTTACTTTCAAGGAATGCCAAATTATGTATCTTCACTTTTGAGAAATTCCAAATCCCTCTTTTGTTATAGGATAGTTTGGATTGCATCTCTACCATGCCATAATATGGAATGGGTTCTATTATAGTCTAATATGGTATAAAATTCATCACGATAGTCTGGACCATAGGTTTAGGCATTTGACTCACTTAAAGGCCTCAATCTATATTTAGGGTTTCTTGATGCCTCCCCTTATAACTTGATGCATGGGCCTTACTTGCATCCTAATATATAGGCCTTCCCCTATACTAGTAAACATGGTTAAAAATTGGACACCTACTCCTACTCACACAATATGCGCAAGGGGGATAACACTCGACCAATGGGAGAGGGCTCAACTAACAAAAGAGGGCCCAACCCCCAAACCATATATAGGGCCCCTATATATAGATAGCCTACCCCTACCTTATATATATGGGGGGAGAGGAACTCATCTGACTTAAGTTAATCGATTGATTCAAGGCTCAGTCAATTTTGGTTATTTTCCAACCTCGAGAGGCTAAGGACTACTTCACCTCTCTCTTTTCCAAGACAATTAGATCCCTATAGATCCTTAATAGATTCCCTATTACATACAAATATAGTGTAGTATAGGAGGTTGGGCTTGTTCAAATCAGATGGAGAAGAGGAAGTGGAAGAGAGCTGAATGAAGCAAAAAAAAAAAGGAATAGGAGTTATGGATGTAAGGAATCAAATCAAACTATTACAACAAGGTTGGGCTCATAATTCCACTATATCCAACCATTCACCTTGAACCAAACCATAGTTGGCCAACCTTGTTTGTAATGGTTGAAGGAATTATCAATCAAGTGCCTTGTCCTCCTTAGCTAACTTTTGTAGTTAGGTTTGACCTATAGCTATTGTAGCTGTAATGGACTGGTATGTAGTGATAACTGGTGGTGTATGTCTTTAAGTTATTATAATGTCGGTGAATGTATTCATAAGTGATCCTTGATAAGGTCTTGTTGGCTAGATTTTCTGCATAGTTGAAAACCTAGGCAATCATGAGATAAATCTCCCTCATTTACTGGTGAGGTTTCCGTGTCAAATTTGTTAATTAAAATATGCTAATATCTATGGGGTTTTACCTTAACCATGCAGCTCATGAACCATAGTTGTATAGTTTTTGCAGCAAGTAAGCAGCTATTTAAATAAAGGAAATATTTAAAGAAGAAGGGAGTAATAAAAACATAGGGAATAAATAGGGAAGATGTGCAACCCAATCAATAGATAACAAAGTTGATTGCATGCACATAGACGAAACCAATAGATATCAACACACAAAATTATAAATAAAAGTAGCCTTCAGATCTAGATGTAAAATAACACAAAGTTTATAAGTAGATCTAAGACAAAAGCTAGAAACAAAATGCACCGTGACACAAAGTTCTCTAGAAATCTGCTCCTTTTTATTCCTTTGCTTCAAATAGTTATCAGGGGTTTCAGCACAAAGTCTGAAACACAAGAATGATGCTTACAAATTCTGATCCTTAACTCGAAGGTTCTTCCTCCTCTTATAGAATGTAGAGGGGCAATTACAAGTCAGAAGCTTTTAGTGAACTGGCACATGTGGAAGTCGGAAAGGAAACAACTGGCAATCTCCCTCCTGGAATTCCTCTTTGCATGACATGCATGATTTGCAACTGAAGATAGAACCTTCTATTTTACATGTCTGCCACCTATCTCCAAGTGGTTGACTTTTTAAAGTAATGGCTTTTAAACCAATCACTTAAGTTGTATAATTTAATTGATCATTCAATTACTTTGTCAGAGGAAATAAGAGAAAGAAGAAGAAAGAGGAAAGCTGCAGTTTTCTTCTTTTTCACATTTTGCATGCAGTTGATTCTTCTGCCTTAGATTCTCACCAAAATGAATCCGGAAGCAGCTGGATCTAGAAGCAGTTGGATCTAGAATCTATGCATGATTCTGCATCCTTTTCTTTCATCATGCTTCGCCATGGCCAAAGCAATCTTTATCTGAGCAACTGTTTTTCTTTTTATTCAGCCGAAATTCTTTACAATCGGTGCAGATCTGGAGATTTCTTCAGATTCAGAGGATATGTCCAATGTATTGGACATCTATTTGAGCTCCCTTTCTCTTATAAAAGAACATGTAATGAATTCCTGCAGTTAATTCAGACAAAGATGGCAACAGAAACATGAACACTTGATTTTAATTATAAAAATCTGCATATATCAAGCATGCTGCCCCAAAATTTGATGTTTTGTTTGCATGCAAAGCAAGCATCAATTTTATCAACTTCACCTGAGCACTTGTACCACTATGCAGACAATTATTCAGACAAAAATCAAGCTCCTTCAAGCCTAGGTGCCAAATTTTGAAGCTTCCAACAGTAATTACAACTTCCTCTGTACAAAATTCCTCTTCAAATGGGGCACCAAAATTGCATGGGCTGCACTTCTTTGCTATAGAATTAATTAATTCATTCTTATGGCAGCCCATTCTTATATAACCCTCATCATTCTATAATTAATTATTGCCCCTTCTATTCCTGGCAATTAATTAATTAATTAATAAGCTTTTCTCTTCAAATGGGGCGCCTATTTTGTGCATATTCATGGCTGCCATTAAATAAATTAAATTTATTTAATTTTAGCTCTCTACTTCTAGTTCACTTAAGCTTCACAGTATGCTTTGACCTCATCCACTGAAAATAGGAATTAATTATATTAATTAATACTTTAAAAAGCATTATTCTTCTTCCAAATGGGGCGCACTTTTTGACATGAAGGGGCTGCATTAAATAAATAATTTCTAATTCTAATTTCCTTTATCCACCTTCCCTTTGTTGACTTTTCCACATGCTTGGGTGCCACATTTGGAGAAATAATTAATTAATTAATGCATTTAAAGCTGCCCTTCTTTCCCAAAAGGGGTCGCACTTTTTGACATAAGTCATTTCTATTTTTAAAAGCCAATTTTCAATGGGATTATTTACCCTGCACCATAGCCCCAAAAATTCCATGATCCACTTAAGTTGTTTGACTTGCATAATGGGATTTTTTACCCTGTAAGGCAGGTAAGAAAATCCCATCAAGGCCTTAAGTGATTATTTTTATTTCACAATGGGAATTCTCACCCTGCAAGGCAGGGAAGAAATCCCGCTTGTCTGTTGCCTCTAATTTTCCCATTGTGACTTAAGTGGTGTTGCTTCCATGGGAAAAAGTATTCTGCTAGGCAGGTAAAAAATTCCCACCTGCTTGCTACTACCAAAAATCCCATTGTAGCTTTAAAGTCTTCTTTTTCCAAAAATGTGGCCTGCCCAGAAAAAGCTTTTTCGTGCATGACTTTGTCTTTTTCAAAGAGAACCAGACCTCCTGTGACAAATTCCTTTTGGCATAATGTCCATAGGTGATCTCCAGATACTCCAGGTAAGGAATCAGATTAAACCGACAAAGGAATTGACCTAGAGAAATTTCACAGAAAATAAAAAGGGAAAACACCAAAAACGCAAAACATTGCTAGAAGTCACAGATAAAGCCCAGGATTCATTCCTAGTTAAAAACCCTGCTGGTATATGGGAATATTGACATGTAAGACCACAACAGGGTTAAACCGGAGCACAATTTACCTCAAACAGAGCTCAGAATAATTAAATAAAAATTTCTCGCAGGCAAACCCCAGCAGCAGAATATAACGATTTCGGGCATCTGGGTATTTGGCGAAATTGGCTAATAGGACTCTCTGGGAATATCTTGACACAATACAGACACTTTCTCGCAATTAACACACAAAACGACCCATTATTTTAAAAGAACAATTTTTTTAACATGGAGTAGTCTCAAATTTCAGGGTGAAATTTGGGAACACCAGGTCCTATATATCAAATAAATGTTGTAGATCAATGTTATTGATCTGGTCCAGGTAAGAGCTCTGCTAGGATTAACCTATATTCTAATTTGACAACTGTTAAGCTCACATTTATACTGAGAGGGGGGAGGGTGAATCACTATAAGACAAACTTTTACTTATTAAAACTTATATGCACAATTAAAGCATTTAAAAGCATTCAAATAACATAACATAAAACAACACCAAATTTACTTGGAAAAGCCTCTCTCGTAAAAAAAACACAAAATAATACTGCTTGGATCTACAGTCCAAATACAGCCCTAGAATTCAATTTTTTACAAATGTTCGTAGGCACCAAACTACTGGAGACACCAATCCCCCAAGCCAAGCACCAACTCTGCCAAGTCGTGAGCACCAACTCACTGGAGGCACCAATCCGCAAATTGTGAGCCACTGACCTCAACAAAATAAACTTTCCATCTTCTGTAGTTGCTTTCTCAACCAGATGATGGCAATGTTGCATGTCTTCTTCTCTTAACAATATTCATTAATACATTTCAACTCTTTTTCTCGCACTTCTCGTAGACTTTTATGATATCTCAATTCATTTCAAATTCTTATGTTTTTCCATCCTCTCATCTATCTTTTATACCTTCACATCTCTTCATCAAGAGGGGCAATGTTTCCAAGGGATGCACCCTTTTTTTAGAAGGGAGGTCAGCTGGCCCATTAATTAAATTGCTCTACCCCTTCATTAAATTGCTGCCCAAGCCCATTATTTAAATGCTGCCCCTTCATTAAATTGCTGCCCATAATATGAGTGCCACTTGTAGCCATAAAATATCAATTGATTGTTGGTATACAATGTGATTACTATTCATTACATTCACTATTTATTATATTAAATCTGATCACTGTACTATTTCTCTTTCATGACTGTGCATCTAACTTTATTAAATCCAATCACTGTAATATTTCTCTTTGATTGTTGTGCATTCTCCTTTATTAAATCTGATCATTGTACTATTTCTCTTTTATTACTGTGCATTCTCCTTTGGCATAAATGACTCCTTTGACATCAATGAAAATATTTCCAACCACCGAGCTTAGAACAAAAAGTTTGAGTGAGAGTGAGACCTTGAACAAATGAGGAGCTCACAAGCAACCGCAAGAACAAATGCTTAAAACAAAGGACCTTGCTCACCTGTTTATCCGGTTGATTTTACACTCAGTTTGGCATTCCATGAACAAGGTCATGATGAAGTGGCTAGCCCAAGATCCTAAGATATTGCAGAAGATGAGTAGAAGGTGAAAAGATGTCTTCTTACAATGAATTCCATGGAGTTTTATAGAGAATTAAGAGAGAAAATGAGAGGTAAATAGACCAGACATGCAAGTTTGAAGCTTAGAAATAGAAAAGTATGAGAGTGTTGCATGTTCATTCTACCCTTCTGCTTAGAAATAGCTGATCATTCAAGCTCAAAAAATAAATCCATACCTAGAATAGCAAAACATCTGAAATCATCTAATTAAACACTCATGCACTCATATAGAATAGGTAATCATGCTTGAAACAGGAAGATTTGTGCAAGGAGTGAGTAACTTGTGCCCAAAATAGGAAATCCCATGCTTAGAAAGTGATTGTGCATGACCAAAAAATATATTATTGTTCCTTTTGTTTTTAGACTCCTGTGCATGATCCGAAAACTCTTCTTGCATGAGACCCTGCTAATCTTAGCCGATTTGAGTGATAAAAATGATGTCTTGCTGCATGATCTTGCCAATTTTAGCCTTTGCATGATATGAATTTGCATTCTGGGAAGAGAGAATAAATAAAAATAAAAAATTGGGACATAATCTAGGTTGTGCATGCCTTTTGTTAGGCCTATTGGCTTTGTGGAGAACAAGAGCAACTATGGAATGTTCCCTATGGGCCTTCAACAACCGACTTAACCGATGTGCTTTGTATTGCGGTGAATTGGGGTTTTAAAGGAACAGTGTTACGAAAAAAACTATTCCAAGGGTCCCATATTCGACTAATGGGGAGTTGTGGGGCACTCATGGAAAGAGGGAATTGTTTTGTGAGTTCCAAGTGAGCCCAAACTATTTTCTTACCTTGTCTCTGATTTGGTGAGTATGGCGGAAATGCAGTGTACAACGAGAACGAGGGAATAATTCCCACTTTTCCCTCCATACCCGACTTTGAATCCAATCTATGGACATACTAGTTGAGGCTCTATACTTGAATCCAACATTTACTTATGCCTTAGGATTGGTCATTGTGGGAATGTGGGGAGCTATCGGAACTGAGGAACAATTCCATTAGTTCCCAATGTGGCCAATTTATTGACGCTTTGTCTTGCCTTCCTTGTCAGCTATTGCAGTCGATCGGGGCACCAAGGGAACCTCGACACCATTCCATGTGTGCCATCAAAGGCCAACTACTTTTCCCTTGCCTTCCCTATAGGCCATTGCAGTCGACCAGACAACCATAGGAACATTTGAACTATTTCATTTGCATTGTTAATGCCTAATTTAACTGTCTAACTTGCTTTGTCCACTTGTCAGCATTTGTAGCCAATTGGGGCACCATAGAAACATTTGAATTGTTCCTCCTTTGTCGTTAATGCCCAATTTAACCGAGTTTACCCATATTCGACAATTTAACCCATTTTTTGACAAAATTTGACCAAGTCTTCTTCATAAAAGGCTTAGTAAGAGGGGGAAGAGTATTAGACATGAATGTTTTTGCCAAAATTTCCCCAAAAATTGACTATTATTCTTCACAAGAAGGGCTTAGCAAGAGAGGGAGGAATGACCAGAACACTCAAATTTGCCCATAACCTATAAATTTTGAAATTTCCATAATCCAGGACTACACCATGACTTGTCAAAAAATTGCCTATGAAGACATCAAAATGGCGTGGGGTTGATTTTGACAACATGAACATTGTTAGAAATGATGACAACTACATGTAGAAAAACCTGATTATTATGACAACAAACTGATTTTATGCAAAAATTAGGGCAGCAACTAGTTTTAGGTCCACAAAACTCTTAAGCAACCTAGGTAAAATTCCAATGTTTGTATTTCTCCAATCCAAATCTTCAGAAATACATCAACAACATGAAATGCTTGATGAAATCATGCAAAATAAATGTTTCAACAACAAAATACAGACTGTTAGAATTTATTTTTGCTCAAAAACAACTGAAACTTCAAAATTCCATATCTTCAGAAATAATTGGAGATAAAATGTAATAGATAGCTCAAAATTACAATAAAAATGGAAACTATCAAACAAAATTAGAATCAGATTTTCCCAACCACCAAAACTCACTGAAAAGTGATATCGAAATCTCTAAATGGGTCGCCCAAGTTGAAAATGAGTGTGGCAGCCCCCAAAAAGTGTGCCCTAGCATCGATGGAAACCCTTTTTGTTTTGAAAATTTGAATTTGAAGGTTACTTGTGACTCCCGGATGAAGCCACCAATGCAACAAATGAGGTTTTTTGTCCGCAAATGTTGTGACTATTGAGGGTTTTCATGCCCAATAAGATCTAATGAGGGTTTTTGTTGTCAAAGGCTGAAAATGAGAGTTGAATGCTCCAGTTTCGAAAAGATAAATATTCAAATTCACCAGATGTTCCTACAAATGAGCCCCAACATTATAGCATTTTTATTCCTTTTCCTTGTGGAGCGCTCCATGTGAGATACTTCATTTCTTTTTTAAATACTTACTTTCCCCTTTTTAGTTCTCCACTTGGGCATTTAAAAATAATTAATTAAATGCACTTTTCCTTATTTTTAATAATTTAATTAAAGTGTCAATAAATAAAATTACTTTAACACTTAAAATTAAATTATTATCTTACTTCCCCCTTTTAGCTGACTGAAAAAATAATCTAAGGGTTTTCCTTCTTCTTTAATATTTAACAATACATTTTATTTTAATAATAATGTTATTAACTTGCCCATAAATAGAGAGTTATCTAGGATTAAATTTAAAATATTATTAAGTATTTTAAATTTAGAAAAGGGAACATTACAGTCCTCCCTCACCAAATTCGCTTGCCCTCAAGCAAATGTAAGTTCTCATGTCCAAGTACCATCATGCCAAAGTGAAGAAATATGTTGTGATGCTCCAATAATCTAGATCCTGTGCCTATCAAAGGAAAGATCTCTTGCCAAAACAAGCTCATATATTTGTTTGCCCTCTTCTTATTGATGTACTTTCGCAGCCCATGAAGTTTAATAACTTCCTTAAAAAAGATATCAGTTGCTACCCTCAATTCTGCCCTTTTCACTTTCACCTTCAAAAATAACATTTGCAACTTTTATTTTTGTATATTTAGTTGTACAAAAAGGTTTTTGATCTGCTATATAATCTTAGTCATAGAGAAAAAAATTGAGGAATAATCAGCAACTTGACAAGCTAAAACACATTCCATTGTGGCATAGTCACTTTCCGTTTCAACCTTGTCAACTATGGTGGAATAACATCCTTTAACCATACACAAGAATGCAACTGAAATAATGTGGGGGCTACTAAAAATTATGACAACATCAATGGTGGCATTTTGATGCATGGTTGTCTTGTCTATACTTCCTCTATCATTTGGTGGAAGTAACACATCATCCCGCATACCCTCCATGCATTGTTGGGGATCCTGTACGTCGCAAAAGCGACAGGCGAGCATGAGAATCAATAAGTGACTCTTCCGCGTACCCGACCTCCCGAGGTCGTGCCGAGACAGCCGGTGGGGGTAGAAAATGCAGACAAACTAGTTAGGCAGTCTAATGTCTTCGACACGCACTAACGGTATTTGCAAATCTAAGGAAAAGAAGGCCCTTCTAACTTGGGCTGGTGTGATAGATCGATCAACGAGGATGACTGCTCGAAGGCGCCAATCAATATCGAGCTCTGGCGTGATTCGATCTATGGGTTGCGGAATACGTGGAAAATGACCTGGGATTGTTTCATGTATATCTCCTGATAGGGTCATATGGTGAATATAGTCAACTCTATGGATGATTCTCTGGCCTAGTCCAGAATTCTCTAGCTTCGTTAGCTGTTATGTCCAGTAGGGATAACTGTTGGATGATAATAGGTGGAATTGGGGTAGACCTGAATACCAAAGTACGTAGGCTAGCGTCTATATCGGATTGACCTGTGGACTCATTGGGCTGTGGGGTTTGTGGATCACAACCGTATACTCTCTGTTGTTGTGGTCCTGTTATGGTCATACAAAACAAAATGTAATCTAACTGTAGTGAAATAAATTCTAACAATGTGAAATAAATCCAACATATATAACCTTTATCTTTCTAAGAAATATTCTAACAATTCTAAGGAAAACAAACTATTTTAAGTGTATCTAGAAATAATAACTAAACAATAATTTAAAACAGACAAGATAACCAAGTGTGGTTATTTGCCTGTGCAATTTGTAGAATTATTCTAAATAAATAAGATAGCCTGTCTAATCTAGCTACAAGATTCTCGATCCTACCTCAGAAGTGAGGAGTGAATCATAGTTTCTCAGAAACTATCAATCCCCACAGCTTCCCTGGCAATATCGAGAATAGAATGAAATGAAATAAAGCGATTAACTACTCTATTTGATATAAATCTGACTAGAACTTTGAAATTTAAAACCTGGACTTCGCAGAACAGTGGCGAATCCGATGGTGTATGTGATCTCGTCCTCTCAGTATGATCTTCTCGTTCTTTCGTGTTCACTTGGATCCAGAAAAGCGTGTAATGCTAGCACCGATAGGAGTAGATTTTGGGACAAGGACAGCTCAGAATGCAGACTGAGAATGCGAGTAGGAGAGGGATAGCGCAAGAGTACAGAGCTTGGCTTATGCGATTCCTAGCGGGATTTTACTGCGAGTCATGCAACGTGAAGCGACCAGAACCTTTGACTATCCTATACGAAGAGCAAAACCTGCAACTTTAATGGCTTCCTAAGCTATTTCGTTCCAAAATAAAGACACTGCTTGCACAAGTTGGATATGTGGCTTACCAACAGCTGAATAAAGCTAACCAGGTATACACTGAATTGAACTAAGAACTATAAGTCACAGTAAAACAAATTTACAGCAAAAGGAATTCAGAGGCAAGCTTCTAACCGGATTGGATGGAGCAATAGCACTGCCTGCACAAGATGGGTATGTGGCTTACCAACAGTTGAGCAATTTAACAAAAGATGCAAGTGAATTCAAGCTATGGCTTCTAAACAAGCTAACTAACTAAAACACTAAAATAAGGGAATGAGAGCAAAGATCAAACTTCCAAATCCAGCCAAGCTTTAGACCAAAAAATCCAGACCAAAATCAGCTCTTCTTGCATGTACACAAACCATGCATTTATAGGAATTCAAACACCCAAGAACCAAAACCAAATTGAACTCCTAAATAATAAACAAAGGAAAAACACTGTTCCAGGGGACCAAAAACATTAATGCATGCCCAAGTCGGCAAAGAAAAGCTGGTAAATCGTGATATTTCACGCGGGTCGCGTCAAAAGAGCGTTCTAGAAAATGCGCACAGGACCGCCGCTCTGAGCAGGGCGGCGGTTACAGGACCGCCGCCCTGTTCAGGGCAGCGGTCACGAGACCGTCGCCCTGCAGGGCGGTGGTTTCGTCACTGAAGGCCAAGAAGCCAAAGAAAGAGGGAAAAAAGGGAAAACAAAGGGCGTGGGGGCTAAGCGAGGCATGCGGGATGTTAACGCATACTCCGAGGGCTTCTCCGGATCCCGAACACCTTGCGAGGAGACCTGTATCATCATTGGGGCATTTATTACACTGTTCCGCAGTACAGTACCTTACAATTTTGGGTACGTACATATTGCCCCCTCGGAGAAGCGTTTTAGCCATGAAAGGGCATGAAACGGTGGGTCTGAGTATGGCAGTCCTGAAATGGGGGGTTTAGAAGTTATACCTTACACGTCCGTGTGTCGAAATGGCGCCATCCGAAATTCCCGCTACCTGCAAAATGAAAAGAGAACTCAAGTGCAGATAGATACAATAATTTGGAAAACAAACACTAAAATAACAGGGAAAGAGGACATACCATTTGTGTGGGGATAGGAACCTACCTCCATTAGCGCTCCGAACCTGTGAAAAGGTCATTTTAAAACGAAACAGAACGATATATATATGAGAGTGGGCCCATTTTCCTATTCATTTGCATGAGTCGATTTGATTGATTTTGAGCTCTGGGACCCACGGTGACGGTTTCTTGCGTGAATAGAGTCAAAACGTCCGGAGCGAGATAGCGATCATGCCCCCACATGCAGAACGCCACCCCGCGAGATCACAGGTCGGTTTTCTTTAATTTTGTATCTTTCCCCCTTCAAATTTGAAATGGCAAATTATTTGTAATGGGGGGGTTATTTTTGAAAATGTTTGGTTCAAAAGGTCCATCTAGGGGGGGCGCCTACTGGGTAGGTTCCTTTTTTAGCTAAAATTGTCTATCTTTGCGTTTTTTTTGGACCTTTCAGGGTTAAAAACCCGCGCGGGTTTTCGGACCGCGACCGCCGCCCTGGCCAGGGCGTCGGTTATGCGATCGCCGCCTTGATCAGGGCGGCGGTTACGAGACCGCTACCTTTAAGGCGGCGGTTACAAAACCGCCTCCCTGCTCAGGGTGGCGGTTTTGCACAAAATGCAAAAGAGCTTGTTTTGGAGACTTATACTTATATTTTCTTGCATTTCTGTACGTTTTTATGACTCTCCCTGCATTGATTAGATACTAACTTGCTCTGTTTTGTGTGTTTTTGGGTGTATGCAGGCGAGGGAGGAGTACATTAGATGGAGCCGGGAGAGAGAGTGTGATTGGTTGCCCGGGGTATTGGATGCCCTTTCGCCAGACGAGGAAGACACGTTACAGAGGGCTGGTATATTGCGCATATCGTGCGTGCCCCATGTTACGCCATCGAGTCACATCCTTTGTGACTTATTTTCTTATTGGGATGCAGATCGGAACACTTTCCGATTGCCAGGGGTCCGCGGTGAGTGGACTATTACTCTAGAGGAAAATTACCGTATTTTGGGGGTCCCGATCATCGGGCGGAGACTCACACTGGAGACAGCTGGGTCTAGATCACAGATTGCACAGTGGGCAGGTTATATGGGGGATGCAACTATTTCCACGGGGCCAAAGAAGGGAGTGAGAGTTAGATCCATTCCTTCTTTGCCCATCCCTGTATTTCGACAGGCCATCATGGGGATCCTTGCCTCGAGACTGATCGGGGACAAGGGAGGGGATACATTGTTATACTGCTGGGCCCCCATCATTGCACAGATAGAGGGGCATGGCCGGATATACGCCTGGGGGGCAGACATTTTGGGGACCACTTATCATGACTTATACAGGGTGGTCCGTTTACAGGGACAGTCTTTGAGCCACCCTACTCTAGTTATGAGTTGGGTGTATGAGCGCTTCATTCCCTATGGCAGAGGCATGGAGGTGGCAGATCCCGGGGCTGTGAGGGCAGCCAGATGGTCAGACATGTCGGTGCTTAGAGCACCTCACTAGCCAGTAGCTTCCCTCACTACAGCAGATATGGAGGCCATACCATACCAGCTCATGGCCGGCATTTGGGGAGAGGAGGCTCTCAAATTGATCTCTTGCTCCACCACAGGGCAGCTTATTGACCGTGTGGGACGGGTGGAGGTACATCCTTTCGGCAGGGTTCCTCAGCAGTTCGGCCTCCCATATGTGGGCATGCTTCCTCCAGTGGCACCAGTCTATAGATCAGTCCGGGAGGCTAGAGGGGGGCCTAGAGGCCGTGGTTGGACAGCGATCACTCCTGGCACTCCTATTGCAGCCAGGAGGGTAGTTCGGGCTAGAGGGAGAGCCGGTGCGCCTCGGGCACCTTTGCTTCAGATTGCCGCGGGTCCTGCTCATAGCAGCGATGACCCTATAGATATCAACTCTGATTCTGAGGAGCTTACAGAGGGAGGGTTAGAGGAGCAGACGGATGACAGCAATCCTGAGTGGCATGACACTCAGGATATTATGCAGGCAGAGAGGGAGGAGCAGAGTGTAGAGAGAGAGACTCTAGTTTTAGAGGAGCCACTCTCTCAGGGCCGTGGTGGAGAGGACGAGTCTGTTGCGGGCCGTCATGTTGCCCCTACTACAGGAGCAGCCCCACAGTCGGCAGCGGCATCCGCAGCGGGTGCCGGCCCCATCGATCCATCTTGGAGGCCCGGCGATCCGAGTAAGTCATCCTCTCCTCTTTTAGTGTTAGTTTGATTTAGGACTTGTTTTAACTGCTATCTCTCCTTATATTTTGATATTGTATCTTTTAGTCTCTTGCCTAGTTTCTAATTCATTCTGCTTCTTTGTTTTGCAGAGACTGTTGACGAGTGGCGGGATCTAATCCGTAGGGTATGTACTGATTCTCTGATGATCCCTATGGATAAGACCCATGCGGAGCTATCCGTAGATGCCGGGGAGCCCTCAGCAGCCGGCAGGCATATGGACGTCTTTGCTCCCGTTTGGCACGTGGCTAGGATGGTGTCGACTCTCCGTACAGAGTTGGTGGGCTATAGGACAGCCGAGCGTCTTATGGGGAGCCATTCTCATGGTGAGACCACGGCTACTCCTCGAGACCGTGAGCCCTCCGTGCATTCAGAGCGCCGGCGTAGCCGGAGCCCTAGGTGAGGGCGCGCACCCTCGGAGGGGTCGCGTAGGGGTTGAGAGGCGACTTGGCCCTTGTACTTTGTACTATAGATTCTTTTGTATATTAGGGGCTCTTTGAGCGTTTTGACCATGCCGAGAGCATGATGGCATTGTATATAAACCTTGATTTATTGTATACTACGATGTATGTTTTATATGCTTTCTAGAATGTATGCAATGGAAACAGATGATGCAAATGTTTACTTTCTTTTTGTGTTTCATGATGCTGATACATGATATCGTAGATATATTGTGATCTTAAATCTTAGCTTCTGTGAGCAATTTGGATACCTCATGTTTGTTTTGGCAAAGTGATGAAAATAACCAGTACGATGAACAGATTAACTTGCCCCACTCCTAACTCCACGCAACTAGTAAGATGCGAGGGCTCATCACCAAGAGCCAAGAAGGGCACAAGTTTATGAAATATGGTGAAACGATAGTGATGAAAGACAGACGAAGCTTTGGTAGAACCAAAGTGAAAGCTACAAGCTTACTCTACCTGAATGACTTCATAGTTTTGGGTGCAACTTGCTTTGCGGTTTATCCAGACTTAGACCCGTAGATGGCCACATAGTAGACAAAATCTGGTTTTTAGGATTTTTAACTCTCTTGGAATTTTGAGCATCTGATTCATTCGTTTTTGACTCAAAGTTTGAATAGTTTGTTTATGACCTTTTAACGCTTTGCATTGTCTAGAGGACCCCCTACACTTTGCCCCATGCTACTAGTAAGAAGCGTGGGTTTATCACCGTGGGCAAGGCGTAGGTGAGTAAGGGCATTTCCATCCTTTCCCAACCCTACGTCACTAGTAAGAGACGCAAGCTCATCACCGAAGGTTGGTGAGGCAAGGAAATGTGTAAAATAAAATTTTCTGTTTTAATCACTTTTTGACTTGTCTTTTGAGTAAAATGTCAGTATATACTTGTTTCCAAAGAGATGTGTATATGGGATAGATGTGACACCATGAAGCTTCTAGAACAGACCATAGGCAAGACACCTATCCTAAGAAGAAATCAAAGCGAGAACAAACTTGCAGATCTTGGTATGGTTACCGTTAGGGACTTTGTCATGTTTGATTTTATTTGATAAAAGATTCCAAGATGACTTGATGATATCGAAGATGGAGAGGTATGATTAGAAAGTTTTCTATGCCAGAACATCACGAGTTTAAAATAAATTGTTTGAGAATAGATTCCTTGATCACAATTTGTGTAAGAACAAGTGGACAAAATGATCTTATTTATATGAAATGCAATGTAGATAGTTATATAGGCAGCGCTTGCTGCTTATGCATAGAAACGTTTGAGGTGGAGGGAATTGACTGTTTCGCCAAACTCCTCACCTTCTAGCGTGTATAAGAGATAAGCACCATTCCCATAGTCCTTCATGACTCGGTATGGGCCCAACCATTTGGGCCGGAATTTCCTTCCTTCGCCGGTCTTCTTGTCGATCCGGCTATCTAGTCTTAGAACTAGATCGCCTTCGTATATATCGCGTTCATAGACCTTCTTGTTATACTGCCGGCACATTCGGTCAGCATAAGCTCTATGCCGTTGTTCAGCATCTAACCTAGTTTCATCTAGGCTTTCTAGTGGAAAAGACGTGCTTCTCTGGTAAGCGTCTTCATCCAGAATCCCTTGTAATGAAATGCGGAGACTGGGTATTTCGACCTCAAGTGGGAGAACTGCTTCTGCCCCAAATGCTAGCGAGAAAGGAGTTGCTCCTGTTGGTGTTTCTTATTGAGGTTCGGGTGGGCCCACAGGCCGGGTAAATACTTCAAGTGCCAATCTCGCTTGTTTTCTTTCACACCATTTAAGGAAAATGGCTTTCCAGTGTTTTGTTTGTTGCTTCATCCTGTCCATATGGCTTGGGGATAATACAAGAAGCCGTATGAATGGCTTATTTTGAACTTACCGCATAGTTCGCGGACTTCTTCATTTTTTGAAAGAAGTTCCATTATCAAGAGATAATGATTTACGGGGATACCGTACCTACAAATGATTTGATTCAAGATGAACTTAGCGATCACCGAGCCAGGTACGATAGTAAGAGGCATAGCCTCTACCCATTTGGTAAAATACTCAGTGGCCGTGATTATAAAATTGTGGCCGTCTGTGGATGAGGGAGAGAATTTCCCTATTAATTCTAGGCCCCATGTAGAAAAGGGGCCATGGAGTAGCGATTGGTTGCAGACCTGTGCTGGCATGTGGATCTCGTGAGAGAATTCTTGGCACTATGACACCTACATGTAAACTCTATCGCGTCATGTTCCAGAGTGTGCCAAGGAAATAGCCCATCTCGATGTATTTTTCGAGCGGTGGATGGCCACCGAGTGGGGGGGGCCTCCACATATACCCTATAGATTCATGTAGAATCCTATGGATTCCTCTGTGTCGAAACCCCCTAGAAGCATTCCAAATCGAATGCTTTTTCGCTAGAGTAACCTGCTCTCTGATGACAATTAGACACGATTATCGTAACCGCTTCTTTGTTGCAGTGTAACCTGCCTCTTGGTATATGGTGCATGATATAATTAATGATATCAGTGTACCAAGGTCACCAGAGATAGCAGGTCGAGTTTCAATGTAGTATATAGACGCAATCATCTGAAAAGTCTAAATCTACTAAACGCCTCCGTCTAACGCGTTGTTCCTCTAACCAATCTGCGATGATTTGTCCTTTAATTAAAAACTGACCTTTCCTATTTTTTACAAATGTTAAATTTGGACTCTCCCCATTAAGGTTTATAAGATAAAAGCTCCAGCTTTTTGGACAAGGAACCGCTTTGTGTGAGAAAAGTCCATAAAATGGTCTGTCTTTATACCATGACCTTTTTTGTTTTCTTGATTCAAAGCATGTATGTTCCTAACGTTTTAGCGTACGCCAAAAGACTATGGCAGACATTCTCTCCTCACCTCTGCTTGTTGTATAACCGTGTTTTCAAGTCGAGCAATGTTTCCGGCGATGAAAATAAATACAAACGCCTCTCCTCCTTTGTCATCGTCTTCCTGGCCAACATACAGGCCGTGAGACCATCGTTAGCCCGTGAGTATAGAATTAACGGGCGATCCTACTTAGGTTGGCATTAGCTTGGGTGGTGATAACAGGGAAACGCTTACTGCGTCCAAAAGCCTTTTTGCAAATCTTCATCCAATCAATTCTATTGTCCCTTCTTGACGTAAATTTGTGTGATTGGGATGAACGCGGCGAAGCTTGATTCCGGGATAAATCTCTCCAGTTGCACCCCTTTTTCTGAGAAAAGATCTGATTCAATTCACACTCGAAGGTGGGGAAGGGACCATTTTGGACAGCCGATTTTTGGTTGGATACAACATCGATCCCTCGTGAGGATGTGGCGCGATCTCTAGACTGGGCTTGCGTGAAAGCTTCTTGGGTCTTCGGCAACCACCTTGATGGGCAAGCTGAGTAGTGCTTCTTCTGTCGGGGAGGAGACGGTAGGGGAGGGTCGCAGTTGAGACGGGCTTAGATCGGGGGTAAAAACAAAAGGACTTGCCTTATTAGGTGGGTGCTTCGGCAGTCGTCTTTGTGAAACAGGAACTGCTTAGAGGGTGGTCGATGAAAGTGGGGAGAGCAATTAGTTCAATCCCGTGGTATGTCTTTCTGGAGGTGGGACTCCGTCTGGCTACATTTCCCCTTGGGAGGGTACCCTAGAACAGGGGGTGGTTGGCTGGACGTTCAATACAGGGTCGACCCCTCGCGGCCTCGTCTGCGGTCAACTTCACTCTAGGCAGGCTGTGTTCCATCTGTGCTTTTAGCGTTTTTCGGCAAGGTTTTCGTGCGCTACGGGAGAGTTTTTCCATGCGGGGTAACTACATCCCCCATTTTAAGACATGCATTGAACCTATGGTTTATCAGTCCCCAGTCCAGCTTCGGCGATATAGACATTGTGGATCTTGGGCTCGCTATCCGGGATGCGGGAGGCCTATGTGAGTCGAAGGAACTTAGGACCACCTACGGATTTCCTAAATGGGGCGGGCGAATCCTTCCGAAGCCTTGTTTAAAAAAAACTCGTCGAGGCTACTCAGTCATTCCTTTTCTTGGATATGTACGTCCAGGACCGGGTAGGCACAGCACTGACCGGCGGACTTGAAGAGGGGTTGCTGGGTTTGGCATTTAACAAGGGTCTGTTTTCTTTAACAGGGTGACCATTACGGGGGTGGATGAATCCGGGTGTGGCAAGGGCGGGAGGGGGTCCCTGTTGCTGAGGGGGGGGGGGGGAGTACTGGGGGGGCAGGGTTTTGAGAAAGGTGGGGCCAGGGTGATCCCCCCCCCTTAAGGCTTTGGTAGAAGCCAAAGTGAAAGCTACATAGCCCTCTACCGTGAAATGATTCATCAGTTCTTTTGGCTGCAACTGCTTTGGGGCGTTTTTTAATCCAGACTTAAGACCCGTAGATGGCCACATGAGTAGACAAAATCTGGTTTTAAGGATTTTTAACTCTCTTGGAATTTTGAGCATCTGATTCATTCGTTTTTACTCAAGTTTGAATAGTTTGTTATACCTTTTAACGCTTTGCATTGTCTAGAGGACCCCCTACACTTTGCCCCATGCTACTAGTAAGAAGCGTGGGTTTATCACCGTGGGCAAGGCGTAGGTGAGTAAGGGGCATTTCCATCCTTTCCCAACCCTACGTCACTAGTAAGAGACGCAAGCTCATCACCGAAGGTTGGTGAGGCAAGGAAATGTGTAAAATAAAATTTTCTGTTTTAATCACTTTTTGACTTGTCTTTTTGAGTAAAATGTCAGTATATACTTGTTTCCAAAGAGATGTGTATATGGGATAGATGTGACAACCATGGAAGCTTCTAGAACATACCATAGGCAAGACACCTATCCTAAGAAGAAATCAAAGCGAGAACAAACTTGCAGATCTTGGTATGGTTACCGTTAGGGACTTTGTCATGTTTGATTTTAATTTGATAAAAGATTCCAAGATGACTTGATGATATCGAAGATGGAGAGGTATGATTAGAAAGTTTTCTATGCCAGAAACATCACGAGTTTAAAATAAATTGTTTTGAGAATAGATTCCTGATCACAATTTGTGTAAGAACAAGTGGACAAAATGATCTTAATTTATATGAAAATGCAATGTAGATAGTTATATAGGCAGCGCTTTGCTGCTTATGCATAGAAACGTTGAGGTGGAGGGAATTGACTGTTCGCCAAACTCCTCACCTTCTATCGTTGTATAAGAGATAAGCACCATTCCATAGTCCTTCATGACTCGGTATGGGGCCCAACCATTTGGGCCGGAATTCCTTCCTTCCTTCGCCGGTCTTCTTGTCGATCCGGCTATCTATCTTAGAACTAGATCGCCTTCGTATATATCGCGTTCATAGACCTTCTTGTTATAACTGCCGGCACATTCGGTCAGCATAAGCTCTATGCCGTTGTTCAGCATCTAACCTAGTTTCATCTAGGCTTTCTAGTTGGAAAAGACGTGCTTCTCTGTAAGCGTCTTCATCCAGAATCCCTTGTAATGAAATGCGGAGACTGGGTATTTCGACCTCAAGTGGGAGAACTGCTTCTGCCCCAAATGCTAGCGAGAAAGGAGTTGCTCCTGTTGGTGTTCTTATTGAGGTTCGGTGGGCCCACAAGGCCGGGTATAACTTCAAGTGCCAATCTCGCTTGTTTTCTTTCACCATTTTAAGGAGAATGGCTTTCAGTGTTTTGTTTGTTGGCTTCATCCTGTCCATTTGGCTTGGGGATAATACAAGGAAGCCGTATGATGGCTTATTTTGAACTTAACCCCGCATAGTTCGCGGACTTCGTCATTTTTGAGAAGAAGTTCCATTATCAGAGATAATGATTTACGGGATACCGTACCTACAAATGATTTGATTCAAGATGAACTTAGCGATCACCGAGCCAGGTACGATAGTAAGAGGCATAGCCTCTACCCATTTGGTAAAATACTCAGTGGCCGTGATTATAAAATTGTGGCCGTCTGTGGATGAGGGAGAGAATTTCCCTATTAATTCTAGGCCCCATGTAGAAAAAGGGCCATGGAGTAGCGATTGGTTGCAGAGCCTGTGCTGGCATGTGGATCTCGTGAGAGAATTCTTGCACTTATGACACCTACATGTAACTCTATCGCGTCATGTTCCAGAGTGGGCCAGAATAGCCCATTCGATGTATTTTTCGAAGGCGGTGGCATGGCCACCGAAGTGGCCTCCACATATACCGGCTATGAGATTCATGGAGAATCCTATTGGATTCCTCTGTGTCGACACACCTTAGAAGCATTCCATCGAATGCTTTTCGATAGAGTACCTGCTCTATGATGACATATTTAGACACGATTATGCGTAACCGCCTTCTTTGTTGCAGTGTAACTGCCTCTGGGTATGTATGGTGCATGATATAATTAATGATATCAGTGTACCAAGGGCACTCAGAGATAGCAGGTCGAGTTTCAATGTAGTATACGCATTCATCTGAAAAGTCTAAATCTACTAAATCGCCTCCGTCTAACGCGTTGTCCGCTAACCAATCTGCGATGATTTGTCCTTTAACTGACTTCTAGTTTACAAATGTTAATTTGAACTCTCCCATTAAGGTTATAAAGCGTCCAGCTTTTTGGACAAGGACCCTTGTGGTGAGAAAGTCCATAAATGGTCTGTCTTTACCATGACCTTTGTTCTTGATTCAGCATGTAATGTCTTAGACGTTTAGTAGCAAGACTATGGCAAGACATTCTCACTCTGCTTGTGTATAGCGTGTTTCATAGTCGAGCAATGTTCGGCTAATGAATAATTACACGCTCTCCCTCTCTTGTCATCGTCTTCCTGGGCCAACATACAGGCCAGTGAGACATCGGTAGCCCGTGAGTATAGAATTAACGGGCGATCTAACTTAGGTGGCATTAGCGTGGGTGGTGATAACAGGAAACGCTTAACTGCGTCAAAAGCCTTATTGCAATCTTCAGTCCAATCAATGCTATAGTCCTTCTTGAGTAAATTGTTGATTGGATGAACGGCGAAGCTTAGATCCGGGATAAATCTCCAGATTGCACCCAGTTTTCTGAGAAATGATCTGATTCCAGATTCACTCGAAGGTGGGACCATTTTGAGGACAGCCCGATTTTTGGTTGGATCAACATCGATCCCTCGTGAGGATATGATGTAACCTAGGAGCTTTCCTCCTGTTACACCAAAGACGCATTTCTCCGGATTTAGCGTAACTCCGTATTCTATTAAACGTGAAAGAATGACGCGGAGTACTTCGAGATGGTCACAACGCTTCTTGGCCTTAGCCAACAAGTCATCTACGTAGGATTCCATGATTTTATGAATTAAATCGTGAAATATGTATGTCATGGCCCGCTGGTACGTAGCACCGGTGTTCTTGAGACCGAATGGCATAACAGCGTGGCAATAGGTTCCCCAAGGAGTTATAAAGGTGGTTTTAGCTTGATCTTGCTTGGATATTCTGATTTGATTGTATCCCGAGAATCCATCCATGAGAGACAAGAGTTCAAAACCAGCTGTTGCATTAACAATAACGTCTATGGATGGTAATGGGAAATCGTCTTTAGGACATGCTTTGTTGATGTCTCAAAAATCTATGCAGATGCGTATCTTTCCGTTTTTCTTGAGAACGGGAACGATATTAGATACCCATTGGGAGTAGTCAACTGGCTTGATAAATCCTACCTGAAGGAATTTTATTACCTCCTCTTTTACCATGAGAGCTACTTTGGGCTTCGTGGGTCTTGATTTTTGTTTAATTGGCTTTGCATCTGATCTAGTGACGAGGTTGTGCACCGCAATGTGGGGTGTGACTCCTGTCATCTCTTTGTAATTAAATGCAAATGCCTTTTGATGTTCTTTAAGAACCTGAGTATGTATTTCCACTTCTTCTGGGGGTTAATGAAGAACCTAGTTTCAAATATTCTTGGTTCATTCTCTGTCTCGATGTTGACATCGATTGTTTCTTCGATTAAAGAGGCGTTACCCTCTTCGAACTCAGGTGGTGCTGGAGGTAGATCTATATCGTCCCCATTTTCTATTGCGTATATGCTAGGTTCCCTTTGCGAGGGAAGATCCGTTACGGGATTTCCGAAGTAGGAAGATGAATGCGGGATCAGAGATAAATCTAGCATGTGATAGGAGAGATGTAGTGCTGCATAGGCATTTAAGTAATCCAAAGTAGCCGCATCATTTCCAACATGGTCTAGAATGGTAGGTTCACTTCTGTTTGAAAGAGGATTTGTCATTGTTTTTATCAATGGTTCGTTACGAATGGATACTGTGAAGTGAGTATCTTCTAGCTCATTACTTGGAGTGAAGCGTGACGCTGAAGTTGCTATCAAATCGGCGAGAAGATTTTTCTCTCGTGGGACCGCTTCAATGGATATGAAGTTAAACACTTTGCTTAAATTTAACACAGCGTCTTTGTAGAGTTGTAAATGTTCGGCTTTAGTTTCATATATTTCAGAACCTTGGTTTGTTACTAATTGCGAGTCTCCAAGGACTCTGATGTTATCAATACCAATTATTTTGGCTAAGGTAAGGCCAAGGAGGAGAGCTTCGTACTCAGCGCCGTTATTTGTGCATTCAAAGTTTAACTTAAAAGAGAATGGGAGGACCTTCTCTTCGGGCGAGGTAAGAATTATACCTGCCCCCGCTCCATAACGGCATTTAGCTCCATCGAAATGGAGAGTCCAATACTTAGCTGGGAATATGGATGTAGGTGTATCTGATGTGTGTGCACACTCTACTTCTACCATACAGAGATCTTCTGCTGGCAAGGAACCAACACCTGGGGAAAATCCCATGCCTACTGAATCGAATGGTAAGAACATTGGTGAATCTTGTTCTATCAACTCAACGATCTTCGCAGTAGTCCCTAATGATACTGTTTCTTTAGTTTTACCTTTAGGGATTGGAATTGTTTTGGCTATGCTAGCAGTTTCGAGATCCGTCGTAGGTATCAACTTTTCCTCTGGCTTTGGGTCAGAGGGTTTATTAAGTTGGTTTGTTGGCAGTTCAAATTCTAAGTGCACCCGTGGTATTTTCTTTAAATCAGCTAGGTGCAAATCGAAAGGTTCTAGATCGCCTTTGGCTACAAATACCTTTCCCAGATGCAAGAATCTTACTTCCTGAAATAGCGTGGAAGGGATTGCCTTCATTCGATGTATCCAAGGTCAGCCGAGGATCATATTATAGTTAGTTTCCCGATCTATAATATAAAACTCAGTCAAGATGGTTTTGGGCCCTAAGGTGACCGGCAGTATTATAGTTCCTATTGAAGTGGCTTTAAGGCTATCATAGCCTCTCAAGGTGTTTCGTGTAGTAGAACAGTTCGTTTCTCCATATCTAAATTTTTGGAGGAAAGAGAAAGGGACTATGTTAACTGCGGCCTCGTCGTCAACCATTGCCCTTTTTACATAGTTATTATAAACCCACACCTGTAAGTGTAAGGTTGGGTCACTTCGGCGTGCGATCTCAGCATCTGTGAGCATTTTACTTATTTCAAAGATGAATTCGACATCCTTGTCTGGCTGTCCCGGAGGGTGGATGTCAAAATCTACGTGATTTACTTGTGTCTCAGGAGGTGGAGTGATGTTAATTAGATGGCCTAGACCTAATGCTTCTAAAAGAGCAGCTCTGTGAGGGGGAGAGTTCTTTAGCAAGTCCAAGAATAAAATGTGTGAAAAGGTCTTTGTTAGGTCACTAATTAAATCATAGGCACCGATGGGTTTTTCAATTATTTGTTGACTCCTATCTATCTCTGGCAGATGACTTGGACTCGGTTGAGAGAAATACTCTCGTGTTCATGTTATAGCTTCGATAGGTAGTTCAGCGTCTAATTCTACCAAACTAATTATCTTAGGTCTTGGTTGAGCTCCCAACTGTGGCGCAACTGACAGATTTAATGAAGTCGAAGCTTCATAATCATTGTTTCCCGTTATTGTACCTTTGTTTGTTCCGGTTGGATTCAGCCTATTGCTATCATGATTTGGGAGCGGATCGTTAAAGATCCTGAGGGGAGCATTCTAAGGGGAAACTGCCCCTGCGAGAGTATTTGGTGATGATGAGACGGGATCTGCCAAAAAAAAGTCTGTGAAGAACTGTCTTTGTTCTTCTGGCAAACGTTGCATAAATTTATTGTAGTCACGACATGTTCTAGTGTCGTGACCATGAATTTTATGGAAACCACAATAAGAATTGGGATTATAATTCCCGTTTTGTTGGTTTGGTGTGTATTGTGGCCTAAAATTCCGATCAAACTGTTGCCTATTAGGACCAAAGTTTTGGAGTTGTTGTTTTTGGTTTTGACTTTGGTTTTGGTAACCAAATGAGTTTTGCCTTGGCCCTTGTATGGGATTTCACCGTTGTTGTTGTTGTTGTTGTTGTTGTTGTTGTTGTTGTTGTTGTGGATGGTTAAAATCCACTGTATTGACGGTCGGGGTAAAATTGTTGTTTCGCTGGTTGTTTGTTTGCGACGGAGTATTAACAACATTTACCCTCTTGGGCTGGTCGGTTACCCCATCCGTTGTTACCCCACGATTTTTGTTAAGGATTTTGGGTCCTTGATTGACATTTGTGGTAGTTGTAGTATTTTGAGTGGAGGTGATTAACCTCCCATTTGCTCCATAAGTCTTACGACCACTATCTATTGCTGCTTGATCAATTCACAGAGCGCTCTCAAGTACCTCATCATAAGTCCTTAGTGGGAACTTCTGGACTTCTTCCTTCACTTCTCTGCTGAGGGAATGAAGGAATAAATCACATAGTTCCATTTGATCCATGTTTGGAGCACTTGCTGAAGAGTAAAGAACTGTACGCCACCTCTGGATGAAATGGGTGACAGATTCGTTGTGTTCTTGTTTGATATGCAAGAATTCCCTGATTCCTGTTCTCAATAGTTTGTTCATGTCAAAGGATTTGATGAAATCTGACACGAGCTGTTTAAACGAATGTATGGAAGCTTCAGGTATTCTATAATACCAATCGAGAGCGATGCCTTCCAAGGTTTTGGGAAATATTTTAGCAACAACCCCATCCCATGGGAGTAATTCCCGAATGGCTGTAGCGTAAGCTTTGATATGCGCATTTGGATCTCCTTCACGCTTGAACTTGGGCAAATCAGGGAGGGGTCTTGGAAGCATGACGCTTCGTATGGTGAAATCTAAGGGTTCCTTTAGATATTCTGAATATGTCCCTATTGCATAGCTTTCGACCATTGATGGTGGTTGCTGCGGGAGTAATGGCGGAATGGGTTGTTGATATGGCATAACGTACGTGTTGGCAGGGGCATAAGGAGGTCCCTGTGTTGGAGCAAACATGCCGGGAGAGGAGAACATATCCCCTTGTGGTGATTGTGAATACATGTTTAAGTATGAAGGGGTATTATCCAGGAATGGATTGCTCTGTACTGGACCAGGAGGAACATTGCTAGCGATAGTTGGTTTAGTTGGCACTTGTTGTGAATACTGAGGAGTCATACCTAATGTGCCTGCTCCTGTGAGGAGATCTACTTGGCTAGGGTGGTGCAGAGGATTGGAACTCCCTGTTTGTATGAATTTTGAATTTTGACTTGCCTGGGCAAGTTCTAATCCTCTAACCTTCTCTATTAGAGTTGAAATGACTTCGTTTGGTGAAGTCACGATATCGTGCCTTGGTGGCGTTTGTTGTATGCTATTGTTTTGCGGAGGTATGTGATATCCTGCTATGAACTGATCATTATCTTGCCAAGCATCTCTGAGAGTATTTTCTATATGTGATGGCATAGAAGTATTTTCTTGAGGAGAGAACTTGGGCTGTATTTGCAAACCTCCTACAGGTGGGTACATGCCTTGAGAGCATTGTTCACTCCTAGGATAACGTATTGAGTACTCGTCATCTAGAACCAAGTATGGGTCTGATTGTCTACTAATATGTGGTCTAAGTAGCATCTGAGGAGATGAAACAGATTCTCCAGTAAATGTCATATTGTTTGAGCCTGAAGGCTCTGTTTGTGTTTGAGCGAGTTGTTCTAACCCCTCTATTTGGAAGGAAGAGTTATATCTAGTCCTTGGAGTTTATGTTGACAATTGACTAGTTGAGTAGTTGTCGCCCCACATTGAGAGTGAGGGTGATGACTGTCTATTCTGTTGGGCATAATATGCCTCAAGACCCAGGAGGGGTCTGCCATATGCATCGAATCCCGACATATTCGGGGGGGTATATGAATACCCACAGAATAATGGGAAGGAGCGAAGGTGATTTGGATAAGTTGAAACTTCTCAGAGAGAAGGTGAAGCAATTGTAAGTTCATGACGGGTTCACCAATTTTGTTGGTGAAGCTGATGTGAATGCTAATGAGGTACAGAAGGTGAAACAGTTGTTTGTTTCAAGTCGGGTTCACCAATTTTGTTGGTGAAGCTGATGTGAATGCTAATGAGGTACAGAAGGTGAAACAGTTGTTTGCTTCACGTCGGGTTCACCAATTTTGTACATCGGAAAAGTGACAGGTGAGCGTGAGAATCAACAAGTGACTCTTCCGTGTAGCCGACCTCCCAAGGTCGTGCCGAGACAGTCTGGTGGGGATGGAATACAGGTAGTATACGGATAGACTAGTTAGGCAATCTAATATCTTCGACACGCACTAATGAAATCTGCGAATCTAAGGCAAAGAAGGCCCTTCTAACCTAGACTGGTGTGATAGATCGATCAGCGATGGATGACTGCTCGAAGGCTCCAATCAATATCGAGATCTGGCGTGATTTGATCTATGGGTTGTGGAATACGTGGGAAATGACCCAGGATGGTTTCGTGTATTTCTCCTGATAGGGTCATATGGTGAATATAGTCAACTCTATGGATGATTCTCTGGCCTGGTCCAGAATTCTCTAGCTTCGTTAGCTGTTATGTCCAGTAGGGATAACTGTTGGATGATAATAGGTGGAATTGGGGTAGACCTAAATACCAAAGTACGTAGGCTAGCGTGTATATCGGATTGACCTGTGGACTCGTTGGGCTGTGGGGTTTGTGGATCACAACCGTATACTCTCTATTGTTATGGTCCTGTTATGGTCATACGTGAGATCAAGTTCTAATCCCTAGTATCCAGTAATCGTATGCTTTCTCAGCTTCTATGTTTAGAACCAATAGTTGTGTGATCTTCTTAGAATACCTTACAGGCATTCTCGCGACTTGGATTCTTAAGCTGGTATCTATATCTACGAGGGTGTCTCTAGCGTCTGGTTGTGGAACTAAAGGATCACACCCGAATGTTTGTTCTCTTTCGAGCCCTTCTACAGTCATGTGGATATTTTCTAGGGTAATCTGTAGTTTGGCTGATTTGACCAAAATGTGTGTGCTTGGTCGTCTTCTATGTTTAATCCTCTTAACTGTGAACTGATCAATTGTAAATTTGTGGTTGTTCGGAATACTTGTATCCTGAGATTTTGGTCTATGTCAACTACTGCTGTGACTAGGTTTGGTTGAGGCACGATTGGCTCAAATATATATTCCCTGGGCTCTTGAGGTCCCATGATTGTCATACGAAACAAAATGTAATCTAACTGTAATGAAATAAATTCTAACTATGTGAAATAAATCCAACATATATAACCTTTATCTTTCTAAGAAATATTCTAACAATTCTAAGGAAAACAAACTATTTTAAGTGTATCTAGAAATAATAACTAAACAATAATTTAAAACAGACAAGATAACCGAGTGTGGTTATTTGCCTGTGCAATTTGTAGAATTATTCTAAATAAATAAGATAGCCTGTCTAATCTACCTACAAGATTCTCGATCCTACCTCAGAAGTGAGGAGTGAATCATAGTTTCTCAGAAACTATCAATCCCCACAGCTTCCCTGGCAATATCGAGAATAGAATGAAATGAAATAAAGTGATTAACTACTCTATTTGATATAAATCTGACTAGAACTTTGAAATTTAAAACCTGGACTTCGCAGAACAGTGGCGAATCCGATGGTGTATGTGATCTCGTCCCCTCAGTATGATCTTCTCGTTCTTTCGTGTTCACTTGGATCCAAAAAAGCGTGTAATGCTAGCACCGATAGGAGTAGATTTTGGGACAAGGACAGCTCAGAATGCAGAACGAGAATGCGAGTAGGAGAGGGATAGCGCAAGAGTACAGAGCTTGGCTTATGCGATTCCTAGCGGGATTTTACTGCGAGTCATGCAATGTGAAGCGACCAGAACCTTTGACTATCCTATACGAAGAGCAAAACCTGCAACTTTAATGGCTTCCTAAGCTATTTCGTTCCAAAATAAAGACACTGCTTGCACAAGTTGGATATGTGGCTTACCAACAGCTGAATAAAGCTAACCAGGTATACAATGAATTGAACTAAGAACTATAAGTCACAGTAAAACAAATTTACAGCAAAAGGAATTCAGAGGCAAGCTTCTAACCGGATTGGATGGAGCAATAGCACTGCCTGCACAAGATGGGTATGTGGCTTACCAACAGCTGAGCAATTTAACAAAAGATGCAAGTGAATTCAAGCTATGGCTTCTAAACAAGCTAACTAACTAAAACACTAAAATAAGGGAATGAGAGCAAAGATCAAACTTCCAAATCCAGCCAAGCTTCAGACCAAAAACTCCAAACCAAAATCAGCTCTTCTTGCATGTACACAAACCATGCATTTATAGGAATTCAAACACCCAAGAACCAAAACCAAATTGAACTCCTAAATAATAAACAAAGGAAAAACACTGTTCCAGGGGACCAAAAACATTAATGCATGCCCAAGTCGGCAAAGAAAAGCTGGTAAATCATGATATTTCACGCGGGTCGCGTCAAAAGAGCGTTCTGGAAAATGCGCACAGGACCGCCGCTCTGAGCAGGGCGGCGGTTTCGTCACTGAAGGCCAAGAAGCCAAAGAAAGAGGGAAAAAAGGGAAAACAAAGGGCGTGGGGGCTAAGCGAGGCATGCGGGATGTTAACGCATACTCCGAGGGCTTCTCCGGATCCCGAACACCTTGCGAGGAGACCTATATCATCATTAGGGCATTTATTACACCGTTCCGCAGTACAGTACCTTACAATTTTGGGTACGTACAGATCCCTTACATAAATATCCATGTGGACTGCTACTTGAGATCTTCTAATGGTGCTCAAACCTCCTCAATAGGACAGATGTATGCCGCACCATTCTCCAACTCTTGATGGCATTCTTCACTTAATAGAAAACTCAGAAATGTAAACTTAAACACCATGGATAGTTGACCCAAAGTCTAATACTCAAGAGAGTTACCTTACTCTAATAGCCTCCTTGGCTGTCCAAAAAATGTTGTTTGAAGCTGCCCAAATGTGTCAATCAAATCTTTTACCTTGGTTGTCGTATCAACTTCTTTCTAGTGTGCTTCTTGGGCTTGTGAAGACACCTCTTCATCTTCCTTTACAATCTCATTTTCATTATTGTTTGCTTGGGTTGATAACAAATTCAGATGCTCTTCCTTGTTCCCTTCATTCTTCTCCTTTCCTGGTCCTGCACATAGAACAAACTCATTAAGGAGAACAAGAGTTTTCAACCTTCCTCCTTCATGCCTCATAGGCATGATGGCAAGTTCTATTTCATTGCTAGCAACCAACTCCCAATCTTCATTCAAGGGACGGATTTTCAAAAAATCAATCATGGTGCCCCAAACACAACTGTAACCATGCATTTCCTTCCTCCAAATCGAGATGACAATGGTTGGAATCCAATTTATGTTGGCATGCTTCAAAACTCATACATTAATGCTCCTGTTAACAACAATCATACCATCACTTCCAAATGCTGGTTTCATGAAATCAACATCTACTTTTATTGGAAAGCCTCTTCTAAGAGCATGTGCATTGATTAGGAGCTGAAAATTCCTATGAAGTGGCTTTTGTTTCAAAATTGAAAGTGGGTAAATTTTCTTATCATGGGCTGCCCATATGTCTTTCCCTTTTGTAGAAAAATTTCCCATCCTTTTCGTTGTAGTAGTTTGAGGAGATTTATTTGTCATGCTTGCACAACCTCTTGGTCATCAAGCTTGAATCTTATCTTCATAGATTCTTAGTTTTGGTTAAATTCACTCAGGAAATGCAACCATTGTATCTCAGCTATCAAATCCATATCTTCAATACCAACACCATGGAAATCATTAGTGAACATGTGGATTTTCGAGGTGAGCTTGAGTTGTTGGATTCTCTTGGTGCAAGGGATGATGAAGCCATTTTGTAGCATCTCATCCTTCATACTGAGGTTCAAATGTTCAACAAACTTTATATGCATTCCCATTATTTACTTCCATTCCAAATGCAAGAGATGACATTTACATTGATCCTTCGAAGACCACTCATGCCAAAGCAATCTTGACAATGATTAGAAGATGCGACATTTTCATAGTTGCAAGTTATCTCTTTAGACCTAACGTGCTTTAGAAAATATTTTGCATGATGACAAAAATATGGTAGTGATATAGGAGGAAACAACAAATTGAAAATATGGTCATCATTATCATACCTTGGGTTTCCCATAATGAGCTTACCCTCCTTTGCTTTCAATTCTTCAACAAGTGAAGATCTTCCCACCTTGACTCCTTTCATATTTTGTTGACTCATGTATGGAACATCAACATGATTCTCACTAAAGTCAAGAACACCATCAATGTGCTTCTCATTGATTGTTGTTCGGAAAATTCCAGCAAGTTGAACATTATCATTATCAACTAAGGATTTGGCTTCAACCACCAAATTCTCTATGCAATTTTGCAATTTTAATTTCTCTTCTTTCATTGGCTCATGCTCCATGATTTCTTCCTCTTCATACATTGGATTCAAGGGCAAATAAGTATCCATATTTTGGAGCCTTGCCCTAGCGGAATACTTTGCTCATCTGTCATATGTAGGTAGGGTTATTTTTCCCAACCTTATTGAATATCTTTTTGGGGATGATCTATAATGTCCCTTTTTAGGGCTGAACTACACAAACACGAAATTCACACAAACCCCAAGTGAAGTAATATCAAATTTTTATACCAGTAAACTGAAATTAGAAACAACTATGTACAATAGTCTGATTTTTAGAACAACTTGCAAAGAGGTAAAATTCAACCAAATATCTTCATAGAAATCATCCACAACATAGATAAATGCTTTAAAAAAATTTAAGGGCAATTTTCACCTAGAAATAGAACCAAACACCTAGCTGGAAATTTATTTATCAACATAAGTACAACCAATAGAAGTGACCAAAAATGAGGTCTCCAGACCCCAATAATTGCAAAATATGGAATATATCAGCCTTATAAAATGTGAGAAGTCCCAATATCAACTTTGAATGTAGATTTGTGCCCTATAAGGCGCACCCAAATGCACACCAACCCAGGTCACTCCCTAGGAGAGGGGCTCCAAACAATGGCAAAACCCTTGCTATGACTTCTTGATGCCCTAGTTACAAAATAGAAAGATGGTCTTCAATGAATACATTCACACCACCAACTTGGAGAGTTTTCATTCTGTAATATTCCACAAGGGTTTCTTCCTCCTTGGATGCCACACTAATGAGTTTTCACCCCCTAGTGGATTTGGATTAGAACAACCAACCCTAAAACCAAGTAGAAAAGTATACATACCAAAAGATGATCCAAAATGAGCCTATACGACTCCCTTTATACCCTTATGGTGGGGCCAAAGGTCTAAGGGGTGAATTACCCCAAGACCAACCTATTTGGAAGCTTACTTTATTTTTGCATTTCATCTTGGGAGCTCTCTAACCTAGTCGACCGGCTTGGAAAGACAAAACACAAAATAAAAACATAAATATGAATAAAGAAAATTGAAATATAGCTCAAGTTCTTTCCTTGTTAAACTTCTTCTTGCCCACAGAAAGGAAGATGAGCTCCCTTGCTCAAATTCTTGCCCACAGAAAGGAAGATGAGCAAGAAGCCTTCAAAATGTATTATTTCGAAAAAGGGGACATTACATGATCATTTTGAATCCTTCTTCCACCCTTGTGACCATTCCTTGACTACAAGATAAAAAAATCAAGGAAAGAAAACTCTTGGCAAATGGTTGGCCTCAAAGTTTTGTATTCCACATAGAATTGATCCATCTAATCATCTCTATTAATGGAAGTTTTGTCATTGTTGGAAGAACTGCACTCACCTAGGGTTTTCTTTAATTCCATAGCACCTTGGATGGATTGAATCAATTTAATCATTGAAGCCCTTATGGTCAACAAGTAAAGATCTTCCCACCTTGACTCCTTTCATATTTTTTGACTCATGTATGGAATTTCAACACGATTCTCGCCGAAGTCAAGAACACCATCAATTTTCTTCTCATTGATTGTTCAAAAAATTCCAGTAACTTGAACATTATCATTATCAAACAAGGATTTGGCTTCAACCACCAAATCCTCTACACAATTTTGCAATTTGAAGTTCTCTTCTTTCATTGGCTCATGCTCCATGATTCTTCCTCTTCATACCTTGGATTCAAGGGAAAATAAGTATCAAACGTTTGGAGCCTTTCCCTAGCGAAACACTTTGTTCATATGTCATATGTAGGTAGGGTTATTTTTCCCAGCCTTTATTGAATATCTTTTCAGTGATGATCTATAATGTCACTTTTTAGGACTGAACTACACAAACAAGGAATTCACACAAACCCCAAGTGAAGTAATCTCATATTTTTATACCAGTAAACTGAAATTAGGATCAACTATGTACAATAGTCTAGTTTTTAGAACAACTTGCAAAGATTTTAAATTCAACCAATATCTTCATTGAAATAATCCACAACATAGATAAACCCTTTACAAAAAATTTAGGGCATTTTTCACCATGAAACTGAACTAAATACCTAGCTGGAAATTTATTTATCAATAGAAGTACAACCAATAGAAGTGACCGAAAATGAGGTCTCCAAACCCCAACAATTGCAAAATATGGAATATACCAGCCTTATAAAATGTGAGAAGGCACAATATCAAACTTGAATGTATATTTTTGACCTACAAGGTGCACCCAAATGCACTCCTACCCAAGTCACTCGCTGCGAGAGGAGCTCCAAACAATGCCAAAACCCTTGCTATGACTTCTTCTTGATGCCCTAGTTTCAAAATAGAAATATGGTCTTCAATGAATACATTCACACCACCAACTTTGAGAGTTTTTGTTCTCCAATATTCCATAAGGGTTTCGTCCTCCTTAGATGCCACACTAATGGGTTTTTGCCCCTTAGTGGATTTGGATTAGAACAACCAACCCTAAAACCAAGTAGAAAAGTATATATGCCAAAAGTTGATCCAAAATGAGCCTATACGGCTCCCTTTATACCCTTATGGTGGCGCAAAAGGTCTAAGGGTTGAATTACCCCAAGACCAACCTCTTTGGAAGATTGCTTTATTTTCTAATTTCATCTTGGGAGCTCTCTAACCTAGTTGACCTGCTTGGAAAGACAACAAAAAATAAAAACATAAATATGAATAAAGAAAATTGAAATATAGCTCAAGTTATTCCTTTGTTCAACTTCTTGCCCACTGAAAGGAAGATTAACAGAGTCTTCAATTTGTATTATTTTGAAAAAGGGGACATTACATGATCATTATGAAGCCTTCTTCCACCCTTGTGACCATTCCTTGACTTCAAGATACAAAAATCAAGGAAAGAAAACTCTTGGCAAATAGTTGGCCTCAAATCTTGGTATTCCACATAGAATCGATCCATCTCATCATCTCCATTTTATTTCCCTACTTCCACTTTTTCTTCTTTCCTTCGTAGAAATTTAGATTTGAAGGTTCTTGTGGGAGAATTAATGGAAGTTATTTCATTGTCAGAAGAGTTGCACTCACCTAGGGTTTTCTTTAATTCCAGAGCACCTTCGATGGATTGAATCAATTCAATCATTGAATCTTGTATGGTCCTTTTGAAACTTTGTTCCATGTCACTTTGATTCCTCAACAAATCTTGCATGTAGTCATTTTATCAAAAGGTGGAGGAATTTGTTCCTTATCCTCCATGTTCTTTACTGGATCCCTTCTTTGGTACACTTTGAAACCTTCCTCACCAATATTCATGCGGATCTGAAAATATGAATTTACCCTCACACATGATGGAAGGAACGATGCTCTGATACCACTGTAATGTCCCTTTCAAGATCAAATTTGAGGAATTTCGATTTTACCCAAAACCCTAATGGAACATTACTAGAAATGATGACAACCACATGTAGAAAAACTTGATTTTTATGACAACAAACTAATTTTATGCAAAAATTAGGGCAACGACATGTTTTAGGTCCACAAAACCTTAAACAACCTAGGTAAAATTTAGATTTTAATACTTCCCATGCACATATCTTCAGAAATACATTAACAACATGAAACCCTTAATGAGATCATGTAAAATAAATGCTTTAACAACAAAATATAGATTGCTTGAATTAATTATTGCTCAAAAACAACTAAAACTTCAAAATTCCATATCTTCATAAATACTTGGAGGTAAATGAAATGAAATGAAATATATTAATTATGTCCACAAGACCAACAGGTCTATAGGACCACAAGATAGTACCAAACCAGCTTAGACCAAAGTGGGCGTTTTGACTTCTTTTAGGAGGTTGTTCCTTTGTCGGTTGATCTATGACAACATTTCACCCAAGCTCTTTATTCTATTTTCCTCAAATAGTTCCACCATGGACCCGCTAGTTAAGATTTCTTCATACTTGGATCGAATACCCGTGAACTTGGGACAATGGAGAATGAAGTGTGTTTCCATCTCAATTGCCCCTGTATTGCACATTACACAAGTTCTCTCTTCCCACTGCTCCTTGGGTGTTGTCCCCTCTCTATTTCACACCTAAGATTGTGAGAGCTAGTCCTTAGTTGAGCAATGAGGATCTTCTCCTGCCATTTTATTTCAGCCCCTATATAAGCTTTGTCTCTGTGGTCACAGGTTGGGTTAAACTCAATAATGTAATGTTAACGCTTCCTACTTGTTTCTTCTGCCACATCATCAATCCGAACTTTTCATTTACATAGTTTTTGATGTCTCTGTTAAGCTGTGGGCATTCAGTCAAGTTGATATCCCATTTTTTCATCCATTTGTAGTTCTGCTTCATCCACGTGTTCTTTCATCTATGTAACTCTTCATCCATTGCAGTCGTAGGCCATCTGTCTGCTTACATGTTTCCAACTTTTTTCAGGTAACCTATGAGCCTGGTCATAACAGTTGCCTCTAGGGGAAGGAACCTGTTTTAGCCATGATGATTTCATAGGGAATTGTAGCCTTGATTCTGAAATGGTGTGTTATAATCCATTTTTGGATTCTCTCTAGTTGTCTCCAATTTGAATTTTTCATTCCACTAGCCCATACCTCGCAGCCATATAACAACACTGGAATGACAAGCAACCCAAATAGGATCTTAGTGGTCTTCCAATCCCATAATTTAGCGTTTCTACACCTGTTTTGGAGCGCAAAGAGGGCTCTCTAGCCCCCTTGTATTTGTTTCATCCTACATATGTCCCACTTGAGCTTGCTATGGAAATCAAGGCCTAGGTATTTGTATTCTAACACTATCTCCAAAGGCTCACCTTCAAACTTAAATTTGGGCTGCTGGTTTGTTTTCTTCATAGAAAAAATCACAATTTTGGTATTTCCAATGTTTACCTACATTCCTATTTCTTTGTAGATGATAACTTTAAATGCAATTGATAGCTCAAAATGACCACAAAAAGGGTAGCTATCAAACAAAATTAGAATAAGATTCTGCCAACCACCAAAACCCATTGAAAAGTGATCTTAAAATCTTCAAATGGGTTGCCCAAGCTGAAAATGAGAGTGGAAATCCCCAAAAAGCATTCCCTACATAGAATTTATGCCCTATCACTGATGGAAACCCTTGTTCTGAAATTCTGAATTTGAAGCTCACTTGTGACTCCTGAATGAAGCCACCAATGCAACAAATGAGTGTTTTCATCCCCAAGTGTTGTGACTATTGAGGGTTTTTATCCCCAATAGGATCCAATGAGGGTTTTTCGTCCTCAAAGGCTGAAATTGAGAGCTCAATGCTCAAATTTCCAAAAAATAAGTAATAAAATTCACTAGATGATGCTACAAATGAGTCTTAACATTTTCCTTTATAGCCTTTTTCTTCCTTTTCCTTGTGGAGAGCTCCATGTGGGATACTTTATTTCTTTTTTAAACATTTACTTTTCCCCTTTTAGTTCTCCTTTTGGGTTGCTCTACTTGGGCATTTAAAAATAATTAATTAAATACACTTCTCCATTTTTCTAATATTTTAATTAAAGTGCTAATAATTAAAATTACTTTACCACTTAAAATTAAATTATTAACTTCCCCCTTTTAGCCAACTGAAAACAGTGAAAATAGGCTAAGGGTCTTCTTTCCACTTTAGTATTTAAAAAAACATTTTATTTTAATAATAATATTATTAAGTTGCTCATAAATAGAGAGTTATTTGGTCTCAACTTAAAAATATTGTTAAGTATTTTTTAATTCAGGAAAGGGGACATTACACGCTCTCTCTCTCTCTCTCTCTCTCTCTCTCTCTCTCTCTCTCTCTCTCTCTCTCTCTCTCTCTATATATATATATATATATATAGGGTTAAGGAGGCTTCCTTATATCTATATAGAGGAAGATATAAGGGTAGGGGAGGCCCTTATATCTAGAGGGGTGAATATATCTAGGATATGTGAATACACACGCACACACGCACACACTCACTAGGGTACAGGCATAGCTATATATAACCTCCCTCGACTATAAATTATGCCCTCCCCCAACTCTATCTTTGATTATGGGCGTGAGGGGAGTGTTGCTTATGTAGCCTATATAGCCTCCCCTAATTATAGATGGTGCCCTTGCCCAACTCTATCTGTGATAATGGGTGCCACAAGAGTGTTGCTTGTATAAACTCTATCTAGTATAGCCACCTAACTTTCCCCACTAGATGTGAGCCCTATTCTAACATCACGCGTTTATTTCTTGTATAACCTCTATCTAGTATTGCCACCTGTTAGCATATGGATTTGCATGCATGTAAATGACATGCAACAGTGTGGGAATGACGTCCCTCCTCAATGAAGGTGAGGCTGCCTTTATTGACAACCAAAACTGTATTTACATTTGTACATTCAAAATTGTATGTGGGGGGTGTTTTGGAACATCAATGGAAAGAAAAAGTGAATGAGGGAGATGGAATGGAATGAAGGAAAAGAGTGGAATGGAATGAGTTGAAAGAACATGCAAGAGTTAGGTAAAAACAGAGCCTAATATTGCATGAAGAGGAAAGAAGAATAACTAACACAAATAAAATGGAGTTTGAGTTAGCTAAACAAGAATGTGTAAAAGGGAACACATGTGAGCAAGTAGATAATCAGAGCTTGATCACTGTGAACTAGAACAACAGATTAATAACGTTGACAATAAGATCAAAGACAATATTTTCATGCAAGATTCAAACATCTAACATCTAATGAACATAAGAACATCAAATGTTATAAGAGACTCTCCCACCCTCGAGAAAATATAGGAAATCATCCTACTATGTTGTTGGCAAAACAAGGATCCTGATTCTTTGCCATTTCATAAGATTTGAGCTCTTACAGTGTCTGATGCATCTTCTCTTCTTCTAGAAAACAACTCGTGAGAAGACCATCCTCACAAAGTACCTACATTTCAAGAATCTTACCTGGTATGGTTTGTAGGTCTGCAACTTTAGATTGGATTTCTTCACAAATATGTTTAATTCTGAAACATTGATCCATAGAAGAAGTGGAAAAAAATCAACAGGAGTATACAATTCATGTATCAATTTTATAAATTACCCCACTAGGTGTTGTACTGAATTCCTTTGGTTGTGTTCGTTGATGAAGGTGCATGAAATCTCTTTGATGAAGACCTGAATGGAAGAGAGCGCGGTATAGGTTTCATTGTACAAACCGTCGAACAAAATTACCAAATCTTCTAGGATCATTTTCCTAGACTTAGCATTATTTAACCATAGAATTCATGTCATGCGATGATTGAACTCAAGTATTCCCTCTGAAACCAAGAAAGGAGATTCCATGTGGGTGAGATCCTGAAGAGTTGGAAAAATCTGATCCAGTGTGATTAATTTTGTAATGAGGCACTCCTTGAATGGGAACACTGGATCGAGGTAGGCATAAATATTCTTAGATATTTTTATCACTTCAACAATTGTTTTCAAACCACCACTTTCTATCTCAGAAACCCATGACCCTAGAGTGTGTCCTAGAGTGATCACATCTTTTTATTGATTGAGAATTGTTGTAACCGAATCACAGCACCCCTGTGCTTATACAAGTGCATATACTTGAACTCGCGGTGTGATTGGATAACATGGGTACTATCTCCAAGTTGTGGGACTTGCTACTTGAGATAGACCTCCAGAGAAAGCTGGTTCTTACCCCTAAACTACCTGCCACAATCTACTCTAATGCAAGATAAGCTAACTATTCTAATCTAAATTTCCAAGGGACCAGGGAGAGAGAATGCACAAAATGAAAGCCTACACTAAAGTGGTGATACACCAGAAAAGGAGGGTGTGAGAGTAGTCTCCAAATGTGTGAAATACAGAGGCAAAGTGCACACTAGAAGAGGTGATGACAGTTATGTTGGTCGTCAGATAGGACTTTTAAGAAGAGCAACAGTCAGGGGACAAGAAGTCCCTCCTCTTTAATGGGAGAGAGTTCCCTTATTCAGAAACGAACTTATTTACAAATGTACAAGACATGATTTGTTGGTTAAACTTGGATATCACGAAAGTTGTCGGTTCTATGAAGATCATCAATTAACAAAAGGACTGAGGAAATGAGAGTACGGGGAAAGAGCAGAAAGGCAACACGCAGAATTATAGATATCAGAGTAATTCTTTATGTATGCGAAAGTCACAATGAATTGAAACAAGATCGTTTGTATTGGATAAATAAGATGGAATTCAAAGACACAAAGTTCTGTAAATAACAATCTGCTAGAACACAAAGTTTCTTAACATAACACAGATTCATTAATCAAGGACACAAAGTTCCTTCTTGGTTATACAAAATCACCAGGCTTGCAAAGTTGAAGAGTATGCAATCGGTAAGACTAACGAACTTGAGACAAATGATCTTCACAAAGAAAATAAATGAGAGCTTAGGAATAACAGAGATCAGATAGACAAAGAATGGGAAAACCCTTCTGTATTGATTTCTTTATAATCTATTTACACTTTTCTGAAAATAAGCCAAGTTCTTCCTCCAAATCATGTCTTGTACATTTGTAAATAAGTTCGTTTCTGAATAAGGGAACCTCTCCCATTAAAGAGGAGGGACTTCTTGTCCCCTGACTGTTGCTCTTCTTAAAAGTCCTATCTGACAACCAACAAGTTCACCATAATCTAGCAAAATGCATTCACAAAAATATTCCAAGCATACACAATGATAATGAATCCCTGCAAGAACACAATAAATAGACACAATATTCTTATAGAAAGATCAAAGGGGCAAGAAGAATGCAAGAAAAACACAGTAGGGGAAGATACATCCACGAACTGGTATTTTATTGCTTCATGATATGCACAGTTCAATCTATTACAAGATAAGGGCCTGGATCACCCATGCAAGGAGTCCACTACAAGGGCCTGCAACCACACTGGCTTCACAAAGAAATTTTGGTAGAGCTTTGCTACCCCAGAAACTCTCTCTCTTTTACAATGAGCCCAACACTCCAATTTATAGAAAAATGAGAAGGAAAAGAGAAGGGAAAATGGAAATCCCGAAATCTATCCTTCAACCACCTATAAGAGGCATTAAATTGAGTGAAATGATTATATAATTACTTGCAAAAGGCTCCCCATACTGTCCCATGTGCTGCAGCAGAGAAAGAACGATGACCATGCCTCTTAATTGCACTCCCAGCTACCAAATAAAACACTGTTCTAAACCCGGCCATGTTTTCTTAAAAATCTCAATCAATTTCTGATAAAATCTAGAATTTTCTTGATTTTTGTGCATCGGGCTCGGAACCAAAATTCCAACGGTACAAATTTTGTGCAATTTCGTTGAGAAATGCAAAAGTTATGTCCTTCTGAGTGCCGGAAGCTATTTTGGGTCTGGTAGGCGTTTTCTGTCATTTGACGGGAATGAGCATTAACTGGCTGGAGCCGAATATGTTTCCTTTCATTAAATATATCTACCCTAATTAAAAATAAGAAAGTAGAGGACATCGTGCTCATTCCAGAAAGTCTAATTTTATGAAAATCGGAGCTCGGAGTCAAAAGTTATGGTCGTTTGAAGTTTCCGGACCAAACGTTGACTTTTTCTTCCTCTCCTTCGGCCGCTTCGGCTTTCCGCGTCCCACGCGTCCCTTTGGCCCGGATGTCCCAATATGAAAGTCCTCTGTTTTTCCCGGTTCGGCTGGTTCGCGTCTTCCGCGTAATCTTGTCCCGCTTGTCCCGGACAGTTTGGGACAAATTCTTCCGATTCGCCCAGTTCGGCCGGTTCGCGTACTTTTGTCCCAACTGTCCCGGTGCTAAAGTTCTCATTTCGGTCGATCCGGCCGGTTCGTGTACTTCGCGTACCTTCAGCCCAACTGTTCTGGGCTGCTTGTTTCAACAGTTAGTCAACTTTTTCCACTTTTCGGCCAGTTTCGGATTTCCGCGTCCCACGCGTCCCGACGTCCCACTTGTCCCAAATGCTGCGCAGACCGCCTGGCGGCCTTTCGGCCGGTTCGCGCCCAGATGTCCCTCATGTCTCGACTGTTGCGAGGACTAGGACTTAGCCCATTTTTCACGATTTTTTCTGGCCCGAGCCTGTTTTTTGCAATTTTTTCACCTTTCCTCAGAACTTGCTCTCTTCTTCTTGGACAGGGGAGTTAGAAAAATTCTGGAAGGGCACTCCGGGTGACATGCAACTTTTGCAATGAAGGCTTCAATCTATTTTCCTGAAGACTTGAGGATTTAATGCATGTTATCAAGATTTACTCTAGGGGAAAGGAATTTTCCACGCACAAGAATTTTCTTCATACGGGCTAGGCCATCATTTCGAGAACAAGAGGATGAAGACTCAATTTGTGCTAATCGGAAGTTTTGAACATATGAAATCAACTAATTCTTTGGATCCTGGAGTCTGGGAAATTTGAAATTTGTATCTCTCCAACAAATCAAGAAGCTACGCATTGATTCCGCTAAGCTTTCTACCATTTCATCATCGCTTTGTCAAAAGTGGTCTTACCAAGGAGCAATCTTTGATACTTGAGCAATTGGTGATTATCATGTCTCCACGAATTTCCTTTTCAGTAGTAGGAAGTGCAGATTGTCACATGGGACTTATCTTACCCTGCAAGGCAGGCAATAAAATACCCATAGAGAAAAACCTTAAGTGCTTTTTCTTTTATTCCACAATGGGAATTTTTATCCTGCAGAGGGCAAAAATCGATTCCAAAAAAATGTTGGGCCACTTTGACCAATGCTGCTTTCTCTTTTTAATTTCAGAGTCAACCCAGGTCAGTGACTTAAGTGACATTGCCTCGACATGGGAAAAATGTACCCTGAACTAGGCAGGTACAAAATTCCTCACCTGCCTTTTACATGCCTCCAAAACTAGTAGGCCATGGATCTATGGTCTCAAACCTTGGTGAAGTAGCATCCATAACACATGCTTGGCCAGCCTCAGAAGAGGCTTTTTGGTGCACGATCCTTAACACCCTGGATGTTCCCCAGAAGAACCAGATACTTGCACGATTGGCGAATTTCCTTCTAGCAGATTCATGGTGTATTGTGCATCTCCAAATGACTCCAAGCCAAGAATCAGGTTCAAACTGGCAACTCTCATTGATCTAGAGAAATTTCACATGAAAACGAAACGGTAGAAAAACAAAAAAACCACAAAACGTTGCCAGAAGTTCCCGAAGATAAAGCCCAAGACTCATTACCGATGGTTAAAACCCTACTGGTTTATTAGGGATAGGTTTGGGTAACCACCGGCTTTGCCTCTGAGATGCATGTGATGATGTTGGTGGTGACTGGTGTGAAGAAATTTGCACCACCTTTTCCTGTGTCACTCCTCCTTTCAACTGGCAACCTCTGTATTTCTGACATTATGTGCCTGAAATGGGAGAGGATTGGCTATCTGATTCTCATACCACTTCATAGTCATTTTTAACACAAGTTGATTAAATAACATCTAGAGAAGTTTTCATCTCCTCGTACTCCAATCAATACCAGGGAGCGCGAGTGAAAAACTATCTAATCATAGGAAGGATCTATAAGATCAATTCCACTATCGGCAAGGGTTAAGGGAGGATCCCTCAATCCGTAATTCTCTATTTGAGCCAGTGTGAGACGAGAAAATTGTCGTCGTCTTACCTCCCTATCATCCGCACATTCTGCCCAATAGTCTTCTATGTTTTCCTTATGCTTATATCCTTGCCCCTAGAGCTTTTTCCATGGATCCTTTAATATCGAATTGAGCCCTGCTTGTGAAAGGATGTATAGTTATGAGAGAAAATTGTTTTTTCCATAAGTTCTGCACTATGAGAATTTGGACATTTGTATTCCCCAATCTGAATTGGGAAACGAATGCCTTCTTTGCATTTGTCCACCAATAGACAATGGATTTTGAAAAGCTGACGTGAGAGTTCCATTAATGCTATTTTGTCGCTGACATATTTAGGAAGCATGTAAGGAGCTCCCCACAAATCCATCAACTCGTATATAGGAGTAAGAGGGAAACTGGATAAACCAAGTTCCCCATTGTTTTATCACCGCCTTGGCATCTTCTGAAAATCTTTCCTTCGGGTTTCTTCTTAGTGACCGGATTATATAGAACAAGAAAGCATCGTTTACCCTCCGGAAATGATGAGAACCGTTCTTGAACTCCAGCTGTGGGTAAACATGAAAAACACTATTCTTGCCAGGACCCATTGCACCTCTAGTTGTTAGCCCTGAAAATATCCTCCTTCTCGCTACAAACATAAATCAAATACGGAAGTCATGTAAAAATGACCTGTCATCCTTACCTCAATCAATTGCTTATGGAGAGTATTGCTAACGATACTTGCCCAATCAATGAACATCTTTGCATCAAGGATGATACAAATGAACTTGTACATCCAAGGGTGAAAATTTTTGGCAGAAGGAAGACCAAAAACCCTGCTGAGGAGAGTAATCATATCTCCTATTTCTTCATGAAATTCTACCCGAAACAACTCTTTGGGAATTCTTGAAGTGTGAGTCTTTGGTTTGACCAACCAATTTTTACTAACCATCTTCGACCATCTTAGAGGATTTTCATCCCAGAACATGTTGTGCCGAATTCTTGTGTGATGTCAACATTTTCTTCATGGAGTGGCACTCTTAACAAATCTTCCATATGATCTAGAGAATTGAGTAGAAAAGGTTCATTTCTGTCATTAAAAATTCCTCGACGCTCAGGATCATAATGTTCAGCACAAGCTAGGACAAATTCAAGGCATTGTATGGCAACGGGAAATGTTGCCACTTGAGGTAAACCACAACGATAAAGCCTTTTTGAGAAAATAGTTCCCCCTTCCCGTCTTACTCTGTCACAGAACTGAACCATATCTACATGACCCATATTGGTATCCAAAATGTTGTCATATGCCGAATTTAAAGACGATGCTGGAACTAATCCCTGGTATGCATATTTTAGTGCCGACTTATTAGAATGTTCACCCATTATAATTTTTTTTTTTTTTAAATAACACAGAGAACTGAAAAGAAAACCAAGACACTGGGAAGGTGTCGGGTCTAAGTCTTCGGACCACTGTTGCCGCAAGAATAATATTGACTCATGTTTCTATTATTATTATTTTTTAAATAAAAAAGACAATTCAGCGGATGCTGAATTCAAAATGACCATACAAAACAATATTGAGGCAAAAGCTCAAATCACCATCGTTAAAAATAATACAATTTTAGATCATTGTTACACTTTCAGCAATGTGTTGAATCTTCAAAGCTCCTTATCATTATTATTATTTTTAAAATCCTTCACTGTGTGCGTGAATATCTCGATTCACCCTTGACATGAGAAAGCTATCGTCTCCTCAGCATGCGTATCTAGCACATGAATATATTTAATAATAATAATTATAAATAATAAAAAAGAAACCTGCGTTGCAAGCTCCAGTCAATTGCCCATGCGTGAAATCTGAATTTAAGCTTGTGACTTGCGTGGGCAAAACAGAGTTATTCCTCCTCCTCTTAGCATACACAACTTATAAGTCATTTGTTGTCTCTTCTGCAGGCTGCGTAGAAGCTTCTGGTGATATCTTCAAACTAATTCTTCCTTCTCCCAAAACATGCGTTGAGATCTAACTATTTGCTGCTCCTGCGAAATGGTGAGATTCTCTTGTTTCAAAAATGTTTCCTCTCTTGGGCTGTGCAAATGGAAATATTTATTTTCTGTTGATTCCTTTTTCTGCTTAGGCGTGGAGCTTGCTACACCAAAACTTCTCCCAAAACATGCGTGGAAAATTGCCTATTGCTGCTCCCACGTGGAAAGATCTCTTGTTTCAAGCTGACTCTTTGCTTCCTCTCAAACAGGCTGTGCGTGGAAATCTTTTTTGCTGCTATCCTTCAACTAGCGTGGAGATTTCTACACCTCAAACATGGAAAAAAAATTTTCCTTTCCTGCTCCTGCATGGGGACTACTGCATAAAAAACAAAACAAAAAAAAACATCCCTTTTTGGACTGCAATGCTCTGATTTGCTGAAAAGTTTCTTTCCTTCCCAAGCGTGGGATCTGGATTGTTTTTGTTTCTTCTTGAATGCATGCGTGGATCTTCAACCGTGTCTTCTTTCCTCCTTAGGCGTTGAAAATGATGCTTGCTTTTTATTCCTCCTTCTGTGTGGCACTGCTGCAAAACATCAAACAAAAACAAATATGCATAGACTGTGTTTATTCATTTCTTTGATTTCTTCTAACAACTGGATTTTCCTCTGCTGGAATGTCGAACTCTGACAAACTGTTAACATGTGAATGCATGAAGGATGGAGACAACTACCTGGAACTCTCAAGGTTGTTTGGCTCTGGCTAATGCGCGTCCCAGGTTTCCGTGTGAAAGCTGGGTAGTGTCTGTAGAATAAGCTTTTCCTTCTCCAAGCTCTGGATATCTGCAATATCTCTTTGTTCCTCCTTCCCAATCTCTTCTGCTCCTGCAACCTCTTGTAACCGTCTCTTCATCAATTCCCGGATGATAGAAGCAAAATCAAAATTGTCTACGGCAATTGGAAGCGGAAGAAAGATTGCCCCAGGCACTTGCTCACGGTAGTTACGACAATTAATAAAAAGAAGAAAAATTCTCCCAAGTTTGTCGAACAACTTTTATTCAATATTAAAATTAATATTTATTAATTAAAAAACCCTAAAATTTAATAAATATTAATTTTATTAAATAACAGGGTAAATATTAATTAAATAATTAAAATACGAGTTTGTGGTGTAGCGGGAGGAGGGCTTATTCAAAAAGAATGAACCGAAAACCAAAATGACCGTGAGAATAAGACGATTGCGATGGAGGAGACAAATCGTGCAAGATAACACTTTTTAAAAAAAAACAAAAAAAAATTCACGTTTACTAATTTTGCGAAGTCAAAATTAGCTGATAACACCACCCTAACCTACTCAGTTAGATGTGATCCCTATCCCTATATATCAATTTGAATGTAATGTTCATATATGTTCGTATGAGATATAAAATATGTTTGTATTACATATATAATATAGATTGGATTGTTTGGACTCTTTACATACATTGTATTGCATATATAATTGAGATTGAACATGTATGGTAATATAAGAAAAGAATTTAATATGTATAGTAGAGGGGTGAGTAAAATCTATAGTGTAGTCTAGTCTAGTCTAGAATCCCTATATCTATATAGATGCCTTGGTTTGGGGTCAAGGATTCCTATATAAAGATTTATATCTATATGGTAGTCATTGGAGTTCATATTCTCTATAAGGGGGTGAGGGTGGTTATCTATCAATGCAATATGAGTATATTTAAAGGTATGTGAAGGTGGTATGTACTTTCCTCATGGTTAGGGCACTCTGTAGTTTTACTCTCATCCGATAGACAAGTTTGCTTCAACCTGTTTGTTGCATGATATCCCTATAAGTGCAATTGCCTATTTCATGGTATAATGGTTGAGGGTGTATTTCTCATTAGTTCTTGGTCATCAACGACCCAACCGTGCATTAACAACCCCGCTACCTGCAACCTATTGATCCTGTAATTGAATATACTCAAATAGGACCCTCTTGTTTAGAGAAAACATATGGAACAAATTATATTATACACATTTGATTCGGGGCGCAACCTCTCCTACCTTACATTCCATGAAGGGGAAGAGACCTTCAAAGGGAAAGGAAAATGTACCTTCACTAACCCCCTATTTGACACATTTTTGACACTAAATTCTACAAAAAGAGGACTAATGCCAACTTTTTTTTTAGCCTCTTTAGTACAACATTTTTCTCCAACCCCTTTAGTATATACACAAAGTGTATGCCACATTTTCAGGAGCTTATGGGCCTATCGTTAATAGTTGTCTCTAGATCGGAAGCCACTCCCCTTCTCAATATGTCGCCTAGTTTCAGGAGCTCCCCTCCCATCCTACTCAAATGTTTTTACGAACAACTTCCTTAATTTTAGAAGCTCAACCCCTACCCCTAATAATTACAGTACAATCACCAGAAGGTACCCTCTATTTTAGGAGTAATGGTGCCCACTCTATATATAGCTTGAGGAAGCTTGTATAGATTGGCTAGAAACTCACCCCTTGTTGGGGCCCTCGCCTACTAGTTGTAAGTTGTTTGTGATTGGAAGGAGCCCACTTGCTGCCCTCAATATTTGGAGCTCACTGTCTACTCATTCTCTTTATGCTGAAAGCATTGATCAAACGGAAGCCACCTTTTCAGATGGATAGATTCCGCTTACTAGATGGAATGATGCTCCCCACCTCCTTCTCCTTTGATTAGAGTAGAAAGAGAAATGGGATAATATGAAGAACACTCTACTCTTATTAGACGGAAAAAGGACCAACTGATTTATGACATCAAAATTTGATGAAAAAAGGACTAACATAACTCTTTTTGAGCCTTTTTAGTACAACCTTCATCGCTAACCTCTTTAGTATATATGTAAGGTGCCTGCCCCAGTTTTGAGAGATCGTGAGCTGAAATGTCCCCCTTTTCGAAATTGTAATGTCCCCAAATGGACACTTTTGACCCTCAATTGGATTTTAGGCAAATCCCACACAAAAAATGCAGATTATATATGATATAGGAATTAATTATGCTCCAGATCTGATTTATATGAGGAAAATGCGACTAGGGCTAAGTGAGAAACTTAGAGAAATCAAGAGATAGATCAAGCCATTTGCATCATAATTTGATCTATAGAATTAATGAAGCCTAATTCCATAGATTAAACCAGATTTGGAATCCAAAAGAGGCTGAAAATAATCTATAAAAATTATGCAGAAACTTGCCTCAGACACGGCTGAAAGTGGTTTCTTCCTCCACACCAAAAATACTAAAAATTAGATAATTTGATTTATAAAAATAAAAAATAATAATAGCTGGAACAACCCTAAAAAGAAGTCACCAAACACCATACATCATCTCCTAGAGTAGCTACTCCACCTGGAAAAAGGGCATAAAAAAATGATAGCCAATTCTCTTTTCAAACCCTTGACAAAAATCTGCAATTCTTCTTCCCTTTAACTGCTGGAAACACACCTGAAATTTACTGCTCACTTCAATGATGCACAATGAAAACCTCAATGTGGAGAATCCTATAAACTAGAGGAAGGGTTTTTGTTCTCAAGAGTGAAGATACAAGCAAAATGCTTAACATGCAAATCTGAAATTTGAGAATAAACAAGTGATAAATAACTAATGCCAAATAGCCACCCTTGATGCTTTTGCCTTTTCTATTTTTATTTTAATACTAAGTTTATAATACTTTATTATAAGTGCTTATAATTTTATTTTGTATTTGAACCTTTATAATAAATTATCATAAATTAAGTTCCCCTTGTGTTTATTCCTCTAGCCGTTAGGGAGACAAAAATGGGCTAAGGGTCTTCGACTAAGAAGGGGATATTACAGAAATAATATAAATTGAAGGCTTCTTGCTCATCTTCCTTTTCGTGGGCAAGAAGAAGTTGAACAAGGGAAGAACCTGAGCTATATTTTAGTTTTATTTATTCACATTTAAGCTTTTATTTTGTGTTTTCCCCTCTAAGGCAGATCGGTTGGGTTGGAGAGCTCCTAAAAGTGAAATTGGAAACTAAGACAAACTTTTAAAGAGGTCTTTCTTGGGGGGAATTCTCCTCTAAGGCTTTTGTGCATCTTTTTGGCATATATACTTTTATCTACTCTGGTTCTAGAGTGGTGCTCTAATCCAATTCCACTAAAGAGCGACAATCCATTAGTGTGGCAAGTAAAGGTGACAAAAACCTTCCTTGTTGAAGATTGGAGGACGGAAACCCTCCAATTTGGTGGTGTTGAAGACATTCTTTGAAGACTATCTTGCTGGTTTGAAACTAGGGACATCAAGAAGAAGACGGATCAAGAGTTTTGGCATTTGTTGGAGCTCCTCTCCTAGGGAACGACTCTTATAGGAGTGTTATTGGGTGTCTTCTAGGGCACAAATCAACATTCCAAGTTAATATTTGGATTTCTCCATATTTGATAAGGCTAATATATTATTTTATAAGGCTAGTATATTGCATATTTGTCATTTGTTGGGGTTTGGAGACCTCGCTTTTAGCTCATAGTGTGGACTGCACTATTGTTGTCATAACATTAATTGTAATTGGGTATTATTTCATATTTTGCGTACATGTTTTGGATGGTTTGGCTTGGTGTTTGTTCCATTACTTCAAAATAATTTTGGAGAAGGATTTGAACACTTGTTTTAAACTTTTTTGGAGGGTGATTGATACCCTAAAGTGCAATTTTCAGTTCGTTGCTAGGGTTTCAGTTAATATTGGAATTGCTGTTATAAAATCCAGATTTCATTCATGTTTGGAATTGTGTGATTTCCTTGTTTGTAATGATGCGGCCCTAGAAAGGGACATTACAGTGGTATCAGATCTTCGGTCTTCCCAGCCTGAGGGTTTTCATGCAAGAAGATAAAATGGCGGATATAATTTTTAGTAATGTTAGATTTGGAAGGCTTGCCCTAGGGCAAGAAAGATTGGCCAATAAAATGGCTCAGCTCATCCATACCCTTCAAGATCCGAATGATGGAAGGAGCTCTTCAAAGGAAGTCAATAATACTCAGCCACCCAAAGTGGACAACCTTGCTACATGGTATGCGGAGTATAGGGAAAATCAAGGCCCAAGCCGTCGGTCATGAGTTTACACAAGAAGAAAAGGAAAAAATAGATCTACAAGAGGGCTTTGAGGTGGAGTCCCAAGAAGAGCATGTTGAAGGACATAGAGAGGTGTTGCTAAAATGAAGAACAAAAAAGGGTTTTTTTGATGCAGTAGTATCTCCAAAGAAAGAGGCAAAAGTACCTATCATTTCCCCTAAGGAGGAAAAAAATCAGATTTGTATGAAGTATATGAGGATGACATTATGGAAGGGTATGTCCATGAAGGAAGGGTACTTCCAGTTCTTCATAATTACTTTCAATTTGCTCGAATTTCCCAAAAAACAGTCAATGTGGGGCATATAGGTGGAGTTTATAACTTTGGAGAGAGTTTTTGAAGATGTTCCAGGAAAGTACAAACAAAATAAGGGCGAGCTCCTTGTTGCCAGTCCAAGGTATGATAAGATAAGAAGATAAATATATTAAATGTCCAACGAATGACCACAAAAGTAGGTCAATGGGACTGCAAACATATAATGTAGGCGAGTAAGGGCTCCAGCCAGAGGGCCAAAAGGTCCTTGAGAACAACCGTTAAAGAATAAAAAGAAGAGAAGAATGGGTAGAAAGAGAATCCCAGAAAAGCCTATAGACGCTCAGTCGAACCTGAGCCTGCAGAGGAAGGAGAAGGGAAGGGAGAGGAGGCAAGATAACTCCTGAACCAATACCCACAGGAGATGGAAAGAATATAGTGATGTGCTGGAGCCTGGTATTGAGACCTTTAGAGGGTTTGGAGTACCAATGCTCGGAAGAAGGATGACCTCTATGTTCTCGTTTGGTGGATTTTGAGGACTATCTGCATGGCCTCGACCTCATATGTGACTAGATGTCCTAGGTCTGTGGAACAGTGCTTCGGCCACGAACTGGTCTCGACTGGTAATTAGGAATGGTACCACCTTGCCGCTTAGTGCCCCTCCCAGGAGAGAGCGCTGTAAAAAAGGAAGTAATTTGCGGCGTAGTCCATCTGCCTAGAGGAAGGTTGAAGGGTCTTCCCCTGAAGCCTAAAATACTCGTGGAGCTAAAGAGCAAGGCAAAGGTAGGATGCTCTCTGAACAAACAGTGGAATCTCCCTCTGATCTCGTAGTAGATGGGGCACCTGAGGATTAAGTGTTCCTCCGTTTTGATCTCCTAAAGGGAACGGAGCTGAGAAATCCACTAGGAACGGTCAATCTGATGATTCCACATTCAACCCAGAGTCTATTAGATCCAAACCTGAATTGACCTAGGGAGATGCGAAGAGCGTCACATCCAATGCTGGGAAATATACTAAGGCCAAAAGATAAGACCATTATTGACCTCTAGAAAGTGTGAAGCGTAGAAGGACATCTTCGGACATAACCCACCCCTGGGGGTTGGTTCAGGTGTACTGAATGAATTGTTTGTAGATATCATCTCTAATGATTCATTCAGATCTTGCTTGCTTGGAAGGAGATGAGCGGGCCGCATCCAAGAAGTAACTGTATGGTGGCAGGTGACATGTCTGAATACCAATAGACTCAAGCAGCTTGTGAAACTCTGACATACCAACAACGGGAGAGACCCAACGTGATCAGTTGAAGCAATGGCATCCGATGAGAGCTAAAATACTCATGGAGATAAAGAGCAAGGCACCTCTGGTCATAGTATCTAAAGAACTCGGCAAAGGTAGGACGCTCTTTGAAACAAACCTCTGGTTATAGCCTTGCTCTTTATCTCCAACAGCAGAATCCGCTAGCCTCCGAATGCGATGTATAAGGGAAACAATGCCAAAAATTGCTTCTAACCTGAATTGACGAGCACCAAACTCCGCTAGGATGATATTATGGGGAACCATCTCCTTGCATCTGATGATACATCTAAGAAGAAAGATCTGAATTCTCTCCACAGTAGACCAATCAGACTTAAGGAGGGAAGGCCCCAAAACCTCCAATCCATAAAGAACCGTAGGACCTAACAAGAGAATCCGAGAGGGATAACTTGGATGTGGATGTCCTGGAAGTGATGACCGAATCATTGTTTCTCTAATATTGCTAGGGAGTCATAGCCCTTATTAACTCAAGGCTGGAGTGTCGGTCGTAAGTTGAAGCGCTGTCCAGAAAAGAGCACTTCCAAGTAAGTATAAGAGTTGGTGATCTCAAGCTCCCTCGCCCCTTGTAGAAAAGATGAAAATCTGACGTTTTTCAGGGTATTGAATATCATAACTATGGTTTTACCCAGATTTACTGCCAACTGATTGTGATCACAAAAGAGGGCTAGGGCATACAATTGTCTTTGTAAACGTTTTGCCAAGGAAGCAAGGACCACATCGTCTGCGGAGAGGAGAACAAAGTTTAGAACCTGGGGGAGAAGACAACCACATCACCTTCCTGGATGTGGTCCCTAAGAAAATCCTCGAGCTCGTCTATGTATATACTAAACAACGGAGGAGACAAAGGGAAACCCTGCTTGACCCCAATGGTACTCCTAATGAAGTCAAAAAGCCCAATCATAGTGCGAAGACGACCCATAACCTCCTCATAAAGGTGCATGATGGTAGCTAAAGGAGTCTTGGAAATCTAAGGAGTAACTGTATGGTGGGAGGTGACATGTGTGAATACCAATAGACTCAAGCAGTCGTGAAACTCTGGCATACCAATACGTGGGAGCGACTAGTGTGATCAGTTGAAGCAATGGCGTCAGATGAGAGGTAAGCAAGGCAGGGGTACCCATCCCTTGCAGTAGCAAAATCTTTAGCCTCCTAATGCAATGTATGAGGGAAACAATTCCAAAAACTGCTTCCAACCTAAAGGGACGAGCACCGAACTCCGCCAAGATGATATTATGGGGAACCGTCTCCTTGCATCTGATGATACATCTAAGAAGAAGGATTTGAACTCTCTCCACAACAGACCAATTAGACTTAAGGAGGGAAGGCCCCCAAACCTCCAATCCATAAAGAACCGTGGACCTAACAAGAGAATCTGAGAGGGATAACTTGGATGTGATGTCCTGGAAGTGATGGCGGAATCACTCTCTCCAATATTGCTAGGGAGCCATAGCCCTTATTACACCTGAGGCTGGAGTGTCGGTTGTAAGATGAAGCGCTGTCCAGAAAAGAGCACTTCCAAGTAAGTATACAGAGTTGGTGATCTCAAGCTCCTCGCCCTTGTAGAAAAGATGAAAATCTAACATTTTTCATGGTATTGAATATCATAACTATGGTTTTACCTAGGTTTACTGTCAACTGACTGTGATCACAGAAGAGGGCTAGGGCATGTAGTTGTCTCTGTAAACCTTTTGCTAAGGAGGCAAGAAGGACCACATCGTCTGCAGAGAGGAGAACATGGTTCAAAACTTGGTGGGAGAAGACAACCATCACCTTCCCGGATGTGGTCCTTGAGAAAATCCTCGAGCTCGTCTATGTATATACTGAACAATGTGGGAGACAAAGGGAAACCCTGCTTGACCCCAATGGTACTCTTGATGAATTTAGAAAGCCCAGTAATTGTGCGGAGACGGCCCAAAACCTCCTCATAAAGGTGCATGATGGTAGCTAATTGGAGTCTTCGAAATACCAATCTCTCTGAGCCTTTGGAAGAGAGATTCTCGCGGAACAAAGTCAAAAGGATTTCCAAAGGTTGACAAAGCAAAAAAAGAATTTGAAAGAGTGATGTCGTGCCTCCTCAATAATGGCCCGAAGAGTGAGATTGTGGTCAATGGTCTAGTAGGTTGGTCGAAATCCCCACCTGTCCTCTAGCTCTGCAGTGATTCTGGTCCAGAAACTCTAAAACTCGCATGTGAAGCACAATAGCATAAATCTTGGCAAATAGTGTGACCCACCATGATCGTGCGGTAGTTGTTGGGGGTGGAGGTAGGACTCGACTTGTGGATGGGGTGAATAATGTGGTGGGGACCAAGGCTCCGGAAAGCCTATGCAACACCACCTGTTTAAAGAGATCCACTAAGTAGCTGTTGAGGATGTTAAGACCCTGCTTGAAGAATTCAGCTTGGAAACCATTCTCATCCGCTGATTTGTTGCTATTTGTTGGTTTGAAAATATGTCGCTTGGGCAGATTTATGGATAGACGAGTCAACAGTGTGCGGGGCATAGCCCCTCTTTGAGTCAACAAAGCGAAACTGGTTTATTGCTATTCTACCAGCAGGAATTTGTGCAACTCTCACAATATTCTGCCTTCGGGGTTTGGGATCTCATCCCAGTAGGGTTATTTCCGACTGCGGAAAGAAAGGAATGAAGAGAGGATGAAGAAAGATCATATCCGAAGAAAGAAAAGAAATGAATTCCAAAGCAGAAAGGTCAGAGGGTTTATGTTTTGGGATTGGTAGTAAACAGAGCCGAACCTACTTGCATAGACAAACAAAGCAATACTGATGAATAAATGACAATAAAACAAAAGTAGATCCAACAGAATAAACACACATATCTGACATAAGAAAGATCTAATGCAAATAACACATATATTCAGCACAAAGTCTAAATATTGTATTAATATTTCCTTCTGTTACAAAAAGCTCAAAGTCTTTTCTTCTCACTTCTATTTTTCATCTGAAAAATATCCACCACTGAATACAACAAGTATTCAAGTATTTATAGAAGAAGAGAAGAGAAGAAGGCAAAAACAAACCAACCACTTACAAAATATCTAGAAAATATCTAAAAAGTCAACAGTTGACTTGGGCAAGTTTTTGGATGGCAACATCCCATGGTGCAACATGGATGAAGTCATCGTGTATGCCAACATGCTTTTTAAATATCTTACAAAAATGATCAATGGATCCCAAGAAGAAACTACTCTTCAGTGTAAAACGGCACACTTTTCAACATGTCAACAGGACATTCTCAGCGCTTGGTGCACTTTTCAGCATGTCGACAGGAACTTATCAGCGCCCTTGGCGCACCTTTCTTCGTGTCAACACGAACTTCCTTGCGCCTTGGTCAAAAAGACTGAAAAATGGCTAAGTCCTTAAAAATTGATTTTCGGGAGAGAATTTTGGGCTTCTTTCGAACATTGTCAAACTTCCTTGGGGCCAATTTTTTTTTTTTTTGGGTATGGTTACCTACAAATTTCCCTTGACAATTTTGCAGGATAACAGCTGGCTCTTATTGGGGACTATCTTTGAGTGAAACTTAAGGGTAGAGAATCCCAGATCTTCATGTGCCTATCCATTGGGTTGGAGAGAGTCAAAAACAAGGGCGACTGGAGGGCGAACAAAAGGGAACACACAACAAACAGAAAGAAAACACATGACAAAAACAAACACACAACTAAAGCAAACTGTACAAAGAAGAGAGCAAGCTCTACTTCCTGAAGATTTTCAGATGTTGCCTGCTATAGGGAAGCGGGAGATCAGTTCCGTCTAGATACGAGAGATAGAAACTATTCTCTCCGTTGAGCTGCTTGATCTTGAAAGGCCCTCTCCACAGGGAATCAAACTTTCCGTGCATGCCTTTTGGCTCTCTTCGCTTGTCCCACAAAAGGACGAGATCTCCCACTTGAAAATCCCTCTGCTTGGCCTTCTTATCGAATAGTCTCTTAACTTGATTCTGATGTTCGGTGATCCTTTTGACCACCCTTACTCTCTTTTCTTCAAGTTTTGTTAGATACATGATCCTCTTTTCTAGAGAATTCTGGAAAGTTTCATCTTCAATTGCTCGTGCCAAGCATAGAGCAGGAAGTTCTGTGGAGATAGGGATCTTAGCATCAATTCCATATAACACTTGAAAAGGAGACATACCGAGGGACCTCTTAGGAGTGATGCGGTCTGCCCACAAAGCATCATATAATGACTTGTGCCAGGACCGCTGATTCTCATCCACCAACTTTCGTATGATGGTCACCAAGTTTTTTTTACTGGATTCTACCTGACCATTTCCCTGAGGGTAATAATCTGAGGCGTGAGCCAAAGTTATCCCATATTCATAGCAAAAACTAATAACTTCCCGTGAAGAGAAGTTAGAACCATTATCAGCAACAATCTTGTGTGGAACGCCAAATCTCATGATGATATTTTCCTTGATGAAGTTACAAACAACTTCAGAAGTGGCATTCTTAACAGGTATGGCCTCTACCCATTTCATGAAGTAATCTGTTGCTGTCAGGACATAACTATGTCCGGCGCTTGATTGGGGATGGAGTGCTCCTATAAAGTCAATTCCCCACTACTTGAATGGTTCGTCGACAACGACCGGCCTGAGGGGGAAAAGCAACCAACTTGGGCTTGCCGACGAACTGCTGGCAAGGTTCACACTTTGCTACCCAGGTTGTTGCATCTAAGAAGAGCATCGGCCAATAGTACCTGGCCCGAATGATCTTATGTGCTGTTACGGAAGAGGAGAAATGGCCTCCACAGGCTGAATTATGAAAACTTTCAAGTAACTTTACCTGTTGTGGCTTGTCGACACATCGCAAGAAGATGCCATCTATCCCGCGTTTGTATAAACCGTCATCCCAGATGACATATTTGGCTGCTCTGAGCTTTATAGTGCGCTTCTCCTTTGCGGTTAGGTGAGATGGACATTCGCCATAGGTGAGGAAGAAAGCAATATCGGAATACCAGTCATCGCTGGTTGCGACAAATAGAACCATGGGTAGAGAATGGGCTTTCTCCAGCTAGCTTTGCGCTCCATTGGTGCAATCATCCTTTTCCTCAGGGTCTTCTAAATCTTTATTTTCAGCCATAAGCTGACATAGGCCCTTGCCTCTTACCAGCTTGGTTGGTTTTATATCTAGATCGTACTCTTGGACCTTTGCAATCCAATTTCCTCGCAAGCTTCCTAACTTCTGTTGAGTTAGAATTGATTTGACTGTCGTGTCAGGAACCAGCACCACTGTATGAGAATTTAAAATGTAATACCTGAAGTTTTTGACTGCTTTGACGACAGCGAAAGCATGTTTTTCCAATCGAGACATTTTTAATTCGTGAGGCTTGAAGGGAGAGCTCATGAACGCAATCGGAGATTCAACATCCTCAGAATTATTTTGCATCAAGATGGCAGACACAGTATGCTCAGATGCATAGCTATACATGATAAAATCCTTAGAGAAATCAGGACATACCAGGATTGGTGCATGAGCGATGGAAGCTTTTATTTCTTCAAACGACCTTTTTCCCTCCTCACTCCACTGGAAAGTCGGTGATCCTTTCATCATGTCCAATATATGACGAGTCTTTTCAGCAAAGTCGGGAATAAAGCACCTAAGAAAATTCACCTTTCCAAAGAAAGAGTGAACACCAGTCTTACTTGTAGGCAGAGTAAGGCTCTGAATAGCCTTAACTCTTTCAGTATCTATCTTCGTTCCTTCTTTGCTAACAACATGCCCTAGCAACTTTCCTTCTGTGACTCCAAAAATAGACTTTTTCAGGTTCGGGGAAATCCCATGCTCTCGGCATCTGGCCAATACTTGCTCCAGGTGATCACAATGATCGCTTCGTTGTTTAGAGAACACAATTAAGTCATCTAGATAAACCACAATGACCTTCCCCATCATACCTTTGAATGCAAGGTCCATGGCCCGCTGAAAAGTGGCACCAGCATTGGTCAGACCAAAAGGCATCCTGCTGTAGGAAAACGTACCCCAGGGAGTAGTGAATGTTGTTTTAAATTGATCTTCAGGCGAGACTTCAATCTGATTGTAGCCCGAAAAACCATCAAGCATGGACAACATTTATGATCCAGTTACTGATTGTAGAACTTGATCCATAGGAAGTGGTTAGTTATCTTTTAAGGAAGCCTGATTCAAGTTTCGAAAATCTACGCATATGCGTATTTCACCGTTTTTATTGCGCACTGGCACAATGTTTGCTACCCAAGTACTGTGATGGATAGGAAAAATGATTCTCGCATCCAGCATTTTCTAAATTTCAGCCTGGATAGTACTTGAGATCTTAGGATTATAATGCCTCTGCTTCTGGCGAAAGGATTTGACATCCTCTTTCAACGAAATGTCATGTTGGACGTCCCTTGGCTTAAAAGACTTTAGATCGGGTGTAGGACCATGCCAATACATCCATGTATTTCCTCAGTATTTTGACAAACTTCCACTTCTCTTCGGGTGTGCAACATTTTCCAATGTTCACGAACTGCGGACGTTCTACCGAACCTAAATTGACCGGTTCGGTTTCTGGGGAGGAGCCCGTACCATCTCGCCTTTTCTTTTTTACAAAACGGTCATGCCTATCGAACAACCGTTCCAGAGAAACCAGGCCCTTCGGAATTTTATTTCCTTTGAGCTGACATATGTCGTCGTTCCCTTCGGATTCATCCTTTTGATTGGTGACTGATTCACAGCACATAGAAGTGGATCCTTCAAAATGTAATCCTTTGAAAATTTTCACCTTTTCTAGAAAGGAAATGAGTTGATTGTCATCATTGAACACTTTCCAATGCTGGGAATTGTCTGGCACGCTTGGGCGGAAAACCACCTCAATGGTGTATTTGTCTGTTTTCAAACCTGGGTGCGGGAGCATGAGGGATGTTGAAACGGCCAATGAATCGGCCATGTCATTCTAAGCTCTTGGAATGGATTCTATTGAAAAAGCGTCAAATTCTTCAATGCTGTCCCACACCGCATTACGGTAGTTCCTGAGCCTCTCATTCTTGACTTGATATATCCTTTTAACTTGATTCACGACTAGCTCTGCATCACCTTGTACTTTCAAATTTTTGATCCCTCTCTCTCTCTTGCGGCATGCATGCCGAGTAACAGAGATTCATACTCAGCAGTGTTATTTGTGTTGAAAAAATGCAACTTAAAAGAGAGAGGAATAATTTCTTCCTCGAGAGATATTAGCACGGCTCCGACACCACATCCACTAGTTGCGCAGCTGCCATCAAACTGCAAGGTCCAGACCTTGTTAAGATCTTCTTCTTGGACGAGAACAACCATTTTTTCAGACTCGGTAGACAAGAAATAGTTCCACATCCCTGATGATTCGAAAAGAATTTGAGCTTTGGGGTCCTCAGAGTTAGTAACCAAGTACTTCTTTTGTGATTATGGCTCCAAAGTCTGCAGTACACCTTTGATGGGGATCCTTGCCTTGGACCAGTCCATATGAATCTCTCCACCAGCCTCACTACAAAAACTCCTTCCCAACAGTATTCCATAGGCTGCTGGGATGTCGGCGACGAGGACAGACATCTTTACTCTTTTCTCTGGGAACGCCGCGAATGTAAACTACGCGTCTTTGATTTGACCAATCAACGGAACCTGTTTAGTTTCCAAGGAATAACATCTGCCAAAAAGGCTTGGTAAGGGTGAGGCCCAGAGCATGAGCAACTTTTGTCGGCATGACGTTGTCAGAAGCCCCAGAATCAATTATGCAGTTACTTAACTTGTGGCCATTGATTAGGAGGGAGAGGTAGAAGGGCTCTATCTTGCCTGATGCAGATGTTGAGGCAACATTTATGCGGGATGTAGGAGGAGTGGCAAGGATTCCTTTTGGGGAAACCTGAGGAGTTATGATAGCTTGACTTTGAATATACTTAGTCAATCTTATCAGCTGTTCGGGGTTTGACTGAAGATACTCAGCTTCAGACATTTGGATCTTGGTCTTTTTAGCATGGTCAATTATGTCAAATGCGGTCAAGGGTTGCGTTGGTGAAGGAATGAGTCCCTCACTTCGTGATGGTAGGGTAGGATTATTGGTTTTCATGGGAATAGAAGAAGGCTGATTTGGAGGAGAAATGGGGGGAAAAGATTTCCTTGTAAAAGACTTAACAAGGAGTTGAGTAGGAAGAGGATTACCTCTTTTAGCAATAGTTGGAGGCGCATTTGACACAGCCTTCTCCTTCTGCACATGGGCATCGACCTCTGCTTCTTTTCCTTGCGAGCGGGTAAAAACAACATATGATTGCCCACTTGCATATCCTTGGGTACCCTCCTCTTCATCAGATTCTTCCTCCTCAAATTCCATATACCCGATAGTAGAGTTGCCAGTCGGTTCACCGACATCTTGATCATCTTCGCCTTGAGACGAAGGTTCTTCATAATCTTGTTCCTCTTCTTCAATTTCGGCTAGAGCGTTGACCGAAGGAGCTTCAAGCGCCAACCGCGGAGCAGTTGCAGGTAAGCGCGGCCTTTGTGAAACATTGTTGGAAGCGAAATTCCTCCGTGGAATATCCCGGTATGAGGAACTGGGGGAAGCTTGGGCTAACTGCTTCTTTAATGCAAGCAAGTCGTTCGCCATCTTTTGAAATGTCGGATCAGACGAAGTAGTGGGCGAAGGGCCTGAAGATTTAGGCTTAGAGGATTCCCTTTTCAATTCGCCAGATATTATCAAATTATCTTCAATTCGGATGGCAGTGGCCTGGGTGAGAATCAAGGTAGCCACTTGCTCTTGCAGGAGTAAGAAACTTACTTTCGAACTCATAGCGTTCACGAAGAAACACTTCTGATTTTCTGGTGTTGGAAGCATGGCGACAGGGACGCGGTTGATTAATGCATTGAACCTGGCGATAAAATCGCGCATGGTCTCATTGGCCTCCTTCTTCAGGTGAGTGATCTGTGATAACAATGCAAATGCATCTTCCGAAGGCTTGTACCTATCTTCAAAATCATCCCGCAAGGTGGCCCAACTGGTAATAGATCCGACTGGTAAATGCTAAAACCATTCTGCTGCAGGCCCTTGTAAAGTTTCCAGAAAAAGGTGAACCGACACATCTTCATGGGTTACATATAGGATACTTCATGACATGATGAATGCAGATATGTGTGAATCCGTGCTTTGGTTCCCGCTCTCGTCAAATTTAGGAAAATTCTTTCGGTTTCCATGAGGGAGCGCATGAACTGGATGTGGTAAAGCCAGGGGGCCCATAGCATTTCCCCATGGTACCGCCATCTGGACAGCTGGAAAAAGAACACGGGCTGGAAACACAGTTCCACTGAGCAACAAGGCGCTACAAAGGGATGTGAAGGCTCCTTGTGAAAACCGGTTCTTTTGTGGGGGTGAGGCGCTTCTGGCTGACCGATCAGCTGAACTTAGTGATGAAAAGCGCGCTAGTGTTATACTGAAATTGTGCCTTTGAAGCAAATCGAAAGTAGGATCGAATTCTCCACGAGCTCACCTGCTGCGCGTAAATGGCTCACTTGCCAGCGTACCTTCCGGATCTGTGACGTTGTGGCGCATATTTAAAATTTCTTTTTGGTTATACTTGCTGATTTTCTGGTTTTTCTGACAAAAACCAACAGCATGTACTTTTCTAAATATTTAAAAATTATCCCCTTCTGAAAACCGATTGCGGTTTAATGACAAAGAACAATGAGGATAAAATGTCAGTGAAGATTAGTAAGCTGATTTTCGGATCTAAAGTTGACTTTTTCAACGAGTTTGAAAATTTCAGTAAACAGTCAAAAACTCATATCTACGGAAAAATACATATTTTTATAAAAACTCAGCGAACTAAAGATCTCCAACTAGGCCAGATCTATGGATCTCAGAAGAAAATTTTCAATTTGGAGCACTTTTGCAAACTTTTGGATTTTTAACAAAAAGTTAAAGTTTGCAAACAGGTAGTGATTTTTCAGATTTTTACTGATTTTCTATCATACCACCATCATAGATCTGATAGATCTGTTCATTCCCCAACGGAGTCGCCAAAAACTGTTGGTTCGAAAATCTGTCGCCTGGGCAGATTTATGGATAGACGAGTCAACAGTGTGCAGGGCAAGGCCCCTCTTTGATTCAGCTAAGAAAAACTGGTTTATTGCTATTCTACCAGCAGGAATTTGTGCAAGTCTCACAATATTCTACCTTCGGGGGTTTGGGATCTCATCCCAGTAGGGTTATTTCCGACTGTGGAAAGAAAGGAATGAAAGAGAGGATGAAGAAAGATCAGATCCGAAGAAAGAAAAGAAATGAATTCCAAAGCAGAAAGGTCAGAGGGTTTATGTTTTGGGATTGGTAGTAAACATAGCCAAACCTACTTGCATAAACGAACAAAGCAATACTGATGAATAAATGACAAAAAATTAGAGATAGATTCAACGGAATAAACGCATAGATCTGACAAAAGAAAGATCAGATGCCCATAACACACATATTCAACACAAAGTCTCAATATTTGTATTAATATTTTCTTTTGTTACAAAAAGTACAAAGCCTTTTCTTCTCACTTCTATTTTTCATCTAAAAGATATCCATCTCCAAATACCACAAGTATTTGAGTATTTATAGAAGAAGAAGAAGATGGAAGGCAAAAAGGAACCAACCACTTACAAAATATCAAGAAAATATCTAAAAAGTCAACAGTTGACTTGGGCAAGTTTTTGGATGGCAACATCCCATGGTGCAACATGGATGAAGTCATCGTGTACGCCAACATGCTTTTTAAATATCTTACAAAAATGATCAATGGATCCCAAGAAGAAACCACTCTTTAGTGTAAAAGGGCGCACTTTTCAGCATGTCAGCGGGAACTTATTAGCGCCTTGGCGCACCTTTCATCGTGTCAACATGAACTTCCTTGCGCCTTGGCGCACTTTTCGTCGTGTCGACAGGAACTTATCAACGCCCTTTGGCGCACCTTTCAGCATTGTCAACATGAACTTACTTGCGCCTTGGCGCACTTTTTAGCATGTCAACATGAACTTATCAGTGCCCTTGGCGAAAAAGACTGAAAAATGGCTAAGTCCTTAAAAACTTGATTTTTGGAAGAGAATTTTGGGCTTCTTTCGAACGTTGTCAAACTTCCTTGGGGCCAAAACAAATTTTTTTGGGTATGGTTACCTGCAAATTGCCCTTGACAATTTTGTAGGATAACACTATTCATGGTTGAGATGGCATTTTTGACATTCGTGTGGGTGAAAATTTGACAATTAGAAGGTGGGGATACCTCTCAGATCTGGGGTTGGCTAGGAACATCGTAAAGAGTAGAGGTATGAAAAAACATGGAGATGGAATCCAGGTCTTGTGGAAGAGGGGAGTGTTCGAGGAGAATGGTACTCCAGAAGTTCTTGGGACAATGTGAAAGGGAATCACGGAGATCCTGCCTTCGTTGGGATATGAGATGTGTTTCTTGTGGTGGAGGAGGTGGCGATAGGTAGACTTGAGAGAGGATATGATGCAAGATCATGGAATAAATCAAAGCCAAGCTGCAAGTGAAGGGATTTATAGTCCTCATCATACCATTCGTTCATAGGGCAAGTTTTTCTACTATGATTGGTGAGAGTGATGTAGGGGTAGGACTTCGAGGCAACCTCATGGATAATGGATGAGAGGAGGTTATACTTTGTGTTCATAGGGAGTGAGGTGCACTGAGGCTCATGGGGAAGACATCAACGAATGTGGGAAGAGAGGGTTTCAGGGTCTCCCTCACCAAACTTCAGAAAAGTATGTGGAGGGCAGTGAGAGTGATGCAGAACCTTGTTCATTTGTACGTAGGAACAGATTACAATTATGACTCTCATAACCTCCCAACTTGATGATAATGAATGATTGTACAAATTAGTTTCCTTATCCACTTGAGATGGCACTAACACACGTTCCTAAGAAGGTGTATACAACATACAACTCTCTCTTCATGATTCAAGAACCATTCAAATTGCAAGGCTAGTTACAGTCCTCAATCTCCTTATGCATGCACTGGAATGTTAATCCAAACCACCACTAAGACTTACAATATAAAATCTATAGCTTCAAAGGATCCCCACAGATAGGGATTAAATTGAGGCACAAATTTCTAACCTCAAGAGGATCGTTCATAGGTTAATGCACCTAAAACTCCACCATGCACACACAGTCACTGATTTTTTACAACCTTTACATGCATTTGTTGGGTTAAATAACAGAGGTCCAGATATTTCACTCCTACCTTTTATCAACCACACCTACATACAACTTCTAACACGAAGATTACAAGTTCATTAATCCCAATATTTCCTCATACACATCTTGTTAGTCTAAATGTGAATTTACTTATCAATATAGGGGTATTAAAACTCCCATATCAATTTAGAATACAAACCAACAAGAGCTTGCTAACAATCCCACAATTGATCCCTTCATGCCTTGAAAAGAGAAAGCATTGCTTATCAAGTAACTCAGAGATACACTCAACAAATATAAGAAATTCATACCAATTGAGTCATAGATATATCACTATGATTACATACAAAGCTCCTTCCTATCCTCCACTCCCTCTTCCTTCTTCTCGTCCTCCTTCTGAGGACTGACTCCCCAAAAATTGACTTCCACCTATTATACTCGAACTCCCATTTATGCATGTAACTCTTTTTAGATGTAACTTTCTCATGATGAGTCATTATCATTGCATTTTGGTCAGTTACATTAGCTTAACACACTTCATAACTCATATTTCCACCTAAGACTTATTACATAGCTCACCACCTAACAAGACACTTTCAAAAACCTTAATAAACCCCTAATACTCCTTATCACATATAGCAACACCTATTATAGACTCAACTATTCACTTGACAAGCTTAGAGTCCACCTATACAAGTAAGAGAATTTTGAATACAATTTTGGACGAAAACTAGATATTAAAATTTCAAACTCTTTATCACACTCCACATACCCTAGAATTCTCCCATTGACCATATAGCTAGAAAAGTTTTCTATTGGCTCCTCATCAGCATCACTTTATTGTAGCAACAACAATAGAAAAAAATACAAAAAAGAACAAACAACATAGCTTGGATGTTCATGTGTGGCATCACTCAACATCTATAATAGCTAGAATTGCATTGCATCATCACAACATTGTATCATATAAAAAACGTAGTGAAACAACGTAAGCCCTTATTTGATGTTATGACCCTTACACAATCTTGAAAAATAATAAAACCATTGTTGCTAGGATGCATGTATTGTGTATCGCTATTTTGTGTGCTTTTCATGCCTTTCGGCAATTGTTTAATGTTGTTGCTACAAATGTTTTCCTAGCAATGTTTCCATGCTTTGCAGTTGCCTTGTGTTCTGAATAGCTTGTTACATTTTTCCCTCTTTCTTGCCAAAGTTTTTCTTACCACTTATTTACACATTTCAACTTTTTGGTCACCTGTTAGTTGTATGAAAAAATTAACAAAACAAAGTTGTAGTCCAAAAAAAAAAATTCACCTTTTCTTGCTCTTTGGACTAGCTATAACTCTTTGCTTACTTTTCTTATCCGTTCTTCAAGATTATATATATGCATAAGTACAATCGCTGCCATCCACTTCATATAGAGACTCTACTCACTCGAACTATTCCTCTAATAGAGAATGAATGAACTTGTTGTGAAGGCCTCAATACTAGTTGTAGAAAGAAGCCATAAATAAATAAATGCGAGAAAGAAGTTAAGAGCATGGTAGTTGTATGTTCTTCTTTTACACATCTCCGGGATAACAATTCCCCATTCATGTTATAGGTTGTCCTGCATCCCCATCACACCATAGATCCCAATTTCTATGGAAGACCTTATCCCATCCTTCCTCGTGGGACTAAGGATTTGGAGCTAGAGGAAAGTTGTCTGAAGATATTTGGATTAGTTTTAGGAAATATTGCAATATTGTATGTTGTATTCCTATTGGATGCCTAGCACTCCAATAGATGAAATAAATTACTTAGTTAATTATTTTTTTGGAGAGCATATATGCGCAAATCAGAAATAGACTTTAATATTATAAGGTCAGCCATAAGTTATGATGTAACACCCCTTATGTTATAAAAGGAGGGTGCTTGCCCATTATGATGTTATGTTGAATCTTATTATTTGTTTTTGGTAAAGGTTCTACCTTTCCTTTATCTCTCATCAAGGAGGAAACCCTTGTTTAAGATCCCTTCAAGGATGAAAACCCTTGATGGTGGCACTTACCTTAGGGATGAAAACCCTCAAGCAAAGATATTTGAAAACATTACTGTATAGGTATTTGGAGTTGATATCTTTCAATCTAACCCTAGGTGATTTGCATCATGAGGATTTTTGAGGTGCTTTGATGGATGTATGGTATGATTCTTGCATGGATTGACTTGTACTGACTTTCTCAAAGGTGAAAGCAATCATTTCTTTGCATGCTAAGCCAATAATTCAGCATTTCTAAGTGAGGTGACTTGCAAAAGAGTGGGTTTGCATTGATTTGAAGGGTTGTTTCATGTTTGGTTTGCATCATTCAATTCCTCATCATTTATAAGGGTGAAATCTACAATTTGGTGATTTTAGGAGTTATCTAAGAGCTATTTACAGCCCTTGAGTTGTGGCCACACTACTGTTGTCATAAAATTAATTACAATTGGATGTAATCACTTGTTTTCTTCCATTTCTTTGATGTAAATTGGATTGAAAAATGTTGTCGTGATTGGATTAATTATTTAGAAATATTTTAAACAGTTATTACATGGTTGTATGATAAGTTGAAGTCCTTATACAGTTTGTTGTTAGGGTTTCTAATATTTGTAGGTCTGTTGTTGTAAAAATCAGATTACTCTCAAGTGGGATTGGTGTTGTTTCCTATTTTTCAGTTTCATTCCTAGAAAGGGACATTGCATTCATAGTCCCAAGTTACTTAGGGGTACAGGAACAATTACATGTAAGAATAGGAACTCTCTCGCATGAGTACATGTTCCATATGCATGGAAAGGTATCATGACATCAAAACTAAGGATTTGCAAGGAAACCATGTGTTATAGATGTGCTTTAGAACTGATTGTCCATTGCTTCTTTTTGCAATTGCACACCAACACACACCTTGGTGTGTAGCCATTCATCATGCTAATTCTCACATAAGTGGAGGAAATATTGGTGGCCAAGAGTAAACCCAATATTGCAAGTTACACATCCTCGTGGTTGTCAATATAAATACAGTGGCTATACTATCAGGCTATCAATTCCCTGCGATACATCAACAACATTGCCAGGTACCTTTTACACTGAAAATTTGACCTTGACATTTGATCATCATAATATTTATGAGGAAAAACATACGATTTCTGAGGAAAAGACATGATTTCTAAGTCTGCAAGTCTTGTGCGATCAATGCCTTGGAATGCAAGTGGGCTCATAATTCTTATTACAAGGATACCCTTGTTGATGTGAATGTTGCTTTCCTTTAAGACGAATGTTTCCTCTATTCTTCATCATGCCACTGTTGATGTCTCAGCTTCCCCAATCGACTAAGAAATGTCTAATGACATTGACACACCAGTCATTTTAAGAAATTAGAGCAATAGCCCTCATTATTTGATTAACACAATGCCTAATTCCCTCACAGAGATGGAGAACATTTGTAGTTACTTCAAGTCACACAATCAAAACATGCCTCTAGCTATGCCATGGCCTCAACTTGTGTTTTCGCCTATAAATGAATGTAATGTCCCTTTCCGGGCTGAAATTGAAAAACAAGGAAATAACACAAACCCCAACTGATAGTGAACTAAATTTTATGCCAAAATTAGGGCATCCACCTGTTTTAGGTCCACAAAACCCTAAACGACTTAGGTAGAATTGAGATTTTAGCATTTCCCACTCACAAATCTTCAAAAATACATCAATAACATGAAACAATTGATGAAGTCATCCAAAATAAATGCTTTAGCAGTAAATTACTATACTCATGGAATTAATTATTTCTCAAAAACAACTAAAACTTCAAAATTCCATGTTTTCATAAATATCTTGGAGATAAAATGCAAAATAATAGCTCAAATTGATCACAAAAATATCAACTATCAAATAAAATTAGAACCAGATTTTTCAACCACGAGAACCCATTGAAAAGTGATCCAGAAATCTCCAAATGGGTAGATCAAGCTAGAAACGAATGTGGCAACCCAAAAAAAACATGCCCTAGCACTGATAAAAACTCTTGTCATTTTGAAATTCTGAATTTTAATGTTGTAATGTGACTCTCGGATGAAGTCACCAATGTAAAAAAATGAGGGTTTCCGTCCCCAAGTGTTGTGACTATTGAGGTTTTTTGTTCTCAATAGGATCCAACAAGGGATTTTTTCCTCAAAGGGTGAAAATGAGAGCTCAATTGCTCCAATTTCCAAAAGAGAAGTATATAGTTCACAAGATGATGATTACAATGAGCCCCAACATTTGTTTTTATAGCCTTTTCTTTTCTTTCTTTGTGGAACACTCTATGTAGGCCTCTTTATTTTTCTTTTTTGAACATTTAATTTTCCCTCCTAAGAGGGACAACCTCTCCCTTTTAGCCGACTGAAAATAATTAAAATAGGTTAAGGGTTTTTTTTCTACTTTAGTACTTAAAATACCTTTTATTTTAATAATAATATTATTATGCTGTCCCCAAAATGAAGAATTGGGCGTGCCCAAATTAAAAATATTGTTAATTATTTTTTATTTAGAAAAGGGAAGATTATAGTCATCCCCTCCCCAAATTTTCTTGCCCTCAAGAAAATGCAAGCTCTCATACCTAAGTGCCAATATGCCAAAGTGATGTAGTACTCCCATAATCTAGCTCCTGTACCTATCAAGTGAGAGAACTTCTGCAACAAAAAAACTAATGCAATGGCTGCCCCTATCTTCATTGAAGCCCCTTGGCAGCCCATGAAGTTTTATGGCTGCCTTGAAGAAAAAACCAGTTGTCCCAATTTTGTCCTCAAAAACAATAGTAGCAATTTTTTCCCTTGTTCACTCAACTGTACAAAACACTTTCCAGCCATCTGCAAGCTCAAACAAAGGGAAAAAATATGAAAAATGCTTAGCAACTTGACCAACAAAAGCATTTCCCAAAGGGGCATCATCACCTTCCACTCTCACCCTTGTCAACTATGGTGGAAGAACACCCTATAATCACATGCATGAATGCAACTTAAAAAAAAATGAGAGCTGCCGAAAAATGATGTCCACATTGCTATTGAGTAGAAATGGGCTCATAGCTGTCATAAGGATGCTTCTTCTAACACTTGAGAGTAATCAAACATCACCCCTTATTTCTCCTATGCAACTGAAAAAGAATGAGAGCTGCAAAAAATGATGTCCACAATGCTATTGAGTACAAATGGGCTCATAACTGTCATAAGGATGCTTCTTCTAACACTTGAGAGTAATCAAACATCACCCCTTATTTCTTCTATGCTTGGGTGGAGCCTTTTTACAAAAATAACCAAATTATGAGTCAGCATACCTTGCCTTTGATGTGTTGCTCTGATTTTCAAGTGGGTTGCCCTTTGAAACTCACCATTCACCAATCTCCAATGGTGCTCTACTCTCCAAGATGAACTAGGAAGCATTGTGACAGGTTGTCCCAATGTGTACCACACAAGAAAGTCACCTTGTTGTAGAGAACTCTTTTGCTATCCAAAAATGATGATTTGTGGCTGCCAATAAAGAATGTTAGGTTGCATACTCGTTGTTTCCCTTTTTCTCTTCAAGGTCTCCAATCTTTTCTGCTTCATCTCCTTGTAAAGGGTTATCTCATGTGACCATAAAAGATGACATTCTTCATGATGTCATCTTTTGCTATAGTTGCAATCTTATTTGCTCCTTCATTTGTATATGAGGAGAAAATTCAGCAGTTCTTCCTTCATCACACTTGTACCTGCACATTGAACAAAATTATTCGAGAAAACAAGAGTTCTCTTCTTCTTCATTTCATGCTTTGTAGATATGATATCCAACTCCTTTTTGCTTGCAAACTTCTCACAAACTTCATATACGTGATGGTTGTCCAAAAACTTGGTCATGCTGCCCCAAACACAGCTGTAATCATGCATTTTCCCTCAAAAATCAGAATGAAAGTAGATGAAAAACCTCCTATGATAGTTGTAAACATGTTGCTATTGTTAGCACCCTTCACCCAAATGGCTGGAAATTCTTCTACAGCTGTTAACAACAGAAAGGGGCTGGAAATTACATGGACAGTACGTGAAAAACAAGTACAATTGCTTTTATATTGAATATCCCGCATGAAATCTTGCAAAAACAAGATAGTGGGGGCTGGAAACACTTTGTTGATGACTGAAAGTACCTGCAAAAGCATGAAAAATATCCCCTCACATAATAAAATTATAAACAAGCTGGAAATGTTTATGATGGCAATACAAAATCTTATGACAACACGCTCGGAAATTTGAACATCAACATGTTTACAACTTACAACCATACCTTCTATGTTCGACTGGGTGATGATGCTTTGGGCAACAAGGTAGCATCCATCTTACTCATCTTCATACACAACAATTACTAATTCAACATTTTCTTGGGCATGCTTATCACTTGGGAACTCAAAACCCTTATGTCTCGACTCTTGCTTTGAAAATAAAATTGTAGATTTTACCTCATCACGTGTTGCCCAAATACCTTACCTACAGAAACAATATATTATAGAGGATCGAGTAGCCGAACACTGTGTAAACAACAATAATGTCCATTGATTCGTTATGAAAAATAAGTACATATATATAGGGGAGAGAATTATTTTCATGGAGTTTTGTCCAATAACTCCCCCCACTATTCTCTCCACAAAATCATATAAACATGAGTTGTTAAAAAAATTCATAACAATAATATTCTCTTAATATTATTTTCTACCCATAATTATTTCCCAATAATGTGAGCACTATATCATTTTTCCTAACATTTCCCCCTTAGTATGAACATGGTAGAAAAACATTCACACACTAATTTGCAGTATGCTCACCCTTGTGGCATGTCCAACTATGTGACTCGTGACCTTGATACAAAAGAAAGGTTCTTTCCTTCCATGGTTTTAAACAAACTTACCAAAAACGTTGATATTAACACTCCCCATCAACTGTCCACCTCATTTGGTTTTCTTGATCTCCCACAAACCTTTTCAAGATCCATGAATTGTCTTACAATGCTCAATTATCACCAAACTGAACATGAATACTCACACTAGAAAAGATTTCGCATTATATCCATAAGAACAAAACATTCTTAATTGTAGCCACTGTTGTTGATTGCTACCACTCGATCTCGAACAATATAAACAACTGCCACTGCCACTGGAAGTTGCCTTTGACTTTAGTTGGTTTGGCGCAGAATGGAAATGGAACATTGGTGTTATGTTCTCTCCCACAATGTGAAATTTCCATTTAGGAACACTGAAAAGAAGATCGTATCGAAGTACATACTACTATCTAGATTTTGTTGCACATGATCACCATTGCTAGTGAATACATTCATCGGCCGATCATTTTCCAACGAAGTACGACAATAAGAGGATCACCGCATGCATAGGATCTTTGTAGTTAGCTGCCTTCCTATATAACTATTTTCCAGCATGCATAATACACACCACTCAAAGCGGTAAATAGAACTGAAGCACACACTACACAACTAAAAAATCAGATTCTCACACCACAAATTTTTTTTGCCACCATAACTGATCTATGCGGCCCCATCGTTGGTGACTGACGAGACACATTAATTGACCTCCAACCTCTTGTGCCTCCGTCCTCCAGTGACATGCTACTAACTCAGCTGGACTTGATCATGGAGCCCAATTTTACATACCTTAATTGCACATCGGATTCCACCGAAAATGTGTTCGTAAGGAAATTTTTTTTTAGTTTTTGGACTTTAACAACATTGAAAACGACTCAACTTGACTCTAAATTTCCAAATGACACAACAATATTTGACAAGTCAACTACAATTTTGAAAACGAGACAACGCTTGATAATGACTTTTGACAACTTTAAAATAAATCTAACTTGTGACTCTTGATGCTTACACTATTTTAGACAATTCCAAACAATACTTACACGTTAATAACATTTGTCTCTTATAAATGACACTAATTGACTCAATTTATTAATTACTTCTAAGGGACAAAATCATACAACACACTTCTTAACAACCCCTTTATAATAGACCGCAAATTTAAACACTTAAAAATATAATGGGCCCTTTGACACTTGTGATGACAAATAGACACTATTATTTTGACAATACTTTACAACTAATAACAAAGCCCGAGATGGTTGGTAACATTCACTAGCTAGTGCTTTTACGAATGTCAACACAACCACTTGCAAAAAATGGATGTGGACTTGGTCTTTGATATGCATATACCAAATGTTAACTGGACGAGACTGACAATAGCATGTCAGACTGTTAGAAAAATTAAAATAACACTCACTGCTCAAATATATTAGAGATAAACTGTACACAAAATATCTTTCAATTGATCTGGCTTGCATTCGCAGGTCAAAATGACATGCAAATTTTTACTGCACTCATCCGCTAAATGGAACTTATCATATACTTGTCAGGATACTAAATATCTAATCGTTCCGAGGATGTCGAAGATATAGACTGAGCACAGGCCAAATGCATCTTTACAAGACAGGAAAAAAAACTACAATGATTCTATTTGCGTGGAGATGACAATTGTTCTCTATTTCCAGTTGCTAAGATTCAATGATAGTAACTGATTTCTTCGGGAGGACAACATAAAACACCGACCAAGCAAATGCACTATTCATACAGCCCGATCATGTATTAACACATGGCATAAATGAGTCGAGTCATATCTAACATCCTCCACAGCTGCTGCACTTAGACATCTTGCATTTTCTATTTGCACTTCCCAGTCATGTTGGAAATAATCAGAACATTCCACGGCATGCACGAAACTATGTAAGACAGGTCAATATGATTTAAACAAGCCATGGATCTGCCAAAGACAATATGATCATATACATGAGCATAATATAGTATGACTGCCCCTTACATAATCAATTAGAATTCTATGATGTTGGATCAAACTGCGCTGCTTTGATACCAAATGCGAAGGATGCAGTAGCCGAACACTGTGTAAACAACAATAATCTTCATTGATTCGTTATGAAAAACAAGTGCATATATATAGGAGAGACAACTCTTATTTTCATGGAGGTTTGTTTAACAACTCACCCCACTATTCTTTGCACAAATTCCTATATACGTGAGTTGTTAAAACAACTCATAACAATAATATTTACCCATAAGTATTTCCCAATAATGTGAGCACTTTATAATTTTCCTAACATAGATATTGACAGCATTCAACGCCAAGGTTTAACATTCACAACGATCTCTAGAGTTTGTTCATTGGATTAGCTTCACATTTTCCACTCGTTTTCTTTCCAAAGATATGCAAAATTGCTAAACAACACTTAAGTTCAAATAAGGAAGCATGAAGAGAATCAGCTTTAGTCACTTTCGATGGTGCTGCTTGAAATTCCTCCCTTCTCTTTCGTTCTAGCTTCTTTGTGACTCTTACAACTAAATCAACGACAAATTCCTCCCTTCTCATTGATTTATGAATATCTTGATGTGATGTTGTCCATGCACTTCAAAGTCCTGTCACTTTCAGTAATGGTGACTTTGTATGTTGTTTAAACAAAAAGTTCATTTTTTTGCTGAAAACTATTACTTATTTCAATTCATCTACGAAATTATTATTGTCCCACCCTTTGTCTTCTACCTATCCTACCCTACCCTACGTTGGGAACATATTGCAATATGTCTTTGCTTTTGATTTCTAATACTTGTACAGGCTTCATTCATGGTTGATGGATTCTTTCCTTTTTGATTGCTTCTTAGAAGTACTTATGATTGCTTTCATTTATTTGTTACCTTTGACACTAACAGATTAATTTTCTTGTTGCAGATGCCAAGGAAATCATGAAATTGTTATCACCAATGCAAGATGCTTTGACACCACACTTAAAGAAAGAAAACAAGAAATGTGCAGCTTGAAGAATACAGACACAGTGTGGCATCCACCCAACTTGCATTGGTTTGCCTCTTCCTCAACTAATCCTACAATTCCTCTTGCTCCCGCCTCAATGGACATGGTTCTTGATCGCATTTGACTAGAGCTGCCAGAAAAATGGCCTTCTGCTGTTAGGGACTTCCGTAATAGTTGTGGGTGGCTAGATGACAACCTCAACGTCCCCTTGCAGTCTACAATAAAGAGTTGGTTGTAAAACAAACAATCTTGTAACAATCTGTGGATGAAGAGCCTCCATTTGTTGGCTCTCTGCAAGGAACTTCCGAACCAGCGCCCCTTCGAACCAACCATGTACAAACGGGGGCAAACCCTTGATGAAGGCTTCTTTCTATGCCCAAACTTTCTTGTTTCTGCTTGCATTTTTAGTTTTAGGTTTGGATTTACACCTCCTACATTTCTGGGCTTGCATTTACTCTCCTTTTCAACTGTTCGAACATTTTCTAACAAATGACAAACCTTCCTTTCTTTTTTTTCAAGATCCTTATCAGATGTTGCTCTCTTTGGAGGCCTGAAATGTTGCAGGATATATACATCCTGCTGAACTGTCTGCACTTTTTGTTTACAAAAAAATTAAGACTTCATTTCTTTTATTCGCTATTGCAAAAAGAACTATTATCTTTTTTGTTGGCATCATAATGTTTTTACCTCTTGGTTGTTACATATGTGTTGTATTGGGATTGTTTTGACATTCTCCTACACCAAACAACATTGTTAACCTATTGTCTATTAAATATATTTACCTGAAAAATGCTTAATACATACATTTGCACAATTAGATTATAGAACAACAGTTTTGGCACCATTCTCCAAAATTATTTTGTGTTGCTATGCATTTTTGTCTGCATTCTCTGCTTGGTTCTCTTATGTGTGCTCATTTAGGTTAAGCTCATTTTTGGTTTATTGTTGGTTTGCATTTTTTTCAAACTGTGTGTGATAAACACCTTCATAAAAACATTTTGTTTCCCTTAAACTACCATATGAATGCTTTAAGCCATATCCAATGCATTCATGTCTCAAATACAAGTCTATACTACTTAAAATCATATTTTTATGCATTATTAGGCCAATGGACATACATCCATAATACAATGTCCCTTTTAGGGCTGAAAACAGAGAAAAAGGGTTTACCGGCTATCCACGATAGATCTTATCTAAAAACACCTTCAAGCATACACACAACAAATTGAAAATAGCTGAGAGTATCTTAAAATGATTAACCAATACAAAATCTGCTGTCTCCTAAGGCAATGAATGGGCTATGAGATTCAAATCCACTTTTCACTATGCAAAATCAATGTAGAATACCATGAAATAATTTATCTAGCCACGAAAATATTTATATATCACAAATGCATCAAAAAATCGAAGAAATATTTGATCATCATAGCTGGAATTAAATATTTATAACACCAGTAATCCAGCCAAACAGATAGGGAAAATAGCAAATCCTTGCCAAAATTCTTCAAAGTTCTTATTACGGCCTTATAAATTATGTCAACCAAGAATATCAAACTGAAATAGTGAAATCAAGCCTAGAACATACCAAACCCTCCACCCATGCAAGTCGCTTAGGGTAAGAAGGGGGAAAAATCAGCAATAAACCACCTTGAAGTACTTTGGGAACCCCCTTATGGGATTCCCCTCAAGCTTGAGGAGTGTTTGTTCCTCAATCTTCCAACAATGGAGGTGGTGTCCCCAGATTTCAACCTGAAATCTAGAACTACCCATTTTTTAAAAAATCGTTCTTTTAAAATAACAGGGCTTTTTGTGTTTTTATTGTCAGAAGATGTCTGTTTATGTTAGGATATTCTCTGTAAATCATATGAGCCAATTTCGACAAATACCCAGATGCCCAAACTCATTTTATCCCTCCGCCAAGTTTTGTTTGTGGGAAATTTTTATTTAATTATTTATTGAATAAATAATGCCCTGTTTGAAGTAAATTGTGCTCCAGTTGAATCTTGTTGAAGTTTTGCATGCTAGTATTCACTCATCTCAATAGGAGTTTCATCAGGAATGATTCAGGGCATTGTCTGCAACTTCTGGCAACGTTTTTTTCTTTTATTTATTTTTTTTGCGTTTTTATCCGGTTTTCTCTGCAAATTCTCTTTGAAATTCCTCTAGGTCAATTATTTAGCTAGTATAGTTTGTTTAAATGCTTGAAGCATTTAAAGATCATCTACTAACACAACCCTAGAAGGAATCAACCTCAAAATGCAAGCTTTTGACTTAAAAGGATGAAGTCATGCACAAAAAGTCTCTCTCAGGTAAGTCACATTTTCTGGAATTAGTGGGTTTAAGTTACAGTGGGATTTTTGGTAGTGGTAGGCAGACGGGAATTTCTTACCTGCCTTGCAAGGTTCTTTTTTCCATGAAGTCAAAGTCACTTAAACTGCAATGGGAATATTAGAGGCAGCAGGTAAACAAAAATTTCTTATTTGCCTTGCAGGGTAAAAATTCTCATTATAAAATTAAAAAAATCACTTAAAGCACCGATGGGAATTTTCCGCCTACTTGGCAGACTAACTTTTTCCACCAAAGAGATTTATTCACCCATGCAAGTCGCACTTTATCAAAGAGGGTCAGTTTTAATGCAAATCGCACTTTTTGGAAGGAAGACTTTAAGTTGCCAGTGGGAATTTTGGCAGTGGCAGGCAGGCAGGTGAGAATTTTTTACCTGCCTTGCAGGGTACTTTTTCCCATGAAGTCAAAGTTACTTAAGCTGTAATGAGAATTTTGGCAGTGGCAGGCAGGCGGAAATTTCTCACCTGCCTTTCAGGGTACCTTTTTTCGTAAAGTCAAAGTTACTTAAGCTGCAATGAGAATTTTGGCAGTGGCATGCAAGCGGAAATTTCTTTCCTGTCTTGCAGGGTAAATATTCACATTATAAAAGTCAAACAACTTAAGTGAAAGAGGGGATTTTGGAGCTGCAGTGCAGGGTAGAAATTCTCATCAAATTTGATTTCCTATTTTTGGAAATTACCCTTGCTAAAAATGCAACCCACCTTGGGTGAATAACAATGCAATGAATAATATTTATTAATAGTTTATTCACCCAATAGAAGGAAATTCAATGCAAGTGGAAGAGCTAAAGAGAAGTCAATGATGCATGCTAAAAATAAATAAAATAAATTTATTTAAAAACAACCAACAACATGCATAATTGGGCGCCCAATTTGGGTGAATAAATATGATTGTTTATTAATTAAATTGCCAGAAATAGGGAGGGAAATTATTAAAATTAGTATGTTGAGGATTATATAAGCATGGGCTGCCATAATAAAGAAGCAATTGATTCTTTTTTATGAGAATTGCAACCCAGATAGGTTTTGGTGTCAAAAGGAGGATTTTGTATTAAAGTTTATTTTCCATTACCGGGTAGCTTCCAGTTTTGGCGCCTAGGGTTGGAATGGCTTAATTCTTGCAATGATAATTATCTGCATGTTGGTATAAGTGTTTTGGTGAATTAAATAATATTTTTTCTTACTTTGCATGCAAACAAAACCTCAAATTTTAGGGCAGTAGATTTTATATGCAGACTTTGGTGATGCAGATTTTGGTGATTAAAAACATAGACTTCATCTTTGTCTGAATAAATTGCAGGTATTCATAACAGGTACTCAAATCAATGTCAGGTACATTGAATATATTTTTCAAATCATAATAAATTGTCAGATCTGCACAAATTGATCCAATTGCAAGGGATTCCAGCAGAATTAAAAGAAAAAGAGCTCAGACAAAGATTGTTCCAGCCATGATGAAGCATGATGAAAGAAAAAGATCAACATAATCATGCATAGCTTTCCAGATTTGTTGAAGCCAATAATACAGACATAGGCCCCAGACTTATCACCAATTTGATTGACAGATCCAACTCTCATAATTACAAAGGCTTTTAGAAAAAATTCATCCTCTTGTTTCTAGCACAGCCCATGTGGAAGTCATTACATGGAGAATTCATTATAGAATCTTCTGCATGTGCTCCCAATCTTCCAGTTCAAACCTTCATTGAATTTACTTGTGTTTTCCTTCACTCGGAGTGCTTTCCAGACTTTAAAATTGCTCATATGCAATTTTAAATAAAAGATTATGAGTTTTCTCTAAATTATTTACGTCAAACATTGCACTAGTGCATGTACTAAAGAAGAATTGCAAAAGTTTCAAGGATAAAATGTAAGACAGATCAAAGGCAAAAGAGTAAATCGCATGCAAAATATGGAAGAAGAATAAGACTGAGAGGGTTACAACTTTCTTCTTATTTATTTTCCTCTGTCTTTTATTTTCTCCGACTAAGTAATTGAGAAATCAATTAAATTCTAAAACTTAAGTGATTGGTTTAAAAGCCGTTACTTGAAGAAGTCAATTACTTGGAAATAGGTGGAAGACATGCAAAATAAAAGGTTCTATTTTTCAGTTATAAATCATGCATGTCATGCAAAGAGGAATTCTAGGAGGAAGATTGTCAGTTGTTTCCCTTTTCATAGCTTCCGCATGCAGTAATTCATTTAAAAGCTTCCTATGTGTAATTGCCCTTTATACACTATAAATAAAGAAAGAACCTACGGGTTAAAGCATCGGAATTTGTAATCAACGTTCTTGTGTTCCAGACTATGAGCTGAAACTCTTGATAGATTTTTGCAAGCAAAGGAATAGAGCGGAGATTTCCAAAAAACTTTGTGTCAATGATGCATTCATCTTGTATTTATTTCTAGATCTATTTATAAACTTTTTGTTATTTTAAATCTAAATCTGAAAGTTTCATTTTCTTTGATTTATGTGTTTAATGATTTATTTGTTTTAATTTATGTGCATGCGATCAACTTTGTAAACTATTGATTGGGTCGCACATCTTCTCTCATTTCTTCATATTTCCTATTATTTTCCTCTTCTACAGATATTTTCTTTCTCTTACAATTGTTTACTTGCTGCAAAACTATCTAGCTATGGTTCACGAGCTACATAGTTAAAGTAATACCAACAGATAGATACTAAAAAATATAATCGACAAAATCTTACATGGGAGCCTCATCGATAAATAAGGGAGATTTATCTCATGACCACCTAGGTTTTCAGCTATGCAGAAAATCTAGCCAACAAAAGGTTTTCATCCCCAAAGTTGAGTCACACTAAAGGTTTTCGTCTTTACTAGAGAGTAGGGCACACCGTGCAAAAACCTAAGATATCAATTCTTAAATTAAACATGCATAACCCTTCATGTCCTTATATATTCTCAAGTGGCACCAACATCACAATAGAAGCCTAACGCATAGGTTGACCTTCAATTTATTCTATTTTTTCATTAACTTCTATGTATGCTCTCCAATCAAGGCTGACCCATCAGGATTAATAGTCTTTGAACCAAACAAGAGGCCTTCATGCCTAACTCGCCAGTAAAAGCATTTATAAATATTTTACGCCATAACATCAACTAGAAATCAACCAATATTGACTCAAACCAAGAAATAATGTGAACTAGAAGAAGTATGAATGCAATTTTCATTATGTCCCATTTAGGGGACATTACACATAACCAAAAACAACATTTTACTTTTAGCTGAAAACAGTTGCAACTGCAACAAACTTGGGTAAAAAGTTTCAAAGAAGAGGCTCTCTTGAGTAAGCATAGATTCTATCTACAACTCCTTTCATGCATGGAAAGAGCTACAACCTCATTATCTCTACCTATTCATTATATTTTATTCTTCTCAACTATGCAAAGGATGCAATGAAAAAAATAAGTCTCTTAATTTAGCAGTTACGCATTAAAAAACTAGTCCTTTGGAATTATTTTTGTAATTTGGTTATAAAGTAGAAAGCTACTATTAGTAGATGTTAGGATTTGAGGATTTATTTTGGCTAAAAAAATGGAACGTTAGGACCATCAATTCGAATGTTGGTTGGTAGTCCATGATTGCATGCGAAGATTATTCACGCAAATTCTGGATTCTTGGTAGCCATTTTAGTTTTTGAATGTCAATTGTAATGTAAATATGATTTGGAAATCCTAGAAAATAGTCTTTATTTATTTGCCATGAAATTTAGATATTATAGCTACGTTATTGATGTCAAAACATAAATAAACAAACTAGTGGCCATTGGTTGATTACTGCCTTTTTTTATTTTCTTCTCATCAACTAAACAATGTGATCTTTCATAGTAGATTAGGATATTCCATGTAGTCCTTATCTATCTTTTTTTTTCTTCGACCATGACAACATTTTGTTGTTCCAAGTCGGATAGATTTGTTTCCCTTTTCAATTTTTTTACTTATATGTTGTTTTGCACCCACGTCTTTTTGTATTCAGGTGGGCTTTGCTTTGATGCCATTTTCCTTATCTTACACTATCAATGTGTCCATTATGCCTCCGGCATTTTCCTTATCTTGTTCTTTTCTTCAACGATGACAACATTTTGTTGTTCCAGTTCATATAGCTTTGTTTCCCTTTTCCAATTGTTGGTTTTCTTACATGTTGTTTTCCACCCCCGTCTTTTTGCATTCAGGTGACCTTTTCTTTGAGGGCATTTTCCTTATCTTACACTATCGGTGTGTCCATTACACCTTAGGTGGAATTGTTATAACTGAAAAAATCATATCACAATTAGTGTATACAGAAAGACTTAACCCAAGATAAAACATAACCAACCGTAAAAATACAATAAAAGAAATGCATAAAAGTTGACGTTTCTTTTGGTGCTTTGGTGCACGCTTGGAGGTCCTAATGTATGTTAGGCTCGTGATCAATGCATAACAAGTTTGCAAAATTTTGTTAAACATATGCAACATATGTGCAATTTTCGATATTTTAGGGCAACAATCTCTCAACGTCTCCAGTGGTTGTGTAACTATCAATTTATGCATGCAAATGTTTTGAAACTATTGGTGAGGGAAACAAATTTTTTACCCTGTAGAAATCGGCAGTTTTGCACTAAGCCTAGAAGAAGGTAAGGGAATAATGGTAAATGTTGTCTCTTCCATTCTATCTTTTCCACTTGTTCAATCTTTGCATAATGTAAACACACATAAATAAGCTCGTGAGGGTAGTGTTATGTATGAAATTTTGATTATTAATAGTTCTTTGGTTGTATGTGGTTGAGATGTTGAAGTGTGTAGTGGAATGTGAGTTGCAACAAGTTTCAAAGACATACATGTGGATTAAGCATATTATCATTGTAAAGGACGCTCATAAAGGAATCTAGAAGCAAAATACATGTGATTACATTGTAAGAAAATAGTGGAAAAGAGGAAGAAGGCCCTCACTCTTTTAGAGTTTTCCTCGTATTAGGTTTCCTTAGGGTAACCTTGTGTTTTACATCTTTTTTTTTTTTGCATGTGTGTATTAGTTTACTTTCTTCCATCTTGATTCCCACATTTACCTTAACTTTTAGCACTTCTAATACAATTATGAGCATAACTAATAATAGTTTTTACAATACATGACTAGAACATCACACTAAAAATCAACTTTAGTAATTATGGATCACAAAAATTAACTAACAATGCATTTCAGGTTGTATGGTGCACGATAAAAATATAATACACTTTAGGGTCACAACGACCAAAAATACATTTAGAGTGCAAATCTCATATAGAAGCCAACAAATCCACGTTATTGATGTGTTTACACCATGTTTTTAAGGTACACTTTAGTTGGCTGATATAGAATATGTTCGAATGTTGCAAGACACTTAACCAATGTATATGTGTACACATGGCATATATCGACCATTGATGCATTTCAGGTTACGTAGTAAACAATGACATAATAATGCATTTTAGGGCCATGTGGTGCACAATGATGAAAAAATGCATTTTAGGTTTATGTGGTGCGTAATGACCAACCAATACATTTGGTGGTCAAATGACAAGTATTAATTGTTAGATTAGACTATGTTGGTGGTTTATTCTCCATATATAATAAACTAATATACGTTAGTAAATAATACACAATTAATATCAAGCTGATTAGGTTAATTATGTTCCATTTTTAAAAATCTTTTCTATTGTTAGGATGATGCTTCCAATTACCTTATTTTTAACAATTTGGTTCTAATTTCTAGGGACTTAATTTGGGTGTGCACTGTCTGTAAATATTACAACCTATTCTATTGTCTTTAATGATCATGTTTATATTAGAAAAAAAGTGTTGTGATATTTTTTCCAGCTTCATTTGTGATCAAACATGGAGAGGGAAGGAAAATTTCACAAAAGAGGAAAAGGAAGAGGAGCCCCAAGCACTCTCACTTTTTGTTCAATCTCCATTCATCTTGTAGAATCCCTTGCATTAGAGTTGTGTTACATTTAGTCAACATCCATTTCTACATTAAAGTTGTATCACATTCCAACATAGGAGAAGTTCAACTTCCAACTCAAACTCTACCCTACACTACATTGGTCACGAGCTCCACCAGATTGAGTTACATTGAGTTATTCACTTAGACCCTTCACCACATGTCCCAAATTCAATTGTCAAGTGAATATCACAACTTGGAAAGACACTCGACACTCTCTACATTGGCTTTGAGTTGGCACCCAACATGACGAACGAGATATGTATAAACGTGCACTGCATTTGACTCACCCCAATCTCAACGGTGGCTCTTAAGTTCCTTGAGTCGAGCTTCTCTTCCCCGGACCCGTGTTAATATCCATCTCACCTTAACCTGTATTGACTCAACTGGTTAACTTAATCTCATCCTGGATCTAGCACTTCGAGTTTAATCCACACATAGCTCTCGATTTGGCCCCATCATGAGCTCATGTCCTCCATCCTTGTAAATTTGTTCCCCCAACTCACGATGGTGTCAACATCTCTCCTTTGTAGTGTTTCCCAACTCACTTTGACTTGGAATTAGAAACCCTAAACTCAATGTTCAAACCCTAAACTACCTCGATGTTACGATTGTGGAGTTGAATTGCTTCACAGATAACAAGATTTACACCTTTCTGGTTTACACAGTAACCGGCGTCGGTCAGGGTAACCGGCGCTGGTTACCGTTTTGTGCGTGAAAATTTATATTTAACTCATAGGAATTTAATCTAGCTTTTGTTTTAAAGCTGATTTAAAGGTTGTAAATGCATAGCTAAGGTGCCCTAAGTTTGTCTAAGCTTATATAAGATAGAAAACTAGGGTTAGAACATAAGGAATGAGAAAATAGAAGAATTGAGCTATCCTTGGTTAAAAGGATGAAGAAGAAGAAGAAGAAAAATAGATTGCATGAAGACAAGAGCTTTCATAGAGAGAAGTTGAACAAAAGGAAAGTGCATGTACATTGTTGGTGAGAAGATGGTATTATCTTCTATTGTATTTCCTTTGTATTATTTAGTCTCATGTAATGGCTTGCATAGTATGCAAAGCACTTAGTGTTTCTTCTTGTTAGATCCACAGGTTGTTGTGAGATCTTGTTATTGCTCATTCTTGTAGATCCACATGTTGTGAGATCTTGTATTACAGATCCATGAGATCATGATGTATTGTTGATCCATAGGAATCTAGTATTGTAGAGGAATTTGTCTTCATGTTTGCACATGTTGATGCAGTGATGGAGGAGAGACTTACTTCTTGGTGCACGGTTATGGTTGCACGTTGGTAGACCCTTCTAGAGGTCTTGTTTGCAAATTCACAGTAAAGTGAGAGCTTGGTTGCACAGTGGCAGATGCAGGGTAGCTTCAGGTATGTGAGATTTGGTGGTGTTTCAGAGGCATGGTTGTAGTGCACTCAGGTAGATCCGGTTAGAGATCTGGAGGAGACACAGGTGGTGGTATGGAGGCACAGTTTAGTGTACTCAGGTAGATCTAGTTAGAGATCTGGGAGGAGGAGATACTCTTGTAGAGATACATGTACTCTTGTGCAGAAGAGTTGGTTTGTAATCTCTTGTTATATTATATATATGAGATCTCTATCTTTGGTGGACATAGCCCGCATTGGGTGAACCACAGTACATGTTGTGTTATGTGTGTGTATTTTTGTGTGATTTGGATTATTCTTGTTTATACTTCCACTATTGTAGATTTTGTGGGGATTGTTAGATCCGTATTTGCATGTTTTGGATTTGATATTCTATAGTTGCAAATGTTTCCGCATAGACCCATCCCCAACAACTGGTATCAGAGTTTGGTTTGTTATCTTATTTGATACCAACAACTGGTATCAGAGCAGGGTTTTAGTTTTCAGAGCATGTTTAGCTTGGTTATTTCAGAGCAAGGGTTTGCTTCATGGTTTTGTTAGTGGTTATTACTTACATGGATGAGAGCAGGGTTTGTTTTTCTTGATGTGAAAATTGGAGGAAGAGAAGGAATCTCAAGTGGGAGCTGGAAGAGTAAGGTTGTCTAGAAATTACAACAATGTTGGTTAAGTGGCAACCGACGTCGGCAGGGTGACCGTGGTTGGTTACTGGGTAGCCTGGTTTTAAACAAAAAATCACAGATCTGAAGAAATGGAGAGATGCATGAAATGTATCTTATTTACTGAGGTGTCCCTGGTTCTTAGAGGCACAAGCATGGTAGTCAGATTGCAGATCCGGTTATTGAGGTATGGTTTTATCTTGGTTTTGCAGTGTATGGTTTAATTGCACATGCATGGTTTTGGATTGCAAATCTAGACAGAGAAAAGGAGTAGGTATGCATCCTTGGTGCCGTTAGATGCACGGGCTTCGATAGAGAGGTTGTATCACGGAACGAAGATGGGGCTTCCGTCAGAGAGGCAAGTTCTTCAGTTGAAGATGTGGTTGAGTATCTTGGTGCTGGTAAGGTGATGTGTTTCATCTTGGTGCAATTTATTTGCATGTATTATTGTTGTAGTGGTTTTGTACAATTTGGATGCTTCTTGAAATGACTGGCTCAGCTCAACTATCGGTTTCAGTCGAAGTAGGCACCTAGTGTGGTGTTTTATGCCAAATTGTGTGGCATTGGGTTTGTTCCAGCAGCATCGACATCGGTCTGAGAACCGAGGTCAGTCATAGAGGAACCGGTATCGGTCATCTAACCGTGGTCTGTTAGGAGATGACCATGGTCGATTTCTATGGTAACTTATCTGTACAGGGTTTTTTGTAGCAGGAGAGGGCAGATGGTTTTTTTGTCCTGGTTTGGAGGATCAAGTTTCTTGCACAGAGTGTACATGGCAGAGACGGTGTAGATCACTTCATGGTTTAGATCAGAAAGAGGACATGGAGTTGGCTTAGTTAGTCCATTGAGACTTTGAGTTAGGTATCTCTATATGATTCATGTTTTATTTCTTTCGTTTGGAGCAACCGATATTATGTTTGGATAGTGTGCACATATTTACACCATGGTTTTTTGGTGTTGTTTGACTTTTATTTCCCAGTTGTGTGGAATCTTGAGGACAAGGGTTTCTAGTCTAAGGATGAGATCCTCAATGAAAAGTCATGATTAGACACAGTTGCAGGTAATGAGAGATGTTGAGTACACACGGATGGAAAGAAGGTGATTCACCTACTTCACAAGAAGTCCAAACTTCTGTGATGTAGAAGTATTCTCAGAAGAAGAAAGGGAATCAATTTTATAGTTCTTTCATCTGGTTTTATTTCTCACTGACATATTAGCTTTTGAGCTTGGTGTTAGAGGCAGTGCAAGGGATTTCGTGTTCAGTGGGAGCAAGCCATGGTTGTTGGCATTGCAGGATTGGATACATGATGCACATACAGAGTGAGAGGAGATTGCTACTATTCAGAGTGACAGTAGGCACAAGTTGGTTTTGGAGGGAAGGCTTTGCAGGTATTTTGAGTTTATTGCTTTGTGATGTCACTTCTGGTTTATTTTGTGGTGCCTGGATATTCGTTAGGGAAGGCAGTTGATGGTTTATTCAGCTGGTTTTAGATGATAGAGCAATTTTCAGAGTTTGAAGGGTGAAAAAGGAGAAAATCTGCTAGTTACAGAGACCGGTGTCAGTTAGGGTTAACCGTGGTCGGTCATTTGGTAACTGTGGTCGATCAGGTAGTGACCGGGGTCGGTTAGGAAACCGTGGTCGGTTTGGTCATAGGTTTGATAGTAGTGTTTATTTACCATTTTTAGATGGTGCCCTTGTTTTGCTTTCATCTTGGTTGGTTTGTGCAGAGTATGTTGATGACATGTATGTTGGTATTTGCACTTGGTATTAGTGGCATGGTTTAACATGGATGTTTGTTATTGACATTGATGAGCACATGATTCATATTCGGCTTTGGAGTTAGTCGGTGGCAGACTTGGAGCTTCTAGAGAGCCTTGTGATATGGATAAATGTACATGGTGAGTTTGTACATGTGGATAGATTCATAGTTTTGTGAGTCTATGATGATGTAGATGTTTGATTTGCACATGGATGCCTTGAGCATGAGTAGGGGATGTTTGTATTTCCTCTTGATTACTATGTTACTCCATGAGAGATGTTATCTACAAATGATTGTCTTGGACATGCTAGTTGTTTATGTAGGGTTGGATTTGCAGATTGCAGTGTTTGGATTCTTTGAGTTATGTAGGTTTGTGGATTGATCACCCACTGTTGCAGGTAGAACTCATTTGGGCTGTCTTTACCTCAGGATCTTGTTTTGCTTTTGCATATTCCAGTTTAACTTGTCTTGGTCAGTTGCATTGGTGGTTGCATGGAGACATGGATAGATGGATGGAGAACATGGTTGATTTTTTACAGGTATGGCTATGGTTGCGATAGAAGCTCAGTACTTCAGTTTGAGTGGGAGCTCTTGCAGGTGTGTTAGTCATGGTGGCTTAGATTGCATTAGAGGCTTGGAGTTATGATTCAGTGGGAGCTTGATGTATGGATAGCTCGTGTATCACGGATCAGAGTAGCTTCGTGCAGGTATATGGTAAGTCACAGGTTTGTTATCTTCTTGGTTTTAGAAGATGGTTTAATCTTCCTGATTTCATTTGAGAGATTGTTGATATAAATAAAATATGGTCTTCATGGTATGTAGAGGATGGTGATGTACATGTATAGGTACAAGTTCAACAATTTATCTCCAAGTGGGAGATTGTTAGGATTGTGGAGCTGAATTGCTTCACAGATAGCATGATTTACACCTTGTTGGTTTACACAGTAACCGGCGTCGGTCAGCATCAGGGTAACCGTCGCCGGTCAGGGTAACCCGTCAGTCAGCATCAGGGTAACTGACACTCGGTTACATGTGTGTGAAATTTTATATTTAACTCACGGGAATTTAATCTAGCTTTTGTTTTAAAGCTGATTTAAAGGTTGTAAATGCATAGCTAAGGTGCCCTAAGTTTGTCTAAGCTTATATAAGCTAGAAAACTAGGGTTAGAACATAAGGAATGAGAAAAGAGAAGAATTGAGCTATCCTTGGTTGGAAGGATGATGAAAGAAGAAGAAGAAAAAGTAGATTGCATGAAGATAGGAGCTTTCATAGAGAGAAGCTGAACTAGAAGGAAAGTGCAGGTACACTATTGGTGAGAAGATGGTATTATCTTCTACTGTATTTCCTTTTATTATTTAGTCTCATGTAATGGCTTGCATAATATGCAAAGCACTTAGTGTTTCTTCTTGTTAGATCCACAGGTTGTTGTGAGATCTTGTTATTGCTCATTCTTGTAGATCCACATGTTGTGAGATCTTGTATTACAGATTCATGAGATCATGATATTGTTGTTGTTGATCCATAGGAATCTAGTATTGTAGAGGAAGTTGTCTTCATGTTTGCACATGGTTGATGCAGTGATGGAGGAGAGACTTACTTCTTGGTGCACGGTTATGGTTGCACATTGGTAGACCCTTCTAGAGGTCTTGTTTGCAGATTCACAGTACAGTGAGAGCTTGGTTACACAGTGGCAGATGCAGGGTAGCTTCAGGTATGTGAGATCTGGTGGTGTTTCAGAGGCATGGTTGTAGTGCACTCAGGTAGATCTGGTTAGAGATCTAGAGGAGACACATGTGGTGGTATGGAGGCATGGTTTAGTGTACTCAGGCAGATCCAGTTGGAGATCTGGGAGGAGGGATACTCTTGTAGAGATACATGTACTCTTGTGCAGAAGAGTTGGTTTGTAATCTCTTGTTATATTATATATATGAGATCTCTATCTTTGGTGGACATAGCCCACATTGGGTGAACCACGGTACATGTTGTGTTATGTGTGTTACTTTTGTGTGATTTGGATTATTCTTGTTTATACTTCCACTACTGTAGATTTTGTGGGGATTGTTAGATCTGTATTTGCATGTTTTGGATTTGATATTCTATAGTTGCAAATGTTTCCGCATAGACCCATTCCCAACACTCAAGCCCCTAGTCGTGCCTTCACTACCAAGCTCAATAAGAGTTCATATTATTTTAGAACAAAACTTGAGTTTTTAAACTTAAAATAAAAAGTAATTTAATGTGTTTTCAACATGTTATATAGCTCGATCGATGGGGAGTATTTTGATAAGAAATAGGTCGGGCATAGGTCAAGGGGTCGAGCCGCTCATGTTCCCAAAACCAAATAAATTTTATCAAAAAAAGAGAAAATTAAAAAAGTGGAGAAAAATATTTATTGGTAAAGGGATTTAAAAAATAAAATAAAATGTGGCAAATATTCCCTTTTTCTTGAAATTGGGGTTATGGGGGGTGCAAGTTTTTTTTCTCTTCTCAAAATCTTCTTTTCCATAAATTGAAAAGTATATATTGTTGATAGTAAACTTTAAAATTGCAAAATTGAAAACAAAACAACATGATTTCAAATCTTAATTCACAATGTTTAGTATAAGTTATGCGTCTAGATCACATTCATGGGTAAGGTCATCGTGTTTGATCTATTATATCCACAACCTAATATAGTTGCAACAATGACATTTGCAGCACCAACCCTTCATATTTTATAGTTATAAGGTTCAAATTTCGATCACAAACCATCCCTTTGTTTCCCATTCGCTACGGTTCGATGTAAATCTAATAATTGGGTTATTCACTAAACAAGTGTCATTGATTACACCAATCATTTTTAGTACTATTTTAATACCTTATACTACTCTGCTTTCCCATACGTTAACATCTTTTTCACCTACTGCCATGTATACATGAAGGACGAGGTTATTTTATGTACCAATGAGTATATGGGAAGGGTGTTTATATCAAGAAGTATGGTATATTGGATTAATGATATATAGAAAAGGGAACCAATTTGAAGTGATAAGGAACCAATCCATTTCCCAAACTTTGTGAAAATGGCCGCAAATGTCCCAAAATTCTTTATGTCAGACTCTTATCTAGTATGCGGGGAAAATTATATCACATGGAAAACCAAAGTAAAAATACATCTAGAATTCAAGGACACTTAGCCAAGTGTTCAAGGCACCTACACCTAACATGCTACTAACATTAACCAACAACATAAGTTTGAAAAAGAAAATCAGAAGGCTAAGTTCATAATTATGTCCAGGCTATTAGATGAGGTATAACCCCATATCTATTATTTTAAAACAACTAAGGAAGTTTGGGATAATCTCAGTATAGTGTATGAGGCCAAAAATTAGAATATAATGCTCCACATACAAAGACAACTTTAATGTCTCAAGTTGAAGGCAAGTGAAAAAGTTGAAGCCTAAGATGTGTTGTGTAATGCCCCTCCTGTTACCACCTCTCGATTGTAGTTGCATGGGCTCGAGTCGGTCCTTGGTAGGGGCGAGTTTGTTGTTTTAATGTCGTGCTCATGATATGAGCAATTCTTAAAATGAAACAATTGAATGGAGCGTAAGAAAAATAGTTCTACCTTCCTAAAATTAGAATATTAGACGTTAATGAAGAATAAAAGTAATTGTATGGAGACCTATCTTCGTATCTCATCGCTCCTTTAGGGTCAAGAGTATGATCATCTATATTTAAGAAGGCACTAAAATACAAGCGTCCGAGAAACGTTATTTTGGTAGGAGTCATTTACCTCCGTGCAACATGGGCTAATACCACATTTCTAATAACCCCTTTTGAGTGTTTCAAATAAATACGCATATTTGAAAATAAATTGCAACAAACTAGAAAATAAAATCAGCGACTTCTACTTGCACCAAAAAATTTCTAAAATCGCCATAAAACATCACCAATCAATTCACCAATATTTTACATATGATTTATTGAATTTTAGAAGCCAAATCGACCAAGGAAAGCAAGAGAACACACTACTAGAAATTAAATAAACTCTGGAAATTGCAGCCATAATAAAAAAATATATATCTAGGGCACAAAAGCCCCCAAAATTACCAAACTCTAGATTCTGACTTTTTAAAATATGGTGAATTAGATTACAGAAAACAAATTTCTCAAATTCTTCACCAATGTCTTCCAACCCTACCTAAGGTAGGTCGCTCCACCCAAAATAATTACAATAATGGCTGGAAATTACATAAAGATCTTCAAATCATATCTTCTCATCAATACCAAAGGATGATGAAGGGTTTTTCGTTCTTCACCTAAGCCGCATGAAGGGTTTTCTTTCTTCAATGAGGCCTCACAAGAGGGTTTTCGTCTGCAAGTGGACGACCAAGGAGCAACTAACCCTCTTTGCCCAAGTGTAATAAAATGTGGCAAGCCTCTGCAAATGATGCCTCTAATCTCCTTTTATATCTTCCTTTTCAGCGCCAATACTCAATTAGAAAAGGCCGACCTCTAATGAACAATTATAATATTTCATTAAGCCTTATTAAAGGCATTAAATCCAACCGACCTCATTAAGAGGGGAAAAATCTATAAGAAATTATAAAATATTAGAAGAATAATGCAAATAGAGGCTCAAAGATTCTCCTTCGTCTTCTTCACTTCTTTGCCATCGAGAAGGAATGGCAAGAAGACCAATTAGTAGCTCTCAAATGGGAAAAAGGGACATTACAGTCCTCCTTTCCCAAAATTGTTTATCCTCAAGCAATCACAAGAACCTGGATCCCAAATGATTCTTAACTGCTTCTTCTTTGACATTCCTGCCACATGAAGCAAACATATTAGAAAAAAGATGTGTTTCCCTCTTCATCCACTTGTGCCTTATGGAAATGATGGTCAATCCCCCTTATTTGCTTGCACAACTCTCAACCATGCATTGGCTGTCCCAAAATACTAACATGTGTCCCCAAACTCTGCTGAAGTCACACATTTTCCACTCAAAAATCAGAATTCTCAAATCTAAAAATAACTCACCTCAACCTGATTTCTTTCCTTCTTCTAATGGAAATCCTCCTTCCTCATTTTTCCATGATAGAATGCTCTCAAAAAATGAAAACATATTGTTGTTCATGATTGGAAATGGCAGCCCCAAATCATTTTTTTGCAAACTCAGCCCAATAGCCATGACATAACAACTACCAAAACTGAAAATTCATAGGAAAAACCAAATTTGTGAATACTAACAATTGTCTTACATGGGCTGGAAAACGAAGATCAATAAGTTCATGATTGAAATCAGCGAACACAACATTTTTGCACTCCTTCCTTGCCCCAAAAATAAATACTTGGAATACCAAAATAAGTATTTCGGGCTACGTGCTTACCGCTGTCCATAATTCCCACAATTCATCCAACACATGACTGAAAATGTGCATCATATCATCCAATGAAGTGACAAAAAAATGGACATTCATCAAGGGTGATTAGAAGATTTTGAAAATCTGAAAATTACCATCTCTAATGGCTGCCTTGAACATGCTTATTCCTCCTTCAATGCAAAGCGGGACATTTTCCCAAACTTCTCCAATGATTTTTTGGGTCTTTGGAACCCAAATCATGACCACAAACAACCAAACAATATGCATTTGAGACACTCCTATATCATGCAAATGGGTTGTCTTGTGATACTCTGAAATGCCCACCACACTATTTTCCATTCTTCCACTATAATCACACAAATGAGGAAGCAACAAACAAGTGTCATCTCAAAATTAATGAACTAGAAAGATTACCTTGGTGTAGAAGATATTTTGGTTGCCTTAAGTGTGGTGTTTGGAACACCCAACCTTGATTCCCAGTCTGCCCATCAACTGTTGCACATGACCTCCTTGAATTGCTCAATCTATACCTAAAAATCTGCATATCACTCCCAATTGAAGTGACCAAAGTTGAAAGTGCTTCAATGGTGACCCATAATGCTGAAAATATGAAAAGTATCTTTCAGTATGGATGCTTCCTTGTGCCAATCACGAAGTATGATGAACGGAGATCTAATAATAATGCTTTTCATGCTTATGTTACACACATTACGCATCTTGTTTGTCACCTTGTACTTTTCATTGCTTATTTGTCCCTCAAAGACATCACTAAAAAGCTTATGCTTTGCATACTCAGCTGAAATTAAGGCTTTCCAATCCGCTGTAACTTTTGATAAAGGATATAAATATGGCTCACAAGAAATGGTATCTTCCACCATATAACAAATTTCAAGTTTTTTCGGAAACATACCTTACATAGAGACCTTCTTACCTTTGTCTATGTGGCTTATCTTCATGCTTTGATAGTTAAGAGTGTGTTCTCCCAATGGATGCCACCCTTGAACTCCAAGCACCACACTCAAATTAGCCTTCACACAGAAATCAACACATGCTTTGCATCTTTGGCTACACCTTTTACTTTCTATCTTCCTTCTTCTTTGCATGGATTGATTATTAGAATAAATGCCCAACAAGAACATAGAGTAGAGCCATGAAATATAGTGAACATATTGATCTTAAAATGCGAACTATTTTGGAATGTTGGGGATCAATGAATTTGAAACCCCCTTAAGCAATGAGCTGCCCATAAACCTTCCTTAAACTCAGAATTTTTGAGTTAGAACCAGCACTTAGAAAATATTTGAAAAATACTTTACCTCCATGAATTTTTACTTTCCAGTTACCACTTTTGAGGCTCCTTTGAAAAAAAAAAAATGGTCTTGTAGATGGTGGAGATAAGAACGTTGCAGCCATATAAGAAAACGCGCATAGTCCTACTTTCTTCCTCTTTGTTCATGATGTCCATCCTTTTTTTTATGCCTCCAAGATTCTTTAGTAAATTTCCACATGCAATCATCAAAAAACAAAGGAATATCAAGAGCAACCCAAAGTCTTTTACCTCTCTCTTTGTTTGATGCTTTCTTGTCAACACTCCCATGTCCCAGAGCTTTCATAAGACTTAAATTTCCCTCAAATGGCCTTCTTGTCACTACTATTATGTACATACCAACAACTCCATCTATTGTGATCCTCAGACCTTTATGGACAAAATATTTCTCTCCCCTTGCCCTTATCAATTTGGGTGAGTTGTCTTTGATGTATTCATCATCATGATCCCAAAATTCCTTTCTAGGCACATGTATAACAATTAACATATGAATCAAATGAAAAAAGGAATTAATTATATTTTCAAACATACCATAGCCTTTGGGAGGGGGAAAGCTCTTCACCAATTCTCTTTTAGGATCACCCGGATCCCATTCCTTCGTGTGCATGCTATTAGGATCTTGCAAGATTATCATTTTGTTTAGTATCCTCTTATTATTATTCAAGACATGTCCCAATAAATGCAAAGATGGAAACAATAATCCGGAAGTGTACATACCAAAAACATGAGCTATTCGTCCATGTTACACTATCCAATGTGTTGCTCCCTTTGATGTTATACCCCCCTTGAAGCCACTTATCTTCAACAATTGGAGCTAACTTTTGCCATGAAATCATCCATACTTTATACACACATGCATGTACCATCCTCATGGCTTATGCTTCAGTTCCCAACCCGCATCATTTTTATCCTTATGCAAATGTGAATTTTCTTCAACAGATTGCCCCATATAATCATTAGAAACCAAAGGAATATCATTAAATATCAATGAACTATTACCTTGGGACTCATCCTTCAAAGCTTGCATATCGAACCTTCATATGATCTTTTCACTAAAAGATCCCGAATAATTTCTTTTTCCCAAATCAGAATTTTTATGAATTGCAAATGACAAACTAGGGTTTTTGAAACCCTTGGAGATCGATCTAGTGAAAACTAGATTTTATTCCAGCCAAAGCGACTAGGGTTTTTGATAAAACTCAATGAAAATGTTTCCAAAAAATTATACCTTCTATTCCACTTGATTTCTAATGTTTTTAAAAGTTAAAATTCATTAAAAATTAGATTTATATGCAGATGAATAATTCAAAAAAATAGATCTAAAATCTGATTTCAAACTGGTTGGAAACCCTTCAAATATTGCTCAGAAAAATATAAATTTGCAGCCTTCTGATTTATAAAAATATAGGAATGCTTGACAATAGTTTTAAAAAGGAAAATACCTCTAGAATATGCCCCAAAAAACTCCTAAATTGGGTGGATCCACTGCTTCACTTTGATCACCAAAATAACACCAAATACTGCTGGAAACTTAATTGAAAAATCTGAATTGGCTCGCTGGGAATTTTTGAGTGAAATACCCTCTCAATCCCTTGGGGTTTTTGTCTGTAAGAGATAAATCCACAAGGGTTTTCGTCCTTGGAATTTCTTACAAAAGTAGGAAGCTCTTTGTAATGAAAATTTGATAATAAAAATTTTGGATATCCCTCAAGCAAGTTGACTTGCTCATATAAAAGAAAAACAACCCAAAAGCACCTCCAAAATCAGTGAATGATATTATTTTATCCTCCCTAGGTTGGTCACATTTTTCCTTATGGGCCTATTGTCACACTTCCATATTTTTTATCCCCACAAACAAGTCTCATTTTCCCCCCTAATACAATTAAAAGTAATTGTATTTTAACATTGCCATTTTATTTTAATAATAAGCTTTATTATTTATTATATGTGCAACTTATAATATTATTTTTAAAAATATTTGCACAATAAAATAAAATAATAAAACTTAGTCAACCTTGATACTTCATTTGGTCATCGGGTAGACAAAAAGGGCCAAAGGTCTTCATCCTAGCTCATTCGAAAAGAGGGGACATTACGGTCCTCCCTCCCTAGAGTTGCTTGCCCACAAACAACTATAGCAAAGTTGGCTGCTGAAGTATAGACTCACCCTCCCAAGTGGCATCCTCCAATGGTAAGTCTCTCCAACGAACCAGGTACTCTCGAATCACCTTGTTCCGCAACCTCCTCTCTCTCCAATCTAAAAGCTCCTTAGGGACCAAATCCAATCTCCCCTCATCATCCAATGGTGGTAACTAGGATTGTTTACATATGTTCTTGAACACAATTTTAAAGTTTGTAAGGGGCAAATTTGATTGCACTTAAAATTTGCATATTTGTACCAAAAGACAATTGAAGCGAAATAACATATAGACTACATTCTTAGTTCACACACATTCACATAGGTGAGACAAATTACATGCATTTCAAGCTCTTTTCAAAAGTAGTGGTGCATAGGCAACATTCAACCATCACAGGGGTGGACAAGGTTATTCAAACCCAAAATGCTAATTATTTTTTAAGTTGCTTAAATTTGTTTAAGTGCATCGCTAAAGCTATAATAGAGGATAAAACATTATACTGATTTCCACATGACATCAAAAAAATTTGAAGTGAAATTTCATCAAACCAGATGATTGTTTAATCGTATTCATTTTTTATAATCAAGTTAACGCAAAATTTGCCACATTTTATACTTATGTGCAAAACAAGTAAAACAAAAACATGTAGAAACTAATTTGATGACTATGCTCACCTGGCTTGGATCTTCAACAAGCTCATTGCATATTTACATTTTGACACTTATAACTTACAAAATAATTTTTCTTGTTATCTAGGTTGACAACGATATATGAACTTAAGGAAAGCGATGGATTGTAAGGGGCTTGAATTATGGGTTAGTTGTATTTTAAGAACTATATATTTATCAGGCCCCTAAGCAATAAACAATATTGAAAATAATTATAATGACGTACACAATGTAGGTCACATGCCAAAAGGGCTCCATAAGAAATACTAACTTAACAATAATTAATGTTCTAATGATTGCACTTGATCTTTGTAAAATGCCAATGAATGCTCAATAGATGGATACTAACGATAAATAAATATTATGTCTCTAAATAAATGCAATATTTACGTATTTATACACAAATTGAATTCAAACTTGGACTTTATTAGTGCCCAAACTGACATCAAAAAATTGAAAAGTGAAAAGGCGGATAAGAAGGACATGTGTATATATTCCATAAAGTTCCATATAAAGGGGACTAGAAGCGCAAGTCATCACTCACACTCTTGGCACAAGCATCAAAGTTGGAGTGAGGCATGACTAAAGGGTGCTGAGAAGAGATCATTACAAGTTGAAAAATGCCGCAATGTTTTTGATTTGGACCAATAATCAATAAGTACAAAAACAATCTAATAACATAACATTTAATGACTAATGAATGTCGTGAATTTTTTTTGAGTGTCTATAAATACATATAATTCGTAAACCCTTACCTTAATATGCAATATTATTTAATTCCAATATACCATAATTCATATTCCAATGAAAATGTCGCAATAAATTGTGATAGAATGCCTCGCAATAAATCAAAGATTTATTACAAAAATTAAACGGATACCATATTCGCATGGTACACGTTGGTAAATTATATCACGATTCTTTCCCGTTATGCCAATGAAAGTGACATGTAAGCTTTTTTAACAAATCTTTAGCCCAAACATAAGAAAAATTAAAAAGCATTAGGATAAACATTTGATAAAGATAGTGATATAAAATCAAATAATAAGGTTGTTTCGAGTATCATAAATATGCCTAAGAAATCTAGGAGCTTGAAACTAAGTTCATGATATGTTTTCTTGATGATGGATATGTTCACTGTAGTGCCATATTTTTTTTGTTAAATGAAATGCAAGCACACTAATTTTTTTTGTAGATTTTAGATGTAAAGCACAACTAAATATTTCAAATGTAATATTTCATGACTATATATATTTTGCCTATTTCTAAACAACAAACTCTCCCAAATGAAGGCATTGAAAATAAAAAGTTCTTGGTTTCATTATAAATTCAAATGCCCAATTTTACAAGATGCATGCAACTACAAAATGAAAACTTTCTTTGTGGTAACCAATATTTTCAAGAAACAATAAGTACAAAATGGTTATTTACAAGAGTGTATAGACTTGACAAGTCACATTCATTTACAAAGTGAAGGCAATGTCCTCCAAGGATGAGAAAGGCCAAGATGGCAAGAGGCTCTACTATCTCCAACATGAGCTCCAACTCCAATACTCCTACAAGAATCCAACTCCAGAGAATATGGCTTGTTTACCACCCAACCAATAGGGCATCATCACATGTATTTCCATGGTTGGAAGTCATGCTAGCCTCCCCCAAGCCCATGGGAGAGAGGAACTAGCTTCCACAATGTGCACAAGTAATGGGGATTAAACACATAACAAGAGAAAACACAAGACCATTCAACCACTTAGACCTTCTATACAATGAAAACCACACATGAGGAGAAACAAGGTCAAACCTCACAAGGGGGAAGAGAGGAAGAAGGATACCCAAATTAAGGTGTCCAACCATAGGAGCACCAATGAATACATATATGCAAAAAACTCCTTATACCTCCTAATCAGACATCCTCCTTATTCCTCCTTATGCTATAGAAATCCTTCTTGGGAGGATTTTCAAACCCAAAAGGTTTTCCTCACCAAGAATGGGGAAAGGTTCAAGCCATATGAGCCTTTCTCCCACCTCAAACCATATGAGGGGATGAGAAGGGACCTTCATGGCTTGACCAACAACCATGAGGTTTGAGAGGGAAATCCCTCTCTCTTCCCCTACATTCTCCAAAAACCATCAATCCAAATGATGGTGGAGAGAAAACAAGGAAAAACAACAAGAACAAGCAAACAACCACATTCACCATACATCATTTCACACACTATTTTATTAAGCAAGCATAGTTTACAAGATAACAAATCTAAGAAGGAAAAAGGTTAAGAACCCTACCTCTAATATGCTCTCCAAACTCTAAGATTTTCCCCTTTGTCCAAGCTCCCTTCCAAGCTCCCTAAATTCTCCAAGTGCTCCCAAAAAAAATGAACCAAGAAGACCCATTCTTCCCACATGAGAAAGAATAAAAAGAGGAGCCCAAAAGTTTCCTCACCAATGGGAAAGTGACAAGTGTCACCCCCTCTCCTCTCAAGAGTCAAAGATTCCAAAAACAAAATAAGTAAGAGTAAACTCACCTTTTATCCCTTTTCACCCAAAATACTAAAAACTAAAACAAAACAAAGTGGAGCAACTTTTAACACTTTCACTACAATCCAACCATCTTACATGGATGGTGACCTAAGAGGGCTAAATGGGAGGGAAACTCCCTCCAAACCTTGGAAATAGGTCCCCCTACCTATTAGGTAGGGTCCAAGGGCCCATTTTCATGCTTAAGGGAACCCCCAAACTCAAAAGGGGTCCCTAAAATTACCCAAAATAACCCAATTTCGGGTTTGGCATGCCTGGGCACAAGGGGTAGAGGGTGTGGGGTTCACCCAAGGTTCACATGTGGTCCCCAATCCCTTCTACCAACACACACACACTTCCCAAAACCCAACACTTAACTTAAGATAAGATTATTAACCCCTAAGCTAGTTTACTTAATACAAACACATCCTAAACCTAATTAATTTTACAAGACATAATTACATTACAAAATGAGGGTTCACCCATGGTGCCCAATTAAAATACATCTAATCTAAGGCTTCAAACAATTTAGCATGGTTAGGACTCAGCCCTTGGGCCGATTGTGCACAATTGCGTAGCTGCCCTGAAACCCGATGCTCTCCTATACCTGTCACCTGCACACTCATTGCACACATTAACCGCACCTGTCCAATATAGTAAACATCATCTATACATCACAATATCAATCAACTTATAATGTCCCGAACATAATTTACAATTGTTAGTGCAATGCATCCAATTATCCACATAGTTTGCCATGAATCATCCACAAATAAAATTGTAATGACTTACACTTAGGTTAGCATGAAAATCACCATCATTAAATCCAAAACACTATAACATCAATCAAATTAACCACAAGAGACTAACATCTAACTGATACGTCTATCATAAAACCCTGTTAGTGGTTTATCACATCATACGAAATATATCAGTATATGAATCCAATCCAATTGGCGCTACGCACCCAAAATGCCATAATGTCTAAGAGGATAAAATATCATAGTAAAATGTCCAAAGTCTATCAGAGTCTCAATCAAAACATGTCTAGAAGTAAAGGAACCGACAGATAACTGGAGCTATAAAAATGTGGGCACTACATTCACCTATAAAATGTGTCCCAGAGTTGATGAATATTTCCTTTGCTACAATGATATGTAATATACCTCTGGTACCTACTTCGCCCATGTCTCTAATGTGTTTTTCTATATCTAGATATTTGTGATGAATCTTTTGCATATGCATGTGGACTTGTTTTGTCTTTAAGCCTTACTAATTTACAAGAGTGTATTTCATCATATGTATTGGATTGACCTCATCATGCCCCCACTAACATGATGAAAACGTTGTACTACATATACAATACACCAAAGTGGGATCAAATAACACGTAGTTATCCAATTCTTATGGTGGAGTCAAAGGTTAGAAAATTCAAATAATGATGAATCTCTAATTCCAGCCCTCATCAATTGGAAATGACATGCCTGGCTTGTTTTTAGTGCATAAATGTAATCTATTGAAACAATGATATATGTATTTATATCTATAATTCTTTATTGCAATATTTTGTAAGAAAGAAGATACTTCAATTCTTGGATCAATGTTCTTATTATAGGTACTTTTGATATGGGTATCCCTAGATGCCTCATAATAGGTAAGGATACGTATGCATTTATATCGGTGATTGGTTTGAAATGTTTCCTTCTCAATTGAACCCTAAGCTTACTAAGGCAACTCTTGTGCATTTGAAAAGATGATTGTTGCAAGTGAAAGGGACATGTTCATCAACCATAAGGACATATTCATTATTCGAAAAAATTGTCATGGACCTCTAAACCCCTCCATGGTTAAGCTAGAATCATAGTATGAGACATGAGATGGATTATAAAGAGTTTGGATAAGTTTTCTTTATAAGGTGTATTGATTCCAAAGGTGTTAAGGCGATGAATAATTTATGACCCAATGGAATGAAAGTGTGGGATAAAGCAGGATACTTTACATGTATTCAATGAACGTGTAAATAGGATACTCATGGGATAAATATCAAAGTATTATTGCCAAGTACGACAAGACACAATTTTAGTTGCTATAACTTGTTATTGTTGCAACATCATTTGATTCTTTGGCTGATAAAATAATTAAGATATGTCGCATTCACCATATTAGTTACACATTAGCTGGGTCATTTGGGACCCATGACATTTTAACCCCAATCAACATATGCACACTCTAGGAGTAGCATAAGACCATATACCACAAGGTTTATTTGTTTCTTTTTTTTGATTAGTATTTAAATTTTCCATTTGTTACACTATATCTATGGGGACTTTGATCTATATGATTGCATTCATGATTGGTTGCACATACACATATAATTCTATGGTACATTGGGCTAAAAAAGTTCAAACTTTAAACATTTACAAAGTATGCATTAATTTTTCTTTCATCCCATTATACTCATATTTATTATTGCATTTAAATGCTAGATTAAAGGCAAGGTATTCTACCCAAATTCGGTAAAAGCCTTGTTGGCATAATATTTTGTGTATGACTTTATACATATGAAATCTTATTTTGAACTACCCACTCATTGACATTTGGTCTCTTATCCTTTTTTTCTCAATACAATCACATAACCTTATGGTTTTCACTCTCTTGAATTTCCATGTGTGTCACAAGGATCTCTAGCTTGTATGGTCCACTTTTGCACTTGTTTATGTGCCCCATGATAGTATTAGAAATTTAGGATAATACTGTCTAAATGTAGCATCTTATGTTGTTACTAGTGTCTTGGCGTGTCTTTATTGATTTTCTTGGTTTAAGAACCCTTGTGTTATTATTATTGGTTGTTTGGGTCTTATTGAGTTAGAATTTGTGAGCCAATAAGTCCCTAATTCAATTTTTAAGAACACTATATATACAAATCCCCTAGAGACATATCAAGGGCATGCATTCTCATAGCACAAGAGGCACCGAGATAATTTGTAATGCTTACATATGCTCTTGAACACAATTTTAAAGTTTGTAAGGAGAAAATTTGATTGTACATACAATTTGCATATTTGTACCAAAAGACAACTTAAGTGAAATAGCATATAGATTGCATTCTTTGTTCACACACATTCACATAGGTTAGAGAACTACATGCATATCAAGCTCTTTTCGTAGTAGTGGTACGTAGGCAACATTCAACCATCATAGGGGTGGACAAGGTCATTCAAACCCAAAATGCTAAGTGCTTTTTAAGTTACTTATTTGTTTAAGTGCATTGTTAGGGCTATAATAGAGGATAAACCATTATAATAATTTCCACATGATATCAAAAACATTTGAAGTGAAATTTCATTAAATCAGATGATTTGTTTAATGGTATTCATTTTTATAATCAAGTTAACACAAAATTTGCCACATTTCATACTTTAATGTGCAAAACAAGTAAAACACAAACATGTAGAAACTAATTTGATGATTATGCTCACCTGACTTGGATCTTCCATAAGCTCGTTGCATTTTTACTTTCCGACACCTATAACTTCAAAACCAATTTTCTTCTTGTTATAGGTTGACAACAATGTATGAACTTAAGGAAAGTGATGAATTAATTGTAAGGGGCTTGCATTATGGGTTAGTTGTATTTTAAGAACTATATATTTATCAAGTTCCTAAGCAATAACCAATATTGAAAACAATACTTGAAATAATTACAATGACATACAAAATGTAGGTCACGTGCCAAAAGTGCTCCATAAGAAATACTAACTTAACAATAATTAATGCTCTAATGATTGCACTCGATCCTTTGTAAAATGCCAGTGAATGCTCAATAGGATACAAATGATAAATAAACATTATCTCTAAATACATGCAATACTTGGTGTATTTATACACAAAATTGAATTCAAACTTGGAGTTTATTAGTGCCAAAATTGATATCAAAACACTTGAAAAGTGAGAAGGGTGTATAAGAAGGGCATATGTACATATTCCATAAGGTTCCATATAAAGGGGACAAAAAGCACAAGTCATGTGCTCATGACAGACCTAAGAGTGTCACTCAAACTCTTGGCACACACATCAAGGTTAGAGTGAGACAGGACTAAAGGGTGCTGAGAAGAGATCATTAAAGTCGATAAATGCTGTAATGTTTTTTGATTTGGACCAATAATCAATAAGTACAATAATAATTTAATATTGTGCAATTTAATGATTAATGAATGTCGCGAACTATTTTTGAGTGTCTATAAGTACATATCATTCCATTCGTAAGCCCTTTGTCTTGATATCAGAATTTGGAACCCTGTTCATAAATTCATTTGATGTTTTAAACAGGGTCGGATAATGAAAACACCATACCTGATCCAGGAAGCTAACTAGAAAGATAAAATAGAAAACTCTTAGTACTCTGAATTTTTTAAAACAATAGAAAACCGACTCTGAGGAAAACGATAGGTATTTTCCAGAGTCCAACCTTACAATGGATATAAACTCTCGAGGCCTGCAAAACTTACAAAATCCAGTAAAGGCTTCATGAAAATCCCAAATTTACAGTTTCGAACTATACTCAACTATTGTAGCGTAAAAAGAAGAGTATTGAAAGATGGGAAAGGACCACCATCACTTTCGTCAATATTCGTTTACAATATGCAGCTCTTATGAAATTAATAATTCGTCTAAATATAGTTTTTTTAGGAGTCATTTCGGTAATAGCCAGCAGCAACGATATTTATGGTTTTATCCAATACATAAACTTTGCCATACTTCAACTGAATAAGCCTATTTATGTACAGACCCACTCCAGATTAGAAAAATCTCCAATGACCTGACATGACCCAATCTCCATCCAAATGCAGAAAACTACTAATAAGAAGATAAAATACTTTGAAATAATGGCTACAACAACAACTTGAGCACAAGGAATCCTATGGTGCACAGTGAAGATCCAAAGCAAATCCATCCTGCGAAAAAGGGCATTGGAGTGAATCAAAGAAAAACCCTGCTTCAATATTCATCACCCATAAAAATTATCTCTGAAAGCGCGACTCACAGAAAATACCAATATGTATCTTTATAAATAAAGACCTAGTCCCATGTCAGAAGATACATTTCTTCTCTTCTTCTTCTTCTTTTTTTGGTTTTACTGCTCGTTGGACATGGTTGGGGTTAATCGATCAAATGTAATTACCTGCCCGGGCTGGCCTTGACATTGTTCTTTCCTTGTACATGAAAGCTGCATACAATTGCAGATATTAAATTTATTAAATGGGCGATTATGTTATCTCTGAAATTTACTATTCATTTCGTGTTAAGTATTATGTTTTGAATTCATTTTTTGTGATTTAATGAGTGCCAAATGGGCTACTTTAACAACCCACACATATTGCCGCTTTATGTGTGAAATGAATATATTTTACCACACGTTTCAATAATGAAAGAAGAGACCGACTTCCACTCCTCCACACTCTTCACAATCTTCTTCCTCCAGAGGCGGGAATGAATAAGTATAGAGTGCTTGATAACCTTCTCGAACTTTTAAAAACTACAGCAACATAAATGCCTGATCCATAAAAACTCCCATTTCAGACGACGAAGCCGCAACAATTTCCTCGGTGACCTCTTTATATATTTCCATCATAAAACTCCTCGCTATATAGATTGTCAGTTACTTTAAATCCTTTTGTTCGGTTCATTTTCATATTAATTCTCCTTTTTGATTCAACCACCCTCGTACTTCTCCGCTCTCTAACCTTTTCTTCTTCACCCATCTTCCTTTCCCATTGTTTGTTTCTCTCCAATATGAAACCTCTATAAGATCTCCTTTGACTTTTTCATTGTAAAATTGCTAGTAATAATCCAATGAAAATGTCACAATAAAAGTGTCCTTATTTTAACATAATAATTAAGTCCACGATAGAATACCTCTAAATAAATTAGAAATATTTATTACTAAAATTAAACGAATACTATATTTGCACGTTGGTAAATTATATCACGATTCTCTCCCGTTATGCCAATGAAAGTGACATGTAAGCTTTTTTAACAAAGCTTTAGCCCAAACATAAGAAAAATTAAAAAGCATTTGATAAACAGTCATACTTAAAAAGTGTCGATAAAGTTAGCGGAATCATACAGACATGGCGGGAGCATTTCTTGTGACGAAATTAGAGGCGTTGGAGAGAGCACCAGCATTCAAATTACGCTGTGATCATTTCTGATAAATTAGCGAAGCCTGTCCTGTATAGCATTTCCGACAAATTATATGCGACTTTAACCTTTTACCCCTAATTTGATTCGGATATTATCAAAATAATTTAGCAGAAGAGGGGAAATGCCAGGTAGACTATCCGTTAGAGATCAATAGCAGCATAAAATGCTGTCGTAGAAGATTGTTTTCCAGCAGTTTGATTTTTTTTTCTTGTGTATTTCCTGTGCTCTGTTTGTTTGTGGCGCCACGTCTTTGGCTTCTCTGTGTTTGTCATGTGAATTTCTGTGTGCCTTTGAAGTATGTTTGCGAATTTTGTTTATTTTTCTATCATTTTGTTTAAAATCTCTGCGTAATTTGCTGTCTGTGTATTTTGCTTCTGCAAATTTTGTGGTTATTTTTCACACACTGGGCGACTGAGAAGATTTGTGGAAGAGTCGGCAGTAGAGAGATCCTATGCTCCATATAAATTTGGTAAGTAAACTTTGCATGCTATTTATATTTGATAATTGTTCCTCGATTTTCTAAGGCAGAGGATGGTAAGAGTCGGGCTTCCTAAATTTTTTTGTGGGGAAAGATTTTATCTGGGGTTTATTCCATAGTATAATTTTTTACTCTACCAGGGTTTTCTAACTTAAAATTTGTTCACGGTCAGGTTTATCCGGTCAGACATTGTTTTTTAAGACATCGCTGTTTGCGTTTTTCCTACATATAGCCATCTTCTTTTCTTGTTTTGATGATGTTTTAATAACTTTTCTGTTCTCTGGATTTGCAGAAGGGCTAAAGATTGGGAAGATACACATAGGGCCTATTCATTAAACGTGGTCTGTTGTTTGAGAGAGATCTATAAAATGCATTCACAAGGTATTTCTGAACATTCCTGACTGTTTGGTTTTGAAAGACTAAGTATGCATGTATTTGTTTTGGTAAACTTAAATACTTCTTTGTTGTATGCATATGTTGTCATTTCTTTCAGTCCTATTGATATAACATCCTTCCTTAGGCAGTTCAGACTTGAGATGCTCTGTACCATTCACTTCCCTCCATCTCTTCATGTAGGAAGCAGAGCATCATTTTTAGGAAGAAGGAGAAGTTTTATGGCTGTAAGTTTACTCCAAACATAAAACTAGGTTTTAGGGCTGTAAGTTTACTCTAAGAGTCTAAACATATGCAGATGGATATTGCACCATTGTGGTCAAGAATTAATGAACTATGAGCCCTCACATTATTTAATCCATTGAATAATTATGTTGTAAGGCTGAACTCTTTTCATTATTTTCTTTGTTATGTTGTAGTCAATGTCCTCCTAGCCTATGTTTATTTCTATCCGTGTTTTGGTCGTTTCATAAGTCTATGACAGCACACACAGTGTTCTGTTCATATTTTCCTCTCTCTTCCGTCATTTTGTATTTTCTAAGCAGTTTACAATGTTTTTCCCTATCTCTTTGATCCCTTTAACTTTCTTATCCTTGTATAAATCATTAACATGTGGATTTTTTTTTACCTATTTGTTAGTTTTTTGCATTTTCTGTTGAAGATTCTCCTATTTTTATGTCTTTCTGAATTTTTTGAGGACTGTGCTAGGCTTTTTTCTATAGTCAACTTTGTGGCCAATTCATATAGTGGCATTTTCATTTTGGACCTTGGTTGCAAGTAATGACACCAACGAAGTTGGAATTGGGTTCTTTGCTAGTGCAATTTCCTATTTTCTAAGTTTAAGTGGGACAGCATAATTAATCATTTTCTTTAAATATTTTTTTGTATGAAGTTATACTATTCTTAAAGAAAATTGGATGGAATCATATTGAAATCTGTAGCAGATGAAAATGATCATGGAATGAATTGTGCTACGAGTTCTTTAGTTTTTAACTTCTTTTTATGATGATTATAGTTCAATCTTTTTCCAGTACTTGTTTGACCTTTTTGTGTCTTGTTTTTTGTTGGGTTGTTATTTTTCTTTACAACTAAAGGGTAATCAATGGGTGCTACCGCATAAATTAGAATACTACTTGATTTGTGCATGTCTAGTAATAGTTAAAGAACATCAACTCCTCACTGCATTTAATCCAAACTCTGGAAATATAGGAGCCATTATAAGCCTAATTAGGCAAATGCCACACTTCTGTCTACTTCAAAACCTGAAAAGAAATCACAAAACTAGAAAGGTGCTAGAAAGTACCACTTCAAACATATTGTAGACATCAAATTCCTCTGGTATTAAGCACAAAAAATCTGTTATATCTATTATGATATTATCAACATATAAATTAATTAAGAGCTTAAAAGTGCTCTCAACGACCAAATACCTTTTAGTGAGCAGTAATTAGAACAAAAACTATCAAGATTGACTCTTTTTTGTGAGTACATATATTCTAGCACTGAAAAGTTATAATTATAGTTGATATGTATTGAGGATAAACATTAAAATTAAAGCTAGAAAACTATCAGCCTTTGTACAGTAGAGTAGAAAAATGCCACGAAAATATGAGAAAAGTAAATTAGTTTGATTATTGGGGGGAGGGGGGCGGTCATTGGCACTTTCTTTATCATATTTGGATTTAATATCACTCAAGATCCACATGGATTATAGTTATAACCAGAAATTGGGAAAATAGTTGCTTCTTGTTTTTATTCTTCATCATTATCAAGGATGTCAACTTCTTTTTATTCTTCATATTTTTCTTCTACTAAAGTTTCATACATGGAGTTGTTTGTCATGTTGAATAATAATTTAATCTCTCCAATTGATTGGCTTCCAAATGTTTCCATTTTCATCAACACTATTTTATTATGCTTGAAATCATTATCGAGGATATCATAAATTTTCTGTTCTTCTGCTTTAATGTTGATTGAATTTCCTTACGCGAAGTCATGCATCATTGCAATTGATGCCTTTACAACCCTCATTAATTTACTGCTAGATGTTTCTATTTTCAGGCTGATTGAGAATCTTCAACAATATGTCAATAAACAACACTTGAGTGACTTAGAATATCTATTTCACAAGGTAAATTAGTTTTCTGATGCAGAGCAATATGTGGATTCAATCAACTCGATAAAATAGGAAAGATCAACCACCAAAAACTATACCTAGTGCTTTGCTTTGAGGATCCACCATGCAAACATAAAATGGCTCTTGACAAGCAAAATTGATCTTTATAGCTTTAATTGGCTTACACTATCAACGTTCCTTGTTCTTAGGCCCTGTCCAATACAAAATCAACCTTCACAATGATTAACAAGTAACAACAAAGAAAACATCAAACTTTATCACCTTTTCCAAAACTGCCCTTCTTTGTGCTTAAGAACAATGTTATAGGTTGAAACTGGTTGGGAAATATCCATGAGGGCTCCTAACAAAGTAAGAGGTGTTCCGAGTACCCTTTAGGGCACTTGTGCTCCACACCAAATTTCATCCCCCAACTGTGAATGCTTCTCCTTTAATCACACTCTATTTTCCTCCACTAGCCTTCACTCTTACTAGCCATGCTCTAAGGGCTTTTCTAGTCTAACTTGTGTTCCAAGAAGTTTCTAAACAAGCCAAATAGTTTTTCCAAGCACCCATTATCCTCTTTTAGTTGCCCACAAAGTTTCTTTGTCCATCTCTAAGTCTAAGCCCCTGTTTTGCTAGATTGCCTTAACTAATTAGGTCTAGTTCATTGTAGCAGTCACCTCCAAGGCAAACTGTCATGAAATTCATGAAAATGCTGGCTCTTTAATGCTTAAAACCTTCTAAATATGAATGTAGGTCTTATGCAGATGGTTTGTTTAAAGTTTCAAGGTTTGGAACAAATCCTAAAGCCTCCAAAGCGTAAATTATTCCTAACCCCTAGAGAGGGTTTTGTACCTGCCTGAGAAGGTTCAATATTCCATAAAATGCAAAATCAACATCCTCGAAACCTGAAACTTACCCATAATGTCTGTCTTGGCTTCCTCCAAGTGCCTGTGTTGACAGTGAGTCAAAATAATGTGAATAACCTTAGCAACTTCATAAAAAATCTTACTTGTTATACTGCTGGGCAGAGTTTCTTATACAAGCCAAATGACCAAATGACCTTCTACAATTGTGATACCACTAGAAGAACTTCACCATAAAAATCTAAAGGTTAACACATAAAAAATCCTTGCAAAAACACTTTCACACAGTCATGAACAGTCCTTTAAAATTGATTTCCAACTATATACTAATATAGAGAGAACAAAGCATTTCCAATTCAAACCTAGCATCAAACTTCTTGAAATAGATTCCAAGCAAACTCCCCAAGTGCTCATATGGAAAAAATAACTACTTCTTAAAACAAAGATGGCACAACTTAGAATTCTTAATGAAGAAATGATGTGTATCTTAGCTCTACTGGCCCTTAAGACTATGTGATTCACACTTAAGATCCCTCTTTATCTTGAAGGCATTACTACTTTTACTAGCTTCTCCAAATATTTGTTCCAAGTATCCACTCACTCTACATTCTTATAAGTTGCCGTAGGTGCTAATTTTTCTCTTCTTTGTTTTTGATAGTCTCTAAGATCTGTCATGGGACAGTGCTTATATAATCACTATAACTGATAGCGATGTTCATGTTTCTCTGCTTTAGACTACTTGGCAACACTTAAAGAAACAGTCTTGTTTTAGCTTTTATGAAGCTAGGATCCATACCTTACTCTCTTCTTATCTTCAATTTCTTAAATTTTAGGTGTATGATAATAGATTCAACCTTATTAATGTATCTCAAACTCTTACAACTCTGTATTTAGGTCCAGTGGCAAAACTCAGAAAACAAGTTTTAGAATGCTTAGACAATGATGAATTTTTGACAGTTTATAAAAATGCTCTCAAAAACCTCTAAGATCTTGCACACACCTCCAAATTACCTCAAAATATCACAAATTCAACTCTAAGCCTTTGCAATATCAAGAAAACACCTTTTATCATCGAATTTCTCCTTTTACTGTTGACTGTATTCTTCCCTGTTTCCTCGAAATTTCTGTCATTAACTGCTAAAAATTACACATTTTCAATGCAAACCGTTTAAAACCCGCTTCATAAATTGCCTCAAAACTTCACATACCAATTTTCAGATCAATTAGACGTGTTTTACAGAAGTTATGACTTCTGATACGCTTCATCACACACTAAAACAATACTGTCATGGTTCTGAAGATTTCTGTCAAAGAGATCTTTTTACACACTTGTCCTTTTGATCTGAAAATTCGTGGTCCTCCAAATGCCAGGGCAGAAATATAGTTTGAATTTAAAGGAATTTGCTTGGGCAGTTTGAGAGATATCCGATGCCCTAGCTGAAACCTGAGGCCTTTCAAAAGCTTATAAAATCCTTGTAATACATTATGAAGAGTTGGAAAAATTACAATATGATCCTAACCACGTGCTTAATCCATTTTTTATGACAGCAAAGTGATTAGGAAGAATTTTCAAGACTTTGAAGTTTGAAGTGACTGCCCATTCATAGACCCTTAAACATCAGAAATGGAAAACATGCTAAATTATACAAAACAGAGGTCTATGTTATTATCGAACTTCATACATATTTAAATTACAAGGAAAAACTTCCTATCTTCACTGTTCTACTGAATTCTTGACCAAGCATAGATGATTTACAATATTTTTGCTCGTTTATCTATTCCTTAGATAGCCCTAGCTGAAACCTGAGGCCTTTCAAAAGCTTAATAAATCCTTGTAATACATTATCAAGAGTTGGAAAAATTACAATGTGATCCTAACCACGTGCTTAATCCATTTTTTTATGACAGCAAAGTGATTAGGAAGAATTTTCAAGACTTTGAAGTTTGAAGTCACTGCCCATTCATAGACCCTTCAACATCATACATGGAAAACATGCTAAATTATACAAAACAGAGGTCTATGTTATTATTGAACTTCATACATATATAAATTACAAGGAAAAACTTCCTATCTTCACTGTTCTACTGAATTCTTGACCAATCATAGATGATTTACAATATTTTTGCTTGTTTATCTATTCCTTAGGAAGCTTAACAAACCTAGACTTTCCTACTAAAACTCAACCATATTCCATAACAAAAGAGATTAGGATAAAATTTGTTGGTAAACTCTATCTCATGACCTTATCAACCAAAGACAACTCACTTACACCTAATAGACTCCTTTTACTTGGTTAAAATTAACCATTTATCACTTATTACAAGATTTTTTCACTCTTACACTTACACTTCACACACTCACCAATTTGAATTTGAACAAGGACAAAGGTGGAGGGAAAACAACTAGATATCACTCCAAACTATATAACCTCAACAAGAAACTTTCTCTCATGCAATGATGCTCCTGCATCCGATTACCCTACTTGAAATTTTGCCATGAGCTCTTCCTCACGAATTTTCACTAGTCCCTGCTTTTTGAACTTGTTGCTTTTGCTCATGATTTCTCCATCCTTTTTACTCATAAATTGAAAAATTACTGATCTCAATGTTCGTGATACCTTTTAAATTTTGCTTTATCATGCTCTTCAAGTGAGCAATATTCTTTGTCTTGTCTGGTTCTCATTCTTCCTTGACTTGTACCTGCACACGAAACAAACATGTTAGTAGAAAACAACTCTCCTTCATGCTTCTTACTCCATCTCTTTGCATAGCTTCTCCTTTTCATTTTCATAGACTTCATTATCATTTTCTTCATCCACTTGATTCACTCCTCATCCTTCATTTTTGCTACGCCCTTAATCATATATCTTATATTGGATGTATATAGCCGACTTATAGCTTTCATAACTTCTTATCATTATGTATCTCTTTCATATATGTTATATTTTCATTAGTGGGTCGGCCTTGGTGTTGGCCATATCATAGGGATAGTATATATAGGGGTTAGTAGGCAGTAGTTGATCATCATATTTAGCATTTGAGTCTTATTGTTTGGTTTGGAGGTTGCCCCCTCGAAGTGGTTAAGCTATTCTACTTGCACATTGAGATCATTTATTTGAAATATTGTGTTCATTGGTGTTATATTGCTGCTAATAATCAAATTTATACAAGTAATTCCATTACAATTTTTGCTTGCCTTCAAAACACCATTGCCTTTTCTATTGTGCATATCAAGACCATTTCTTGACTTCTTATCAAATACCTTCAACCTAAGAGCATCCTCATTATGTTTTCCATTTTTCATGCTAAGGCTTTCCTTTGTTTTCTTAGACTCCCCCTGTTTTGGCATTTGTCTCCTTGATCCATGCTATATCTCTTCATTGGATATCTTGACTCCTCTTTCGATTCCATCTTCTAAAGGCGTTTTTGCAAGAATTTCTCTTGCATTCTCCCTATTTTTCCTACTCTCTTTGAGTTGCCTCCGAGTTCTCTCAACATGTTTGTTCAAATCTGAGTTGTCCATGTGATCGTTAACCCATTCTTGGATTTCATTCATGATTTTCAACGCTAGGCTTGTGTATATTTGATGGATGGTTTCTCCCATGTCATTAATCTTGTCAATGCACCAAGTAACACCCCCTAAGCAGCTCTTAATTTCTTGTTTCATCATGATTTCTGATTTCTTGTTTTCAAGGACTGAAACTTTGTTTCCTTTGTTTTATATGCTTTGTCTTGCCTTCAATCTCTTTGTCATTTCTTGTATACGTCTTACATATCATTGTTCCTTAATAATTTTCTCGACCTTTTTGAGATTCCATGAGTTTTCTAGATGAACATTCTCTCAAAAATTCTGCTATACACACTTCCAAGTCATTCTTGTCATCTATTGACCATGTTTTCTCCTCTTTACTTGTATGAATGTATTGAAAACTGAATTTATTATCACCTGGTATGAACGCTCCTGTCATTTTCTGTTGTCTATGTCTTAATACCTCATCAAACCCCTGTTCTAATATGAATTCTCATTCATTTTGTTCACTTGAAATCATCATTTCAATAGCTAATTTGAACAATGGTGTCACTCAGATTTCACTTTGAAATCTGTGACTACCCAATCCGAAAATTTTTCGTACTTTTAAAATAGTGAGTCGTTTGTTGTTTTTATTGCCTGAAAGTTCCTGTATTGCGTCAAAATAATCCTAAAGTGCCATATTAGCCTTTTTCGCCAAATACCTAGATGCCCAAAATTGTTTTATTCTGTCGTCGGGATTTGTCTGCGGGAAATTTGTATTTAATTATTTTGAGCCCCGTATGAGGCTATTTGCTGTCTGTTTTGATTCCATTATGAGCGAATATGTTATTATTCCTATGTACCAGAAGGATTTTAACTTATTTTAAGTTTTGGGCTTTATTTGTAACTTTTGGCAATTTTTTGTGTTTTTGTGGTGTCCCGTTCTGTTTTCTGTAAAATTTCTCTGGAACAACTCCTTTGCTGGGTAAGCCTGATTTTTGGCCTGGAGTGGCTGGAAAACATACACGCACATTTTGCCCGGAGGAAGTCGTCATCGGAGGTCTGGATCACTGGGAAAAAGCGAAGTCGTGCACAGAAAAGCCCCTGCGGGGATGGTCGCATTTTTCGAAAACAAAGGATTTAAGCTACGATGGGAAAAATATAAGCCGCAGGTAGGGTGAGAATTGTATACCTGCCTGGCAGGGTACTTTTTCCCGTGTTATAAAAGTTACTTAAGCTGCAGTGGGAAAAATAGAGGCTGCAGGCAGGTGGGAATTTATTGCCTGCCTTGTAGGTTAAAAATTCCCATGATATAATAAAAGGAAAGTGACTTAAGTGAAATCATGGGATTTTAGTGCCTGCCTTGCAGGGTAAATAATCCCATTGTCAAAGTCAAATCACTTAAGTGGATCACGGGATTTTGGTGCCTGCCTAGCAGGGTAAAGAATCCCATTATGGAAAAATTCTTAAAAATAGAATTACATGTGCAAAAAGTGCGCCCCCTTTGGTGATAGATTAAAAAGATTAAATTGATTATTTTTTAATAATCTTTCTTCTTAAAAAAGTGCGCCCAAGCTTAAGGAGGTCAAAAAGTCAAAGAAGGAATAAAAGAAAGGAATTAAATTAATTAAATTTAATTTATTTAGTGGCCGCCCCCTTCCTCTCAAAAAGTGCGCCCCATTTGGACATTATTTAATGTTTTTTGAAGCATTAAAACATTAAATTAATTTCTATTTTCAGTGGCTATGGTCAAAGTACACTGTGGGGCCTGAGTGAAGTGCTGTGTGAAGGATTAAATTGGATTAATTTAATTTATTGGATGGCTGTCCTTAAACATGCTATTTTAAAAAGAGAAAAGCATGATTTTTAATTAATTAATTGCCTTTAATTGTTAGGGCAATTATTAATTATAGAATTGTGAAGGTTATATAAGCATGGGCAGCCATATGGGTGAATAATTTAATTCACAGGTAAAGAATTGCAGCAAGGAGGAAAAGTGCGCCCCCATTAGAGGAAGGATTTTGTTCAGACAAAGTGCTAACAAGGCTAAAAGCTTCCAGATTTGGCGCATGCTTTGGAGAAGGTTGATCTTCGTCTGCATAGTTGTTTTCACAGGTGTTACAGGAGCTCAGGTGTTGATTGAAAGGATTCATGCTCTCTTTATGTGCAAATTAAACACCAATTTTTGGGGCAGCAGGCTTGAAAAGTGCAGATTTTTATAATTTAAATTCACTATTCATGCTCCGGTGGCCATTTTTGTCTGAATAAATTGCAGGAACTCATTACAGGTGCTTTATAAAAGAAAATGAGTTTTTATTAATGTCCAATACATTGCAAATATCCTCCGAATCTGAAGAATTGTCTAGATCTGCACCAGTATTGAAGAAATCCGGCCAAGTTAGAAGAAAAAGAATTATTCAGACAAAGATAGACAAAGCCATGGCGAAAGGAGATGAAAAAGAGAGCACGATGGATTCATGCTTTGCTTCCAAACTTTCAGACATAGGAGACACGGATCTAGGCCCAGAACCTCTTTCTGATTTGATTGATAGATCCAGAGCTGGAAAGACTTCACTCATGCGTGCGGTCAAAAGTAGTGGAATTATTCGAGCTGCAGCTTTCCCGTGTACAGCCCAATTGCCAGAGTTTGTGATGGAGTGTGCTAGATCTTATCATCCTTCATCCAGATCAGTGCGTGATGTTGCGGGAAAGACAATAATTCGTTTGGATGCAGAATTCTTCAATTATTGTTTGAAGATTCCAGTGCAAAAGGTGGTGACTTCTATTAGCATTCAGGATGCTGACAGTAGGTGGGAAAAGCATAGAGCTGACTGTGTGAGCATCATGAATAGCCGGTTCATGAAGAAGCCTAGATCCCCTTCCAAGTTCCCGAGAACTCTTCCACGATCCAATTTGGTGCAGGAGGCGGATGATATCGTCAAATTGCTATGCAGGTTGAATGGTGAAGCGAATGCCTACACTTTCCAGACATGGATGTATGCTTTCATCAGGACCATTGAAATCAACAAGGTTGATTCTATAATCAATTGGTCAGAAATTATTAGCAGCAACATCGGTGAGCAACTGCGGAACGTGAAGCGTACCTTCAGCTTCAAGATGACTTCATACTTGGTGTATGCTGCAGCTTCACAGGGTGTCTTTTCCAAGCTGGATAGATGTGGTATTCTTTCCAAGGATCCCATTTTCGAGTGCTACCCACAGCTTACTGTACCTGCGTGCGAGAAGGACTTCAAAGTGATCAACGATGACTTCTTCTACGATTTCATCTGCAGGTTAGACAAAGACTTGAAGACTCACAGGGTAAGCAAGGAAGCATGGGAAGCAGTGTCCAAGATTGGCAGTGTATTCATCCAGTTTGCAGATTTCACATACCTCAGGGTTACGAGCTTTTCAGGTGAACCAATAAAGATGCCCAGGTACCCGAGTGACAGATTGATCGCCATGGAGCTGAGCAGGCAACTTGTGGAGTTACACGACCTTCAGTCGAAGCGGCACAAGTCTACGGGCTTCTTCCCACTCACTGTGGGATATTACAGTTGCATCAGCATTCACAGAGCTCGAGGGATGGAAGCACAAATGTTGTCCGAGTATGAGCAAGAGTTCTTCCCTGCGCAGCTTAATTTCGATCCATTTGGAATAGCCAGGAAGACAATCTCCCAGGAGTACGCACATGTGCCTTCGTTAGAAGATTTCTGGATGAAGTGCAGAAGTGAGTACGAGGTTAGAAAGAAAGATTTCAGCAGGCTATCGACAAAGCAAGTATTTGACTTTGGACTAGCGCGGATACCTGCGGATCTTAAAGATGATGGGAACGTGGTACTTGACACTTACCATCAAATGGGAGGAGATAAAGCTATACTGCAGGATAGCAATGGCGGCTGCAGCACAATAGAAGAAAGATCTGGAGCTGTGTTGGTGAATACTTCGAACTGGTTACTGACGAAGGGATATTGCCTTGATGAAGCATTGATGAATCAAATCACAGGCAACTTCGGCACAGGAGATTCCCTCAAGCGAAAGCATGAAGGAGAAAGCAGCAGAAGGTCCGAGAAGTTGAAAGTACACAGAAGATCTCAAGAGAAAGAGAAGACCACTTCTACAGCCATAGCTTTGACTCCGACTTCTCCAGTACCCAAAGGATCACCAACTATTGCACCACAGTAGCAGGATGCTTCCATGCCTTCATTGAAACCAACGACGTTCGTCTTCTCTCCGCAGCCACTTCGTTCATCACCCGTTCCAGAAGAGGTGTTGAAGCTGCAGATGACGGAGTTCGAAAGAGCTTTGTCCTTGGATGTTTCAGAAGATGGCAGCCATGATACTGTGGCACTTTCTGATGGAGAGGATGCAGAGCGGGAGATGGTAGTGCACTCAGCGACTTCTCACTCTCCGAGAAGTAATTTCTCGGAATGGTTAGCTTTGCAGTTGGTTCCGGAAGCAAGAGTAGAGATGAACTTAGAGGAACATGACTTGCAGCTACTTCAGGATCTGAGCAGAAGAGACAAAAGGCCTAAAGTTGCTAAAGCAACTTCTAGGTTGATCATCAAGGATTCGGGAGAGAAGTTTGCTGAGATATCAATTCCGGCGGAAGGAAAGGTAGAAGAGGAGCTCATGGCAGAAGATGTGACGGTGACCAAAATACCACTCGGTCAAGCTACCACTGAAGGATTGAAGCAGGACACGCAGACGTTGCTGGATGCTTTGTTCCTTAGGCTTCATAGTGAAAAGGCGGAGAAAGAAGAGCTGCAGAAGCAAATATCTCAATTATGTGAGATCATAGCCAAGGTTGCTAAACCTTCCGTTCAGCCCATTTCAGCGCAGGTGAGTGATCATCTTATGCAGGAAATGGAAGATGCAAGCAATCAAGCAAAGGCTATTGACGAATGGAAGGATCTGATTATTCGTCAAGCTTCTGTGCAACTTGGGGAAGTGCCAGCCCGCCTAAAGGTTATGAACGATGCAGCAAATCAACTAAAGCAACTGATAGAAAGCATAGAAGGAATGAATACAGTTGCAGAGAGTAACCTGAGTATTTTGGCCGAGATCAACAAGCTGCCGGGAGATGTATTGGTTGCAGAACAAATTGTGCCGGATGGATCAGTCGAGAAGGGGAAGCAGCTAGAGTTTGCAGTATCTTTCCGTTTGGAGATCTGCAGAGTTTTGCTGAAAAGGATGCAGGCGCTTGAGAGTAGAACATCAGATTTGCCGGACAGTATCATTTCTTTCACTGAGGAAAGAGTGGATGGAGGTGTTACTTCATACGTGCGGATTATTTCTAACGAGGTGCATGATTCCCTGGAAAGTTCTCTTCTGATGGTACAAAAGAGAATTGATAAAGCTACCAAGCCTTTCACGATGAACTCTATCAGTAGGCTGGTGACACTGCAGGCAGACATTGCGAGATTTGGGCCAAGTTTGGAAGAAGTGGAAGCATGCAGCAAAGTGTTGAATGAAGGGTTGCTGCAATTCAGGACAGAAAAGGAAGCAGTAGCTAAAACAGATGGAAAGATGCTGAATTATATGTTCGACAAGTATATCAGATATCAGAACAAGAAGAAGATGTAGATGTTACAGCTGGCATGACTTCTTCTATTCTTTCTTCTTCTACTTTCTATGTTCCCGGATGAAATTGCAAACTTCTAAGTTATTGGTTTTGCAACCATTACTTGAAGTCATGTGGAACCTTTCTATTAGTTAAGTGATACATGTGTCACTTAAGAAGAAGTTAGTTGAGGATGATTGCCAAATGTCATCTTTACTTGTTCATACTTTAGTTCAGTTTGAGTCTTCTATTTGTACTTTCCCTCCTACATTCTATAAGTAGGAGAAGAACCTCCGGGTTAATGATCGATCAGAATTTGTAAGAAGCAATCTTGTGTTCTAGACTTTGTGCTGAACCCCTGAGAGCCACTTGTTGCAGAGGAATACAAAGAAGCAGGTTTCCGGAGAACTTTGTGTCACGGCGTACTGTGTTTCTTGCTTTTAAATCTTAGATCTTTAAAGTAAACTTTGTGTTATTTTAGATCTGGATCTAGAACTGCCTTTGCTTTATAATTCTGTGTGTTCAAATCTATTAAGTTTCTTCTATGTGCATGCAATTAGCTCTGCTATCTACTAATTGGGATGCACATCTTCCTTACTTCTTCTCTGTAATACCTTGACTTTCTTCTTCTATAATTTTTCCTTTCTTAAACAGCTGCTTACTTGCTGCAGAACTTCTTAGTTATGGTTCATGAACTAAGTGGTTAAAGTAAAACCCCTGATAGATAAAAACACATTTATATTGACAAATCTGACACGGGAGCCTCACCGGTTAAATGAGGGAGATTTATCTCATGACTGCCTATGTTTGATGCTATGCAGAAAATCTAGCCAACAAACAAGCATTTCTTTAAAAATGTTTCTTATGGAGATTGAATAAGAAAATGCATGATAAACATACCTTACCTTCAAATTGATGACCTGACCCAAATACTTGTGGGATCCAATCCATCATGCTTATGGTGGAATGAAGATCAACTAAAATTTGTTCCCTTACCATCACTGTTTCACCACAAATGTCAAGTTTCTTGCTATTTTGGAGTTCTCCACCAATCCATCTTCCCTCTAGCTTGAATTGAAATATTCTTCTTATTCCTCTTTTCTCATTTTCCTCATTGTATTCTTGCCTTTCAACCTCTATACCTGCAGATCCATCATCAAGAGAGTATGTTAAAGTGAAAAATTGAAGTAATATAGTTCTCACTAGAACATTGAATTCTTGTTCCATGTTTCTTCCATTCTTCACTTCACTATTAAACTGATTTTCCTTTGTCTGGTAGCTCTTCAAACCTTCTCCAATCTGATATATGATTTGTAGAAAGACTTTCATACCTTTATTTTGTTTAAAACTTATAGTATGCTGTCCCAATTCTGAAAATTTTACCTTGATCTTGTCTTTCTTCCTTGCATGGCTGATAAACATATGGATCTGCTCATATTTTTGTGAATTTCACCATTTATCTTACCCTTGGATATGTTCCTCATCATCTCTACCAACATTTCATACTTGGTTTCTATCACATTGTCACAAATTTTCACTCTTGTAGGTGCAGAAAACTAAAATTTCAAACCTTTCTTGTTATTATTCTCATATAGATCATACCATTTCTCAAAATATACTGTTTTCCCTTGAGTTCTTGCTGTTTTAACATCTGCAAATCCATTTTCTTGAAGTGACTGCAAGCAATCCATACCTGTCATATGAAATATTCACCCATAGAAGTTTCCTCTCGTCTTCCCTTATGAAGATCCTCATATTGTGCCTCATCCTTTTTACCATCAACTGGTCTAAAGGCCGTTTGACCTTCTTCATTTTCCAACCATTAACTTTGTTTTGCAGCAGCTTCATTAGGTGATCTAGCCTTTCTCTTATCTCTTTTGTCTCTCTCTCCACATCTATCTTACTTTTCTGAATATCTTTCATTCTCTTTTTGTGACAAAACTCTGTATTTAGGTCCATTGGCAAAACTCAGAAAACAAGTTTTAGAATGCTTAGACAAGGCTGAATTTTTGACAGTTTATAAAAATGCTCTCACAAACCTCTAAGATCTTGCACACACCTCCAAAATACCTCAAAATATCACAAATTCAACTCTAAGCCTTTGCAATATCAAGAAATTACCTTTTATCATCGAATTTCTTCTTTTACTGTTGACTGTATTCTTCCCTGTTTCCTCGAAATTTCTGTCATTAACTGTTCAAAAATTACACATTTTCAACATAAACCGTTTTAAAACCCGCTTCTTAAATTTCCTCAAGACTTCACATACCAAATTTCAGATCAATTGGACGTGTATTGCAGAAGTTATGACTTCTGATATGCTTCAGCACACACTAAAACAATGCTGTCACGGTTCTGAAGATTTCTGTCAAAGAGATATTTTTACACACTTGTCCTTTTGATCTGAAAATTCATGGTCCTCCTCTAAATGCCAGGGCAGAAATATGGTTTGAATTTAAAGGAATTTGCTTGGGCAGTTTGGGAGATATCCGATGCCCTAGCTGAAACCTGAGGCCTTTCAAAAGCTCATAAAATCCTTGTAATACATTATCAAGAGTTGGAAAAATTACAATATGATCCTAACCACGTGCTTAATCCATTTTTTATGACAGCAAAGTGATTAGGAAGAATTTTCAAGACTTTGAAGTTTGAAGTCACTGCCCATTCATAGACCCTTAAACATCATACATGGAAAACATGCTAAATTATACAAAACAGAGGTCTATGTTATTATTGAACTTCATACATATTTAAATTACACGGAAAAACTTCCTATCTTCGCTGTTCTACTGAATTCTTGACCAAGCATAGATGATTTACAATCCTTAAACATCATACATGGAAAACGTGCTAAATTATACAAAACAGAGGTCTATGTTATTATTGAACTTCATGCATACTTAAATTACATGGAAAAACTTCCTATCTTCTACTGAATTCTTGACCAAGCATAGATGATTTACAATATTTTTGCTCCTTTTTCTAATCCTTAGGAAGCTTAACAAACCTAGAGTTTCCTACTAAAACTCAACCATATTCCATAACAAAAGAGATTAGGATAAAATTTGTTGGTAATCTCCATGTCATGACCTTATCAACAAAAGACAACCCTTTTACTTGGTCAAAATTTACCATTTATCACTTATTACAAGATTTTTTTACTCTTACACTTACACTTCACACACACACCAATTTGAACTTGAACAAGGACGAAGGTGGAGGGAAAACAACTAGATATCACTCGAAACTATATAACCTCAACAATAAACTCTCTCATGCAATGATGCTCTTGCATCTAGAAAACAATATCTCAATGCAAAAACAGAGTTTCCTCCATTGAACTGTATTTTTCTTACAATATTCCTTCTCCTCTTTTGTTTTCCCTTAGAGTTCTCGTGAGGATCATTCTAACTAAGTCCTTGTTCGAGCCTTTTATCCCTTTCTCATTTACATTCTAAAAACCTAACTGTTTTTCCACATATCCCCATATACCTAAAGTCATGAGATAAATCTCTCTCATTTTAGACCTCTGAGGCTCCCGTGTAACAGACTTTTGTACAATAAAAATGTGTTACCTTCATCATATCTAGGCCCCTCACATACTCCCATTAACCTCTTAAACCACTTAGTTCATGAACCATAACTAAGAAGTTTTGCAGCAAGTAAGCAGCTGTTCAAGAAAGGAAGTATTTTATAGAAGAAGGAAGTAAAGGAAATACAGAGAAGAAATGGGGAAGATGTGCATCCCAATTAGTAGATAGCAGAGCTAATTGCATGCACATAGAAGAAACTTAATAGATATGAACACATAGAATTATAAAACAAAGGCAGCTCTAGATCCAGATCTAAAATAACATAAAGTTTATTAAGAGATCTAAGATTAAAAGCAAGAAACACAGTACATCGTGACACAAAGTTCTCCGGAAACCTGCTCCTTTGTATTCCTTTGCTCCAAGTTGCTCTCAGGGGTTCAACACAAAGTCTAGAACATAGGATTGTTGCTTACAAATTCTGATCGATCATTAACCTGGAGGTTCTTCTCCTAATTATAGAATGTAGGAGGGAAAGTACAAATGGAAAACTCAAACTGAACTGAAACATAAATAACAAGTAAAGATGACATTTGACAATCATCCTCAACTATCTTCTCCCTAAGTGACACATGTATCACTTAACTAATAGAATGGTTCCACATGACTTTAAGTAATGGTTGCAAAACCAATAACTTAGAAGTTTTACAATTTCATCCGGGAACATAGAAAATAGAAGAAGAAAGAATAGAAGAAGTCATGCCAGCTGTAATGTGTCTTTTTCTTGTTCTGATATCGGATATACTTGTCGAACATGTAATTTAGCATCCTTCCATTTGTTTTAGCCACTGTTTCTTTCTCTGTCCTGAATTGCAGCAACCCTTCATTCAACACTTTGATGCACGCTTCCACATCTTCCAAGCTCGGCCCAAACCTCGCAATGTCTGCTTGCAACACCACCAGTCTACTGATAGGATTCGAAAGGCTTGGTAGCTTTATCAATTCTCTTTTGTATCATCAGAAGAGATCCTTCCAGGGAATTAGGCACTTTAGTTGAGACGATCCGCACGTATGAAGTGACATTCCCGTCCACTCTCTCCTCAGTGAAAGAAATGACACTGTCTGGTAAATCTGATGTCCTACTCTCAAGTGCCCTGCATCCTCTTCAGCAAAATTCTGCAGATTTCCAAACGGAAAGATACTGCAAACTCTAGCTGTTTCCCCTTCTTGACTGATCCGTCCGGATACAATCTGTTCCGCAATCAATACATCTCCCGACAGCTTGTTGATCTCGGCCAAAATACTTAGGTTACTCTCTGCAACTGTATTCATGCCTTCTATGTTTGCCATCAGTTGCTTTAGTTGATTTGCTGTGTCGTTCATAAACCTTTTAGGCGGGCCGCTTGGCACTTCCCCAAGTTGTACAGAAGCTTGACGAATAATTAAATCCTTCTATTCGTCAATAGCCTTTACTTGATTGCTTGCATCTTCCATTTCCTGCATAAGATGATCACATCACCTGCTCTGAAATGGGCTGAATGGAAGGTTTAGCAACCTTGGTTATGATCTCACATAATTGAGATACTTGCTTCTACAGCTCTTCTTTCTCCACCTTTTCACTGTCAAGCCTAAGGAATAAAGCATCCATCAATGTCTGCGTGTTCTGCTTCAATCCTTCAGTGGTGGTTTGACCGAGGGGTACTTTGGTCATTGTCACATCCTCTGTCGTGAGCTCCTCTATCTTTCCTTCTGCCGGAATTGATATCTCAACAAACTTCTCTCCTGAATCTTCAATGATCAACCTAGAAGTTGCTTTGGCAACTTTAGGCCTTCTGTCTCTTCCGCTCAGATTCTAGAGTAGCTGCAAGTTGTGCTCCTCTAAGTTCATCTCCATTTTCCCTTCTAGAACCAACTGCAAAGCCAACCATTCCGAGAAGTTACTTCTCAGAGAATGAGAAGTCGCTGAGTGTACTACCATCTTCTGCTCAGCATCCTCTCCGTCAGAAAGTGCCACAGTGTTGTGGCTGCCATCTTCTGAGTCATCCAAGGACAAAGCCCTTTCGAATTCTGCCATCTGCAACTTCAACGTATCCTCTGGAACAGGAGCTGAACAAAGTGGCTGAGGGGAGAAAATGAATGTCGCTGGATTCAGTGGAGGCATGGAAGCATCCTGCTGCTGCGGTGCAATAGTTGGTGAAGTACTGGGTACTGGAGAAATCGGAGTTAGTCATGGTTGTAGAAGTGATCCTCTCCTTGGATTGAGATCTTCTATACACTTTCAACTTCTTGACTTTCCTGCTGCTTTCTCCCCCGTGCTTTTGCTTGAGGGAATCTTTTGTGCCGAAGTTGTCCGTGACTTGATTCATCAATGCTTCATCAAGGCAATATCCCTTCGTCAGCAACCAGTTTGAAGTATTCACCAACACAGCTCCCGGCTTCTCTTCAATTGTGTTGCAGTCTCCTATGTTATTCTGTAGTATGGCTTTATCTCCTCCCATTTGATGGTAAGTTTCAAGTACCACATTCCCATCATCTTTAAGATCTGCAGGTATCCGCGCTAGTCCAAAGTCGAACACTTGCTTTGCTGATAGCTTGCTGAAATCTCTCTTTCTAACCTCGTACTCACTTTTGCACTTCATCCAGAAATCTTCTAATGAAGGCACATGTGCGTACTCTTGGGAGATTGTCTTTCTGGCTACTCCAAATGGATCGAAGTTCAGCCGTGCAGGGAAGAACTCTTGCTCATACTCGGATAACATTTGCGCCTACATTCCCCGAGCTCTATGAATGCTAATGCATCTATAATATCCCACAGTGATTGGGAAGAAGCCCGTAGACTTGTGCCGCTTTGACTGAAGGTCGTGTAACTCCAAGAGTTGCCTGCTCAGCTCCATGGCGATCAATCTATCATTCGGATACCTGGGCATCTTTATTGGTTCTCCAGAAAAGCTCGTAACCCTGAGGTATGTGAAATCTGCAAATTGAATGAATAGACTTCCAATCTTGGACACAGCTTCCCACGCTTCCTTACTTACCCTGTTGGCCTTCAAGTCTTTGTCTATCCTGCAGAGTAAATCATAGTAGAATTCATCATTGATCACTTTGAAATCTTTCTCGCACGTAGGTACAGTAAGCTGTGGGTAGCACTCAAAAATGGGGTCCTTAGAAAGAACACCACATCTATCCATCTTAGAAAAAACACCTTGTGAAGCTGCAGCATACACTAAGTATGAAGTCATTTTGAAGCTGAAAGTAACGCTTCACGTTCTGGAATTGCTCACTCGATGTTACTAATAATTTCCGACCAATTGATTATAGATTCAACCTTGTTGATTTCAATGGTCCTGATGAAAGCATACATCCATGTACGGAAAGTGTAAGCATTCGCTTAGCCATTCATCCTGCATAGCAATTTGACGACATCATCATACCATCCTGCACCAAAATTGGACCGCGGAAGAGATTTCGGGAACTTTGAAGGGGATCTAGGCTTCTTCATGTATCAGCTATTCATTATGCTCATGAAATCAACTCTATGCTTCTCCCATCTACTGTCAGCATCCTGAAATGCAAATAAAAGTCACCAACCTTTCGCATTGGAATCTTCAAACAATAATTGATGAACTTTGCGTCCAAACGAATATTATTGTCTTTCCTTGAAGCATTACGGACTGATCTGGATGAAGGATGATAAGATCTAGCACACTCCTCATCACGAATACTGGGCAATTGGGCTGTACATGGAAAAGCTGCAGCTCGGATAATTTCCACTACTTTTAACCGCACACAATGAGTGAAGTCTTTGCTCGCTCTGGATATATCAATCAAATTGGCAAAAGGTTCTGGGCCTAGATCTGTCTCGTATGTCCTGCATGTTTGGAAGCAATGTGCATGACTCCATCGTGCTTTTCTTTTTCATCTCCCTTTGCCATGGCTTTATTTATCTTTGTCTAAATAATTCTTTTTCTTCTTATTTGGCTGGATTTCTTCAAAATTAGTGTAAATCTAGACAATTCTTTAGATTCGGAGGATATAATGCAATGTATTGGACATTGATAAAAACTCATTTTCCTTTTGTAAAGCACTTGTATTGAATTTCTTGCAATTTTATTCAGACAAAAATGGGCTACCGGATAATAAATAGTGAATTATTAACTATAAAAATCTGCACTTTTCAAGCCCGTTGCCCCAAAAAAGATGGTGTTTAATTTGCACATAAAGAGAGCATGAATCCTTTCAACAACACCTTGAGCACCTGTAACACCTATGCAAACAATTATGTAGACAAAGATCAACCTTCTTCAAAGCATGCACCAAATCTAGAAGCTTTTAGCCTTGTTGTCTCCTTGTCCGAGTAAAATCCTTCTTCTAATGGGGGCGCACTTTTCCACTTGGCTACAATTCTTTACCTATGATTTGAATAATTCACACCATATGGCTGGCCCATGCTTATAATAACCTTCACAATTCTATAATTAATTAATTGCCCTAATAATTAAAGGCAATTAATTAATTAAAAATCATGTTTTATTCTCTTTTAAAAATAGCATGTTTAAAGGACAACCATCCAATAAATTAAATTAATCCAATTTTAATCCTTCACACATCACTTCACTCAAGTTTTCACAGTGTGCTTTGACCAAAGCCACTGAAAATATAAATTTAATTTAAATGTTTAAATGCCTTTGAAAACATTAAATAACTCCCAAATGGGGGCACACTTTTTTGAGAGGAAGGGGGGCAGCCATTAAATGAATTAACATTTAATGCATTTAATTCCTTTATTTTATTCCAATTCTGACTTGTTGACTTCCTCCAAGCTTGGGCACACTTTTTGAAAGAATAGATTAAATAAAATAATCACTTTAAGTCATCCATCATCTCACCAAAGGGGGCGCACTTTTTTTGCACATATAATTCTATTTTTAGGAATTTTTCCACAATGGGATTATTTACCCTGCAAGGCAAGCAACCAAAATCCCATGATCAACTTAAGTGATTTTAACTTTGACAATGAGATTATTTACCCCTGTAAGGCAAGGCACTAAAATTCCATGATTTCACTTAAGTCACTTTCCTTTTATTTTATCATGGGAATTTTTACCCTGTATGGCAGGTAATAAATTCCCGCTTGCCTTCGGTGTCTAACTTTCCCACTGTCAGCTTAAGTGAATTTTATAACATGGAGAAAAATTACGCTTGCTAGGCAGGTATAAAATTCCCACCCTGTCTGTGGCTTCTATTTTTCCCATTGTAGCTTAAATCCTTTGTTTGTTTTCTAAAAATGCACCCATCCCCTGCAGGGGCTTTTCTGTGCACGAACTTCACTTTTTCCCAGTGATCCAGACCTTCGATGGTGACTTTCCCTCCAGGAATAATGTGCGTATATGTTTTCCAGCGGCTCCAGGCCAAAAATCCGGCTTACCCAGCAAAGGAATTGCTCTAGAGTAATTTCACAGAAAACGAAACGGGACAACACAAAAACACGAAAAATTGTCAAAAGTCACAAATATAAGCCCAAAACTTATTCCAAGTTAAGACCCTTTTGGTACATAAGAGTAAAGACATATTCGATCATAACAAAGTTAATACGAGGCGCAAATAGCCTTATATGGGGCTCAAAATAATTAAATACAAATTTCCCGCAGACAAATCCTGATGACAGAATATAACAATTTTGGGCATCTGGGTATTTGGCGAAAAAGGCTAATATGGCTCTTTGGGATTATCTTGACGCAATACAAGAACTTTCAGGCAATAAAAACACAAAACGACCCATTATTTTAAAAGTACGAAATTTTTTCGGATAGGGTAGTCGCAGATTTCAGGTGAAATCTGGGCAACACCAGTCGGCTTCGTCTGTGGACATCTTTTTCTCGGTTAGAATGACAAGGGAAAATATGAGATCCCAGCATCTTTGGTTTCGTATCTTGTCCTTTGGGCATGGGGTCAGGCAAACAAACACAACACAATACAACACCAAAACAAGACAAAACAAGGAAAAACAAACAAAGATTTATTTATGTACATACAGGTTTTACCCTGCTTCTCATGTCCGGAACAACTTCAAGTGTTGCCCATTGAAAGGCAATGGCAATTTAACTCCATCTTGATGAGCAAAAATGAAGCTATCTGCTTCGGCGATCCTCTTAATCACAAAAGGCCCTTTCCATAGTGAATCGAACATTCCATGCATGCCTTTTGTTTCTCTTCTTTTGTCCCATAGAAGGACCTAGTCATTGACTTCAAACTTTCTTTCCCTGGCCTTTTTGTCGAAGATGACTTTCACCTTCCTTTGATGCTCTGTCAACCTATCTGCAACTTGAGTTTGTACTTCCCTCAATTAAGTCAGGTACATAATTCTTTTATCAATAGCATCCGTGAAAGTGGAATCCTCCAGGGCCTTAGAAATTTGCAGGGCAGGCAGTTCCAAGGTAAGAGGCAGCTCCGTGTCTCTACCGTACAACAGCTGAAATGGGGACATGCCTATTGCCCTTTTTGGTGTGTTTCTATCGGCCCATAATGCATCAAACAACTTTTTATGCCAAGTCCTCTGATTTTCCGTTACAAGGTTGCGCACGATAGTTACCAAGTTTTTATTACTAGATTCAACTTGACCATTTCCTTGTGGATAGTAGTTTGAGGAATGAACCAGCTGGATCCCATAAGTGTAGCACAATTCTACCAGCTCCTCAGAAGAAAGATTCGGAGCGTTGTCTGCTACAATTTTGCTGGGCATGCCAAACCTGACAATAATATTTTCTTTTATAAAATTGCACACCTCGGCGGAAGTGGCGTTCTTCACAGGAATAGCTTCTACCCACTTACTGAAATAATCAGTAGCTGTTAGAATGTAATGGTGACCGGCACTGGAAGTCGGGTTAAGCATTCCAATAAAATTCATTCCCCATTGTTGGAAATGTTCTTCAATCACAATGGGTTTTAGAGGTAATGCAGGCAATTTCACACGCCCAACAAAATGTTGGCATGCTTGACACTTAGCTACCCAATCTGCAATATCTTGAAAACGGGTGGGCCAGTAATACCTTGCTCTGAGGATCTTGTGTGCAGTGACTCGGGCTGAGAAATGACCACTGCAAGCCATGTAATGGAACTGTTGTAGTAGTTGATCCTGCTGAGCTTTATCGACGCATCTGAGAAATACGCCATCAATTCCCCTCTTGTACAAACCATTATCCCAAAGAACAAAATCTTTGGATTTTAGTTTGATGGTTCGTTTCTCTTTTCTAGAAAGTTGATCTGAGCATTCTCCATATGTCAGAAAGTAAGCAATGTTACTGTACCACTCCTCTACTAGATCTATAAAAAGTATTGAAGGCAAATCCCCATCTATCTCATCTTGATCTGCTTCTGGCACTGATGTTTTCATCTCCTTCATTAATTCACACAGACCTCTTCCTCGAACCAGCTTTGTTGGTTTAATATCCAGGTCATATTCTTGAACCTTTGTCACCCATATGCCTCTCAACAATCCTAATTCTTGCTGAGTAAGGATAGATTTAACTGCAGTATCTGGAACCAAAACCACAGTGTGCGAGGAAAGAATATAATACCTGAATGCTTTGCATGCCTTTACCACTGCATATGCGTGCTTTTCCATGGGAGTGTATTTCAACTCATAGGCTTTAAGAGGTGTACTCATGAAAGCAATAGGAGCTTCTGCATCCTCTTGATTTTTCTGCATCAGTATTGTTGACATGGTGTGTTTAGAGGAATAATAGTAAAGAATAAATTCTTTATTGAAGTCGGGTGAAACCAAGATTGGAGCTTTCGACAGGGCCTCTTTAATTTTCTCGAAAGCTTCCTTCTCTTCGTTGCTCTATTTAAAATCTTGTGTCTTCTTCATCATATTCGAAATATGACGGGTTAGCTCAGCAAAGTTAGGAATGAATCTCCTGAGAAAATTAACTTTTCCAAAGAAAGAGTGAACTCCTTTTTTGGATGTGGGCAAAGGCAATGTCTGAATGGATTTGACACGCTTTGGATCTATCTTTGTTCCTTCTTTGGAAACAATGTGCCCTAGCAGCTTTCCTTCGGTTACGGCAAAGATAGATTTCTTGGGATTGAAAGAAATACCATGTTTGCGGCACTGTATGAAAACCTCTTCCAAGTTTGAAATGTGTGCGCTTCTATCTTTGGAACAGATTGTTAGATCATCCAGATACACCACTATGCTTATATCTTTGAGATGAGCAAAGGCTAGATCCATAGCTCTTTGAAATGTAGCACCAGTGTTAATCAGGCCGAACGGTATTTTCTGGTACGCGAAGGTTCCCCAAGGTGTGATGAACGCCGTTTGTATTGATCTTCCTCGACCACCTTGACTTGATTGTAGCCTGAGAAGCCATCAAGCATGGAGAGCATCTCAGATCCAGTGACCACCTGTAGGATGTGATCCATGATGGGTATGGGGTAGTTGTCTTTCAGTGAAGCTTGATTAAGGTTTCAGAAATCCACGCACAGCGTAATCTCGCCGCTTTTCTTTCTTACAGGGACTATGTTGGCCGACCATTCCGAATGATGTATGGGTTTGCTAATCTTTGCGTTTAACAACTTCCGGATTTTTGCAAAGATGGTTCCCGAAATGGTAGGGTTGTGCTGCTGCAGCTTCTGCTTGAAAGGCTTCTGTTCTGGTTTAAGTGGGATGTAGTGTTGAACTTCCACAGGCTGATATGTTTTTAGATTCTGGTAAGACCAGGCAAAAACATCCATATATTTCTTAAGAAGCTCGGTAAAAGCTTCTCTTTTGGCCTCTGAGCAACACTTACCCAGATTTACTAATTTGGGATCATTGCCGGCTCCCAAATTTAGCAATTGTGTGTCGGAGGAATAACCTTCCCCACTTTCTTCATTTTTCTTAAGCATCTGATCATGCTTATCAAACATTTTCTCAAGAGATACCAAGCCTTTGGGAATTTTATTTCCCTTTAGCTGGATAATCTCATGACTTCCTGAGACGTCCACATCCATTTCTCCGACAGTAGTCTGCCTAGGAGGTGAATTGCTTCCCTCATAGTAGATTTCTTCAAAGTTGTCCTTCTGTTGAAGAAACGCAAGAATCTGCGTGTCATCGTTGAAAACCTGCCATTGTTGGACATTGTCAGGAATCTTTGGGTGAAAAACCATCTCCACCTTGTAGTCTCCTTGTCTAAAGAATGCAGGAGGCTGATCCGGATTCAACAAGGCTGCAGTTATTGCAAGCGAATCAGCTCTTGAATTTTGTTCTCTCGGAATGTAAGATACCGAGAAAGCTGAAAAATCCAGGATAACAGAGTAGACCCGATCTTTATAGTGCCGCAGTTTGTCTTTTTTGACTTGGTAGAGGCCTCTTATCTGCTTCACGATCAGCTCAGCATCTCCCTTTGCGTGTAATAATTTAATTCCCATTGTTCTTCCCTGCTCCATGCCTAACAACAACGCTTCATATTCAGCTGTATTGTTAGTATTTTCGAACATCAATTTGAAGGAGTGTGCATGCACCTTTCTTGCAAGAGAGATAAGAACAATGCATGCGCCGATCCAAATGAACAGTAGCTGCCATCAAATTCCAGAGTCCAAATCTTGTTACTAAGTTGATGTGGTTCTTGAATCACCGGTTGAACATCTTTTTTATCCATTTCTAGATAATAGACTCCGTGATTCGATTCCTGAAACAAGATTTGAGATCTAGGATCCTCAGACTTTGATATTTGTACTTAGATTTCTTCTCAGGTTCTAGCTTCTGATTTATTCCTTTGATTGGTATGTGCGCACAACACCAATACATCTTGACCTCTCCACCCAACTCTTTGCAGAAATTTCTACTCAACAGCATGCCATAAGAGACTGGAATGTCTGTTACAAGGATAGTCATTTTCAGTCTTTTATCTGGAAAAGAAGCCAAGTATTGCTTGCGCATCTTTGATTTGCCCCACAAGAGGGACTTGTCTTTCCATTGAATAACATCTTCCGATGGTTTTTGTCAATGTGAGACCCAAGGCATCAACAACTTTTGCAGGCATGACGTTGTCAGAAGCTCCAGAGTCCAAGATGCAATTGTTAAGTTTGTGTCCGTTGATAAGCAGTGACACATAAAATGGTTCAATCCTTTCTGACGTAGCAGGAGAAGAAGTGGAAGGAGAATAACTTGCAGCCGCATTATTTGAAGGGGGAGTATTCTTTGGGCTTGACAAGATACCCCGTGAAGTATTATTTGTTGGGCTAGGACCATTACTTTGCACAAATTTGACCAATCTATTCAGCTGATCAGGAAATGCCCTCAAATACTCAGCTTCTGACATTTGGACCTTATTCCTCTTGATGTGATCAATTATGTCGAAAGCTTGACTTGCTTCAGTAGGATGTGCGTTGGCTCTTTGCTCCGAATTGAAAGAATTTGAATATTTATCCTTAGGCGTTAATGAAGAAGGAAGAGTGCTACCTCTTTTCAAGATAGTAACATCCGGGCCAGGGTCTTATCTTTCTCTTCGGCCGCTTGTGGATGCTTTGGCCTTTTGGCGCGTCTAAGACCTTGTAAACACCGCAAAAGTGTGACCATCAGAATCTTCAAAAGATTCATAATAGCCATTGTCAGATAAGTAGTCCAGGTAACCAATATTGGAGTCGCCAGCGGGATCTATAAAGTCTTCACCATCAAATGATTCATCAATGCCGAGATCCTCTTCATTAGTTTTCAAGTTATTCCTTGGAGCAGCTTCTATTGCCAACTATTGTGGTGCAGCAACAAGTCTGTTTCGATTTTGATTTTGATTTTGACCATTAAAGGTCCGGGTAGGAGCTATTCTTGAGGGGGTTGCACTCCCTGCTTGAGAGATCTGTTTCTTGATTTGCAACATGTCATTAGCCAATTTCTGCAACAAAGGATCCGAAGTACTAGAAGAAGCACCATCACCTTTGTGAGATGGTTGTTTAAGTTTTCCAGCCATGATCAAGTCGTCCTCAACCTCCACGGCAACATTTTGTGCTTCAAGCAGATTTACAGGTCTTGCCCTTCTCAGCTGATATCCAACTTCAAGCAATAGAGCGTTTATAAAAAACGTCTTTTGATTTTTGTTGCTCAATGCGGCAGAAGTGGGGATTTTGTATAAAATCCTTTGGAACCTTGCAATAAAGTCCCGTATGTTCTCACTTGGCTCTTTCTTCAACTGTGTCAGTTGGGTGATCAACGTGCTAGCGTCCTCTGCAGGCTTGAATCTTTTCAGGAATTGCTCACGCATAGTCACCCAGTTGGTTACGGTGCCACGAGCTAGCCGATAATAACGCCCTGATTTTGTAAGTCATCATGGTAAATACTTTCTTGATGTTGTAACTGCTGAAATGAAGGCAAACATGTTAAGATATATTTTGATCTTAAGGGAATGTGTTGCTAATCTGGATTCTTGCATGCTGTAATTTGTTTACATGGGACAATAGTTATTGTTGCTTGTATGTTTGCTGATGTGACGACAAATTGTCGTATGCTTGCAGAATTCTATATGTTGTGGCCTTATTGTAATCGCTTTGTCGATTTACTCTTGAACCAAATTGCAGGTTGATATAAATGTGCAGCACCTAATTATAGGTATGAACAGTTGGCACGTAGATGCCAACGGAAAAGGTTCGATTCACGAACCATACACTGTCGTAACGTGAGACCCCGTAAGGCGAGAAATGCTGGGATACGAGTGGCTCAGGCATGTTAACATGGGACGGAATGTCCTGTACAATGTTGAAATTGGAAGTCAGTCGGGAAGACTTGAATGGATTGAAGGTTGATTAGTGTTAGGTGTTAGAGGGAATTAGATCCTAATATAATCCTAAGCTCTACCTTACATCCTAAACTACTATCCTAAGTGGATTTTTAAATTATATAAAAAAAAGGTGGAAATAGACCTAAGTTCTATTAACCTAAAGACTAGGCTATGACCTAGGTCGAACACTAATATGAATCCTAAACTAATCCTAACCTAGAAGGGGATGCACAAACCCATGGAAAAGGATAAGGATGAAGGGTGTTTAATGGCATTAATGTAAAGTCCTTATGTGGACAGCGCCAGTTTGGTGGGAACAGGGAAAAACTAGAGGGATCTAGTTGGTTATGAAGCTAAACTTGGTTTTGCATGTAAAATTCGAATTTGATGGTTCGCCAACCCAAGTCGGCGATGGCGTGAGAAAATAGGAAAAAGGCAGAGCCTTTAATGGATTTAAATTTTTTGGTCTTCGTGACCATTCTACCTTGGAAAGTGTATGAAGGAAATTTTGATTGTTTATTGTGTTGTTCGGATTTTTGAGAAGTTGCTCTGCATTTGGTTTTTGCTTGGTTCAGTAGAACCAGTTTCATTTGGTTTTTATCACTATTCCTTGGAAATTTGGAGGCTGTTGCTGAGCCTGAAGAGGAAGGGACTATTTGGAAGCTCACTGCTATCGCCGTGGAAGGAAACACCTTCTGTAAACGTGGTTTTCTTTGAGTTTCGGGAAAGAAATCGCAGGCATGTTAAGCCCCTTCTCTTTAAAACACTTGCTTTACTTAAGCGTCTCATTAAAACAACCCTGCTCTTGGGTTTTGGGTTTATTCGATTTTGCTGTCATTGTTTCAAATGAAATAGGTAAAATCGTTTCTTGTTGTTGTGATTGATCTGTCCTTGCATTTTTTTTGAATGGAAACACCTCCATGTTGTGCTAGTTTGGTTGACAGTAATGAGGAATTCGTCATGTGCGTTATGAAACTGTACATGTTGTATGAGTTGTTTTCATTATTGAATCAATCGTTCTTTTGCTAATGAACTGGAATGATAGAAACAGTAGTTATTGATGTTGTTTCTATACTGAAATTTTTGAAAGGAAATAAGATCCTTTTCCTTCTGCTGTTTTGGATTTTGATGGAAGTAGTATTTGGATTTTATTTGGGAAAATGAACTCGATTTGAAGGAAGTAATAGTAATATTTTATTACTGTTCCTTTTTCTTGCATAAGAACTAAACGAATACGTTTTGGGGTATTCATGAAAGTAGGAGAAGACAGCTATTCTTTCTTCTGAACTTATGAATGAATGGTGTTTCTCCTTACTGCAAGGATAGGATGATTTTTTTGTGTTTTAATTGATGCCGTTCGGTCTCCCTGTTCAGACTGTGGACATGTTTACAAACTTGGATTTGTATTTTCTGTGCAATGAATGAATTATGTTGTCTTCTTACTGTGATGGAAAGTCAATTTTATAGAGTTTTATGGATGCGGTTGATCTTCTAACTCAGACTGTCATCGTGGAAATGCAACTTGACTTTGGATTGCTGTGCAAAGGAAGAAAAACATGAAAAATTGTTTTGCTGTTTGGGTCTGTCTTGACTGTACCAAGCTTGTGCATTTAACACCCTATGCGGGTTTGCCTTGATAGAGGGTATTGATGTACTGATTATTACATTCTAAAGTTCTGCATATCATTATGAACTTGAAAAATGGATTTCGGGTAGAAACATTTGTTGGCAAGGAATTCAAATTGAGTCTTCATTGCTTATGGTATATTGAATTGAAACACAGACTATGTGAGTTTGCTATTCATTGTCAACGATTGTTCAGTTGTCATTATGAGTTGTCAGCTGTGGTAAGGTAAACACGAACTAGGGAGTTCTTATTTCACATTTGAAGAAAATGATCGTTTCTTTTCTGGAATTATAGTTAAAGAAATGAGTTCTTCCTTCTGCTATATTTCGATTCTGAAAGAAATAATAATTGGGTTTCTTTGATGAACGTTGGAGTTCGGCTTGATGGAAGATGACTGTGATATTTTGATTAATTTCCTGAGTGCTGTTGTTTTTCTGTACAAACGGAATATTTGAAATGTTTCGTGTGGAATTCTAATTTTGCACTAGTCATTTAAAAGAAATGAAATCCGACCTGAAAAATTCTTGTTGAGTTTGAAGAAAATGGTTGTTTTCTTATTGAAAGGTGAAAGGAATGAATTCTTCTCTTCTTGCTGTTGAATTCTGGAAATAGCATTAGAGCCTTACTGTGCATTATGATTTAGTCTTGCTGTAGGTAACAACAATGTGTAAATTGTTATTTTGAACTGTATGCGATCATGGATATAGAAGGTCATGTGAATAATTGATTGCATGATTGTATAACTATTTATTTGGTTAAAAATACAATGAAAGAAGTATGGAAGTCTTCTAGTACAGTAAGTACATAGTATGCATCCTTATACTATTTGTTCTATGATAAATATGATGTTGTACTAACCTGTTTTTGGGTATTCATATGAGCTTGATTTAAATGAAGTATTGATAAGGACGATAAATTCTTCCTTGTTTTCATTTAAAGCTGATTATGAATGAAATTATTCTTGCTGCTAGAAAGTGAATTCCGAATGGATTTTGTAAGTTTCACTCTGAATTGTTATCTTGATTTGTGTCTCGTTTGGATTCAATTTTTAGGACAGTCATGAGGAAAGAAATAGGAATGTGGATGGATAACTTGGAAAAATGATCTTTTCTTCTTTTCATACAGTTGGAAATCTGTAATCGTTTAAGAACAAATTTTGTATTGCTTGGGTATGAGCAACTATATTCATTGCTGTTTGCTTTCTCGTCTGTGCTTGATTGCTTGGAATCCAATGTGATGCATGAACTGAAAGGAAAGTAATTGGTTTACGTTTCAGTTAGTTTTACCCTTTGCATTTATTACTAATGAAAGGAATGGAAAGGATAACAGTTATGTTATATCAGCAGTATGCTACTTGTATTCCTAAACTTTACAAATATTGTAATTTGGAACTTGTAACAGTTATGTGGAAAATAGGACAGCAATTCTTTGGCTGATTGGGATGATATTTTGATGGTTCAGTTGTTATGCTGTCCATTCTTTTGATGCTTAATTCTTGATTGATGTTCATACCGTCGTTTCATAAAAGCAGGGTTCTTTTATTGAGACAGTTAATTGAAGCACCTCATTTTAATGACAAGTGCTTAATATGCTCAGTTCATTGAACTGACCCGTGCAAGTAATTTTGCAGATGGAATTTGATAGAACGAAGACATGGCTGTTTTCTGATGCTTCTTTGATTGTTTGAAGATGAATTGTATTTGTTAGTTATTATTCCTCTACGAGGAATTGTGAAAAGAAGAAAGTACATTCTTCTATCTATGAGTTGTAATGATGTTTTATATAAACAAAGTCCAGTCAGTTGGATTGGCAAATGTATGGATTATGAAATGGATGATGAATACAAATACAAGTGTGATATTTTAATAACTATATCAGTTTGATATTGTTGATTAAATTGGAAATATAATGTTATTTCTTGATTTGGATTTATTTAATTGTCCTTGGATGGATGTTAAAAAGGAATTGATATCTATTCTTACCTAAATGCAACTTTTAAGTTGAAATGTGCAATTAGTTCATACTTGGGTAAAGATGAATTTTTAATTGACATTAAAAAGGATTAGGAAGAATATGATTCCATAACTGATAGGTATTCAGGATTAGCTTGGAAGCTAAGGAATATCAATTAACTTAGGAGTAACCGAACTTCGTTTTCGAACTCCATTAATAACCTCGTATGTTAAATTCAGAAAGAAAGGATATGGGATAAATATATCCAGAGCTAATGGACCTTAACTATGTAAGGTTAAGGAGAATAAATGAATACATTTATTGGGAATTAGACCTCGTTTAAATGACGTCTAATAAGCTGGAATTATGAATTTAGTTACAGTTGTGAAAATCTTGGTTAAGTTTAATAGGTTAAACTTATCACGTCCGTCGGTAACGGGCTGCTTAATCCAATGATTAAGAAGAGAACCAAGTAGGGAAAATGCAACCCTTCGGTAAGAAGGAGAAGATGCATCACAAGCTAGAGGACGGATTTAGTCTCTTTTAGCTACATACAACTGTAACGGGAACGAGGATAAAGGATCAGCATGGTTGCTGAAGGTTGATCTTAAATATTAAGATCATATCCAAATCACTTGAGCAGGATGTGTACTCTCGATGGGAGGATTCCGTAGGACATTGACATATGCCAGCTACAGCAAGGTGTCTTCATGAAGACGGGGTCTTCATGACGACACAATGTTATAGCTGACATATTACAATGCCCTCCCAAATTAAATCATCAAGAATACATAGGCTGAATGTGAAGTTCTTGGCTGGGGATAGGAGTATGATCACGTATACGGAGTGACTCCGGAGGACTAAAGATAACTAGACACACGGAGTCGTGGGGAATGACACCGTATGTCTGCGTATCTTTAGTTGCCAGGAGTGCCTTCCTATATTCGTTCATATTGCTAGTTGGAAATTGGAAGTTTAAATCTAACCTTAAATTGAAAGGACTGGCAGGAACCAGGAAAGACCATTCTAGATAACAGGTGAAGTGAAGTGAAGGACGTATTCCATTGATGTGTATCACATCCAGGAATATGATCATGCAAAGCATGTGAAAATATTTGGCCAAAGTATCACAAGTGCTGGTTGCGTTGTCCTAATCACTTAATTTAAGATGCAGGATGTCAGATGAATATCAGTAACAGATATTCAGATAGGCTTCTTAAATGGATCACTTCGATAACTGACAACGGTTAAGAGAACTTGTATATATAATATACTATGCATGAACAAACATGAAGGATCGGTAGTTGCCGAGTCATGAAATGAAAGATCGTTTAAACTCCGAGCCATGAAAATGGGAGATCGGTAGTTCTTCAAGTCATTTACAGCAGCATATAGAATCTGTTATAAGATTGAATGGCATTGAATGTGTGTTCCATATTGTAAATATGCGAACAGGGAACATTAGTTTTAAAAGGAAATTGTGTGTTCCAAACTGTGTTGTTTGGGCAGAGAACAATTATTAAAACTTGAACGTGTGTTTAAATTATATAATTCATAACAGAGAACGTTACATAATTTTTTTTTTTCCTTGTTCTAGTATCTTAAAATGGGGATGTTACAAGTCATGTAGAGTCTGACTGAGACATCTTCATGCTCGTGCATAGGTGGAGCCAAGTTCAAATGTCCAAAAGCTACTCCCCATGGAACAAGTACTAGCTGATGCCCCATGTTGACTTGAGCACATCTCCTTGTGTAGACTTGATCGACTTGATGGATAATTCCAGCCGTCGGATTATGCTGAATACGATCCAGATCTGGGTGGATGTGCACTCTCCTTCCTGGTGAGAGACTAGATCTGCGGCTTCTAACTTGAGGAGGATGATTGAAATTAAATTGCTCTTGCAGTCGGAAGAAATGATCAGTCCTTCCTTGCGCCTTCACGGATCGGGTGAATGGACGTTCAGCCAAGTTGAGATTTGTATGGAAAACACTTTGATCTTTAATAGATAAACCTTGATCTGCAAAGATAGTTGTTCCCTAGCGGAGTCGCCAAAAACTGTTGCCTAGATTTTCTGCATAGCATCAAACCTAGGCAGTCATGAGATAAATCTCCCTCATTTAACCGGTGAGGCTCCCGTGTCAGATTTGTCAATAGAAATGTGTTATTATCTATCAGGGGTTTTACTTTAACCACTTAGCTCATGAACCATAACTAAGAAGTTCTGCAGCAAGTAAGCAGCGTTTCAAGAAAGGAAGTATTTTATAGAAGGAAGTAAAGGAAATACAGAGAAGAAATGGGGAAGATGTGCATCCTAATTAGTAGATAACAGAGCTAATTGCATGCACATGGAAGAAACTTAATAGATATGAACACATAGAATTATAAAACAAAAGCAGCTCTAGATCCAGATCTAAAATAACACAAAGTCTATTAAGAGATCTAAGATTAAAAGCAAGAAACACAGTACACCCATGACACAAAGTTATCTGGAAACCTGCTCCTTTGTATTCCTTTGCTCCAAGTTGCTCTCAAGGGTTCAACACAAAGTCTAGAACACAGGATTGCTGCTTACAAATTCTGATTCCCATTAACCCGGAGGTTCTTCTCCTACTTATAGAATGTAGGAGGGAAAGTACAAATGGAAAACTCAAACTGAACTGAAACATAAACAACAAGTAAAGATGACATTTGGCAATCATCCTCAACTATCTTCTCCTTGAGTGACACATGTATCACTTAACTAATAGAATGGTTCCACATGACCTTAAGTAATGGTTGCAAAACCAATAACTTAGAAGTTTTACAATTTCATCTGGGAACATAGAAAATAGAAGAAGAAAGAATAGAAGAAGTCATGCTAGCTATAATGTTTATGTCTTTTTCTTATTCTGATATCGGATATGCTTTTCGAACATGTAATTCAGCATCCTTCCAACTATTTTAGCCACTGCTTCTTTCTCTGTCTTGAATTGCAGCACCCCTTCATTCAACACTTTGATGCACGCTTCCACATCTTCCAAACTCGGCCCAAACCTTGCAATGTTTGTTTGCAGCGCCACCAGTCTACTGATAGAATTCATCGAGAAAGGCTTGGTAGCTTTATCAATTCTCTTTTGTATCATCAGAAGAGATCCTCCCAGGGAATTAGGCACCTTAGTTGAGACGATCCGCACGTATGAAGTGACATTCTCGTCCACTCTCTCCTCAGTAAAAGAAATGACACTGTCTGGTAAATATGATGTCCTACTCTCAAGTGCCTACATCCTCTTCAGCAAAACTCTGTAGATTTCCAAACGGAAAGATACTGCAAACTCTAGTTGTTTCCCCTTCTCGACTGATCCGTCTAGTACAATCTGTTCCACAATCAATACATCTCCCGGCAGCTTGTTAATCTCGGCCAAAATACTCAGGTTACTCTCTGTAACTGTATTCATGCCTTCTATGTTTGCCATCAGTTGCTTTAGTTGATTTGTTGCATCATCCATAACCTTTAGGCGGGCTGGCACTTCTCCAAATTGTACAGAAGCTTGACGAATAATCAAATCCTTCCATTCGTCAATAGCCTTTACTTGATTGCTTGCGTCCTCCATTTCCTGCATAAGATGATCACTCACCTAGTCTGAAATGGGCTGAATGGAAGGTTTAGCAACCTTGGCTATGATCTCACATAATTGAGATACTTGCTTCTGCAGCTCTTCCTTCTCCGCCTTTTCACTGTCAAGCCTAAGGAATAAAGCATCCATCAATGTCTGCGTGTCCTGCTTCAATCCTTCAGTGGTTGCTTGACCGAGGGGTACTTTGGTTACTGTCACATCATGTGCCGTGAGCTCCTCCTCTATCTTTCCTTCTGCCCGGAATTGATATCTCAGCAAACTTCTCTCCCGAATCTTCGATGATCAACGTAGAAGTTGTTTTGGCAACTTTAGGCCTTCTGTCTCTTCCACCCATATCAAACACTATTGCGTGGCCATCATTCGAAAAGGATTCCAAGAAACTGATCAAGTTTACCTAGACACGGATGGGGATGATTGGCCATTCGCAGAAATTGACAGAGCAAAGGCACCAAAGACGATCCAAGAACGGGTCAAGCACAGGTTGCAACGCACCGAACATTGGTGCAAACAGAATGGTCTCGTCTACCTTGGGGTAGATTTCACTGCTTCTCCTTCAGGAAGAGCACCTCCAAGGCCGGCCTAAGTGCCAAAAGGAAAAGGGGAAGGCAAGGAGGGAGAATCAAGCTAAGAAGAAGCTCCTCAAAGCCCTCCTTCAGCGTCTGAGAAGCAAGTGGTTTACCTGGTCTCTCGAGGCGAAGAAGGAGAGAGCATCGAAGTTTCAACGGAGACATCCACACAGGATGTGGTCACAGCGACAACTACTAAGGTACCCACAATTCCTCCTTCCGCTCCTCCTCCCCTTGTCGTTGAAGCATCTACCCCAATCGATGTTTCTTCTTCTCTCCCTTCCTCCCTTCTATCTCCCACCTCTTCCATCTTCTCCTCTCTCGCGGATCTGCCGCCTAGTGTTCCCTCCATCCCATTACAGATCCCTTCCGCCTCCATGACCTTTTCTTCTCTTGTTATAACTCCAGGCCCTATAAGCAGTAACGTACGTTAGACTACTTGTCGATGCCACCACCAAGTGTCTCAACGTTCTTCCCTGCGGCCTCTTCAGTTGCTTCCCCTTTCACTCCCATTTCTTCCTCCATTCCCTCTACTCCTCCCTTAAGTCCAAGCTGGATCTCTGACCATCTGGGTCAACTCAAAAGAAAGGTTCCCATAGCACCCATGGAATTCTCCTGTCATTCCAAAGAAGGGACCGAAGAAGCAAAAAGGCTATAACTCGCTTTTCAAAGAGCGTCTCAGGAGAGGGGGTCATGGAGATTGCATATCCTGATCCCACCAAAGAGAAGAAAGATCTGTCTCCTATAGACTTTACAGTGACCCAAGTCACGATGGGAACCTCATCTGTGAGCCTACAAGGAGAGGCTTTGTCTGCAGTAGATGCCCTCTGCAAGAATCTTCAAGAAGCAAAGGAAGAGAAGAGGATACTAAAGGAACAAAATAAACATCTTCTCCAAGCTTTGCAGAGAATGGGCAATGCACCCTCCTATGACTACCGCCGAGCCTCCTGAACTTCTAAGTCAGGACAAGATAAATGAATACACCAAGATTGGTGAACAAGGCGCGGCAATGTCCTCCTGGATAGAGCGAGTCCTCAGAGATAGTGAGGAAATAATCACGAAATTCACAAGACTCTACCAGAGTATAGATCAGGCAAACAAGGAGCTGCAGGTAGTAGCAGGATCCCTCTCTGAGGAGTTAGACAATGCCAGATTGCAACATGAAACATTTCAGGCAATGGTCGACTGCTCAGCCGACGACCTATTAAAGGTCGGTGTCATTGATCACCCGTAGGCACACAACAAAGCTCTCGTCACTTTAGATTACCGGGTTGATCAAATGGAATTTATCCTGGAAAGGATAGATAAAATCAAGGAGGAAGCCCTGGATGCAAACATCAAATGGAGCAGACGGTCACAAAGATGTCTCCAGGGATGCTTAGTAAAGCGTTCACCTTGAGGGAAGCAGACGAGACAATCCAGTCTCTTCAAGGATATCGCAACTCAAGGTTTGGCGCCAGAGGTCACTTTTGACCGAGAGTCTATCAATAACCTTCTGGCTTGTCTGCGATTTCATTGGATACTTGATTGAGGCATGCGACGAGTACGTCGGGTTACCAGATAAGCTCAAAAATGAAAAGGAAACTTGCGAAGTCATTGGCGACCATTTCAAGGGTCCTGATCATAATTCACTTCAGACAATGATCAGCAAGTTTATGGAGTACCGAGCTCAGTATCACATCGCCTCTCCCGATCAGAAGCAAGACACTCCGTTCAAGCAAAGAGATGATGACGAATAGTTTCTCTTCTTGTGTACGCTTCGATCTTTTTGTAAAAATATTTAAAAAGTATGTTGGCATTTATGATGACATCATCCATGTTGCATCATGGGATGTTGCCATCCAAAAACTTGCCCAAAGTCAACTTTTGACTTTTTAGATATTTTGTAGATATTTTTAAATAGTGGTTGGTTTCTTTTTGTCTTCTTTCTCCTTCTCCTTCTATAAATATTGGAATACTTGTATTCCAGGTGGACATTTTTTATGAAAAAAGAGGTGAAGAGAGAAAGACTTTGTGCCTTCTTGTAACAGAAGAGATTTTAATATATATGTTAAGACTTTGTGCTCAATATATGTGTTATTTGCATCAGATCTTTCTTAAGTTAGATCTGTGTTTCTATTCTGTTGGATTCATTCTTTTTATTGTCATATGTTCATCAGTATTGCTTTGTTTGTTTATGCAAGTAAGTTTGGCTCTGTTTACTACCAGCCCAAAGCATAAACCCTCTGACCTTTCCGTCTTTGGAATTCATTTCTTTTCTCCCTTCAGATCTACTTTCCTCCGTTCCTTCCCTCTTACCTTTCTGTTCGCATTTGGAACTACCTCTACTGGGATGAGATCCCAAACCCCTGAAGTTAGAATAGTGTAGATTTGCACAGATTCCTGCTTGATAGAATAGCAATAAACTAGTTTCACTTTGCTGTCTCAAAGAGGGGCTATGCCCTGCACACTGTTGGCATGTTTCCCCATGATCTGCCTAACCAACAGATTTTCAAACCAACAGTTTTTGGCGACTCCGCTGGGGATCGAACTAAGGAAATAATTTAAAAACTGTAAAAATCACTACCAGATTGCAAATTTAACTCTTTGTTAAAAATTAAAATTTTTGCAGAAGTGATCAAAATCAAAAATTTCCTTATACAAATCCATAGATCTGGACCAGATAGGAGCTTTTAGTTCGCTGAGTTTTTACAAAAATTTGTATATTTCCGTAGATCTGAGAATCTGACATTTTCTAATATTTTCAAAACCTTGCAAAATTCAGTTTCAAAGATCCGAAAATCAGCTTTCTAAATTAACCCACCTTTTATCCTTGTTAATCTTTGTCAAAAAACCGCAATCGTTATTGTTAAAAGAGGATAAAATTTAAATATTAGAAAAGTACATGCTGCTGATTTTTGTCTAAAAAAATCAGAAAATCAGCAAGTACAAACAAAAAGATTGTTGTAGATCTACTCTTAATTATTGCAGATCTGAACGGATACACTGGCGGGTGAACAATTTACTCGTGGCAGAAGAGCTCATGGAGAAGTTGATCCAATCTTTGATCTACTTCAAAGGCACAATTTCAGTATCACTCCAGCATGATTCGCATCACTAAGTTCAGCGGATTGATCAGCAAGAAGTGCCTCGCCCCCACGAAGGAGCCAGATTTCACAAGGTGCTTCGACATCTATTTGCAGTGCTCTTTTGCTAAGTGGAACCACGACTCCCTACTCGCTGTTCTTTTCCCCGCATTTCAAATGGCAGTACCATGGGGAAATGCCATGGGCCCTTTAGCACTGCCGCATCTAGTTCACTGCCCTCCCTCATGGAAATCGCAAGAATTTCTTGAAATTTGATGGGAGTGGAAATCAAAGCACAGATACGCACATATGCTGCATTTATTATGTCATGCAGTATTCTGGATGTGACTCATGAGGATGTATCTGTATGTCTCTTTCTCGAGACCTTGCAAGGGCCTGCATCAGAGTGGTTCCAGCATTTACCAGCCAGATCCATCACCAGTTGGGCCACATTACGGACTGCATTTGAAGATAGGTATAAGCCTTCAGAAGATGCATTCACGTTACTATCAAAGATCACTCACATGAAGAAGGAGGCCAATGAAACCATGCACGATTTTATCGCCCATTTCAATTCACTGATCAACCGTGTGCCACCTGCCATGTTGCCAACACTAGAAAATCAAAAGTGTTTCTTTGTGAATGCAATGAGTTCGAGAGTAAGTTTCTTGCTTTTACAAGAACAAATACGCCACCTTGGTCCTTGCTCAAGCTGCGGCCATTTGGATAGAGGACAACCTGCTTATATCTGGTGAGTTAAGATAGGAGCCATCAAAATCAAAGGCTTCAACTTCTTCTCAGGCCACCTCATCAGATCCAGCATTCCAGAAGATGGAAAATGATTTTCTCTCATTAAAGAAGCAATTGGCTCAAGCATCGTCTACCACTCCGTATCGGGATATCCCATGGAGGAACTTCACTCCCAACAATGCCCCCCAAAGGCCGCGTTTGCCTGTTGCTGCTCCAAGGTTAGCACTTGAGGCCCCTCCGGTTAATTCCTTGGTCGAGATCGAAGAAGATGAGCAAATTTATGAAGAACCTTCATCGCAAGGCGAAGATGATCAAGATGTCGGTGAACCGACTGGCGACTCTACAATCGGGTATATGGAATTTGAGGATGAGGAATCTGATGAAGAGGAAGGTACCCAAGGGTATGCAAGTGGACAGTCATACGCTGTTTTCACCTGCTCACAAGGAAAAGAAGCAGAATTTGTTGCTAAAATACAAAAGGAAAAGGTTGTATTAAATACGCCTCCAATAATCGCTAAAAGAGGTAATCCCCTTCTTGCTCAACCTCCTATCAAACCTTTCGTAAAGAAATATTTTCCTCCTATCTCTCCTCCAAATCAACCTCCCTCCATTTCCATAAAGACCAGTACCACTCCTCTACCATCGTGAAATGAAGGACTCATTCCTTCGTCAGCGCAACCCTTGGTCACATTCGATATAGTCGATCATGCCAAAAGGACCAAGATCCAAATGTCTGAAGCTGAGTACCTTCAGTCTAACCCCGAGAAGCTTGTTAGATTAACCAAGTATATTCAAAGTCAAGCTGCCATCTCTCACCCCGTTTCTCCAAAAGGAATTCTTTCCACTCCTCCTGCATCCCACATAAACGTTGCCTCGACATCCGCATCAGGTAAAATTGAACCTTTTTACCTATCTCTCCTAATTAATGGTCACAAGTTAAGCAATTACATAATTGATTCTGGAGCTTCTGACAATGTCATGCCAGTAAAGGTCACCCATGCTTTGGGCCTCACACTCACTAAACCTTTCGGCAGATGTTACTCCATGGAAACCAAACAGGTACCATTAATAGGTCAGATCAAGGATGCACAGTTCGCATTCGCAGCATTCCCTGAGAAAAGAGTAAAAATGACTATTCTCGTAGCTGATATTCCAGCAGCATACGGAATATTACTAGGGAGGAGTTTTTGCAGAGAAGTTGGTGGAGAAATCCATATGGACTGGTCCAAAGCTAGAATCCCTGTCAAAGGAGTGATGCAGACGTTGGAGCCTGAATCACAAAAGAAATATCTGGTCACCAACTCTGACGACCCCAAGGCCCAAATTCTCTTCGAATCATCAGGGATGGGGAACTACTTCTTGTCCACCGACTCCGATAAGATGGAAGTTCTCATCCAAGAGGAGGACCTCAACAAGATATGGACACTGCAGTTTGATGGCAGTTGTGCAACAAGTGGGTGCGGTGTTGGGGCCGTTCTGATATCTCCTGAAGAGGAGATTTTCCCTCTTTCTTTCAAATTGCAGTTTTTCAATACAAACAACACTGCCGAGTACGAATCTTTGCTACTTGGCATGCAAGCTGCAAAGGAAAGGGGAATCAAGAATTTAAAAGTATAGGGTGATGCTGAGCTAATTGTCAATCAAGTGAAAGGGGTATACCAAGTAAAGAACGACAGGCTCAGACACTACCGCAACGCAGTGTGGGACAACATCGAGGAGTTTGACGCTTTCTCAATCAAAGCAGTTATGCGAGCTCAAAACGACATGGCTGATTCTTTGGCCGTCTCGGCCTCTCTCATGCTCCCTCACCCAGGGTTAAAGATGGACACATATACCATTGAGGTAGTTTTCCGCTCGAGTGTGCCAGATAATTCACAACACTGGCAGGTATTCAATGATGATAATCAGCTTATCGCTTTTCTGGAGAAAGCTGATAATTTCAAAGAGCTCCATTTCGATGGATCAACTTCTGCGTGTCGTGAGTCTCTCACGGCCAAGCCATGAATATGGTAGAAGGTCAGGGCATATGTCAGCTCAAGGGAAATAAGATTCTGAAAGGTTTAGTTTCCCTGGAATGATTATTTGATAAGCATGACTGTTTTGTCAAGAAAAAGTGACAGGATAACCCTGGCTCTTCTCCAGAAACTGAATCTGTCAATTTGGGTACTACAAAACATCCTCGGTCTGTGAACATTGGGAAGTGTTGTGCACCCAAGGAAAAGTGGAAATTTGTCAAATTGCTGAAAAGATATATGGATGTATTGGCATGGTCTTATGCTGATCTGAAGTCATTTAAGCCAAAGGACATTCAGCATGACATCCCACTAAAGGACGACGTCAAGCCTTTCCGTCAAAAGCAAAGGCACTACAACCCCAAAATCTCAGGTACCATCCAGGCTGAAATTCAGAAGATGTTGGATGCAAGAATCATTTTTCCAATTCATCATAGTACCTGGGTTGCAAATATTATGCCTGTGTGGAAGAAAAATGGCGAAATACGCATATGCGTAGACTTTCGCAACCTGAACTAGGCATCCTTAAAGGAAAATTATCCACTGCCCATAATGGATCAAGTTCTGCAGGCAGTAACCGGTTTAGAAATGTTGTCCATGCTTGATGGTTTTTCGGGTTACAATCAGATTGAGGTCACACCTGAAGACCAATTCAAAACAACATTCACCACTCCTTGGGGCACCTTCGCCTACAACAGGATGTCGTTCGGTTTAACCAATGCTAGTGCCACCTTCCAATGAGTGATGGACTTCACGTTCAAAGGTATGATGGGAAAGGTCATCGTAGTTTACCTAGATGACTTAACCGTGTTCTCTAAAAAACGAAGTGATCACTGTGATCATTTGGAGCAAGTCTTGATTAGATGCCGAGAACACGGAATTTCTCTAAACCCTAAGAAGTCAGTTTTCGGGGTCACCGAAGGAAAATTGCTAGGACACGTCGTCAGCAAAGAAGGGACAAAGATAGACGTCGAAAGAGTCAAGGCTATTCAGAGCCTTACCTTGCCCACAAGCAAAACTGGTGTTCACTCTTTCTTCGGAAAGGTAAATTTTCTCACGACGCTTTGTTCCCAATTTTTCTGAAAAGACTCATCATATATCCAATATGATGAAAGGGTCACAAACATTCCGATGGAGTGAAGAAGGCAAGACGTCATTCGAGGATATAAAAGCCTCCGTCGCTCATGCACCTGTCCTGGTATGTCTTGACTTCTCCAAGGATTTCATCATGTACAGTTATGCATCCGCGCATACTGTATCGGCTATCTTAATGCAGAAGAACTCTGAGGATGTTGAATCCCCGATTGCTTTCATGAGCTCTCCTCTAAAGCCTCATGAACTAAAGATGTCACAACTAGAAAAGCATGCCTTCGCCGTGGTAAAAGCAGTCAAAAGTTTCCGCTACTACATACTGAATTCTCATACAGTAGTGCTGGTTCCCAGACACGGCAGTTAAGTCTATCCTGACTCAACAGGAGTTAGGAAGCTTACGAGGGAATTGGATCGCGAAGGTCCAAGAATATGATCTAGACATCAGACCAACCAAGTTGGTAAGGGGTAAGGGCTTGTGTTAGCTAATGGCTGAAAATAAAGACCCAGATGCGCCTAAGGAGCAAGCTGCTCATGTTGATGAAGAACAAAGTGAACTGGAGAAAGTGGATTCTTTACCCATGGTTCTGTTTGTCGCCACCAACGACGAATGGTATTCTGACATCGCTTTCTTTCTCACCTATGGAGAGTGCCCAACTCATCTAACCATTAAAGGAAAAGTGAGCAGTAAAGCTTAGAGCCGCACGATATGTCATATGGGACGATGGGTTGTACAAACGCGGAATTGACGGCGTTTTTCTGCGATGTGTTGATAAGCTGCATAGCAAATAAGATTGTTGGAGAGTTTTCACGATTCAGCTTGCGGTGGTCACTTATCCTCATCGGTGACAGCACATAAGATCATTCGGGCCAGGTACTATTGGCCGATGCTATTTCAGGATGCAACTACCTGGGTAGCGAAATGTGAACTTTGTCAACAGTTTGTTGGCAAACCAAAGCTGGCTGCATTTCCCCTCAGGCCCGTCATTATTGACGAACCATTCAGGCAATGGGGAATTGATTTCATCGAGCACTCAATCCTCAATCGAGTGCTGGACATATCTATGTCCTAACAACAACGGATTACTTCACGAAATGGGTGGAGGCCATACCTGTCAAACATGCCACTTTTGAAGTTGTTTGCAACTTCATCAAGGAAAATATTATCGTGAGATTTGGCATTCCACACAAAATCGTTGCTGACAACGCTTCCAACTTCTCTTCACGGGAAGTTATTGGTTTTTGCTATGGATACAAAATAACCTTGGCTCATGCCTCTGATTACTATCCTCAGTAAAATGGTCAGGCAGAATCTAGCAACAAGAACCTGGTAACCATCATACGGAAGCTAGTTGATGAGAACTAGCGATCCTGACACAAGTCATTATACGATGCCTTGTGGGCAGATCGTATCACTCCAAAGAGATCTCTCGGCATGTCACCTTTCCAAGTGTTGTATGTGACCGATGCCGAAATCCCTATCTCCGCAGAACTTCCTGCTCTGCGCTTGGCTTGAGCAATCGAAGATGAAACTTTTCAGAGTTCTTTGGAAAAGAGAATTATGTACCTGATAGAACTTGAAGAAAAACGGGTGAAAGTGGTCGACAAGATCACTGAACATCAGAATCAAGTCAAGAGGTTGTTCAACAAGAAAGCTAGGCAGAGAGATTTCTAGGTAGGGGATCTTGTCCTTCTGTGGGACAAACGAAGAGAACCGAAAGGTATGCATGGAAAGTTTGACTCTCTTTGGAGAGGGCCATACAAGATCAAGAAGCTGAATGGAGAGAATAGTTTATATCTCTCATATCTAGACGGAACCGAGCTCTCGCTTCCCTACAACGGGCAACACCTAAAGATCTTCAGGAAGTAGAGCTTGCTCTCTTCTTTGTACAGTTTGCTTTCGTTGTGTGTTTGCTTTCGTCGTGGTTGCTTTCTGTTTGTTGTGTGTTCCCTTTCTTCCCTTTTTGGTCACCCTTGTTTTTGGCTCTCTACCCCTAAGTTTCGCTTAAGGATAGTCCCCAGAAAGAGCCAGCTGTTATCCTGTAAAATTGACAAGGGCAATTTTATAGATAACCATACCAAAATTCCGTTTTGGTCCCTTGAGGAGGTCTATTAACGTTCAAAATGGCTCAAAATTCCCTTCCGGAAATCAAGTTTTAAGAACTTAGCCATTTTTCAGCCTTTTTGAACTGGGCGCAAGAATTGACATGTCGACACAACGAAATGTGCGCCCCTTTGTAAATCCTTAGGCGCCCTAAAACAACATGTCAACATCCATAAAGTAGCGCCCCTTAGGTGCAGAAAATGACATGTCACCATAATCAAACATGCGCCTAAAAAAGTGCGTTAAGGCGCTGAAAAAATGATGTCAACACATAAAACTATGCACTAAGTAGATTTCCTTTCGGCACTGGAAACGACATGTTGACATCATGAAACATGCACTTAAGGCGCTAAAAGCTTTATGTCAACGTTAAAGAACCTGCGCCAAGGCGCATTTCCACCCATGTCGACACTTTAAAAAGTGCGCCAAAGAAAAGTTGGTGAGGTAATAAATGCGGTATTTTCCTATAAATATGCGGTTAACACCTGTCATTTTCACGATTTGAAAATTGTGAAAAGTCTTTCTCTGCGCCTGTTAGCCTTTCTTGTCAGCCCCGCGTGCCGTTTGTCGTATTTGTGGATCCCATGTCGTTCCTTCGTCGTTATATATATCCCGGGTAGGTGGTTTTTATCACTCTTAAGGTTGTTTATGGTTTTGTTTCTTGGTTATGGTTTTAGGATTGTTATAAAAGGTTAAATCTAAAAAATGAACAAACTACCACTCCATAGCCATCTAGAAACTACCTTATCCCTCCTTCCAGATTTGCAAATCTGAGAAGGCTCTACCTTGCAAGAAATCCTACAAACCCTCTCTTTGTTACTTTGCAAAAAATCAAAACGAGAGAAACGGGTCATGCAAAGGGAATATAATTCAAACAATGCAAAAATCATTCTTTTTCCTTTGGCGCACTGTCCCTTCATGTTGTAAACCCCACAGTCATGCCTTGGCGCACTGTCCTCGAATGCAACATATCCTAGTCTGCGCCCAGCTGTTTTCCTTTCGGCGCAATCTGCATATATGCTACATCACACACAGTCGCGCCATAGCACATTTCAAACCCATGTAGCATAAGCCCTTCTTGCGCAATCAAAAACAAATACTTGGCAATTTCTTGAAAAGAACAGGCGCTGGCGCAAATGCAGTGACAACGACATTATTTGTTGTGTAAACCAAATCCTTGCCGCGCAAGTAAAACCCTTGGTGCACTGGCTCTTTGTGCTACATTTCCCATACTTGCGCTTTGACGCACCAAAAAGCCATGCAACACCAAACTTATCTGCGCCCCGCCAAAGCAAATTTCTTCAAGCACTGGTGCACGATCCCTAACACCAACACTGCATGTTGTGTGTTGCAAACCCACGCCCCGCGCCTTTCTACTTGGCGCTAAAACCGTTCGTGCAACACATTCCAAAAGTGCGCCAATTTTCTTTGGCGCAACTTTTCCCCTGTCAACACAGGCGCACCTTTTTGCATGTTGACATTCCCAAAAGTGCGCCCAGCCTTTTTAAGCCTCTGCAGTATGCTATGAACTTGCGCCTTGCGCCCTAAGCCTCATAATTGCTCATTTTTCTTTCTGCAAGCTTTCATTATGAAAAACATGACGGTTGACACGACTCTTCTGAGTTGGACCTCTTTGATTCTCTTTGCAGAACATCAACAGCCATCCTCGAGCTCATGTCTTCGTCGAGCACGAAGCCCACCAAGTCTAAAGGTAAAGCTAAGTTGACAGAGCAAGAAATTAAGTATAGATATCAGAAAGGATGCCTGACTCATATGCCGAGAGTGATCTCGATATCAGAGACTCCGAGCTTGGCCACATTGATATGGAGGATTTCTGGGCAAGAACCAACCTGGCCATCATTCCAAAAGGATTCTAAGAACCTGATCAAGTTTACCTAGACACGGATGGGGATGATTGGCCATTCGCAGAACTTGACAGAGCCAAGGCACCAAAGACGATCCAAGAAAGGGTCAAGCACAGATTGCAGCGCACCGAACATTGGTGCAAACAGAATGGTCTCGTCTACCTTGGGGTAGATTTCACTGCTTCTCCTTCAGGAAGAGCACCTCCAAGGCCAGCCCAAGTGCCAAAAGGAAAAGGGAAAGGCAAGGAGGGAGAATCAAGCCAAGAAGAAGCTTCTCAAATCCCTCCTCCAGCTTCTGAGAAGCAAGTGGTCGACCTGGTCTCATCCAGGCGAAGAAGGAGAGACCACCGAAGTTTCAACGGACACATCCACTCAGGATGTGGTCACAGCTACAACTACTGAGGTACCCACCATTCCTCCTTCCGCTCCTTCTCCTCCCCCTGTCGTTGAAGCATCTTCCCCAATGTTTCTTCTTCTCTCCCTTCCTCCCTTCTATCTCCCACCTCTTCCATCTTCTCCTCTCTCGCGGATCTGTCGCCTAGTGTTCCCTCCATCCCATTACCTTTTCTTCTCTTGTAGTAACTCCAGGCCCTACAAGCAGTAGCGCGTTAGACTACTTGTCGATGCCTACCACCAAGTGTCTCAACGTTCTTCCTTGCGGCCTCTTCAGTTGCTTCCCCTTTCACTCCCGTTTCTTCCTCCGTTCCCTCTACTCCTCCTCCCCTGAGTCCAAGCTGGATCTCTGACCATCTGGGTCAACTCAAAAGAAAGGTTCCCATAGCACCCATGGACTTCTCTGTCATTCCAAAGAAGGGACCGAAGAAGCAAAAAACTATAACTCGCTTTTCAAAGAGCGTCTCAGGAGAGAGGGTCATGGAGATTGCATACCCTGATCCCACCAAAGAGAAGAAAGATCTGTCTCCTACAGACTTTATAGTGACCCAAGTCACGATGGGAACCTCATCTGAGAGCCTGCAAGGAGAGGCTTTGTCTGCAGTAGATGCCCTCTGCAAGAAACTTCAAGAAGCAAAGGAAGAGAAGAGGATACTAAAAGAACAAAATAAACATCTTCTCCAAGCTTTGCAGAGAATGGGCAATGCACCTCCTATGACCGCCGCTGAGCCTCCTGAAGTTCTAAGTCAGGACAAGATAAATGAATACACCAAGATTGGTGAACAAGGTGCGGCAGTGTCCTCCTGGATAGAGCGAGTCCTCAGAGACAGTGAGGAAATAATCATGAAATTCACAAAACTCTACTAGAGTATAGATCATGCAAACAAGGAGCTGCAGGCAGTAGCAGGATCCCTCTCTGAGGAGTTAGACAATGCCAGATTGCAACATGAAACTTTTCAGGCAATGGTCAACTGCTCAGCCGACAACCTACTAAAGGCCGACGTCATTGATCACCCGCGGGCACACAACAAAGCTCTCGTCGCTTTAGATTACCGGGTTGATCAAATGGACTTTATCTTGGAAAGGATAGATAAAATCAAGGAGGAAGCTCTGTATGCAAAGCATCAAATGAAGCAGATAGTCACGAAGATGTCTCCAGGGATGCTTAGTAAAGCATCACCTTGCGGGAAGCAGGATGAGAAAATTTGCATATCAACTCGTGCAAGGAAATTGCAAAGCACATAACAGTCCACACGAAAACAATGGTAGTAATGGCATCCAACCATTGTGTAATGTTCCTTTTGGGGGGACATCCAAAAAATATCTAGGGTTGAATGAGAGATGACTGAAATTAATTTTTAGATGGCTGTAATCAGACTTCCGAAGCGCTAGATATGACTGACAATGCACATTGAAACCTGCAATTTTTCCCTTCCTAGGACAGCAACCTGTTTTGAGAAACTCCCACTCACTTTTGGATGCCCTAAACTCGCTGAAAACTGTGCCCAATCAAGCTCAAAACTTTTGATTAATTACCAGCAATCAAAGTATGAAGGAAAACTGATTTTCAGGGCCCTAGAAATGGAAGACATGAATTTTCTATAAACCCTCTATCTACAAAATTTATACATTACTTTAAAAGTTCATAACTTTACCTAGGAAGCTCCAAAATTCACAAAACTTGGGATCTTGGGGTTTAAATTTTTAAAAATATGAAAAATGCAAATATCAAATCAAGCTTGCCCAAACATCCACCCAAACATGTCGAACTCTGACTTACAAGCGATTTGCACCTCTTGGAAATAATGAATTAGTGGCTCAAACATGCAAGGAAATGATTGCTTTTACCTTTACTAATTAGTACAAGTCCATTCATGCAAGAAATCATACCAGACATCCATCAAAACACATCCAAAATGCTCATGATGCAAGTCGCCTAGGGCTAGGCAGAAAGATATCAGCTCCAAATTCCTTGAGATATTCAATAGTTCCAAAAATCCTTGCTTGAGGGTTTTTCGTCCCCAAGACAAGTTCCACTATCAAGGGTTTTCATCCTTGAAGTGGTCTCAATCAAGGGTTTTCGTCCTTGATGAGAGAGAGGAAAGGTACAACCTTTACCCAGAAGAAATAATAAAATTCAACATATGACATAATGGCCAAGCATTCCTCCTTTTATAACATATGGGGTGCCACATCATAACTTATGGCCGACCTTATAATAAGTAACTTTTAATTATCTAGTTTATGTATTTAGAACCTACATGCTCGAAATACTTTATATTCCAATTAAATAAGTTCTTCTATTGGAGCGCTTAGCTTCCCAATAAAAATACATGATAATAATGAAAACATCTACTTAGAAAATGTCATCCAAGTCTTCCCCTTGCTTCCTTCCTTGAAATTGCACGGGGAGGAATGAATGGGTTAAGGTCTTCGAATCTGCATTAGTCTCCAAAAAGGGACATGACACATTTCCCAAGGCTTTTAAATTAATAATTCAAGATGATAACAACTATATTAATCATACAATGTTAATAGAAATATTTGCAAAGATGCACCATATATGCAATAATCGGTATGCAAGGCAACCTGCCAGGATGCCCTCCAAATTTCTAAGAAAGGACTGGTCATGGAACTATAAATCAACCTACTCCATACTGTCTAAGAAGTGAACAGTTGAAATACATGCATATCCAGACAAGTATGATTGGACTCTACGATATACATAGGATTTTCAATGCCTGTAAGACCCCAAAAGTTACTAAACCATTTCACAACATTCAGTTCAGACTAGTGCTAGAGAAATATCTCTAACAAGAGATATATTCTGAGTCAACACTATCGACATCAACAAGACAATGCAAGAGTTTACATAAAGCTTTACGTGAAAATGTGTGTTGCACTCATGTTAAACAGGCACATGCATCAACTTTGTGTCCAAAGGATGCTGATGAGACAGCACGGAGTACGGAAGATCTACGAGTGGAACTAATCACATGTTTTGTGGCCCTAGACATGCCAAGAACGAGGACATACAATCTAAACAAACTCACCATGTTGGAACAAGGGTAACAAGATTGAAAGTGACACATCAAATAAAGAAGACCTGATATGAAGGACAGACAATCCGAAGAGCTCACACCACTGGATTGTAGTAAAAGGAGACAAGCTAAAGTTAACGCATGGCAATCCACAATTGGATCCTACACTATGGTTGGGAACACAATATATCTCCGTGCTACTACATTATGGATTGCCATGCCTCATTTGGAGACATCAGCGTCTCCATCTAACTACTTCTAGAATCACAGGCTACTTTGATCAAAGACTCCAGATCATATTTACTGCAAACAAAGAATTCTCTATGTTTCCCATTTTTAATTACAATTCACAGAGTCCCTGCATTATAAACAACAGTCGGGGGGAGTGTATGTACACACTTTGACCTTGTGCACAAAATGGCTGGTTAAAAACGACAGTAAAAAATGCCCACATATCTGAGGACAGAGTGGAGATATGAGCTAACCATGGTCAACATAGAAACTTCTGCAAAAGACTAATCTTAGAAAACCTAAGATGCTGACAATTGAGCCCTATGCCATTACCATATAACCGCTGCTAGCCATGCGAATGCCTTAGTATTTACATTTCATGGAACAAGCAGTCTAAGGTTACCTATTGTAACTGACCAGTCAACTGTACGTCAAAAATAAAGTCATAATTAAATGCTTACTCCATGGACATGACACCCCCAAAATATGATCTATCCAAAAGACCGTGGGGCATTGTAAAAGACCTAGAGTCATGATAACTATGATTGTTTGTTTCAACTGTTCCATGGTTTTCTGGGCAGCCCAGGTGGGGGTTGCTTGAATTGCAGCATGTGGTCTAGAATGTAGATGCATACGGTTTGCTCATCTCCCACGTGGTTTGCTGTAATCAATGAACTGTCGATTATTAGCATGCATGGATTTACATCTGAAAGGAAATCAGCCATGTCATAACACGTTCATAATAAGAATAATTATTACATTGCCATAATGCAATCTCTTCAATTTGATGAATCATTGCAAGTATGGAAGTTCATTAAACAAAGTATCACCAAGTCAATTTGATTCTTAATCAGAGGCTAATTGAATAAAGTCTGATTGTTCATTAACTTGACAAACATTCTGGATGTTCCCCGCTTTTCCAAAACCGGATTTGGAAAGAACACATTTAATCCTATCTGATGGCATTGGGCATGGGATGCTGGCACACTATTTTGACTCCCATAGAAGAGTTAAAACAAGAGGGGAATCACTAGCTACTCGGGATAATTGAATATGTCATCTTCAAGAGTCTTTGTCCTTAACTAAACATATAAGCTTGGCCCCTGATGCTATTTTGCTACAGGAAGCCCTAATGTCCACATGAACAATTGCTCGCATAAGGTGAGCAATGCCTCGGGAATCTGTGGGTATTGCTGAGTGTAACTGCTTTCACACAAGCAGTATAATACCTAGACATAGGGAATGTCCACATTCTAAGCGGGCATGGGAGGGTGGACTATGATCCACAAGGAGTCATGTTACCAGTTCTCAGCCAAAGATTGTCTACTTAGATGTGCTTGGACAACAGAGAAGAAGAAAGCTATGCTTAAAAAACTCTAAACATGGAATTGCTAAATGCTAACATATTCATAAGCTGGAGGCAGTTCTGATGAAGCGGCGCTCTATGTTTGATAAGGGATAAATGAAATTGAAGAATCAATTTTGCATCTTCCCTTAAATTATGCAATATCTGAACTGCAATCTCTTCCTCAGGTCAATCCAAATGGGGTCAGATTGTCTGGGTTGTAATCTCATTCAGGTATTCTGAGACACCCTGAGCTGAGGGTTGTGTTTATAGGGCTGCAGTTTTCAGAAGCCTATTTCCTACTGCTGATAACATCACTTGTTCATTCTGCTGACAATGAGATCAATTTTGCCATACATTCTAAATGCCCTCAACATGAATTTCACCAAATCCAGGGTTTATATGTAACTGTATGAGCTGACTCAGTATTGGTCCCCTATTGAGTTGTTCATTTTGCAGACGGATTCTACACTTGCATAGAGGTTTAGGACGTAACTGTAATGTCATATGCAGTCCACTATGTTCGGATTCAAGAGAAATCATGTAAGGTCAAAGACTTAAGTTTATTTAAGCATGCCATTACCCTGGTGTTAGGGATGACTCGTGCACAAATTAAATACTAGAAAAGTACTAGAACCACTAGCCAGTTGACATGTTTTGTGTGTTACAGTGCTATGCCTATGCAATTATGACTATGAGTTACTCGAGTCCAGAGATCTAAGGATACTATTGTTGTAGAGCATCTCGCCTTTGAGATACCTTATTTGCCTGATGTTTGCATTAACAAATTCCTTTGAGATTCAGTTGATAAAGTCGTTTAGTTCTAAATTTATATTCATGTGTAAAAAACAATTTTCATTGCATTCAAACTGCTGAGATGTTCTTGAGCAGTCTAGTCAGAAGGTGGAAAGGCATAGAGTATGAAAGATTATGACCCCTAGAGCCACAACTGCATCATATGGATGCCTAAAAACACATTAGGCCTCTTCAAGTTTAGCTTCCAAGATCTTCATAACAAACCATAGAAACTACAGAAGACCAAAAGTGATTCTGTACCACCCAAATGGCATAAAGATCTTTCTGTTTTTTAACACCTCATTTATGCACTACCCATGCAAGTTTTGGGTTGGTTCCGATTGTCATAGTTATTGGGTTTGTTCAACGGGGTCAATGATGAGCCCTGATATGTGTCCTTTTCCACAAGTTATCGTAGTTATTTGTAATTGTTCATGATGACCATGGTAGACTCAATTTGTAATGTCCCCTTTTTCGAATTAATCTAAAATAAAGTATTCCTTGGCAAGCAATGGTAGAACAAGTGGACCTGATTCATGGACTTATATGTCATCCCAGTTTTCCATGGCATTCGATAGTTGAAGTGTTGGGAAAACGAATTGTATTTTCCATTCTTATTGGGTCAGCTCGGTTGGAAAGCTTTTAATAAGTTTCAAACTAGTAAGAAATAAGTTATTAATGCAGGTCGGTTGGGTTTAGTGCCATTGATGAGGCTTAATAATAGATTATAAATGAACTCTATTATGGGGTTCGGCCTTGTCCTCTTGGGCTTTGGCGCCAAAGATGAAGGTATTAAAGGAGATGGAGACCTCATTTGGAGGGATCTACTATTGACACATTTTCTCTATTTGGACTTGTGGGTTGTTTTCCTCATTGTTCTTCCACTCTTGTGCGGAAATCCAAGTGTGTGGCATCTTCCAAGAACAACGGAAACCCTCCTTCCTTGTTTGGCTTGAAGACATATTGCAAATTTGATATGAAAGAAGGCATAATCAGATTTTTATATGCATTGTTGAGCCTCTCCCTTGTGGAGCAACTAATATTAGTGTATTGTTTGGTACCATCTAGGGCAGGGCAATCAAATTTGAATTCATATTTGGCTTGCTTATTATTTATAAGGTTGGAATCAATATTTACTTGTGGAGTTTGGGGTTTCTAAACCCTCCTTTCATAATTTTTATTGCACTTGTACTTAGTTGGTTTTTAATTAATTTCCAACAATGTTTTGGATCATATTGAATATTAGTTTGGTCGAAGCCCAAAATACTTATATTTATTTTGGCAAAGTTGTTTGGAGAGTTTCAAGGGTTTTGCATGCATTTTTGTACCGCTGTCCTAAAAATCTGATCGTTTGGTTTTATTTTCAGTTTGCTGGTTTAGAAATCAGATTTGATAATCTTTGGGTTTGTGCTAATTTCCTACTTTTCAGTTTCAGCCCTTGAAAGGGATATTATAGTGGTATTAGAGCTCGAATCTTCAAAGGCCTAGGGTTTAAATGGAAGAATGTAACAAAGGTTTTCTACACTACCAAAGAAGAGGAAAATCGGATCAACCAAGGGGAGAGAACAATGTGGCTAATCAAGATCCTCAAGAAGCCAAATTTGATAAGTTGATTGCAGGTCAAGAGAGATTAACAAACATAATGGACTTCCTTCCCTATCTCTTTAAAGGATGGGTTGAACCTAGGGTTCATAACGGTGATAGTAGCTCATCTGGAGCTAATAATGCACGGTGACCTATGCGATCAGCCCACGGATCAGCCACAAGGCCCACTTTTCTTCCAAGGTAAGACGCGATTCCGGACGTTGGAGCAAGGCCCTCTACAAGGCAAAACATTGCCTCAAGTTATGAAGAGTATATGGCTCTTCCAAGAGAGATTCATGAATCTATTTCACTCGCCGAATTCATTGGAGTGAATAGAGGATGACTTAGGCATGAGCCTAGACATCATATGCCACAGAAGGAGGTACATAATGTGTGTGGGGGGAAGATGATGGATCAACCAAAGGGACAACTAGGGATTGGATTCAAAAGTTGGATACATATTTGTCTTTGAAACCTGTGATAAAGGAGGATGTTATTAAGTTTGTTACCTTGCATCTTGAAGGAATTGCTCATGAATGGTGGTTTCATGAGTTAGTGACACAGGGGTATAATGAGATTCATTCCTATGATGATTTTTTGTCAAAGACTCATTGATGGTTTGATAGAATTGATCCGGAAGTTCATTTTCGTGAGCTTGCTCATTTGAGACAAGGCCTGGGTGGAGGAATATGTGACAGAATTTCAGAGGCTTTCCGTTATGATCATGGATGTTTCAAAAGGAAGGCTTTGGTTTGAGCCTTTGAGCCCTTGTCTCTTCAAGAGGCAATCAAGAAGGCTTTAGATCTTGAAGGTGCTGCTCCAAAAACAGCAGAACAACAATCTTCCCCAAGGAAATTCGAGTGGAGGACAGCCCACTAGGCAACCTAGAAACCCTCCCTTGGACCAGCCAAGGAGACCACCCCAAAAGTTATCAAACACTCACATGGAGCTGCCCAAAACCAGCAATGTAAAAGAATCTAGAAACGAGTTTGAAAAAAAGAATTTGTTCTTCTCATGCAAGGATCCATGGACTCCAGGGCATTGTTGTTTGGGAAAAGGTAAAGTACATTATATTGAAGTATATTTTGATTGTGATAATGATGAAAACAATGTTGATGAAGCTAAGTATGATAGTGTTATGGAGAAAGATTCAAATAAATCAGATGGCACTCATGCCGCATTGTCTGGAGCACCTAGATATCACCCATTCTGAGTAAGAGCGTTCGTCAAGGACAAAGGTCACCGTCTTAATTGATAGTGGAGCCATGCATAATTTTGTGGATGAGAGCTTGATAAATAAATTGAAGTTGAAGGCTCAAAATTTCAAGGGTTTCAACATCACGGTGCGTATGGTTTCATACTTCATTGCACTAGAAGAATACCTCAACTCACACTCACCTTAGAAGGACATATGGTAAGAGATGAATTCTATGTAATTAGTATTGGTGAATCTGATTTGGTGTTTAGAGTGCAATGGTTGCATTTCTTTAGGTGAGTTTTCTCAAAACTACCAAAATATGGAGCTGAATTTTAAAGTGGAAGGAAAGGAAGTGGTGTTTCTCAGAATGAAAGGTGGAATTCCTCAATTGTGACTGCTAAGAGCATGGAAAGAACCTTCAAAAGAGGCAGGTTGCTTGGGCTGCTCATTGTTTGGTAAGAACTGACTCTTACTTTTCCATTCAATCTACTTTTCATGACGATATTATTCAGCCCATACTTGACAGGCATGCCGAAATTTTCAGCGAATTACTTCATGGGCTGCCACCGGATAGGGGATTCCAACATGTTATTGAGTTAGAACCGGGTGCCAAACCGGTAATAACCACCACTCCCTATCGTCACCCACAGATCTAGAAGGAAGAGATTGAAATAACCATCCAGGAATTGTTAGATATGGGGCTAATTAGGCCTAGTTCTAGCCCCTATGCTTCTTCGCAGTGCTGGTTAAAAAGAAGGATGGCACTCTAAGAATGTGTGTGGACTACCGAATACTCAATAAGAAGACAATTAAGAACAAATATCCGATACCCAAGAGGATTGATGAACTGCATGGAGCGGTCTACTACTTCAAAATTGATTTGAGATCCAGGTACCATCAAATAAGAGTGAGAGAGGAAGATGTTCACAAAAGCGCATTTAGATGTCACTTTGGGCATTTCGAGTTCCTTGCCATGCCATTCGGGTTAACCAATGCCCCGACCACCTTCCAATCATGCATGAATCATATTTTTGGTAAACATTTGAGGAAATTTGTGTTGGTTTTTTCTTTGACGACATTTTGATTTATAGTAGATCATGGGAGGAGCACCTCCAACACTTGGATAAGGTGCTGGAAATTTTAGAACAACAGTCATTATACGCAAAGAAACCTAAATGTGAGTTTGGTTTGGATGAAATTTTGTACTTTTGGGCGTGTTATCAATGCACGTGGAGTTCATGTGGATCAAAACAAGATCCAAGCCATCATGGATTGGGCAACTCCAACCAGCATTACTATTTGAAAGGATTCTTGGGTTTGTGTTCATATTATCAAAAATTTGTGAAGGGATTCTCCCAATTTGCAGCCCCATTAACTTCTCTAACGAAGAAAGGAGCTTTAAGCTGGTAAAAAACAGCCCATATTGCTTTTGAAGAATTAAAAAAAGGTGATGTGTTCTTGTCCAGTTCTCACTGTTCTAGATTTTTTCTATTCCATTTGTGCTTAAATGTGATGCTTTCGGTGAAGGTATAGGAGTTGTTTTGATGCAAATGAGAATCAGAAATTGAAGGTCATGAGAAAAGGTTCTCCATTTATGATAAAGGAATGTTAGTCATCATGCATGCATTGATCAAGTTTCGGCAACACTTAATTTGTGAAAGGTTTGTGGTCAAAACCGACCACAATAGCTTGAGGTTCTTTCTCCATCAAAGGATTTGAATGACCGGCAACAAAAATGGGTGAGTAAGCTCCAAGCATTTGATTTTGATATTGAGTATGTTAAGGGAAATCATAATGTGGTTGTGTATGCTTTATCAAGGATGCCACATCCTACTCCATTAGAGGATGTGGAACTTCATAGTGAGGAGAATGAAGAGCACAGGACAACAGATCTATTGAGCTTGCAATTGCTTGAGAACAAGCATTTTTGGAAAGGGAGGGCTGTAATGTCCCTTTTTCCCACTCAAGGACCTGATTTTGGACTTTTTGCCATCCCCTTTTCCATGGCAATGAAACTGAAAGGTTGGAAAAAGGTATTGAGCTTCCTTTGCATTTGTTTTCTAATTTTTAATGTTTCTTTTTAGTATGTTTTTGCTTTTAGCAAGTTGTCTGGGTTTGGAGCATTAATGAAGCCAATTAAAGATTAAAAAAGAACTCTTTATGGGTCAGCCTTGTCCTTTCAGGATTTGGCGCCAAAGATAAAGCTATAAATGGAGATGGAGACCTCATTTGGAGGGATTTATTATTGGCTCATTTTCTCTATTTGGACTTGTGGGTTGTTTGCTCATTGTTCTTCCACTCTTTGGTGAAAATCCAAGTGTATGGCATCTTCCAAGAAGGACAAAAACCCTTCTTGTGGTTGGTTGGGAGACGAAAACCTCCTTCCTTGCTTGGCTCGAAGACATTGCAAATTTGAGAGGAAAGAAGACATAAGCATATTTGTATATGCATGATTGAGCCTCTACCTTGTGGAGCGACTTGCATTAGTGTATGGTTTGGTGCCATCTAGGGCACCGCAATCAGATTTGAATTCATATTTGGCTTCCTTATTATTTATAAGGCTGGAATCAATATTTATTTGTGGGGTTTGGGGTTTCTAAAACCCTCCTTTCATAATCTTTATTTCAGTTACACTTTGTTGGTTTTTAATTAATTTCCAATAGTGTTTTGGATCATATTTCATATTGAATATTGGTTTTGTGGATGCCCATAATACTTATATTTATTTAGGCAAAGTTGTTTGGAGAGTTTCAAGGATTTTGCATGCATTTTTGTACCGCTGTCCTAAAAATCTGATCGTTGTTCAAATCTGGGTTTTATTTTCAGTTTGCTGGTTTGGAAATCAGATTTGATAATCTTTGGGTTTGTGCTAATTTCTTACTTTTTAATTTCAGCCCTCGAAAGGGGATATACATAGCCAAAAGAGCAGGTCCTTTCATTTCATGCTTAATGAACTAGAAATTTATGTTGTAGAGGTAATGGCAGAAGAATCTATAGTTATAGATTCCATCCATCTAAAAATGTGGAATAAAATGCTACCTAGATTCGTGATGTAATAAAGGGATTCCATGTGTGTGTTGCACAAATTAATGCCAAGGATAAAAATAGTGGTCATGGGAGCCCATGGATGGTTTTCATTAATACATAATTAACCTTTCTTAATGGCCAATTCTAGATGGCTTGAAGCAATGTTTCTGGGGAAGGAAGCAATCAACATAGATTCCTTGTTATCCAGGGGTTAGTTAATACTCTCTCAACATTTTACATTAATCAAAAGAAGATCAGATATATCACGTGTTTTCCCAATGAGTAGAAGTGGTAAAAGTAGTGTAGGAGCATCACATGGCTTTAAATTTTATGACGGAGATTTGGAGATTGATCGGGTAACCGAAACATGTGAGGACTATCTGATGATACGGTTTCTTGTAAACAAGGAATGTTCTCAAGACAATTCTTTAGCAAATGAGTTGTAATATTTTTCCAGGACATTAATTGTCAAATGTACCTAAACTCTGCTTCACTAGTGATTCTTGTGAAAATGTTCCAATCAAACAAAAGTATCATTGCATTATTAGATAATATTTGACTACTTTTTGATATGTTTCCCTGTAAACAAGGAATGTTCCCAAGACTATTCTTTAGCAAATGAGTTATATTTTCCAACAGTTTAATCGTTAGATATATCTAAATTCTACTTCAAAGTTTTTTTTAAAATTCCAATCAAACAAAAGTTATCATTATTGGACTAATTGAAAAGTCGTATAAACACAAGGGATACTATTCTTACTAGGATTCGATATACAATGTAAATGATGGAAGATGAGGAGCTCTTTTATACTTGTAATCTTCCTTATTCCTACAATTGTGGCTCTTCTTTTAATGGTTTTAGTGAGAAGGCTTGAAGAAACTTACGTCACAACATTGATTTCTGTACCCATTAACACATTTATATGGGTGCAGAATCAACAACAAAGTGAATTTTGGATTTATTTTCATATTCCATTTAATTTTTTCTTCTACAAAATCAATTCACTAAAGTGTGGATATGAATAACACAAGTTTCGTTACTTATATTATATTCTTGTATGCCAAGATTTTATTTTAGTGTGTTTTCTCTCAACCATTAGAAAGTGATTTATGTCGGCTTCTTTTTGATTTATGAGCTGAGCATATATTTGTTTCAAATTTACTTTCCCTTTTGCAACCACTAAATGCAATTGACACAATTCTCTTAACATCCACGTGCCAAATGTGAAAGCTGCATCTAAGTGCACAAAGTTTACTTGAATAATGTGAGTTCAGTTTAATGCATATTGTCAGCAAACCTTGAGATCTCTCCAACCTTTCAGTGTATTCAGTAACTTCGCATAAATATGTTAACATAATTGAATGAAAGTCTGACCTTGGCAGCAACTATTTCAATGGTGCTTAGGTTGGAATTGGATTTAATCTAGAAAGTAAACGGAGATAATACGGTTATATTTTATAAGGTTATGATATAGAACACAACTGCAGCAATGTTATAAGATGACTTCCACAAATTGGAATATGAAACTCTACTCGTTCAAAACTCTTTAATCCTTACATTGAGCAAACAGAATTGTTTGGTGCTCATTAGACAAGAAAGTTTGAAGCAAATTTTCTCATATGGGTTGGACTATAAGTTTCCCTAATCTATATGGGACAATCTTTGGCATCCCTCTAATGCCATGTATGGACAAATACAGTAACTTGAAGGCAAAGATCAAATACGATTTTGATATAAAAGTTTCCTCAAGTTCAATCTATAAAGGAATACCATATATAATGCTGCAATACCTTACAAACATATACAGTGACTCAAAGGCAGAGATACAATACCATTTTGTTATAAGAGTTTCCTCAAAGTCAATTTTATCAAAGAATAACATATATATGATGCTGCAATCACAAGTAGTCTTCATAACCATGTGATGTACTCTATTATGAGGTTTGATTTCATTTTTTAGAAAGGGGGAAATATATTATAGCTAAAAGAAGATTCCAATGAATAGAGCATTGTAGAGAGATGCTCAAGAACCAAAACAAGGTTACAAAGAGTGAGCTGGCTCTATCCATGGACAAAAACAAAGAAAAATATAAACAGCTAGAATGCAAAGAAGAAAAACCATGTAATAACCCCTTTTGAGGGTTTATATGAATTTTACAGAATTCTGGAAATTATTGCAGCAGACTGTAATTTAATTACTACCGAGTTAAAAACCTTCGTAAAATGTGCCCAAAGTCTTCTACAAATATTAATAAATACCCAGAAATGTTTATTTATTGATTTTGATAACTCTTATGCCCAAATCGATTTGATTTGTGCAAAATACGCACTGCTGGAAATGATTATCTAATTGGAAGTCGCTACTTCATCAAAGCTTCATCAAGGCAATATCCCTTTGTCAGACACCAGTTTGAAGTATTGACCAGAACAGCGGTAGACCTTTCCTTGATCATATGGCAGCCAACAATGTTCTCTTGAAGTACAGCTCTATCTCCTCCCATCTGATGATATGCGTCAAGTAACATAGGCCCATCATCTTTAAAATCCACAGGTATCCGTGCTAATCCATAATCAAACACTTGTTGCGCTGATAACCTGCTGAAGTTTTTATTCCTAACTTCGTACTCGCTTCTGCACTTCTTCCAGAAATCTTCTAACGAAGGCACATGCGCATATTCCTGGGAGATTGTCTTTCTTGCTACCCCATATGGATCGAAGTTCAACCGTGCTGGGAAGAACTCATGCTCATACTCAGAGAACATCTCCGCTTCAATTCCTCTGGCTTTATGAATGAATGCTCTGACAGCTGTAATAGCCCACTGTGATCAGGAAGAAGCCTATAGACTTGTGTCGTTTCGACTGTAGGTCATGCATCTCCACGTGTTGTCTACTCAACTCCATGATGACCAATCTGTCGCTTGGATATCTGGGCAACTTGATGGTTTGTCTCGAAAAGCCGGTGACCCTGGGGTATGTAAAGTCCGCAAACTAGATGAAGATACTGCCAATCTGGGACACAGCTTCCCAAGCTTCCTTGCTTACCCTGTTGGTCTTCAGATCACCGTTCAACCTGCAAATGAATCCGTAGAAGGAATCCATCGTTGACCACCTTAAAATCTTTATTGCATGCAGACACAGTAAGTTGTGGATAACACTCAAAAATAAGATCCTTGGAGAGCACACCACGTCTATCCAGCTTGGAGAAGATACCCTGCGAGGCTGCTGCATATACCAAATATGATTTTGGTCCCATGTTAATAAGTGTCGCTCGAACAACGTTTCCTTCCGCGGATCTCCTTTGCCAACTTTTTGAAATTTTTGGGAGGCAGTGTACCTTCCTAAATTTTCCTTGAATTAATGATTCAATGAACTGTCCTAGGGCCAGATCGAGAGAAAAATATTAGAATTGATACAAAATCTCTCGAAAAGGCGAGAAATTCAGACGCTTAGGGTCATTAATGTAGAAAAGGGGGTCTGTTGAAATGTGGACTGACCTAATACACGTCGAGCCAGTAACTCCCAAGTAAGGGTGGCGATTTAAAGATATCTAGGGAACGTCCAAGGCAAAACTTCATTCAGAACGCTAGAGTCTTTGCCAATATCAAAATTCTTGTAGAAAGGTTTCTGCAATAGGGAAGAAGCCAGAAGACTATCTTCATAGTCTCGGGAAAAAGTGCCATTACAATTCCGTATGCATACGCACTGCACCACATCTCCACTGCAGCTCTTCACATCACGACAAACCCTTACCCCCATGCCCTCTTCAACCAAAGTTGAGATTCCCTCATGGGGGGTCTTGATCCAGTGAACCTTCTGTGGTTTTTGACTTCGCAGACGACATCTTCGACCTTGTTCTCAACAAGAAACCAAAATCTTTAAGAGAGGCACCCTTCGCCAGGTTTCTCAACCTGGGAAACTCTAAATCTTTCGGCTCAAGAATCTGGAGCACGAGGCTCGCCCAATAAATGGTGCCTCTCGTGCACTTGTGCCCAGAGCTCATACAGATGTGTGTGGGCTGTTTCAATTCAGGCACCAATACCATCCAAGGAAGAAACATAATGGTGGTAATTACACCACAAGCTATCAGGGACATGCTGGCCCTAACCCATGACCCAACGGCGAGTTTCTACAATATGGCCAAACTCCAAAATGTCTGGGTTTAGTGCCAGAACAAAGCTTCATTCCTTGATAGGGAGATGAGGCAGACAGATTCAAGCGGTTCACGAACCATAGGATTCCCCATTCCCTTGAAGTTACTATTGGCAGATTCTCATGATGCCTACTCAATGCTAACGTTCATTTTCGGGCAAGATTCAAACAGGAACGTCCAGGAGTGGCTAATGGCGGCCTTATTTAGAATGGTCTGTAAAGAAAGAGCAAGCACACCGCTTTGACTTCGTCGAAGTCATTGCAGAATCCATCATTGAAAAACTCATCGGGTTTTGGGTAAACTCCACTTTCAGGTATTCCTCATATATGTTCCACCTTATTCTGTATCAAAATGCCCTGTACTTAAGTCAATTCATGACTCTGACTCTGTGGGATGCGGAGGTCGATCCTCAAAAAATCATTCCAATGTCCGCTTGAACCCATATACTGTGCCATTCATCGAACGTATATGAATTCTTTAATTCTTTTGTGGAGCCCCTCTTGCTTGAAATTGATCCTGAAGGGATCAACAATAGAATGAATGACTCGGTGAGATCCATCTTCACAGAACCCCTGCACCCTTGTGATTATTTCTTCGCAAGAGGACATTCCATGATTGGGCTGCATGGTTTCAGAGACGAATTCTTTATGCTCCCAATGGTCCTCACAACACGGCTGGTGGGTCTCGAGATAGCTAGGCAACTAGTACTCCTGGACATTGAGTTCGGCTTCGGTCGAAAAAATAAAGCGCTTTTTGACCTCCCCTTGAGCAAGGGGGGAAATCACTGTACTCAAGAGGGCGGAGCATAGCCTCGTACAAAATTTGGCCTCTTATGGGTTCGTCTTAATTCAAGACTCGTGGAGATATGACCCGGATGGGACAATGGCCGTGACCCTAACTCGTAACAAGGTTTCAGACTCCTGCAAGCACGAGTCTATGGAATTTTTTGAAACAAGATGGTCCACTCAGGTAGAATCTCCTGACATATTCATCGAGCTCAGCAATATACCAGTTCTAAACTGGGAGTCGTTCCACCCAGTTAAACACAGGTTTGATCCCACCCTCACCATGAAAAAAGCACTCCAAGTAGCCCTGAAGGACTGGAGTGCAGAGAAAATTGAAGCCTATTGGAAGTATAGGCAAGAGATTGGCGAGACCACCCTCAATTTTGAGGCCGTCTCTAGTGATGAGACATGGGAGAAGTTCTGGGATGCGGATCATGGGTCTGATGCAGAAAGCGAGGATACTGTAATTTTCATCTCAGAATGGCCCACGGGATCGACTGTAGAATCCTCTGGTCCCCCCCAACAGCAGTTGCCAGTTCCTCCTCCGCCCTCCATTTCTCAGTAGGGTCTTCCAGCTTAGGCACCTACGGTGCAACTCGCAACCATTCCTGTGGACGAATCAACATCAAGCCCACCGCGCAAGAAGATTAAGTCGGCCGTAACTTTATCTTCTCCTCCCGCTCTTCCTCCTCCAAAGGCTCCATTTTAGTCTCCTCCTCCAGAGGCTCCATTTCAGTCTCCTCCTCCGCTACCATTTTCCCCTTATGGAAGTGTTCCCTCTTCTGTGACCCCATCGCAAACTCTTCTTCTGCTCGGTGCCCCTTTCTTGCCTTGACCTCCCTCCACTATCCCAACTTTCTCCCCCTGCATGGTGACAATTTCAATGCCTCAACCACAAGTTACAATTCCTTATAATTTCAATGCCTTAACCACAAGTTACAATTCCACCCGCGAAGGAATTGTAACTTGTGGTTGAGGCATTGAAATCATCAGGGCTGAAGAAACGAAGCAGATGCGGTCATTGTATGACCATCAATAGAGCTCCTTAACTATCGCCTAACTCGTTCCCCAAATATCCAAACCCGCGGAACAAATGTAGTTAAATGACTACGCTATCAGCGCTGTCGCGGTCGACCTCTCATAGTTCCGGCCTCAGGATAAGGTCGAGTTGATGAATGAAATTGCGGCGGTAGTCACAATAGACTACCTTAAGCTTAGCAACCAACTAGAAAAGGCACAGTCTAATCTCTGCAAGGCAGAGGCAACCATGGCCAATCATCGGGCCAAGATAAAGAACAAGGGCAAGGAGATAGAACAACTCTGCAAGGAACTGAAAGAAGCCCCATCAAAAGAAGCCCTTGTGGCCTCTCAGGCAGAAATTAAGACTCTAGCGGATAAACTCGCCACATACCAGGCCTCTGCCAATTCGTTCGCGCAAGAAAAAGGAGTCGTCCAACAAGAGGATGATTCAAGAAAGGCGGAGGTGGCTACGATCCAAGTCAAGTTGCGTGCCATCGAGGAAGAAAAGGGCAACCTCCAAACAAAGCTGAAATCATTGGAGGACATGGTCAAGGACTTGACCCAGAAGTTAGGACAACCCCAGAAAGGGGGAATTGTAACATTAGTGCAGGAGTTGTATGCTTTCTGCTGTGACAGAATTGCCACCACGGCAATAGATTTAGCCCCCTCACTTGGATTTATATCCGATGTGCAAGGATTGTGCTCAGCTCCATCGGGGGATCAGAGAGAGGAAGCAGAGCATCAACGAACTAAACAAGGGCTTCCCCTCCCCCTTCCCTGATGACTCTACAGTGCTCTCAAAGGACCAAATCCAACAGCTCCTGATCGCCAAACGCCAAGACAAGGCTGTGTTTCAGTTTGTAAAGGAGAGCTCTAGTGTTATTGTTACTGAGTTGGAAGCTATTCTGAACCCCATCGTGTAGTTGGAGTTCTGCTTGCACGCAGTAGTGCAAAAGTCTCCAAAACATTTTACATAAGGAAATAATCGAGCTGGATCAAGCTTTCTAGGCCTTGCAAATAAGGACTTATCCAATAGAGGTGGAATGGCTCGGATATCAGACTGCATTGCAACAACTCTGAGTGGCATTTTGTGAGCCACATTTTGATTTTTGAAGCAGAGAAGATTGTCGGATCCTTCCATGGTTGACACGGAGTCCCTTGGTGAGTTGTCATAACTGTAGAGTTCATTTTGTATGAGACTCTTTTATTGACCACCGTTTGTTGTCGCTTCGGCCCTTGTTTCTTTTGCTTCCTTAAACCTAATATCGACTAAGTATGAAGCTGCATGTGGAAGACATCCACGTGTCTCTTTGGCGCACTCGGGACATGGAGCAGAGAAGGGATGTTCGCAAGCAAGCAAAGGCCCTCCACGTGTCCCAGGCCCATAAAATTGCTCTGGTGGGCTGAAAAGTCAAAAACATAATAGAGACAAACATGCACTCCACGTGTTGCCCGGGCGCAAATTCAAATAAAGGGAAGGAAGGCCTCAAGCAGGCACACGCCCTCCACGTGGCAGAAAAGGAACATTACCGACTCAAGTAGCGCTAGTAGGACGAAATAAAGGCAAGCGGAAATATCTGCAAAATGCAGTTGATATTGACCTAAAAATGAAAGATCTTGTAAGGAAATTGAATGTTGTTGGTGAAAGGTTTGATTCTAGACATTGAAGCAAGAGCCAAGAAGATCTATAAAGGAATGTTCCGATCAAGGAGCAGAGGAGGAGAGGAAATATAGAAAGAAAACAGATTGCAGCTGTGAAAAGAGATTTTAGATTCACTTATTGTATTGGCTAACCTTAGTAAGACTCTGTCATAGAAAGGATTTGTAATCTGTGCTGTATCGGCCTTATGTATGATTTTCTCTATGAATACAGAGTTCTTGTTGTATGCATATTAGCTTTCAATTTTCCGTGTCTTTCATCTTTCACTGCTGGCATTTTTTCGATTATTTCAAAGATCTATCGTGCTATATGCCCTTGGGTTTTCTCTATACATCATACACAACTGGTTATGTTTTACACCATCTCGACCTCTGATAATCTGAGATACTTCTCAAAATAGTAGATCATGCTAAAATGCTCTTCAAACTATTCTAAGTAGTTTCTTAGGATATATCTCTGTCTTTTTAGGATTTGTTCTGGCGCATTGCCTTAGTTTTATGTTTTCTCATAATTTTCTTCTAACCTTATCTCACACCATAGAGAAGAGCCAACTTCTTTAAAATTTGGAGGTTACCATAGGGAGCACGTCCCATCAACCTAAGCTATCGAACGACTTTGACGGTTCATCCGCAAAGATAATCGTCTACAGTTTTCCTGGCATGCCCGGTGGGACAAACATCTACACAGTTTGATACCGCATCATAAAAAATTTATTGATTTCAGCAGTGCTAAGTTGGTCTGCTCTAGTCTACAAGACGAATGCAAACAAGAGCGAGGACAAGGGAGGAAGGTGTGTTTAACTACTTACAGTTATCTCCACCACGCAATAGAAGAGGTAGACAGATCTTGAGATCTCCGTCTCCTCCGAACCGGCCTCTCTCAACACCTCTGCCAGGTAGGTCCTTTGTACAATCAACTAGAACCATCAGATCTATTTTAATGGCTCACCTTCAAGCTCAGCCTCCGTGGCAGTTTGTTTCATGGAATCAAGGGAGTCCGCATATCCTATCCACACCCCCGACGGTGTGGAATCCTATTCCGGCTAATGCGTCAAAAGCCCTGCCCAAATTTAGTGGAGAAGACTTCAAAACTCCAGAGGAACACCTCCAAGACGTAGTAAAAATATGCGTTGTACATTATATCAGGGAACAAGACATCGCCTTACGGTTGTTAGCTCCTTCCTTCAAAGGGAAGGCTCTAGATTGGTACCAATCCTTAACTCCTAATATTATTGGCACTTGGGACCAACTGGGAAATGTGTTGGTAGCAAGATTCAATGAGAAAGGGGATAGATCATCGCTTCTACAACAACTTATCAACATCAAGAAATGCACGCAAGAGCTGATGACTGATTTTAACACCAAGTTCCACAAAACATGGCAAAGGATTCCTACTCTAGCAAGGCCACCTACAGGGATGGATATTGTTTTTTACTTAAAAGCTCTAAATTCGGATATTTCCATATTGATTCAATCATTAGAAGGGGAATCTTTACCACAAGCCTATGATATTGATATCCAAGCTGAGAACATTTTAATAGATGCCGAGATGCTTCCCCCAGAGCCCCTTTGCCAATATATCCTGAAATAGCTCCCCTTCCACAAACACAAGTCCTGAGCTCTACCCAAGCCCCCACGTCCATGTATAATTACCCATCCTCTCATCCGGCTCCAATTCCCTCTGCAATGTCATCATTTTCTTTTCCCGAAATGGAGGAAATGAAAAAATATCTCTAGAAACTTCTCTAACGAGATAAGATAAGATAAATATACTAATGTCCAACAAATGACCACAAAAGTAGGTCAATGGGATAAAAGTTGAAAAATATACAAAGTGCGAGTGGGGACAACTGAAACGAGTTCCCAAAAAACAGAAGAAAGAAAAAGAGACGAAGTAGAGAGCAAGCCCGAAGCCAAATACTCCCATAGGCGGGGGCAATGGAGCAAGCGGGGGAGAAAGACGGGAGAAGCAAAAAAGGGAATGGCGGGGGGGGGGCAAGTGAGGACCAGTGGTCTACTCAGAAATGGTAGCCACACCCCTCCTAACATTCGAACCTGACAAAAAAGAAGCTCCTGATGGACTGGCAACCCGAAGAGGGGGGCGAAAACCTCCTCCCCCACTGAGATCAGAGACTGAAACTACGGCTAAGGGGACGAATGGAGCAGGCTTGCCCTCTGGTACGAGTGCGCATCCAATTCTGTTGGTAGTGATCGGGGGACACGTGAAGGTCCAACCGGGGACGAACTGATCGATGCACTGTATCTGGTTCAGAGAGGCTCTGTTGTTTAGTTCCTCCACCTACGGATAGAACTGGAAAGAAGGTTGTAATTCGTCTCGTGGGGATGAATCTCAGAGGAGGATGAAGAATCTAGTCCCGAAGTAGTAGAGACTCTCGGATGTAGAGGGCGAGACACCGCTGGTCAATATATCTGAGGAAAACCGACAGAGTCAGTGAAATAGTCCTTTGATCTCATAGTATATGGGGCAGCAGAAGATGAAATGAGTCTCGATCTCCACCTCATGAAGGCTACAGAGCCGACAAAGTTTGTCATCCCGATCAATGTGGTGATCAGTCTCACACCGAACTCTGTGGGAGCCGACCCAAAACTGACCTAGAGGTATATGAAGGGCATGCCCCTAGTGACGAAGGGTGTATTAAGGGCGGATGATGAGTCCATCTCTGATCTCAAGAAAGTGCTTTGCATAAAAGGACATCTTAGGGCACAAACCCCTAGGAGGGTTCACCCAATTAGTTTGAATGAAGCTCTTGTAGATATCTTCCCGGATGGACCTGTTCAATACTTGCTTGGTGGGCAAGAGACGACTGGGAGCATTCAGGGAATACTGGAAAGGGGGGAGACGATCAATCTAGATATCAACTGAATCCAACAATGCAGAAGTCTCAGAAAACCAACAACGTCTCACATCCTGGGCAGTACTCAGGAACAATAAGCGAGATACGGATACCTGGCCCGCTCATCGGAGAGATCACCAAACCTCCTAATACGATGAAGAAAGGTTGATATGTCAAATATAGTGTCTAGACGGAAAGGCTGGGCTCCGAACTCTGCCAAAATAATATGTCGTGGGACCGTCTGCTTGCATCTGATGAAGTGGCGAAGGAGGAGAGTCTGAATCCTCTCGGCAGAAGCCCAATCTGTGTCTAAAAGGGAGGCCCCCCAGACAATAGACCCATAGAGAACAGTGGGGCGGATGAGGGAGTCCATAAGAAACATCTTGGAGGAGATGTCCTGGAAGTGGTTTCGAAAGCACTCTCTCGAGAAATGAAAGAGACCCATACCCTTTATTCACCCTCGGCTGAAGAGCATGCCTCATACTAAATCTTGGCCCTGAGAACTGGACTCCCAGGTTGGTTTATGAACTAGTGATTTGAACCTCCTGTCCCTTGAAGAAGAATTGGAGGTGTGATGTCTTCAACTTGTTGAAGACCATGACCTTGGTCTTACCCAGGTGTATTGTCAAATGCCGAAGATCACAAAATAAATCAAGTGCATCAAGCTGTCCTTGAAGCCCTTCAGGAGAAGAGGCGAGTAAAACAATATCGTCGGCAAAAAGGAGAATAGAAATCAAGATGTGGTGAAGAAGGCAACAATCCCCTTCCTGAATGTGATCCCGAAGAAAAGAGTCCAGCTCATCAATGTAAATGCCAAAGAGGGTAGCAGACAAGGGGCACCCCTATTTAACCCCAATGGTGCTCTTGATAAAATCAGACAATCCGTGTGCAGTGCAAAGACGACTAAGGAAGGACTCCTAGAGGTGCATGATAGCGATTATAAGAATCTTTGAAATACCAATGTCCTGGAGTCGCTGGAAGAGGGCCATGCGAGGTACCTAGTCAAAAGATTTTCGAAAGTCTATAAAACAAGAATAAATTTTCGATGAGCGGTGACGAGCCTCCTCAATAATAGCCCGAAGGGTGAAGATGTGGTCGATGGTGTGGTAACCAAGGCAAAAACCAGCCTGACCTCTAGCTTTGAGCTGCTTCTGCTCCAAAATCTTGGACAAAAACTTGTGGAGAACTATAGCATAGAGTTTGGAGAAAGAATGGCCCACCATGATAGTCCTGTAGTTGTTTCGATCAGAAATGGACCCAATTCTATGAATTGGGTGAATGATGTGATGGGACCAGGTAGGAGGGAATCCCACGCAAACCACCTGATTGAAAAGATCTGTCAAATAGTTACCAAAGACCTCAAAACGCTACTTTAAAAACTCGGCTTGGAAACTGTCCACATCAACTGCCTTGCTACAGTTCAAAAACCTTATTGCCTCTTTGATATTACGGTGAGTAAAGGGATTACCAGGCTGTGGGATGCCAATTCGGGTAAGCTGCTGCCCCGGAACATCGTAAAGGGTAGAGGTGTGGGAAAAAATGGAGATAGGATTGATCGTCGTGGAGGAGGGTGAGTGGCGGGGAAAGACAGTACACCAAAAGGATTGAGGGTTAGTCCTAAGGGAAGTGGAAAGCATATATTTGCGGTGGGAAATGAAGGATTGCTTCTTACGGCGGAGAAGGCACCGATAGACAACTTTAAGAGTGGGGTAGGAGGGGAGGGCATGGGTAAAAGCCTAGCGAAGGCGACGGTGAAGGAGTCTGTTGGCTAGATTTTCTACATAGTTGAAAACCTAGGTAGTCACGAGATAAATCTCCCTCATTTACCGGTGAGGCTCCCGTGTAAGATTTGTCAATTAAATATGCTAGTATCTATTTGGGGTATTACTTTAACCATGTAATTCATGAACCATAGCTGTATAGTTTTGCAGCAAGTAAGCAACTGTCAAAGAAATGAAATATCTAATGAAGAAAGAAATAATAAAAACACAGGAAAGAAAGAGGGAAGATGTGCAACCCAATCAATAGATTACAAAGTTGATTGCATGCACATAGACAGAACCAATAGATATTAACACACAAAATTATAAGCAAAGGCAACTTTCAGATCTAGATCTAAGATAACAAAAAGTTTATAAGTAGATCTAAAACAAAAGGTTAGAAACAAAGTGCACCGTTGACACAAAGTTCTCCGGAAATCTGCTCCTTTCTATTCCTTTGCTTCAAATAGCTATCAGGGGTTTCAACACAAAGTCTGGAACACAAGAATGCTGCTTACAAATTTTGATCATTAATCGCGAAGGTTCTTCCTCTACTTATAGAATGTAGAAGGGAAGTTACCAATGGGAAACTTAACTGAACTAGAACATAAACAAGAAGTAAAAATAACATCTGACAATCATCTTCCTTTAATTCCTCTCCAAGTGACATGCATCTGAATCTATAGTTAAAATTATACACATCTATCACTTATAGAATCGTTCCACATAACTTAAAGTAATGGTTTTAAAACCAACAACTTTAAAGGTTTACAATTACATCCGGGAACGTGGATATAGAAGAAGAAAGAGTAGAAGAAGAAAGATCCGCCAGCTGTAACATTTACATCTTCTTTTTGTTTTGATACTGAATATACTTGTCGAACATGCAATTCGACAACTTCCTATCTAGTTTAGCCACAACTTTTTCTGTCCTGAATTGCATCAAGCCTTTGTTCAAAACCTCGATGCACGTTGCCACATCCTTCAAGCTAAGGCCCGAACCTCTTAATATCTAACTTCAGTGTTACCGGCTTACTAATGGAATCCATCGTGAAAGGCCTAACAACTCCATCAATTTTCTCTTGAACCATCAGAAGAAATCCTTCCAGGGAATCAGGCACTTTGCTAGGAATGGTCCTTGTGTATGAAGAAACGTTCCCGACCATTTCCTCATTGGTGAGAGCAATGACATTGTCTGGTAGTGATGATGCCATACGTTTAAGTGCCCACATCCTTTTCAACATGATTATGAATATCTTCAAGCGGAAAGATATTGCAAACTCAAGCTGCTTCCCCTTCTCAACTGATCCATCGGGCACAATTCGTTCCGCAGTTAACACTTATCTCGACAGCTTATTTATTTCGACCAAAGTACTCAGGTTACTTTCAGCTACTGTGTTCATGTCCATCGTGTTCGTCACCAATTGTTTCAGTTGAATCGATACATCTTTCATAACCTTTAGACGGGCCGGCACCCCCTAATCAATAAATCACAGAGTTGATTGCATGCATATAGACAAAACCAATCGATATTAACACAGAATTATAAGCAAAGACATCTCTCAGATCTAGATCTAAAATAACACAGTTTATAAGTAGATCTAAGACAAAAAAAAGCTAGAAACAAAATTTCAGCACAAATTTCTCTGGAAATCTGCTCCTTTCTATTCTTTTGCTTCAAATAGCTACCAGGGATTTCAGCACAAAGTCTGAAACACAAGAATGCATGCACATAGACAGAACCAATAGATATTAACACATAATTATAAGCAAAGGAAGCTCTTAGATTTAGATCTAAAATAACACAAAGTTTATAAGTAGATCTAAAGACAAAAAAAGGTAGAAACAAAATGCACCGTGACACAAAATTCTCCGGAAATCTGCTCCTTTCTATTCCTTTGCTTCAAATAGCTATCAGGGATTTCAGCAAAAAGTCTGAAACACAAGAATGCTGCTTACAAATTCTTATCCTTAACCCGAAGGTTTTTCCTCTACTTATAGAATGTAGAAGGGAAAAAACAAATGGGAAACTCAACTGAACTGGAACATAAACAAGAAGTAAAGATAACATCTGACAATCATCTTCCTCTAATTCCTCTTCAAGTGACATGCATCTGGATCCATACTCAAACTTATACACATCTGTCACTTAACTAATAGAATCGTTCCACATAAGTTAAAGTAATGGTTTTAAAACCAATAACTTTAAAGTTTTACAATTATATCCGGAAACGTGAAAATAAAAAAAGAAAGAGTAGAAGAAGAAAGATTCGCCAGCTGTAACATCTACATCTTTTTGTTTTGATACTGAATGTACTTGTCGAACATGTAATTCAACAACTTCCCATCTGTCTTAGCCACAACTTTATTTTCTATCCTGAATTGCAGCAAACCTTCATTCAATTACCTTGATGCATGCTTCCACATCCTCCAAGCTAGGCCCGAACTTCTCAATATCCGACTGTAGCGTTACCAGTTTACTGATTGAATCCATCATGAAAGGCCTAACAGCTCCATCAATTATCCCTTGCACCATCAGAAGAGATTCCTCCAAGGAACCAGGCACTTTGCTAGGAATAGTCCTTGTGTATGAAGAAACATTCCCGACCACTTCCTCGTTAGTGAAAGCAATGACATTGTTTGGTAAAGATGATGCCATACTCTCAAGTGCCTGCATTCTTTTCAACATTGATTTTGAAGATCTCTAAGTGGAAAGATACTGCAAACTCAAGCTGCTTCCCCGTCTCAACTGATCCATTGGGCACAATCCGTTCCGCAATTAGCACCTCCCTCGGTAGCTTATTAATTTCGACCAAAGTACTTAGGTTCCTTTCAGCAACTGTACTCATGTCTATCATGCTCGTCACCAGTTGCTTCAGCTGAACCGATGCATCCTTCATAATATGTTGACGGGCTGGTACCTCTCCGAGTTGTACAGAAGCTTGGCGAATGATTAGACTTTTCCATTCATTGATAGCTTTAACGTGGTTGCCTGCATCTTCCACTTCCTGCAGCAGATGATCACTCAGTTGCTTATGTGCTGAAATGGGCTGAGCGGAAGATTTGACAACTTTGGCAATAATCTCGCACAACTGAGACACTTGCTTCTGAAGTTCAACTTTCTCCGCCTTTTCTTTGTCAAGCCTAAGGAATAAAATATTTATTAATGTCTGCGTGTCTTGCTTCAATCCTTCTGTGGTGGTTTGACCTAGGGGTACTCTGGTCATTGTTATATCTTCTGCCGTGAGCTCATCCTTCTTCTTCCCTTCTGCTGGAACTGACATCTCAGCAAACTTCTGCCCCAACTGCTCAATGATCAACCTTGAAGTAACCTTAGCAACTTTAGGTTTTATGTCTTTTCCGCCTAGATTCAAGAGCAACTGCAAGTCGTGTTCCTCCAAGTTGATTTCCTCTCTAGCCTCTAGAACCAACTGCGAAGCCAACCATTTTGAGAAATTACTTCTCGGAGAATGAGAAGTTACCGAGTGTACCACCATCTCGCGCTCTGTTTCTTCTCCATCTAAAACCACTACAGTGTTGTGGCTGCCATCCTCTGAATTGTTCAAAGACAAAGCTCTTTCAAATTTTGTCATCTGCAACTGCAACGTTTCTTTAGGAAGAGGTGTTGAATGGAGTGGTTGAGGAGAAAAGACAAATGTTGCCGGATTCAACGGTGGAATGGTAGTATCTTGCTGAGGTGCAACAGTCGGTGAAGTACTTGATGCTAGAGAAGTCAGAACTAACACCATAGCAGTGAAAGTGATCTTCTCCTTCGAATGAGACCTTCTGTGCACTTTAATCTTTTCAAGTCTTCTGCTGCTCTCTCCTTCGTGCTTCCTTTTGAGGGAATCTCCTGTGCGAAAGTTGCCTGTGATCTGATTCATCAATTCTTCATCAAGGCAATATCCCTTCGTCAACAACCAGTTCGAAGTATTGACTAGAACGACGACAGACCTCTCCTCGATCGTATGGCAACGACCTATGCTCTCCTGAAGTACAGCTCTATCTTCTCTCATCCGATGGTATGCATCAAATAACATAGGCCCATCATCTTTAAGATCCGCAAGTATCTGTGCTAATCCAAATTCAAACACTTGCCGTGATAAAAACCTTCTGAAATCTTTCTTTCTTACTTCGTACTTGCTTTTGCACTTCATCCAGAAATCTTCCAATGAAGGCACATGTGCGTACTCCTGGGAGATTGTCTTCCTTGCCACTCCAAATGGATCAAAGTTCAATCGTGATGGGAAGAACTCTTGCTCGTACTCAGAGAACATCTCTGCTTCAATTCCTTGAGCTTGATGAATACTCTGGCAACTGTAATAGCCCACTGTGATCGGGAAGAAGCCTGTAGACTTGTGCTGTTTCGTCTGAGCGTACTCGTGGGAGATTGTCTTCCTTGCCACTCTAAATGGATCGAAGTTCAATCGTGATGGGAAGAACTCTTGCTTGTACTTAGAGAACATTTCCGCTTCAATTCCTTGGGCTTTATGTATACTCTGGTAGTTGTAATAGCCCACTGTGATCCGGAAGAAGCCTGTAGACTTGTACCGTTTCGTCTGTAGGTCATGCATCTCCATGAGTTGTCTACTCAGTTCCATGATGACCACTCTATCACTCGGATATCTGGGCAACTTAACTGGTTCTCTTGAAAAGCTGGTGACCCTGAAGTATGTAAAGTCCGCAAACTAGATGAAGATACTGCCAATCTTGGACACAGCTTCCCAAGCTTCCTTGCGTACTCTGTTGGCCTTTAGATCGCCGTCCAGCCTGCAAATGAATCTGTAGAAGAATCCATCAGTGACCACCTTGTAATCTTTATTACATGTGAGCACAGTAAGTTGTGGATAACACTCAAAAATAGGATCCTTAGAAAGCACACCACGTCTATCCAGTTTGGAGAAGATACCTTGTGAAGCTGCAGCATATACCAAATATGAAGTCATTTTGAAGCTGTAAATACGCCTCACATTCGTGAGCTACTCACCGATGTTATCACTAATGATTTTCGACCAATTGATTATTGAATCTGCTTTGTTGATTTCAATGGTCCTGATGAAAGCATACATCGATGTGCGGAAGTTGAGCGTTAGCTTCACCATTTATCCTGCATAACAATTTGGTAATATCATCCACCTTTTGTATAAGATTGGATAGTGGAGTTCTCGGGAACTTGGATTGAGATCTGGGCTTCTTCATTTATCTGTTGTTCATTATGCCCACACAGTCAACTTTATGCTTTTCCCATTTGTTGTCGACATCCTGTATGCTAATAGTAGTCACCACCCGTCGTGTTGGAATCTTCAGACAATAATTGATGAACTGTGCGTCCAATCGGATTATTGTCTTCTCCGCAGCATCTCAGACTGATCTAGATAGTGGGTGGTAAGACCTAACAACCTCCATGAATTCTGGCAACTGAGCTGTGGATGGGAATGTTGAAGCTTGAATGATTCCACTACTTTTGACTGCACGCATAAGGGAAGTCTTTTCAGCTTTGGATCTGTCAATCAATTCGAAAAGAGGTTTTTGACCTAGATCTATATCTCCAATGTTAGCAAACCTGGAAGTAATGCACGACTTTAATGAGCTTTCTTTTTCATCCCACTTTGCCATGGTTGTATCTGTCTTTGTCTAAGCAATTCTTTTTCTCTTTAATCGGCCATAATTCTTTACAACCGGCGTAGATCTGGAGATTTCTTTAGATTCGGAGGATATATTCAATGTATTGGACATTGATTTAAGCTCCCTTTCTCTTATATAAGCACCTGTAATGAATACCATCAATTAATTCAGACAAAGACGGCAACCAGAACATGAACACTTGATTTTAATTATAAAAATCTGCATATATCGAGCTTATTGTTCCAAAATTTGAGGTTTTGTTTGCATGCAAAGTAAACATGAATTTTGTCAACTTGACCTGAGCACCTGTACCACTATGCAGACAATTAATCAGATTTAATTCAAGCTCCTTCAAACCTAGGCGCCAAACTTTGAAGCTTTCCGGTAATGAAAACACCTTCCTCTGAGCAAAATTACTCCTTAATTGGGCGCCAAAATTGCCTGGGCTGCACTTCTTTGCTAAAAAATTAATTAATTCATCATTATGGCAGCCCCTCATATATAACCTTCACCATTCTATAATTAATAATTGTATTTCTTATTCCTGACAATTAATTAATATATAAACATGTTTTTTTCTTCAATTTGGGCGCCTATTTTGTGCATGCTCATGGCTGCCATAAAATAAAATAAATTTATTTAATTTTAGCTTTCTACTTCCAATCCACATTGACATCACACTGTGCTTTGACCTTATGTATCAAAAATAGGAATTAATTCCATTAATTAATAGTTTAAAAAGTATTATTTCTCCTCAATATGGGTCTCACTTTTTGACATGAGAGGGGGCTGCATTAAATAAATTACATTTATTTAATTTTAGAATTCTATTTCTAATTTGCTTTATCCTCTTCTTCCTTGTTAACTTTTTCTCATGTTTGGGCGCCAAATTTGGAAATAGAATTAATTAATAAATGCAGTTAAAGTTGTCCTATTCCAAAAGGGGTCGCACTTTTTGACACAGCCAATTTCTATTTTTAAAAGTCAATTTCCAATGGGATTATTCACCCTGCACTGTAGCTCCAAAAATCCCATGATCCACTTAAGCTGTTTGACTTTTATAATGGGATTATTTACCTTGCAAGGCAGGTAAGAAATTTCCATCAATGCCTTAAGTGATTTTCTTTTACTTCACAATAGGAATTTGCATCCTGCAAGGTAGGTAAGAAATTCTCGCCTGCCTGCTGCCTTTAATTTTCCCATTATGACTTAGGTGGCTTTGCTTCCATGGGAAAAAATACCTTGCTAAGTAGATACAAAATGCCCACCTACCTGCTGCTACCAAAAATCCCATTGTAGCTTAAAACCTTCCTTTTCCAAAAATGCGACCTGCCCAGAAGAAACATTTTTTGTGCACGACTTCGTCTTTTCAGAGAGAACCAGACCTCCTGTGGAAAATTTCTTCTAGCATAACATCCATAGATGATCCACAGATACTCCAGGCAAGAAAACAGTCTAAACCGACAAAAGAATTGGCCTAGAGAAATTTCACAAAAAACAAAACAGGAAAACACTAAAAACACAAAACGTTGCCAGAAGTCACAGATAAGCCCAGTATTCGTTCCTGGTTAAAACCCTACCGGTATATGGGAATATTGACATGTAAGACCACAACAGGGTTAAATAGGAGCACAATTTGCCTCAAATGGGGCTCAAAATAACTAAATAAAAATTTCCTGTAGGCAAACCCCAGCGACATAATATAACAATTTTGGGCATCTGGGTATTTGGCGAAATTGGCTAATATAACTCTCTGGGAATATCTTGACACAATACAAACACTTTCTTGCAATTAACACACAAAACGACCCATTATTTTAAAAGTACGATTTTTTTTTTACATCGGGTAGTCTCAAATTTCAGGGTGAATCTGGGGACAACACAACTACTGTGTTAATGTCGATCGTGTTCGTCACCAATTGTTTTAGCTAAACCGATACATCTTTTATAACCTTTAGACGGGCCGGCACCTCCTTGAGTTGTACAGAAGCTTGGCGAATGATTAGACTCTTCTATTCGTTGATAGCTTTAACCTGGTTACCTACATCTTCCACTTCCTGCATCAGATGATCATTCACCTACTTATTTGTTGAAATTGGCTGAGTGGAAGATTTGACAACTTTGGCAATAATCTCGCACAACTGAGACACTTGCTTCTGAAGTTCAACTTTCTCTGCCTTTTCTTTGTCAAGCCTAAGGAATAAAACATTTATCAATGTCTGCGTGTCTTGCTTCAATCCTTCTGTAGTGGCTTGACCTATGGGTTATTTGGTCACTATTATATCCGCTGCCGTGAGCTCATCCTTCTTCTTTCCTTTTGCTGGAACTGACACCTCAGCGAACTTCTGCCCTGACTCCTAAATAATCAACCTCCAAGTCACCTTAGCAACTTTAGGTTTTCTGTTTTTTCCACCCAAACTCAAGAGTAACTGCAAGTCATGTTCCTCCAAGTTGATCTCCTTTGTAGCCTCTGGGACCGACTATGAAGCCAACCACTCTGAGAAACAACTTCTCGGAGAATGAGAAGTTGCCGAATGTACCACCATCTTGTGCTATGGTTCCTCTCCATCTGAAACTGCTAAAGTGTTGTGGCTACCGTCCTCTGTATTGTCCAAAGACAAAGCTCTTTCAAGTTCTGCCATCTACAACTTCAACGCTTCTTCAGGAAGAGGTGCTGATCAGAGTGGCTGAGGAGAAAGTACAAATGTTGTCGGATTCAACAATATCTTGTTGAGGTGCAACAATTGGTGAAGTACTTGATGCTAGAGAAGTTGGAACTAACACCATAGCCGTAGAAGTGATCTTTTCCCTTGAATGAGACTTTTTGTGCACTTTAATCTTTTCAGGCCTTCTGCTGCTTTCTTCCTCGTGCTTCCTTTTGAGGGAATCTCCTATGCTGAGGTTCCCTGTGATCTGATTCATCAAAGCTTCATCAAGGCAATATCCCTTTGTCAGCAACCAGTTTGAAGTATTGACCAGGACAGCGACAGACCTCTCTTCGATCGTATGGCAACCACCAATGTTCTCTTGAAGTACAACTCTATCTCCTCCCATCTGATGATATGCGCCAAGTAACACAGGCCCATCATTTCTAAGATCCGCAGGTATTCGTGCTAATCCATAATCAAACACTTGTTGCGCTGATAACCTGCTGAAGTCTTTCTTCCTAACTTCGTACTCGCTTCTGTACTTCATCCAAAAATCTTCTAACGAAGGCACATGCGCGTATTCCTGGGAGATTTTCTTCCTTGCCACTCCATATGGATCGAAGTTCAACCGTGCTGGGAAGAACTCGTGCTCGTGCTCAGAGAACATCTCCTCTTCAATTCCTCTAGCTTTATGAATGCTCTGGCAGCTGTAATAGCCCATTGTGATCGGGAAGAAGTCTATAGACTTGTGCCATTTCGACTGTAGGTCATGCATCTCCACGAGTTGTCTGCTCAACTCCATGATGACCAATCTGTCGCTTGGATATCTGGGCAACTTGACTAGTTCACCCGAAAAGCTGGTGACCCTGAGATATGTAAAGTCCGCAAACTGGATGAAGATACTGCCAATCTGGGACACAGCTTCCCAAGCTTCCTTGCTCACACTGTTGGCCTTTAGATCACCGTTCAGCCTACAAATGAATCCGTAGAAGAATCCATTGTTGACCACCTTATAATAATTATTGCATGTAGGCATAGTAAGCTGCGGATAACTCTCAAAAATAGGATCCTTGGAGAGCACACCACATCTATCCAGCTTGGAGAAGATACCCTGTGAAGCTGCTGCATATACCAAATATGAAGTCATCTTGAAATTGTAAGTACGCCTCACATTCTGGAGATGCTTACCGATGTTGTCACTAATGATTTCCGACCATTTGATTATAGAATTTGCTTTGTTGATTTCAATAGTCCTGATGAAGGCATACATCCATGAGCGGAAGTTGTGAGCGTTAACTTCGCCATTTATCTTGCATAGCAATTTGGTAATGTCATCCATCTCCTGCACTAGATTGGATCGTGGAAGAGTCCTCGGGAACTTGGATGGAGAATCTGAGCTTCTTCATATACCTGCTATTCATTATGCCCACACAGTCCGCTGTATGCTTCTCCCATCTGTTGCTGGCATCTAGTATGTTGATAGTAGTCACCACTTGTCATGCTGGAATCTTCAGACAATAATTGATGAACTGTGCATCTAGCCGGATTATTGTCTTCCCCGCAACATCTCGGACTGATCTAGATAGTGGGTGGTACGACCTTGCACACTCTATGACGAATTGTTGCAACTGAGCTGTGAATCTGAATGTTGAAGCTCGAATGATTCCACTGCTTTTGATTGCACGCATGAGAGAAGTCTTTCCAATTCTGGATCTGTCAATCAATTCGGAAAGGGGTTCTGGACTTAGATCTGTATCTTCGATGTCAGTAAACCTGGAAGTAATGCATGCTTCTGCTGAGCTTTCTCTTTCATCTCGCTTTGCCATGGCCGGATCTTTGTCTGAGCAACTCTTTTTCTCTTTATTCGGTCGGAATTCTTTACAACTGGTGAAGAGCTGGGAATTTCTTTGAATTTGGAGGATATATTCAATGTATTTGACATTGATTTAAGCTCCCTTTCAATTATATAAGCACCTGTAATGAATATCTGCAATTAATTCAGACAAAGACGGCAACCGGAACATGAACACTTGATTTTTATCTAAAAATCTGCATGAACACTTTGTTTACATGCAAATTCAACATGAATATTTTCAACTTCACCTGGGCACCTGTAATAATATGCAAACAATTAATCAGACTTAAATCAAGCTCCTTCAAATCGAGGTGCCAAACTTTGAAGCTTTCCGGCAGTGAAAACACCTTTTTCAGAGCAAAATTCCTCCTTCTTTGGGCGCCACAATTGCTTGGGCTGCACTCTTTTGCTAAAGAATTAATAATTCTATTAATATGGCAGCCGATGCTTATATAACCTTCATCATTCTATAATTAATAATTGCCCTTCCTATTTCCGGCGATTAATTAATTAAAAATCATGCTTTTCTCTTTAAACTTGTGCGCCAAAATTTGCATGCTTTGGGGCTGCATTAAATAAATTAAATTTATTTAATTTTAGCTTTTTTCCTTCAGTCTTCCTTGACTTCACACTATGCTTTGATCTCATGCGCTAAAAATAGGATTTAATTCCATCAATAAATACTTTAAAAAGTATTATTTCTCCTCTAGATGGGTCACACTTTTTCGCATGATATAGGGCTGCATTAAATAAATTAAATTTATTTAATTTTAGCATTCTATTTCCAATCTTCTTTACCCTTTCATCACGCGTTGACTTTTCCTCATGCTTGGACACCAATTTTAGGAATAGAAACAATTAATTAATACTTTAAAAAGTATTATTCTTCCTCTAGGTGGGTCACACTTTTTGCCATAACTGATTTCTATTTTTAAAAGTCACTTTTTGATGGAAATAATCACCGTACACTGCAGCTCCAAAAATCTCATGGTCCACTTAAGCTGTTTGACTTTCATAATGAAATTTTTTACCCTGCACGGCAGGTAAGAAATTCCCATCAATGCCTTAAGTGATTTTCTTTTATTTTATAATGAGAATTTTCACCCTGTAAGGTAGATAAGAAATTCCCGTCTGCCTGCTGCCTCTAATTTTCCCATCATGACTCAAGTGACATTGCTTCCATGAGAAAAAGTATGCTGCCCAGCAGGTACAAAATTCTCACCTACCTGCTGCTACCAAAAAACCCATTGCAGCTTAAAACCTTTCTTTCCCAAAAATGTGACTTGCCTAGAAGAGGCCTTTTTTGTGCACGACTTCGTCTCTTTAGAGAGAAGCAGACTTCATGTGGCAAATTCCTTCTGACATGATGTCCGTAGATGATTTCCAAATACTACAAGCAAAAAAACACTGTACTGGCGAAGGAATTGACCTAGGGGAATTTCACAGAGAAAAATACGAGAAAAAACAAAAATGCAAAACGTTGCCAGAAGTCAAATAAAGCCCAGGATCAATTCCTGATGGAAACCCTACTGGTATATGGGAATATTGACATGTGAAACCTCAACTGGGTTAAACCGGAGCACAATTTACCTCATACGGGGCTTAAAATAATAAATAAAAATTTCCCGCAGGCAAACCCCAGCGACAGAATATAACGAGTTTGGGCATTTGGGTATTTGTTGAAATTGGCGTATATGACTCTCCGGGAATATATGGAAGCAATACAGACATTTTTTGGCAATAAAAACACAAAATGACCCATTATTTTAAGAGTACAATTTTTTTTACATGGGGTAGTCTAAGATTTCAGAGTGAAATTTGGGGACACGAGAGTCTAGTGCTTCACATCTTTCTTCTAGTTTTTTGCGAGTTTTCTTTCTACCTGTAAAGAGTTTCCGCTATGATGTATTGCTGGTAATGGCTCATAATGGTTCGCGAATGGCTCGTGCTTGGTCTGTGAGGGCACGTTTGTCTCTGGTTCTTGGCTCTAGTTCGTAAGGGCTCGTTTCTTGGGTTTTTCACTACTCATGGCTTGTAACTGTGCACGAGGTCACGTTTCTTGTCGCAGCTCGTGAGATGGTTCTACTGGGTGTTCTTTATGCCCTCGACTGTGTTGCTTCCATCAGTCACGTTTCTTCCTCCCCTCGACTGTGTTGCTTCCATCATTGGCTTTGTCTTGCTTCCACGATTGTGTTTCGTCTGCTTCGTGGGTATGTTCGACTCCTTTGCCCTACGTCTATATATTTCTCGAGGGGATTCATATCTAGTTTTTCGTGCCCTTCCTTTGCTCCACGACTGTGCTTCGTGCCCTCGTTTTTGGGTCTTCCATCTCAAATTTGTGGCTCGAGGCTCGTCCATCTGTATCGTGGCATGCATTGTCTGCTTCGTGGGTTAGTTCGACTGCTCAAGAGGGCACGAGAGTGTATTCCAAAATAGTGGCTCTGATCTGCCTGCGTCCTCCATTATTCTCCCTGCTTGGTTATTAGTTTGAAATACCCTTGTTGGGTCTGAGTTTTTGGTTCAAATCGAATGCAAATGTACAGGTACCCAGCCAGTATTGCGAATGAAATGGGGGATTCCCCCAGCTCTCCCCTCGTCTTGACACCATTACAAGCGGTTCATCCTTCACCGATGTCTCCTTCCACTTCCATCGTTGCAGTAACCCCCTCAGGTGGGAAAAATGAACCAGGGCAGCAAGATTTACCCAACATCATAGCGAAATTACTACGCAAGCTTGAGATAGTGGAATCATCTAACAAAATGCTACGAACTGCGGTATTTGAGCTGACATCCCGAATGGAGTGAGCTGAAGCGAACAAAATCACACTGCGCAGGAAACTTACAGATATCACGACCCAGGCCATTCCTATTGGTACAAAAAACCAATTACATGCAGAAATTTTAGACTTGAAGCACAAACAGAAAGAGATTCAAACCCAACATGAAAATCTCAAGAAACAATCGGATTCATGGGCACAAATAGTGAAAGGTAGAGACCAAAACACCTCTCCTCTTACCGTTGTGGAGGAAGTTGTGCAGGCAAAACTTGTGGAAGAAAGAAACAAATGAGCAAGAGAGCTCAATCTCAAGGTAAGAGGGTTGCCCACACCTTCCTCCTTTTGATCCTTTCGCCATTGCTTTTGATTTCATCACAAATAAGTTGGGGTTGTCGGAAGTGCAAATTGATAGGGCATGGCTTGGTCTTGATTCTACCCTCTTCCTTCACTTCAAATCAGCATATGACAGGCTTCGAGCTCTAAGGGCTAAACGAAGACTATTCCCACTCCCGGATAAAATCTTCCTTGATGAAGATCTCACTAGAGCCCAGTGGGCAGAACTCAAACAGTCTCGGGAGTTAGTCATGGCAGCCAGGAAGGCTAGTAAATGGGCGGTGATTCGGAACCTCAGACCAGTGATTCGAGACACTTTCCCTCCTAGTTGGATTCCTGGTTGACAATTCCGTTGGGAGTGGCGTCAGAACAGGGGCATTATCGTGTCATGTTGGATTGGAAAATAGGTCTTACTGGTCCTAGGCTAGTCTTCTACAGTTTTCAGTGGGTTATTCAGACTCTTAGTAATTGGGCATCGGGGCTTCATGAGTTACTTCCAGCCAGCCTTGTTTGTGTGGTGATGGTGTAGGGGGTGTTGCTTCCTCTTCCACTCACCCCCCCACTGTTATCCTCTTCTCCCTTTCTGGGTTCTCCACACTTGCTCCTTCCTTCTCCTCTTCTCCATCTCTTTTTGTATTTCGGGCGACCCTTTTGGGTCCTCTCGCTTTGTTCTTTTTTGCTTTCTACTCTACAGTCCCATTGACCTACTTTTGTGGTCATTTGTCGGACATTAATATATTATCTTATCTTATTATCTTATCTTATCTTATCTACATCATAGCATTGGTTCATGGGGCAAGATTTAGTAGTACGAGTGGTTGAGGGATGGGTGATGGAGCTGGGAAAGGATCTCAGGACAGCCTCTTACATGGCAGAGGAAAGGCATGTATACTTGGCCTCTGCACTAGGAAGGTTAGAGAAGTGGGGCTTAGAGGGGAGAAGGTTGCGGATGTGGGATGAGTAAGATCCGTAATCCCCTTTATCAAACTGAAAGGAGATGCGAGGGGGGTAGTTGGGTGGGGAAGGAGGAATGATGGTGGTAGGACTGGTGACCAGAGAGAAGGATATGAGTGCATGGTCGGCAAGGGGAATGGGGGAAATAGAGGAGTAGAGGAGGGGTGAGATATCCGAGTTGGCAAGGACATAGTCCACCACACTAGTGCCCTCGCCATGGGGACGACATGTGAAGAAACGTGAATTCGGAAAGCGCTCGATCCCATTAAAGATCACCATCCCCTGTGACTCCCCGAGCTGGAGGAGGAACTGTCCATAAGTTGTGAAAGGGCCATCTGTATCCTCAGAAATCCTATGCAGGCCAACTGACACTTGGGTCAATCCTTTGTGTGCAGAACGTATCCTCTAATCTGTCATGGAGAGGAACTTGTAAGTGTCTGGTACGGGCATTAAAATTGCCTAAAATGATAACATCCCCTGCGACAAAAGTAATTGTTGGCAAGGACATAGTCCACCACACTAGTGCCCCTGCCATGGGGACGACATGTGGACTTCGGGAAGCGCTCGATCCCATTAAAGTGCACCATCCCCTGTGACTCCCCACTGTCCATAGTTGTGAAAGGGCCATATGTATCCTCAGCTATGCAGGCCATGACACCGGGTCAATCCTTTGTGTACATAGTCCACCACACTAGTGATGGGGACGACATGTGAAGAAACGTGAATTCGGGAAGCGCTCGATCCCATTAAAGATCACCATCCCCTGTGACTCCTCGAGTTGGAGGAGGAACTGTCCATAAGTTGTGAAAGGGCCATATGTATCCTCAGAAATCCTATGCAGGCCAACTGACACCGGGTCAATCCTTTGTGTGCAGAACGTATCCTCTAATCTGTCATGGAGAGGAACTTGTAAGTGTCTGGTATGGGCATTAAAATTGCCTAAAATGATAACATCCCCTGTGACAAAGTACTGACTAATACTGTCGTAAAAGTCAAAGAAAGGATCATCACCTAGGCCATTGTGGATGGCATAAGGGGAAGCAGCCGGAGGAAAGTAACAAACTGCTATATAGAAATCCATAGATAATCCAGCGGCCCCAATAATACGGATCCACATGTACCTGGCAAACTCGTCAGAACCAGCCATCGAGATCCTATTCTGGAGGGAAACCCTATAAAGATAGGCAACCCCACCAAAGCCTCTGACACTACATGAACCCCCAGTCTCCTGTCTGCAAGTTGATAACCAAAGAAATCCAATAATACCTAGGAAAGGACAAACCGGGCTCTTGTGTGTCTCTGTGATGAAGAGAATGTCTGGCAGCCCCGAGAGCATCTAACATAAGGCCAGGGGAAGACCAAAGGGAACCATTCCTATTCCAACAACTGATAGATAAGCCTCTGGCCTGACTCCTCTCCCACTTGGCCCATCATTGGGGAGCCGCTTGGCGTGGCTCCCAACCAGGAGGAGGAGAGTCTCTTATAACAACCCGGAGATTCCTTATAACCACCCATTTACCTGCTTTCCTCGCTGCCATAACTTTCTCCCTAGAGTGTTTGAGCTCCCCAACTTGTGTCCTGGTGAGATCTTCATCAAGGAAGACCTTGTCTGGGTGTGAAAACATAATCCTCTTAGCCTTGAGAGCTCGCAACCTATCAAAAGCTGTCCTTAAAACGGATGAAAAGTGTGGAATCATAGCCAACCCAAGCTCTTTCTAATGTAAATGTCAGAAATCCCCAAAATATCAGTGATAAAGGAGTTACCTACCGTCAGTGGGTCTTGTGTTGGTGTGGGGGGTAGGAGATCCCTCACCTTGAGGTTTAGTTCCCTGTCACGCCTAATACACTCCTCAATTAACTTGGCCTGCAAAATGGCCTCAACCGCAGCCAAAAGAGGGGGAACGTTGCCTTTCCCACTAATAACCTTGGTCCATGATTCCGTCTCCAGTTTTAAGGAAGCTTGGTTATTTCTGATTTCCTCCTGTTGAGACCGGAGGTCAATGATTTCTGCGTGTAGGGCCTCATCAGGGGAGCTAGTATTATCTGTGTTGTTGGCTAATTTTTCTCTCAAGATGGCATTCTTAGACTCAACATCCGCGACCCTGCCAATAAATGTATAGATCTCAGTTTGGAGTTGTTGATTGACATTTTCAACTTTCTGGATTCGGTTGAGAAGTTCCAATAAAATGTCCGTTGTACTGCTAGATCTGTTACCTAGGGGATTACCAATCGTGCCACTGCTAGTAGGAGTTTCCGGGGCCATAATTGAAGCTAAACCACTAGGATAAACCACCTGAAGAGGGGAGAGACTAAGAGGCGAACCAGAGAGCATACAAAAAATATTTTTGTGGGCCTCGACAGTGAGTCAAGAATGTGCATGCACGAGCACAAATATGTAGGCAATCACGAGTATGCAGACACAGTAACCAGTGGCCCCCGAAGATGCTGGGAAAACTAGGAATTGTGACCAAAAAGAATCACGAAAGAGGGAAGCCTGAGCGAAACGATTTTTCCAGAAGCTCAGAAACCCACGGTTTTGACAGAGCAGGGGCTATGAAATTACAGGAGGAGAGAGCCATGAAGTTGCAAAGAAGGCACTGTTTTGTATTCTGCCTGGTTCGTGGCTGTTTGTGCCCTCGTTTATGGGACTCAGAGACTGTTTTCGTGGGCTGTCTTTTCTTGTAATGATTTTCGTGGCTTTCTTGCAACGATTTTTTGTATCTCGTGGCTGTCACTGTATCATGCAAAACGTGACCACGAAGCCCTGTGAAAAACGTGACCAGAAGCTGCAAGAAACGTGATCAGGAGCTGTGAAAATCGTGACAGAGGGTTCATGTAATGCCGGGAAAAAACAAATCCTGTGGAAAACACGACCAGAAGGCTCTCCAAAATGCAGGAAATCCTCGTGCCACGAATCCTATGAAATCGTGATTAGAACAATCACAATAAAGCAAAACGGAATACGCTGCAATCAATCGTGATCAAGAGCTCACTTGACTATTTTGTTAAATACCCGTACTTGGATATGTCATGGAAATTTCAAGTCCATGATATGTTGTGTTGGTAAGCCTTCTTTGTCAAAGGATATTTGATGCTCTTTTGTCTTCAAAGTGTTAAAAATGATGCAAAATAGGCTGGTTTAGTATTGCAAGATAGTAAATCTTAAAAGGAATCATGCTGCTTATCCAAGACAAAATTATCAAAATTATCTAGGTTGCAGGCCTACCTATCCCTCCTCCACACATCAGAATACCCAGAGGCCGCCGTCTATGTAGCCATCTAATAAGATAGTCCTGGTGCCAACACTACTCCAAACTATTCCACCCAGTTGTGGAAGAGAAATAGTACCTGGGCAAAACCATTTGGCAGAGTATCCCAATGCATGGTGCTTCCCTTCTAATATTTCAGAGTATCCTAGAGCCTACAATGTCTGTCATCCCGATTAATGTGGTGATCAGTCTTGCACCTAAGTCTGTGGGAGCCGACTCGAAATTGACCTAGAGGTATACGGAGGGCATGCACACAATGATGAGAGGTGTATTGAGGGTGGATGATGAGGCCATCTCTGATCTCAAGAAAGTGCTCTCCATAAAAGGACATCATAGGGCACAAACCCCCAAGAGGGTTCACCCAATTAGTCTGAATGAAGCTCCTGTAGATATCTTCCTGGATGGACCTATTCAACACTTGCTTGGTGGGCAAGAGATGACTGGGAGCATTTAGGGAATACTGGAAAGGGGGGAGATGATCAATCTGGATACCAACTGAATCCAACAAGGCAGAAGTCTCGGAAAACCAACAATGGCCCACAGCCTGGGCAATACTCACAGAGGAACAATAAGCGAGATACGGATATCTGTCCTGCCCATCGGAGAGATCACCAAACCTCCTGATACGGTGAAGAAAGGTTGATATGTCAAATATAGTTTCCAGACGGAAAGGTCGGGCTTCGAACTTTGCCAAAATAATATACTGGGGGACTGTCTGCTTGCATCTGATGAAGCGGCGAAGGAGGAGAGTCTGAATCCTCGCAGCAAAAGCCCAATCTATGTCTAAAAAGGAGGGCCCCCAGACAACAGACGCATAGAGAACAATGGGGCGGATGAGGGAGTTCATAAGAAACATCTTGGAGGAGATGTCCTAGAAGTGGTGCCGAAAGCACTCTCTCGAGGATGGCAAGAGACCCATACCCTTTATTCACCCCTCGACTGAAGAGCATGCCTCATACTGAATCTAGGCCCTGAGAACTGGACTCCCAGGTAGGTGTATGTATTAGTAATTTCAACCTCCTGCCCCTTGAAGAAGAAATGGAGGTGTGATGTCCTCAACCCGTTGAAGACCATGACCTTGGTCTTACCCAGATTGACCGTCAAATGCCGAAGATCACATAATAAAGCAAGTGCATCAAGCTGTCTCTGAAGCCCCTTAGGAGAAGAGGCGAGTAAAACAATATCGTCGGCAAATAGGAGAATAGAAAAGCGGGAATTTCTTAGCTGCCTTGCAGGGTAAAAATTCCCATTGCTTTGACTTCCTATTTTAAGCAATTCCTTTTGCCAAAAAGTGCGACCCACCTTGGCATTAATACATGCATTTAATGATATTTATTAATGTTATTTCTAGCCAAGTTTGGTGCTATAAATAGAAGGAAAGTCAAGGCAAGTGGATGAGCTATAGAGAAGTCAAGGATGCATGCTAAAAATAAATAAAATAAATTCATAAAAAATCAATCAGAAGCATGCAGACTTGGGCGCCCAAATTGGAAGAAGAAGCATGTCTTTTAATTAATTAATTGCCAAAAATAGGGAAAGACAATTATTAAAAATAGCATGCAAATGGCTATATAGGCATGGAACGCCATAAGGGAGAAGCAATTGATTTTTTTTATGGAGCTTGCATCTCGGAAGGATTTTGGCTCCAAGGGAAGGAGGATTTTGCATTAAAAAATATTTTCGACTGTCTGGGAAACTTCCAGTTTTGGCGCCTAGGGTTGGAATAGCTTTGTTTTTATTATTCCAAGTATTTGCACATTGGTATAATTGCCCAGGTGAATTAAATAATATTTTTGCTTGCTTTGCATGCAAGCAAAGCCTCAAATGTTAGGGCAACATGCTTTATATGCAACTTTTGGTGATAAAAATCAAGTATTCATGCCATGGACTCCATATTTGTTTGAATAAATTATAGGTATTCATCACAGGTGCTCATAATGGTGAAAATCAATGCCAGATACATTGAATATATCTTCTAAATCAGAAGAAATTGCAGGATCTGCACAAATTGATCCAATTACAAGGGATTCTGGCAAAAATAAAAGAAAAAGAACTCTTCAGACAAAGATTAATCCAGGCATGATGAAGCATGATGAAATAGAAGGGTCAACATAATCATGCATGACTTCCAGGCTTACCGAAATCAATGATACAAACATGGGCCCTGAACCTATCACTGATTTGATTGACAGATCCAAGGCCATTGGTGGATCATCTCTTATGCGGGCGATAAAAAGCAGCGGGATCATTTAAGCTTCAGCGTTTCCAGTCATAGCTCAATTGCCAGAGTTTGTTTTGGATTGTGCAAGGTCTTATCATCCTCTTTCTAGGACAATCCGAGATGTTGCAGGGAAGACAATAATCAGGTTGGATGCACAATTTATTAATTATTGCCTTAAGCTTTCGGCACGGCCAGTGGTGATTACAATTAGCATGCAGGATGATAGCTACAGATGGGAAGACATTGAGTCACATGTTCGACAAGTATATTCAGTTTCAGAACAAAGAAAAAGCGTAGAGTATGACGACCGACATATTTTCTTTCTTCTTCCCTTCCCTCTCTTATTCTTATTTCTCGGACAAAATTGTAAAACTAAAGTAATTGGTTAAAAGCCATTACTTCTGAAAAGTTATTTGAAAAGGTCCTCAATTGAGAATAGGTGGCAGACATGCAAAACTTTGATTTAGTCTTCATATGCATGTCATGAGGAGAGAAATTTCAGGGGAAAGATTGCCAGTTGTTTTCTTTATAGCTTCTGCATGTGTCAGTTTAGTTATTGCTTTCCTATTTGTAATTGCCCTCTATGCACAATAAATAGAGGAAAAACCTACAGGTTAAAGGATCAGAATTGGTAATTAGCATTCTTGTGTTCCAGACTTTGAGCTGAAACTCTTGATATCTTTTTGAAAGCGAAGGAATTGAAAGGAGGCAGATTTCCGGAGAACTTTGTGTCAACGGTGTATTTGTTTATTACTTCTGTGTAGATCTTTGCATAAACTGTGTTATCTTAGATCTAGATTTGAAACTTTCCTTTCCTTTAAATTCTGTATTGTGAGATCTGTTTGTTTCATCTATGTGCATGAGACCAACTCTGCGAACTATTGGTTGGATTGCACATCTTCTTTATTTTCTTCCCGGATTCAATTATTTCCCCCTTTTGTAACTATTTCTTTACAACTGCTTACTTGCTACAGAATTGCCTAGCTATGGCTCATGAGCTTTCCAATTAAAGTAAAACCAAAAAACAGTTACTCAGATCCATAATTGATAAAAATAATACACGGGAGCCTCACCGGTAAATGAGGGAGATTTATCTCATGACTGCCTAGGTTTTCGGCTGTGCAGAAAATCTAGCCAACAGGTCCCTCAGAAAATCCTCGAGCTCGTCTATGTATATGCTGAACAATGTAGGAGAGAAAGGGCAACCTTGCTTGACCCCAATGGTACTCCTGATGAAGTCAGAAAGCCCAGTAATAGTGCGGAGACGGCCCAAAACCTCCTCATAAAGGTGCATGATGGTAGCTAAAGGAGTCTTTGAAATACCAATCTCTTTGAGCCTCTAGAAGAGAGATTCTTGCGGAATAGAGTCAAAGGATTTCCGAAGGTTGTCAAAGCAACAAAAGAATTTGGAAGAGCGATGTTGTGCCTCCTCAATAATGGTCCGAAGAGTGAGAACGTGGTCAATGGTCTGGTAGGTTGGTCAAAATCCCGCCTGTCCTCTAGCTCTGCAGTGATTCTGGTCCAGAAACTCTAAAACTCACATGTGAAGCATAGTAGCATAAATCTTGGTGAAAGTGTGACCCACCATGATCATTCGGTAGTTGTTGGGGTCAGAGGTAGGACTCGACTTGTGGATGGGATGAATAATGTGGTGGGACCAGGGCTCCGAAAAGCTTGTGCAAACCAACTAGTTAAAGAGATCCACTAAGTAGCTGTTGAGGATGCCAAGACTCTGCTTGGAGAGTTCAGCCTCGAAAACCTCCTCATCCGCTGATTTGTTGCTATTCATGGTTGAGATGGAATTTTTGACATTTGTGTCCACGGGTGAAAATGTGACAGTTAGAAGGTGGGGATACCACTCAGATCCAGGGCCTGGCCATGAAGATCGTAAAGAGTAGAGGCATGAAAAAACATGGAGCTGGAATCTAGGCCCTATGGAAGAGGGGAGTGCCAGGGGAGAATGAGACTCCAGAAGTGCTTGGGAGAGTGTGAAAAGGACTCGCAGAGCTCCCGCCTTCATCAGGATATGAAGATGTGTTTCTTGTGGCGGAGGAGGTGGCGATAGGTAGAATTGAGAGAGGGATATGATGTGAGATCATGAAATAAAGCAAAACGAAGCTACCGGTGAAGGGCTTTACCGTCCTCATCCTACCATTCGTTCATGGGGCATGTTTTTCTGCTATGATGGGTGAGAGTGATATAGGGGTAGGACTTTGAGGTAGCCTCATGGATAATGGACGAGAGGAGCTTATACTTTGTGTTTGTGGGGAGTGAGGTGAACTGAGGCTCAGGGTGAAGAAGTCGACGAAGGTGGGAAGAGAAGGTTTCAGGGTTGCCCTCACCAAACTTCAAAATCCGTCCCGGAAACACGTCCCCCCGTCCCTTGCTATAACATGATCAACAAGGGGAATGGGGGAGACACAAAGGTGGTGGATGTGAGGAATGTGGTTTGGGGTAGTTAGAATGTAGTCTACAACACTAGCCCCACCACCATGGGGAGTACAAGTGAAGGACCTGGAGTCAGGGAAGCATCGAAATCCCATTTAGAATCAACAACTCATGAGACTCTCCCATCTGTAAGAGATGTTGGCCATAGGATGTCAAGGTCCCACATAGTCATATGACTCTCTCTGAATACCGATGGAGTCGGGATCTATCTCAAAGTACAAAGCACATCACTAGTCCTATCGTGAAGAGGGACCTGGAGGTTTTTGGCTCGCACATTGAAGTCCCCCAAGATGATGAACTCCCCAACTGTTGAGAACTGGTCGAAGAAGGGATCACCGTCAGGGCCATTATGAATGGCATAAGGGGAGGAAGTTAGTGCAAAGTAGCAAACCACAATATAGAAGTCTCTAAGGAGTGGTGACGTCCGTTTGATATTGACCCAAAAGAAGTGGGCAAACTCATTCGCCGCGACCATTCAAACGCTATTTTGGAAAGTATCTCTAATCAAGCAAGCAACCCCGTCAAAATCCCTAACCCCCCCCTCCCCACAAACTCGGAGTCTCCTGCCTGAAATAGAAATCTAGTGATACCCCAAACCTCAGGGAGAGGATGAATAGGGCTCTCATGGGTCTCTATGACAAAAAGAATGTCTGAAAATTCCGGAGCATTGAAGAGAACACTAGGAGAAGACTAGAATAACCCGTTGCCATTCTAACAAGCGATGGAGATTCCCCTGCTTCGTAGTCTCCCCCATGAGACCGTCATTTGGAACCAGAACCGGGAGCCCATCCGGTAGGGAAAGAGTCTTGAATGACAAGTTCGAGGTTATGGATTACTGTCCACTTGCCTGCTTTCCTAGCTGCTATCACAACTTCAAGAGATTGCTTGAGTTCAGCTACTTGGGATCTAGTGAGGTCTTCGTCAAGGAAGATCTTATTGGGGAGGGAGAATAGTTTGCATTTGGCTCTGAGCGCTCTAAGCCTGTCTTCCACTAATTTAAAGCGGAGGAAAATGGTAGAATCCAGCCCAAGCCATGCCTTGTCAAGCTGCACATCCGGGAGCTCCAATTGTTTCGTGAGAAAGTTAGACCCAATGGCCATCGAGTCTGAAGGAGTGGTAAGCCCTCTCACTTTGAGGTTAAGTTCCCTGGCATGACGGGTGCGTTCCTCTATCAACTTAGCCTGCACCACCTCTTCCACAGCTGCCAGAGGAGGAACAATGCCCTTTCCCTTCACCACTTGGGCCCATGAGTCTTGTTGTTTCATATTTTCTTGTTGGGTTTTGAATTCTTCGTGTTTGTTTTTGAGGTCCAAGAACTCAGCATGCTGCTGGTCATTGACAATATTGGAGGTGGAGTTGGATGTGTTATCTGCCAGTGATCTCCATAGAGAGATATTATCTACTTCAACCTTCTCCAACCGCGAGGTAAGCTCGAAAACCTTCGTGCGGAGAGCACTATTAGAGGATAATACGATTTCCAATCTTTGTATGAGTTCCTCAATTATGTTGGGTAGACCCCCTTCGAATTGACCTTGCTTTGTCCTCCCTGCGATGTAATTTGCCTGTACAGTTGAGCTGGATGGAGACATTGTTATTGGATTGATTGCCTGTAGTGGAGTTAGAGAGAGGGGGATGTTAGGGGAATCACCCAAATGATCAAGTCGTTCAAGTGATGGTGTGGGCATATAGTCAAACAGTTCGCTGCGATTATAACCAGGAGTTCGAGAGTTGAAACTTGTACCCACTAGATACAGAGAAAAGACAGACAGACCACGTTCCAAAATGAGGTTGCAAGAGGGGCCACAAAGAATCAAGTGTTAGGTTTGTGTGAACAGATAAACGAACTGCAGAAGACCAAAAAAATGCGAACAGTCGGGTGTGTTCGATATGAATGACGAGCAGGGGAGAGAGAGGACCAGTCGCAAACAGGAAGAGTATGAATGCAGACAGAAATGGAAGAGTGGGAAGGATGGGAAAGGATGGATGGGAGGGGTAAAAAGAATTGAGAGGGAAGAATGGAGAGGAATGCACAAACCAGAAGGGAAATACAAACAAGGGAAAAGCTATGTCACAACCTAGGGCAGTCGTGAATAGTTGTATGGGTAAAGGAAAGGGTACATAGGTTGTTGTTCACAGTCGCGAGAGCACAAGCAGTCGCGAGATCTCGGGCAGTCGAAACCCACAGTCGTGAGAGCACCAACTGTCGTGAGATCCCCAAAAACAAATGGATTTCTGTGTATATTTCCTTGTACCTGACAGATACGACAAGATTCACGAGTGAAGGAGGTTTCAAAAACCCTTGTTTGAGGAAAAACCAGTGATTAAAACTGTATCTCGGACTCTGAGACTCGTGATCAATCATGCCCAACGTGAACAAGGGAGAGGGATGCACGAACTAGAAGGGAAACACGAACAGAAGGGGAAACACAAACATTGTCGTTGCTATTCTTGTGTCATTATGGGAAGCTTGTTGTTAAGAATGATCATATGCCATGTTTGATCCCTTGTAATATAATTAGTGATAATTTGAAGAACTTGTTGAGTAACATATGACACATAGACCTTTTCTTGCAAGCTCAAGATTATGTGAACATAATTGTTTGGGTTCCGGTTGATCTGTTGACTCATAAGAAAGAGGAAGAATCTTGTGTTGATGAAAGCTTTGGTTGTAAAGATGGATTCAAAGGGGGAAGACCTCAAAGGCTTCACGGTCAAAGTAGCGGATGGTTATTCCATGCCATGCACAAGGAGGAATCCCCAACTCTTTTTCACATTGAGAGAGCATGAGGTATGACATGAGCTTTATATGATTGGCATAGTTGGTACAAATCTTGTGCTTGGGGTCCCATTGTTACATTCATTAGGAGAGCTCACTCTCAACTACCAAAGTATGGAGTTGAGCTTCATGGATAAAGGCAAGAAGGTGATACTTCAAGGTATGATTCCGGAAACCACTCAAATCAAGTATTTGGTAGAAGATGTTTTGTCCAAAGAATCATATCTTTTCTCTTTATCTAAGATAGCAACAGATTGGAAGCCTTTAACTACAACTGAGTATGACAAGAATAAATCGCAAATGCTTCTTTTAAAGGAGAAATTGTTACATTCATTGGGAGAGCTCACTCTCAACTACCAAAGTATGGAGTTGAGCTACAAAGATAAAGGAAAGAAGGTGATACTTCAAGGTATGATTCCGGAAACCACTCAAATCAAGTATTTGGTAGAAGATGTTTTGTCGAAAGAATGATATCTTTTCTCTTTATCTAAGATAACAACAGATTGGAAGCCTTTAAATACAACTGAGTATGATAAGAATACGTCGCTAATGCTTCTTTTAAGGGAGAAATTGTGGATGAAAGGTACAAAATAATGGATGGGCTCATTCTCTATAAGCATGGAGTCTATTTGTTTTCCGAATCGAAGGTGAAGAACAAGATAGTAAGGGTTGTTCACGATGCCCCATTGGCTGGTCATCTGGGCTATCTCAAGATATACAAAAAGGTGAGAGAAAGGTTCTTTTGGAAAGGTCTTAAAGAGGAGGCGCCTCAATACATACAAGAATGTTTGGATTGCCAATGAAACAAGACGGAGTATGGATTTCCGTCTGGACTATTGCAGCCCCTTCCTATTCCCACTCACAAATGGGAATGTAGCTCTATGGACATCATCACCGGGCTGCCTACAATTTAAGATAAGAATTGTTTATATGTGATGGTTGATAGATTCACATGATACACCCAATTATGTCAGCTTCTAGCCAAGTATAATGTCAAAGTAACACAACTTAAGCATGGTAAAGTTACTTGATGGTGGTTTGTGGTGACAAGAGGAGTGTACCTTGGAGAACTATAACTTAAAATTCCAGACTTGGTCCTACTGTTATTATTCAAATTAGCCACCACAAGATCTCAATGGTATACATACAAGTGGGTAAGCAAGTAATTTTGGTCAAAGGATGGAGCATTTTTCGATTAATGAATGTTGGGTGAAAATTTTGAGCCTTTAAAGAGGCGTTTTCAATAATTTCAATGCTTACATTTCCAAATCCTACAAGAAGGTTTCAATTTTGTAGCTGTTGTTCCATTTTAAGTTGTTGATTTTGATAAAATTGAATTATAAGTTGCTTTCAGACTTGAACAATTGCAAGAGTGACCATTTTTGCGGTCACAAAATCATTGGAAAATCGGGGGAAAGAGCCAGTTATCGTGAATCATAATGTGGGAGGTTGTTAGAGCCACTTAACATCATAAAATTTTAAAAAAAAAAACCCTTTTAGAGAGCATGATTTTTTTAATATACAGATTTTTTTTCAAAAATTTTGAGTATGTGAAGAAATTTTTTTTAAGGGATTTAAAATAAGTACTTTTGAATACAAAGGAATTTAAGGCAATCCATTAGTTGAGAATAAAATCACCTTTTATGGGTTGTTTATGTGTCATCATTTCATTGGTTCATTTATTGATGTGACTTACTTTATTGGCTAGTTTTTATTTCATTTTTAACTTTAATTCAAACAACTATTGGTACTTTATTTCACATAACTACTCACCGTCATTGGGCCATTCGCGGTCATTGGCTCCTTTCCCCTAGTGGTGGATGGTTTCAACTGAATTAGACAACTACTTGAGCCAACATAGCTCCAAATTGGGTGCAAAACAGGTCATTCATGACTGTAATACTTTGCTTCCAACCTGTATAATTAAAGAAGTAATATGGGATGACAAACACCTTGACCCAAGAGTCAATTTAAAGGCTGTTTGTAGAGGGTGGACTGCTGTTGTGTGCATTTCCAGCTTGTTCTTTTCACTTTTTTGGGTCATAAAAGGAACCTAGGCAATTGGAAGTGTGTTTTCCTACATCTAGATCATTTTCTGATATTTTGTGCAAGTAAAAGTGGAATTCCAGGCACCTTCATTCTGATTTTTGAAAGAGGAAAAATAAGATTACATTGGTATTTGGGACAACATGAAGGAAATTGTGGACAACCAATGCTTGGATGGTAATTGTAAGGCCTTGGCAAGCAAAGAAGACGCATTGGCCATCGTATCCATAGAGCATGATTGAAGGAAGAAGGGAACGCATTTTTTCTTTAATGAGTTTGCTTCATGTGCAAATACATCAAAGAAGGAGCCACATATTTATTTGGGATCCAAGAGCTTGCATTTTTCTTGAGGGCAAACAAATTTCTGAAGGGAGGATTGTAATGTCCCCTTTTTCGAAATAATATAAATTGAAGGCTTCTTGCTCATCTTCCTTTCCATGGACAAGAAGAAGTTTAACGAGGGAAGTCCTTGGGTTTCATTTCAGTTTTCTTTTATTGATATTAATGTTTTTATTTTGTGTTTTCCCCTCTAAGGCAGGTCGGTTGGGATGGAGAGCTTCCAAAAGTGAAATTAGAAATTAAGACAAGCTTTTAAAGAGGTCGGTCTTGGGGGGAATTCTCCTCTAAGGCTTTTGGCACCACCACTAAGCTATAAAAGGGGTCACATAGGCTCTATTTGTGCATGTTTTTGGCATATATAATTGTATCTACTTTGGTTCTAGAGAGGTGCTCTAATCCAATTCCACTAAAGAGTGACAATCCATTAGTGTGGCAAGCAAAGGAGACCCTTGTTGAAGATTAGAGGATGGAAACCCTCCAATTTGGTGGCGTTGAAGACATTCTGTTTATCCGTGCTTAGGGAACTCCTACTTCAGCTAGGGCACACTTTTGGGAGCTACCACATTCATTTCCAGCTTGATCTACCCCATTTGGAGATTTCGGGATCACTTTTCAGTGGGTTTTCATAGTTGGAAAATTATGATTTCACTTTCATTGGATAGCTGGTCTTTTCAAGATCATTTTGAGCTTTGGTATATGTTGAAACTCCAAGTATTGATGAAGTTATGAATTTTAGAAGTTACAGTTGTATTTGCACTTGAAATAAATTTACAAAATACATGTTTTCTCCAGATTTCATCTTGCTGGATTTATTGAGTATTTTGGGATACCTTCTATGTTAATTTTCAAATCATATTGCATGGAAATGATTGTTCCTAAGTGCTGGTATGGTTCGCTGCCCTAGAAGGATTTGTACACTTGTTTTTAACTTGTTTAGAGGGTGTTTGATGCCCTAAAGTGCAATTTTTAGTTCGTTGCTAGGGTTTCAGTTAATATTAGAACTGCTGTTATTAAATCCAGATTTCATTCATGTTTGAAATTATGTGATTTCCTTGTTTGTATGAAACATCCCTAGAAAGGGACATTACACCAGGCTATAGCTAATAGTTGTCTTTCAATTTGAAGCCACCCCCTATCTCTATATATCCCTTAGTTTCAGAGAGCCCTTTTGAACTCCCCTTGCCCCTAATAATAGTAGGGAAGTCACTAGAAGGGTCACTCCTTTGTTTTATGAGCTACAGCTCCCACTCTATATATAGCTTGAGGAAGCTCTAAACTTAATAATCACGATCTCACCCCTACTCAACCTTTTCGTCACGTACTAGTTAGTTGTTAGTGATAAGAAGATGCCTGCTTACCTGTTCATAGTATTTCAAACGGATAGATGCCCTGACTAGATGGAAGGATGTTCCCTGCGTCGTCCCCCTCCTATTAAACTAGAGGGAGTAGAGCTGAAAGAGAAGTGGAGAATAGAAAAGACACTTGTCTATAATAGGAAGGATGATCTTACAAATGCAAGGATTCTCCAGTTAGAAGGATTCTTCTTTGCCTAATCCCCTCCTATTAGAAAGATAAAATCAGAGAGGTAGGTGCAGCAGAAAACAAAAGAAATGTAATACAAAGCCCTTATGTAGAAGAATGATAGATTAAAAAGCAAAAACAATGTCGATTGTGTCAACAACACAATAATATACCTAAATAGATTAATAAAGACAATATGAGCCTTGTTTGAACCAATGATTTATAAACACGAAGTATACCAATATCACAACAATCAACTAGCAACATACCAAATTTAGTTGTCTACATAATGCCCTACTTTGATGTGTGCGCATGCATACATATCAGATTGGAAACAAGAATATACTTGACAAGCTTGCTTGAGGGATTTTTGTAGCATAAATTTTGGATTGTCCTTAAGAGTTTGGAAAATGCACACCCATGCAATCATGTGAAAACAAGTGTGACGGAAAAGCGTGACCATGTATATGTATATATATTTGTAATTCAAGAAATTGTTGAAATCTAGGAAATCACAAAAATAGGAACACATTGCGGTGCAATTGTTTGCAAGCTAAAATCAGAATATGGAGTGTCTTGTGATGAGACCAAAATATCCAAATTTACTACTAGGAGGTGTCTCAAGGTGAGACAAGAGTGCCCATATTTGATTTGAGTATATCATGGATCATCTTGGAGAAATGTCAAACTATAGATTGGAGATAAAATAATATAATGTCCCTTTTTGGGACTAAAACTGAAAAACAAGGAAATGGCCCAAACCCCAATAATATTAATTCTGATTTTTAGACCAACAAACTGAAATTTAAACCTAGTTCAGAACAACGATGAGATTTTCAGAACAATATGGACATGAGTGAAAAACACTTGAAACTCCTCAAATAACTTTGCCAAAATATATATAAGTATTTTAGGAATCAACCAAGCCACTTTCCAATATGAAATTTGATAGAAAAAACTGTTGGAAATTAATTATAATCAGCAAAGTACAGCTCCAATGAAGATTATGAAATGAGGGTTTTCAAACCCCAAACTCCACAAAGAATTATTGATTATGACTTTATAAATTATAGAAAATCTGATTATGAAAGAAAATATGAAGTATGTGCCCTAGAAGGCACCAAATGACACACTAGTGCAAGTTGCTCCAACTAAGAAAGACTTATCAATGCATGCAAAAATTTGAAAATGACTTCTTTCCTCCTTTAAAGCCCAAATTTGCAATATGACTTCAAATCAATCAAGGAGGGTTTTCGTCCCCTAACTAGCCATAAGAAGGATTTTCGTCATTCTTGGAGAGAGCCACACACCTGGATTTTTGCCCAAGAGTGCAAAGACAATGAACTAACAGCCCAAAGGTCCAATTTAGATAAAATTCGCCAATAGTAGATGATGTGCAAATGAAGACATTAATCTTATTTTATAACCCAATCTTGGTGCCAAAGTCCAAACATGCATGACCGACCTCTATTAGGCTTAATTTAATCTTTTATTTGACTTTTAATCATCACCAAGCCAACCGACCTGCTAAAAAGAGGAAAACACTAAAAAGAAACATTAAAAATTAGTAAAGAAAGATGTAATGAGAGTTCAATTCCTTCCCTAGCTCATTCCACTTCGTTGCCAAGGAAAGGGAGTGGCACAAAGTCCAAAATTATGCTCTCAAGTTGGAAAAGGGGACATTACAATCCTCCCTTCCCAAAAGTGCTTGTCCTCGAGCAATTACAAGTGCCAGGATCTCAAATAAGTCTTCACAACTTCTTATTTGTGCAATTACCATTCAAGCAGACCTCTATTAGGCTTAATTTAATCTTTTATTTGACTTTTAAACATCACCAAGCCAACCGACCTGCTAAAAAGAAGAAAACACTAAAAAGAAAACATTAAAAATTAGTAAAGAAACAAATGCAAATGAAAGCTCAATGTTCTTCTCTAACTCATTCTACTTATTTTGCCATGGAGAAGGGAATGGCACAAGAGGTCCAAAGTTCATGCTCCTCGAGTGGGAAAAAGGGACATTACAATCGGGGCTTGTGTTATTTCCTTGTCCTTTAGCAATTAGAAGTGCCAAAAAGGGTCATTACAGGGAATTAGTCCTAACAACTTCTATAAGTAATCAGTGAACAAAGACCATACTCGTCATTCATCGAGCTAAATATTAAAAAAGCATGTTGTCCTAGGAATATCAATCTGAGTCCATATTGCTCCTCTTTCAAAAGTGTGAATGAGGGGGACTAGAACTCCAACTTTACTTGCACATACATAGTACAAATATGTCATTGAATAGAGACATACCCAACTATCTGACACATACAATAGGGGGATTGGGTCCTCTTTATGCACTTTCTCAGACCTTGGGAATTGATCAAGCTGAAATTGATCAAAAATAACAATCTTCTATAGCAGGAATACGGTGCTTCCGATCATCACCTTAATCTTATGTTATCAGCCAATCGATTTGGCTTTGTAGAAAAATTACACTCAAGGTTTTCCACTAAAACAATCATCCAGTTTGTCCAGTGACTACAACAGCAAACTCAAGTGTTAGGAGTTATCCTCCATCATGTCAGTGGAAGTTCCTTCCCCGGTGGCTTATAAGTAGTCAAGTAAATGGAAAAGTTGTGATCAACTGATGGAAGGAGGGGACAAAATGTCTCTTGGTATGCACCTAGACCTTGAGAAGAACAAGCTGAAATTGAACAAAACAACAAGTCTCTATGGTGGAAAGTGCTTCCGATCCCACCTTTCTCTTATGTTTGGCCTATCAACGTCTCTGAGAAAAATAACACCACAGGTGACTGAATGGGGGTCTGTATAGTGACTACAACAGCCATGAAGTGTCTCTGGAATTTCTTCGACCATGTTACTGGCAAGTTCCTTCCCCGGTGGCTTATAAGTAGTCAAGTAAATGGAAAAGTTGTGCATCCACTAGATGGAAGGAGGGGACAAAAGTTGAAAGCATGACATGTCTTCAAAATTCGCCACTCAATAAGAACATAGTTGTAAGATGTCGATGGCCACCAAGTTACATGCTGATCCCTCAACTTGGAGAAGGGGCTGGAAATGTGTAGGACAGTCACATAATATTTTATGAAAAAACATGCTTAACATCCCAAAATGTGGTATTCTTAAGATTTGAAATCCAAACCAACAACTTCTAGATCATATTTTGCACAATTTGGATACATTATCAACTTCCATGAAAGATTCGACTTGGAAGTGGAGATATGCAAATTGATCATGATTGCTCCTCCACTATCCCATATTTCTTTGGGGTCTTTCATGGAACGATAGTTTTATACTAATTTTTTACATTAACTTTATAAAGTTATATATATATATAATGATGCCTATATATATACGCTATGCTATGTTTTTTAACACATTAACTTAATGGAAACCTAAGCCCTATAATTTCAATCCATAAGCTAAAAAAATTATGATAACCTTTCAGTGCACTTTGCTCAAATGTTTGCCAACACCTCTCTTTCACACTACAAGGGTCTCACCCAGATTCCAATGGACGTACAAAAATTGTTTGTAGTTAGCTGGACACATGCTTCACTCCTATCAAATGCAGACCATTTCAGGCTGCCTCCTCAAGTATGGTTGTAGATGTACCATTGCAATTCCTTGCTCAAAATCAGCTATGCTGTATTTTACACAGAAAAATGTAGTGAAACTAGTAGCTTCAGACAACCTCCCCTTGCTTGCTAAGTGAAACTACTTCTGTCCCCCTTGTCCTTCATGTCCCTGCTGTCTTCTCTCTTAAAAGGGGTGCAGCAGATGGTCTCTCATGTGGATGGGGGAAAAAATAATACGAAAACAAGTGTCATACCTTCTATCTTGTACTTCCACACATGATTGAAATAACCATTTCTCTCCTTGTGCGGAAGAGCTTGTAAATATCCAAGTGTCTAAAAACTCATCCTCACACCAACTTTGTACACTTCATCCTTGACAATGGTGCTCACACTGCAGCATAGCTATCACTCCCTCTGCTAGCAATTGGTGTATGCCTTTCTATTTTACCCTTTTGCATGCCTCGGGGCTAACAAAGATCAAAAACCAATGCACCACTCTATGTTGTCCTGGCTGTCCAACAAACACGGAAAATGATAGGACATTACAAATAGCCTCCTAGACAGGGATTGCTTACTCCTCAAAACTCGCTGCTTTCTTCGAATCCCTAAGCTTCTTAGTTGAGAAATGGCACTCTCGTCTATGCAGCTTTTTTCATGGCGGAGACAAGAGAGTCCAAGGTGCCTTCATAGTCTTTCCAGCATTCTTCTAACAATGAAAAATGTCCATCATGGGCTTGCCTTCAATGAAACCCTCAGGCTGGGAAGATCAATGTTTTGATGCCATTCTACTCTCCACTTCAACTTGGGATTTCGATACTATCTAGCATAGGAAATGACCCTACACTCTCACAGGGTATTACATTATGCTCTGTTGTGATACCAAATGTACTGCAAAATCAAGCCCAATGTGAGGATACAATGTCATTGAGAATGTCAGAACAGGACATTTACACTTTTTTTTTTTTTGAAAAACAGTTAGAACTCCTCAAATTACTATTTTCACTAGATATATAAGTATATTAAAAATACAATGCCATGCCACTGGTGCTCATACTGAAATTTGATAGAAATCACTACTAGACTTTCAATTATACGTCAATAAATGTACAACTTTAATGAAGAGCATGAACATCAGGGTGTTCAAACCATCCAATAAATGCAACTGCAAGGATCTTTTCAATCTGACTTCCCCTTCTCTAGAGACCATGTCATAAGCAAAGGGCCTGATTATGAATTGACAATCTAAATTATGATGATCTAGAAGGCACCAATTTGCCAAAGCTAGTCCGCCAAGTTGTTCTAATCTCTAGGAACATGCTTGATCAATGAGATGGTCTGAAATTGTCTGGAAATAACCTGAATATTATCCTGAATCCTGGCAATTAGCCTAATTTTTGCAATCTATGTTGCTCTTGAGCTCAATCAGAAGATGGATAATTACCTTAGAGTCAGATTCAACAATAGCCATTCTAAGACATCCCAATTTCAGTTACTTCCTGAAGAGAGCTCGCTGAACTTGCCAAGATTTTCAGCCACATTATTAGTGGAAGTAGCCCAATTGATGAGAAAAGAACCCAAAGGTGGAGTTCCTAGATAGAATCATTAGCTAAACCTCCAGATAATGTGCAGTTGAAGTCTCGGATTACATCTTAGTTGCTAACCATCAGTATTAAGTTTAACAAAATCCAAACATACAGGAGGCTGACCATTTTCTTATAGTTGAGGGCACCGATAATCTAGTACTAGAATTGCGAACTTCAATTTATTTTCCTCCAAGCCAACCAGCTTGTGTATCATGTTTTTCCATTTTCCAGGTAAGGAAGAAGGAGTTTTCACATTATGCTCAAGATAGTTTCCACTATATTACTTCGAGTTCAATTCCTTGACATCAGCTCAAATGTCCTCTATTGTTGCATATTTGAAAGGGAGTGCGCATGAATTCCAAAATCAAGCTCTCAAGTTGGAAAAGGGGACATTCCACAACATAAGAGAAATAGCAATCCAAACTCTTTTGTTAAAATCCTGTGGTATCAGAGACATGAATGGTTTCCAAACTCTAACAATTTCCACAAAGTGATCATGCGAAGCACATGATCCAATTGACAGATAACCAATCAGCGCAAAATATTCCATAGGGACATCTACGCTGAGGGCACTTTGTCAAAAAAAGATGGTATCAAAGTTTCAGTGTAACTTCTGTAGGCAAGTAAAGGACACCAGAAAGGTCCCACCATACACTGGGAGTGCCATCAAATATGTCACACAACCTCGTAAGAACTCCTCATTTTATAAAAGCAAGCTAGACAAAGTATCATGCACAACTTTAGGCCACAACACCTAGTTGGCTGCCAGTAGATCAGCCAAAAATATTATTCCAAGGGTGAGGCTGAATACCCACCGTAAACTACTATGGAGTCCTGTCAGCTACCGAATATCTCCCTTTTGCTAGATTTTCCCCAAGTCAAGGGTATCAATGCTTTGTGCAAGAAAGATACGAAGGTGTTCACTTATGACTTCTGAAGGCAGATGTTTGAAAAACTTGAATGTTGCCTGCACGACACTCCGACAATATATGTTGTGCCTGCACACTTTTAGCAGGGATTGAAACTCACATCACATCCCCTCGAGACGCTTGTCACGCAAATAATGGACAACCTTGTGCCATTTCCTTTATTACCCCCAGAGTTGTTTCATGAATACCATTCTAAAATGCTAGGATATTGCTCACACCCCAAAGTTGGATTCCCATCCCACGTAATCAGTTGTAATATCCCCATGTGGGATATTAATTAAATTATTATTAATCTACTTGCAATGGAAGCAAACTTAGAAGAGAAACCCTTCTAGGTTCACCTTAACCAACCCAGTATCGGCTTCAATACAACCCAAATGGGGTTGGAGTGAGCCAAGGTAAGGGTTCAGATGGGCTATCTAGTCGGAATTAGCACTTCTTTAACCAATTAAATTGCAGAAGTAGTAAAACAAATTAAAGATGCTGGAAAATAATTGAAAACTTCAAAAATTAATATCTTCTTTAATATTGACTCATTTTGCATGAAACAAATTGCAGATGGATGATAAAATTAAGATATTTCAAATGAACCAAATAAAAATTTCCCGCAGACAAAACTTGGTGGAGGGATAAAATGAGCTTGGGCATCTGGGTATTTGTCGAAATTGGCTCATATGGTTCACTGGGAATATCCTAACATAAAACAGACATCTTCTGGCAATAAAAACACAAAAAGACCCGTTATTTTGAAAAGAACAAATTTTTTTAAAAGCGACAAACGTTGCCAAAAGTTGCAGACAATGCCCAGAATTCATTCCTGGTGAAAACCCTAATGAGATGAGTGAATACTGGTATGCAAAACTTCTACAGGATTCAACTGGAGCACAATTTACTTCAAACGGGACATTATTTATTCAATAAATAATTAAATAAAAATTTCCCGCAGACAACTTCGCGGAGGGCTAAAATGAGTTTGGGCATCTGGGTATTTGTCGAAATTGGCTCATATGATTCAATGGGAATATCCTAACATAAAACAAACATCTTCTGGCAATAAAAACACAAAAAGACCCGTTATATTTTAAAAAGAACAATTTTTTTTCAAATGGGTAGTCCTAGATTTTAGGTGAATTTTCAAATGGGTAGTCCTATGCATGATCTACCTAAAGGGACGAGAAAGAATTTTCCGAAATTCTTTGGAGATGGCAAACAAAATCCAAATGACCACTTGGCTGCGTTTTTCATATCCTGTGGAGTGCTTGCAGTTGAACATGAAGATGTATCTGTCAGACTTTTCATAGAGACTCTGCATGACTTGGCTGGAGAATGGTTCTACTGGCTAGCTCTTGGCACCATAACCAACTGAGCTACTATGTAGGATGTGTTCCTGAAAAGATTCAAGGCAGCTGAAGATTCCAGTACATTGATAACTCAACTGACTTAGTTGAAGGAGCCACATGAGCATATGTGGGATTTTATTGCAAAATTACAAAGATTACTTTACAAAATTCTAGCTTCAGCTTCTCTAAATGATGAGAATCAAAAGGTATTCTTCATCGATGTTTTACTTCCTGAAGTAAGCTATCAACTGCGAAGAGCACGTCTTGCTGACTTGTTAGCAGCTCAAAACATGGCGGTTGAAATTGAAGACGACCTCATCATGGTTGGAAAGATAAAGAGCAACACTTCTAGAGCTAAAAGTTCATCTTCTACTAGTACATCCGATTCACTATTACAAAAGTTAGCAAATGAGATGTCGCAAATGAAGAAACAAATGGATCAAATGGCTCAAGGCAACAATACTGCACCTGCTCGTAATGTCAACAACAACCGGAACCGCATCGCTGGTTCCCAAAGATTAGCAATTGAAGCTGCTCCTAGAAACAACGTGGATATAAATGAAGAAGATCAGGAAGCTGACACTGATGAGCTCGAGAAATCAGTAAGATAAAGAGCAACACTTCTAGAGCTAAAAGTTCATCTTCTACTAGTACATCCAATTCACTATTACAAAAGTTAGCAAATGAGATGTCGCAAATGAAGAAACAAATGGATCAAATGGCTCAAGGCAACAATACTGCACCTGCTCGTAATGTCAACAACCACCGAAACCGCATCGCTGGTTCCCAAAGATTAGCAATTGAAGCTGCTCCCAGAAACAACGTGGATATAAATGAAGAAGATCAGGAAGATGACACTGATGAGCTCGAGAATGATGATTTTGTAGGTCCTGCTAGCGACTCCAACATTAATTACCTCAACTACAAATCTGAACATGACGATGAGAAGCTTCATGAAGATGATCATGTTCATATATATGCAATATTTACAAGATCACAAACTCGCCAAGTTGAGGCATTAGTTAATGAACAAAGAATGACATCCCTTTACCTTTTTCTTTAGCTCCTAGAGATAAGAATGCGAGTTCTTCATCTCAACCACAAAAAGCAGCTCAGGTATCTGAATCTATACCTTCCTTCGACATTGTTGATCATGTCAAGAAAACTAGGATTCAAATGTCAGAAGTTGAATACTTGAGAGCCTTTCTTGAGCAGTTAAATAGGCTAGTCAAATATGTGCAATCTCCAGGACAATCTAATGCATCAAAGGGCCTTTTTCCTAAGCCCAAAGATACTCCTCCTCAGAACAACACTGCGGTTGTTAAATCCTCACCATCTTTTGAAAGAGTGGAACCATTCTATGTTTCACTATTGTTTAATGGTTTCAAGTTAAGCAACTGCATTTTAGATTCAAGTGCTTCTGACAATGTCCTACCAGCTAAAGTTGCAGATGCTCTTGGGCTTACCCTAACAAAAGATTAAAGATGACAATCTTTGTTGCAGATATTCCTGTCTTCTACGGGATGTTGCTAAGCAGAAACTTCTGCAAAGAGCTAGGAGGAGAAGTAAAGATGGATTGATCCTGCGCCCATATTCCTATCAAAGGAATAAATCAGAGAGTTGGAGCCAGAAAAGAAGTCCAAGTCAACACAGTGACAAAATTTGAAGATCCTAGATCTCAGATTCTTTTTCAGGGGTCTGATCACGGTGTATACTTCTTGGAAATGGATAAAGGCATTCCAGCATCCAGAACTTCAAACCTAGGTAGTCATGAAGATAAATCTCCCTCATTTAACCGGTGAGGCTCCCGTGTCAGATTTGTCAATAAAAATGTGTTATTATCTATCAGGGGTTTTACTTTAACCACTTAGTTCATGAACCATAACTAAGAAGTTCTGCAGCAAGTAAGCAGCTGTTTAAGAAATGGAAGTATTTTATAGAAGAAGGAAGTAAAGGAAATACAGAGAAGAAATGGGGAAGATGTGCATCCCAATTAGTAGATAGCAGAGCTAATTGCATGCACATAGAAGAAACTTAATAGATATGAACACACAAGAATTATAAAACAAAGGCAGCTCTAGATCCAGATCTAAAATAACACAAAGTTTATTAAGAGATCTAAGATTAAAAACAAGAAACAAAGTACACCGTGACACAAAGTTCTTCGGAAACCTGCTCCTTTGTATTCCTTTGCTCCAAGTTGCTCTCAGGGGTTCAGCACAAAGTCTAGAACACAAGATTGCTGCTTACAAATTCTGATCGATCATTTAACCCGGAGGTTCTTCTCCTACTTATAGAATGTAGGAGGGAAAGTACAAATGGAAAACTCAAACTGAACTAAAACATAAACAACAAGTAAAGATGACATTTGGCAATCATCCTCAACTATCTTCTCCTTAAGTGACACATGTATCACTTAACTAATAGAATGGTTCCACATGACTTTAAGTAATGGTTGCAAAACCAATAACTTAGAAGTTTTACAATTTCATCCGGGAACATAGAAAATAGAAGAAGAAAGAATAGAAGAAGTCATGTCAGCTGTAATGTTATGTCTTTTTCTTGTTCTGATATCGGATATACTTGTCGAACATGTAATTCAGCATCCTTCCATCTGTTTTAGCCACTGCTTCTTTCTCTATCCTGAACTGCAGCAACCCTTCATTCAACACTTTGATGCACGCTTCCACATCTTCCAAACTTGGGCCCAAACCTCACAATGTCTACCTGCAGCGCCACCAGTCTACTGATAGAATTCATCGTGAAAGGCTTGGTAGCTTTATCAATTCTCTTTTGTATCATCAGAAGAGATCCTTCCAGAGAATTAGGCACCTTAGTTGAGATGATCCGCACGTATGAAGTAACATTTCCCGTCCACTCTCTCCTCAGTGAAAGAAATGACATTGTCTGGTAAGTCTGATGTCCTACTCTCAAGTGCCTGCATCCTCTTCAGCAAAACTCTGTAGATTTCCAAATGAAAAGATACTGCAAATTCTAGTTGCTTCCCCTTCTCGACTGATCCGTCTGGTACAATCTGTTCTGCAATCAATACATCTCCTGACAGCTTGTTAATCTCGGCCAAAATACTCAGGTTACTCTCTGCAACTGTATTCATGCCTTCTATGTTTGCCATCAGTTGCTTCAGTTGATTTGCTGCATCATCCATAACCTTTAGGCGGGCTGGCACTTCTCCAAGTTGTACAGAAGCTTGACGAATAATCAAATCCTTCCATTCGTCAATAGCCTTTACTTGATTGCTTGCGTCCTCCATTTCCTACATAAGATGATCACTCACCTGCTCTAAAATGGGCTGAATGGAAGGTTTAGCAACCTTGGCTATGATCTCACATAATTGAGATACTTGCTTCTGCAGCTCTTCTTTCTCCACCTTTTCACTGTCAAGCCTAAGGAATAAAGCATCCATCAATGTCTGTGTGTCCTGCTTCAATCCTTCAGTGGTGGCTTGACTCGAGGGGTACTTTGGTTACTGTCACATCCTTTGCCGTGAGCTCCTCCTCTATCTTTCCTTCTGCCGGAATTGATATCTCAACAAACTTCTCTCCTCGAATCCTCGATGATCAACCTAGAAGTTGCTTTGGCAACTTTAGGCCTTCTATCTCTTCCGCCCAGATTCTGGAGTAGCTGCAAGTCGTGCTCCTCTAAGTTCATCTCCATTCTCGCTTCTGGAACCAACTGCAAAGCCAACCATTCCAAGAAGTTACTTCTCAGAGAATGAGAAGTCGCTGAAGTCGTTGAGTGTACTACCATCTTCCGCTCTGCATCCTCTCCGTCAGAAAGTGCCACAGTGTTATGGCTGCCATCTTCTGAGTCATCCAAGGACAAAGCCCTTTCGAATTCCGCCATCTGCAGCTTCAACGTATCCTCTGGAACATGCACTTGAATGAAGTGGCTGAGGGGAGAAGATGAATGTCGCTGGATTCAGTGGAGGCATGGAAGCGTCCTGCTGTTGCGGTGCAATAGTTGGTGAAGTACTGGGTACTGGAGAAACCGGAGTTAAAGTCATGGTCGTAGAAGTGATCTTCTCCTTGGATTGAGATCTTCTATGCACTTTCAACTTCTCGACTTTCCTACTGCTTTCTCCTCTGTGCTTTCGCTTGAGGGAATCTCCTGCGCCGAAGTTACCTGTGACTTGATTCATCAATGCTTCATCAAGGCAATATCCCTTCGTCAGCAACCAGTTTGAAGTATTCACCAACATAGCTCCCGACCTTTCTTCAATTGTGTTGCAGCCTCCTATGTTATTCTGCAGTATGGCTTTATCTCCTCCCATTTGATGGTAAGTGTCAAGTACCACATTCCCATCATCTTTAAGATCCGCAGGTATCCGCGCTAGTCCAAAGTCGAACACTTGCTTTGCTGATAGCCTGCTGAAATCTCTCTTTCTAACCTCGTACTCACTTTTGCACTTCATCCAGAAATCTTCTAATGAAGGCACATGTGCGTACTCCTGGGAGATTATCTTCCTGGCTACTCCAAATGGATCGAAGTTCAGCCGTGCAGGGAAGAACTCTTGCTCATACTCGGATAACATTTACGCCTCCATTCCCCGAGCTCTATGAATGCTAATGCAGCTGTAATATCCCACAGTGATTGGGAAGAAGCCCGTAGACTTGTGCCGCTTTGACTGAAGGTCGTGTAACTCCACAAGTTGTCTGCTCAGCTCCATGGTGATCAATCTATCATTTGGATACTTGGGCATCTTTATTGGTTCTCCAGAAAAGCCTGTAACCCTGAGGTATGTGAAATCTGCAAATTGAATGAATAGACTGCCAATCTTGGACACAGCTTCCCACGCTTCCTTGCTTACCCTGTTGGCCTTCAAGTCTTTGTCTAGCCTGCAGATGAAATCATAGAAGAATTCATCGTTGATCACTTTGAAATCTTTCTCGCACGCAGGTACAGTAAGCTGTGGGTAGCACTCGAAAATGGGGTCCTTAGAAAGAACACCACATCTATCCAGCTTGGAAAAGACGCCTTGTGAAGCTGCAGCATACACCAAGTAGGAAGTCATTTTGAAGCTGAAAGTACGCTTCACGTTCCAGAGTTGCTCACCAATGTTGTTGCTAATAATTTCTGACCAATTGATTATAGAATCAACCTTGTTGATTTCAATGGTCCTGATGAAAGCATACATCCATGTACGGAAAGTGTAGGCATTCGCTTCGCCATTCATCCTGCATAGCAATTTGACGACATCATCTACCTCCTGCACCAAATTGGACCGTGGAAGAGTTCTCGGGAACTTTGAAGGAGATCTAGGCTTCTTCATGTATCGGCTATTCATTATGCTCACGCAATCAACTCTATGCTTTTCCCACCTACTGTCGGCATCCTAAAGACTAATGGAAGTCACCACCTTTCGCACTGGAATCTTCAAACAATAATTGATGAACTCTGCGTCCAAACGAATTATTGTCTTTCCCGAAGCATCACGCACTGATCTGGATGAAGGATGGTAAGATCTAGCGCACTCCATAACAAATTCTGGCAACTGGGCTGTACATGGAAAAGCTGCAGCTCGGATAATTCCACTGCTTTTAACTGCACGCATGAGTGAAGTCTTTCCCGCTCTGGATCTATCAATCAAATCGGAAAGAGGTTCCGGGCCTAGATCTGTGTCTCCTATGTCTGCAAGTTTGGAAGTGATGCATGACTCCATCGTGCTTTCTTTTTCATCTCTCTTCGCCATGGCTTTGTCTATCTTCGTCTGAATAATTCTTTTTCTTCTTACTTGGCCGGATTTCTTCAATACTGGTGCAGATCTGGACAATTCTTCAGATTCGAAGGATATATGCAATGTATTGGACATTGATAAAAGCTCATTTTCCTTTGTAAAGCACCTGTAATGAATTCCTGCAATTTATTCAGACAAAAATGGCCACCGGAGCATGAATAGTGAATTTTAATTGTAAAAATCTACACTTTTCAAGCCCTGCTGCCCCAAAAAAATTGGTGTTTAATTTGCACATAAAGAGAGCATGAATCCTTTCAACAACACCTGAGCACCTGTAACACCTATGCAAACAATTATGCAGACAAAGATCAACCTCCTTCAAAGCATGCGCCAAATCTGGAAGCTTTTAGCCTTGTTGCCACCTTGCCTGAGCAAAATCCTTCTTCAAATGGGGGCGCACTTTTCCTCTTGGCTGCAATTCTTTACCTGTGAATCAAATAATTCACCCATATGGCTGCCCATGCTTATATAACCTTCACAATTCTATAATTAATAATTGCCCTAACAATTAAAGGTAATTAATTAATTAAAAATCATGCTCTTCTCTTTTAAAAATAGCATGTTTAAGGACAACCATCCAATAAATTAAATTAATCCAATTTAATCCTTCACACATCACTTCACTTAAGCTTCACAGTGTGCCTTGACCATAGCCACTGAAAATAGAAATTAATTTAATGTTTTAATGCCTTAAAAATCATTAAATAACTCCCAAATGGGGCGCACTTTTCGAGAGGAAGGGGGCAGCCACTAAATAAATTAAATTTAATGCATTTAATCCATTTCTTTTATTCCAATTTTGACTTGTTGACTTCCTCCAAGCTTGGGCGCACTTTTTGAAAGGATAGATTAATTAAAATAATCACTTAAAGGCTGCCATCATCTCACCAAAGGGGGCGCACTTTTTTGCACATATAATTCTATTTTTAAGAATTTTCCACAATGGGATTCTTTACCCTGCAAGGCAGGCACTAAAATCCCATGATCCACTTAAGTGATTTGACTTTGACAATGGGATTATTTACCCTGCAAGGCAGGCACTAAAATCCCATGATTTCACTTAAGTCACTTTCCTTTTATTTTATCATGGGAATTTTTACCCTGCAAGGCAGGTAATAAATTCCCGCCTGCCTGCGGCCTCTAACTTTTCCCACTGCAGCTTAAGTGAATTTTATAACACGGGAAAAAGTACCCTGCTAGGCAGGTATAAAATTCCCACCTTGCCTACTGCTTGTATTTTTCCCATTGCAGCTTAAATCCTTTGTTTTCCAAAAATGCGCCCAACCCCGCAGGGGCTTTTCCATGCACGACTTCGCTTTTTCCCAGTGATCTAGACCTCCGATGGCGACTTCCTCCGGGCATAACGTGCGTATATGTTTTCCAGCTGCTCCAGGTCAAAAATCGGGCTTACCCGGCAAAGGAATTGTTCTAGAGAAATTTCACAGAAAACGAAACGGGACAACACAAAAACACGAAAAATTGCCAAAAGTTACAAATAAAGCCCAAAACTTATTCCAAGTTAAAACCCTTCTGGTACATAAGAGTAATGACATATTCGATCATAACAGAGTTAAAACGAAAGCACAAATAGCCTCATACAGGGCTCAAAATAATTAAATACAAATTTTCCGCAGACAAATCCCGACGACAGAATATAACAATTTTGGGCATCTGGGTATTTGGCGAAAAAGGCTAATATGGCTCTTTGGGAATATCTTGATGCAATACAAGAACTTTCAGGCAATAAAAACACAAAACGACCCATTATTTGAAAAAGTACGAATTTTTTTTGGATAGGGTAGTCGCAGATTTCAGGATGAAATCTGGGTGACACCAGTCGGCTCCGTCTGTGGACATCTTTTTCTCTGTCAGAATGACAAAGGGAAAAGATGAGATCCCAACATCTCTGGTTTCATATCTTGTCCTTTGGGCACGGGGTCAGGCAAACAAACACAACACAACACAACACCAAAACAAGACAAAACAAGGAAAAACAAACAAAGATTTATTTATGTACATACAGGTTTTACCCTGCTTCTCATGTCCGGAACAACTTCAAGTGTTGCCCATTAAAAGGCAATGGCAATTCAACTCCATCTTGATGAGCAAGAATGAAGCTATCTGCTCCGGCGATCCTCTTAATCACAAAAGGCCCTTTCCATAGTGAATCGAACTTTCCATGCATGCCTTTTGTTTCTCTTCTTTTGTCCCATAGAAGGACCCAGTCATTGACTTCAAACTTTCTTTCCCTGGCCTTTTTGTCGAAGATGACTTTCACCTTCCTTTGATGCTCTGTCAACCTATCTACAACTTGAGTTTGTACTTCCCTCAATTCAGTCAGGTACATAATTCTTTTATCAATAGCATCCGTGAAAGTGGAATCCTCCAGGGCCTTAGAAAGTTACAGGGCAGGCAGTTCCAAGGTAAGAGGCAGCTCTGTGTCTCTACCATATAACAGCTGAAAAGGGGACATGCCTATCGCCCTCTTTGGTGTGATTCTATCGGCCCATAATGCATCAAACAACTTTTTATGCCAAGTCCTCTGATTTTCTGTTACTAGCTTGCGCACGATAGTTACCAGGTTTTTATTACTAGACTCAACTTGACCATTCCCTTGTGGATAGTAGTTTGAGGAATGAACCAGCTGAATCCCATAAGTGTAGCAGAATTCCACCAGCTCCTCAGAAGAAAGATTCGGAGCGTTGTCTGCTACAATTTTGCTGGGCACGCCAAACCTGACAATAATATTTTCTTTTATAAAATTGCACACCTCGGCGGAAGTGGCATTCTTCACAGGAATAGCTTCTACCCACTTACTGAAATAATCAGTAGCTGTTAGAATGTAATGGTGACCGGCACTGGAAGCCGGGTTAAGCATTCCAATAAAATCCATTCCCCACTGTTGGAAAGGTTCTTCAATCACAATGGGTTTTAGAGGTAATGCAGGCAATTTCGCACGCCCAACAAAATGTTGGCATGCTTGACACTTAGCTACCCAATCTGCAGTATCTTGAAAAAGGGTTAACCAGTAATACCTTGCTCTGAGGATCTTGTGTGCAGTGACTCGGGCTGAGAAATGACCACCGCAAGCCATGTCATGAAACTGTTGTAGTAGCTGATCCTGTTGAGCTTTATCGACGCATCTGAGAAATACGCCATCAATTCCCCTCTTGTACAAACCATTATCCCAAAGAACAAAATCTTTGGATTTTAGTTTGATGGTTCATTTCTCTTTTCTGGAAAGTTGATCTGGGCATTCTCCATACGTCAGAAAGTAAGCAATGTTACTGTACCACTCCTCTACCAGATCTATAAAAAGTATTGTAGGCAAATCTTCATCTATCTCATCTTGATCTACTTCTGGCACTGATGTTTTCATCTCCGTCATTAATTCACACAGACCTCTTCCTCGAACCAGCTTTGTTGGTTTAATATCCAAGTCATATTCTTGAACCTTTGTCACCCATGTGCCTCTCAATAATCCTAACTCTTGCTGAGTAAGGATGGATTTAACTGCAGTATCTGGAACCAAAACCACAGTGTGCGAGGAAAGAATATAATACCTGAATGCTTTGCACGCCTTCACCACTGCATATGCGTGCTTTTCCATGGGAGTGTATTTCAACTCATAGGCTTTAAGAGGCGTACTCATGAAAGCAATAGGAGCTTCTGCGTCCTCTTGATTTTTCTGCATCAGTATTGCTGACATGGTGTGTTAAGAGGAATAACAGTAAAGAATAAATTCTTTACTGAAGTCGGGTGAAACCAAGACTGGAGCTTTCGACAGGGCCTCTTTAATTTTCTCGAAAGCTTCCTTCCCTTCGCTGCTCCATTTAAAATCTTGTGTCTTCTTCATCATATTCGAAATATGACGGGTTAGCTCAGCAAAGTTAGGAATGAATCTCCTGAGAAAATTAACTTTTCCAAAGAAAGAGTGAACTCCTTTTTTGGATGTGGGCAAAGGCAATGTCTGAATGGATTTGACACGCTCTGGATCTATCTTTGTTCCTTCTTTGGAAACAATGTGCCCTAGCAGCTTTCCTTCGGTTACGGCAAAGATAGATTTCTTGGGATTTAAAGAAATACCATGCTTGCGGCACTGTATGAAAACCTCTTCCAAGTTTGAAATGTGTGTGCTTCTATCTTTGGAAAAGACTGTCAGATCATCCAGATACACCACTATGCTTATATCTTTGAGATGAGCAAAGGCTAGATCCATAGCTCTTTGAAATGTAGCACCAACATTAATCAAGCCGAACGGCATTTTTTGGTACGCGAAGGTTCCCCAAGGTGTGATGAACGCCGTTTTGTATTGATCTTCCTCGGCCACCTTGACTTGATTGTAGCCTGAAACGCCATCGAGCATGGAAAGCATCTCAGATCCAGTGACCACCTGCAGAGTGTGATCCATGATGGGGATGGGGTAGTTATCTTTTAGTGAAGCTTGATTAAGGTTGCGGAAATCCACGCACAACCTAATCTCACCGCTCTTCTTTCTTACAGGGACTATGTTGGCCAACCATTCCGAATGATGTATGGGATAGATAATCTTTGCGTCTAACAACTTCCGGATTTCTGCAAAGATGGTTCCCGAAATGGTAGGGTTGTGCCGCCGCAGCTTCTGCTTGAAAGGCTTCTGTTCTGGTTTAAGTGGGATGTAGTGTTGAACTTCCGTAGGCTGATATGTTTTTAGATCCTGGTAAGACCAGGCAAAAACATCCATATATTTCTTAAGAAGCTCAGTAAAAGCTTCTCTTTCGGCCTCTGAGCAACACTTACCCAGATTTACTAATTTGGGATCATTGCCAGCTCCCAAATTTAATAATTGTGTGTCGGAGGAATAACCTTCCCCACTTTCTTCATTTTTCTTAAGCATCTGATCATGCTTATCAAACATTTCCTCAAGAGATACCAAGCCTTTGGGAATTTTATTTCCCTTTAGCTGGATAATCTCCTGACTTCCTGAGACGTCCACATCCATTTCTCCGACAGTAGTCTGCCTAGGAGGTGAATTGCTTCCCTCATAGTAGATTTCTTCAAAGTTGTCCTTCTGTTGGAGAAACGCAACAATCTGCGTGTCATCGTTGAAAACCTGCCATTGCTGGACGTTGTCAGGAACCTTTGGGCGAAAGACCATCTCCACCTTGTAGTCTCCCTGTCTAAAGAATGCAGGAGGCTGATCCGGATTCAACAAGGCTGCAGTTACTGCAAGCGAATCAACTCTTGAATTTTGTTCTCTCGGAATGTAAGATACCGAGAAAGCTGAAAAATCCAGGATAGCAGAGTAGACCCGATCTCTATAGTGCCGCAGTTTGTCTTTTTTGACTTGGTAGAGGCCTCTTATCTGCTTCATGATCAACTCAGCATCTCCCTTTGCGTGTAATAATTTGATTCCCATTGTTCTTGCCTGCTCCATGCCTAACAACAATGCTTCATACTCAGCTGTATTGTTAGTATTTTCGAACATCAATTTGAAGGAGTGTGCATGCACCTTCCCTTCAGGAGAGATAAGAACAACGCCTGCGCCGGATCCAAATGAACAGCAGCTGCCATCAAATTCCAGAGTCCAAATCTTGTTAAGTTGATGCGGTTCTTGAATCACCGGTTGAACATCTTCTTTATCCATTTCTAGATAATAGACTCCGTGATCCGATTCCTGAAACAAGATCTGAGATCTAGGATCCTCAGACTTTGATACTGTGTACTTAGATTTCTTCTCAGGTTCCAGCTTCTGATTTACTCCTTTGATTGGTATGTGCGCACAAGACCAATCCATCTTGACTTCTCCACCCAGCTCTTTGCAGAAATTTCTACTCAACACATGCCATAAGAGACTGGAATGTCTGCTACAAGGATAGTCATTTTCAGTCTTTTATCTGGAAAAGAAGCAAGTACTGCCTGCGCATCTTTGATTTGCCCCACAAGAGGGACTTGCCTTTCCATTGAATAACATCTTCTGATGGTTTTTGTCAATGTGAGACCCAAGGCATCAGCAACTTTTGCAGGCATGACGTTGTCAGAAGCTCCAGAGTCCAAGATGCAATTGCTAAGTTTGTGTCCGTTGATAAGCAGTGACACATAAAATGGCTCAATCCTTTCTGACGTAGCAGGAGAAGAAGTGGAAGGAGAAGAACTTGCAGCTGCATTATTTGAAGGGGGAGTATTCTTTGGGCTTGACAAGATACCCCGTGAAGTATTATTTGTTGGGCTGGGACCATTACTTTGCACATATTTGACCAATCTATTCAACTGATCAGGAAATGCCCTCAAATACTCAGCTTCTGACATTTGGACCTTATTCCTCTTGATGTGATCAATTATGTCGAAAGCTTGACTTGCTTCAGCAGGATGTGCATTGGCTCTTTGCTGCGAATTGAAAGAATTTGAATATTTATCCTTAGGCGCTAATGAAGAAGGAAGAGTGCTACCTCTTTTCAAGATAGTAACATCCGGGCCAGGATCTTCTCTTTCTCTTCGGCCGCTTGTGGATGCTTCGGCATTTTGGCGCGTCTGAGACCTTGTAAACACCACAAAAGTGTGACCATCAGAATCTTCAAAAGATTCATAATAGCCATCGTCAGATTCGTAGTCCAGGTAACCAATATTGGAGTCGCCAGCGGGATCTATAAAGTCTTCATCATCGAATGATTCATCAATGCCGAGATCCTCTTCATTAGTTTCCAAGTTATTCCTTGGAGCAGCTTCTATTGCCAACCGCTGTGGTGCAGCAGTAAGTCTGTTTCGGTTTTGATTTTGATTTTGACCATTAAAGGTCCAGGTAGGAGCTATTCTTGAGGGGGTTGCACTCCTTGCTTGAGAGATCTGCTTCTTGATTTGCAGCATCTCATTAGCCAATTTCTATAACAAAGGATCCGAAGTACTAGAAGAAGCACCATCACCTTTGTGAGATGGTTGTTTGAGTTTTCCAGCCATGATCAAGTCATCCTCAACCTCCACGGCAGCATTTTGTGCTTCAAGCAGATTTACAGGTCTTGCCCTTCTTAGCTGATATCCAACTTCAGGCAATAGAGCGTTTATAAAAAACGTCTTTTGATTTTCGTCACTCAATGCGGCAGAAGTGGGGATTTTGTATAAAATCCTTTGGAACCTTGCAATAAAGTCCCGCATGTTCTCACTTGGCTCTTTCTTCAACTGCATCAATTGGGTGATCAACGTGCTAGTGTCCTCTACAGGCTTGAATCTTTTCAGGAATTGCTCACGCATAGTCACCCAGTTGGTTATGGTGCCAGGAGCTAGCCGATAAAACCATTCTCCAGCCAAGTCATGTAGAGTCTCAATGAAGAGTCTGACTGAGACATCTTCATGCTCTACTACAAGCACACCACAAGATATTAAGAAGGCTGCCAAATGATCATCCAGGTTTTGCTTTCCATCTCCAAAGAATTTTGGAAAATTCTTTCTGGATCCCTTTGGCAGCTCGTGCATAGGTGGAGCCAAGTTCAGAGGTCCAAAAGCTGCTCCCCATGGAACAGGTACTAGTTGATGCCCCATGTTGACTTGAGCACATCTCCTCCTTGTGTAGACTTGATGGATAATTCCAGCCGCTGGATTATGCTGAATACGATCCGGATCTGGATGGATGTGCACTCTCCTTCCTGGTGAGAGACTAGATCTGCGGCTTCTAACTTGAGGAGGATGATTGAAATTGAATTGCTCCTCAGCAGTCAGAAGAAATGATCAGTCCTTCCTTGCACCTTCACGGATCGGGTGAATGGATGTTCAGCCAGGTTGAGATTTGTATGGAAAACACTCTGATCTTCAATAGATAAACCTTGATCTGCAAAGATAGTTGTTTCCCCAGCGGAGTCGCCAAAAACTGTTGGCTAGATTTTCTGCATAGCACAAAACCTAGGCAGTCATGAGATAAATCTCCCTCATTTAACCGAGTGAGGCTCCCGTGTCAGATTTGTCAATAAAAATGTGTTATTATCTATCAGGGGTTTTACTTTAACCACTTAGTTCATGAACCATAACTAAGAAGTTCTGCAGTAAGTAAGCAGCCATTTAAGAAAGGAAGTATTTTATAGAAGAAGGAAGTAAAGGAAATACAGAGAAGAAATGGGGAAGATGTGCATCCCAATTAGTAGATAACAGAGCTAATTGCATGCACATAGAAGAAACTTAATAGATATGAACACACAGAATTATAAAACAAAGGCAGCTCTAGATCCAGATCTAAAATAATACAAAGTTTATTAAGAGATCTAAGATTAAAAGCAAGAAACAAAGTACACCGTGACACAAAGTTCTCCGGAAACCTGCTCCTTTGTATTCCTTTGCTCCAAGTTGCTCTCAGGGGTCTAGCACAAAGTCTAGAACACAAGATTGCTGCTTACAAATTCCGATCGATCATTAACCCGGAGGTTCTTCTCCTACTTATAGAATGTAGGAGGGAAAGTACAAATGGAAAACTCAAACTGAACTGAAACATAAACAACAAGTAAAGATGACATTTGGCAATCATCCTCAACTATCTTCTCCTTAAGTGACACATGTATCACTTAACTAATAGAATGGTTCCACATGACTTTAAGTAATGGTTGCAAAACCAATAACTTAGAAGTTTTACAATTTCATCCGGGAACATAGAAAATAGAAGAAGAAAGAATAGAAGAAGTCATGCCAGCTGTAATGTTTGTCTTTTTCTTGTTCTGATATCAGATATACTTGTCGAACATGTAATTCAGCATCCTTCCATCTGTTTTAGCCACTGCTTCTTTCTCTGTCCTGAACTGCAGCAACCCTTCATTCAACACTTTGATGCACGCTTCCACATCTTCCAAACTCGGCCCAAACCTCGCAATGTCTGCCTGCAGCGCCACCAGTCTACTGATAGAATTCATCGTGAAAGGCTTGGTAGCTTTATCAATTCTCTTTTGTATCATCAGAAGAGATCCTTCCAGGGAATTAGGCACCTTAGTTGAGACGATCCGCACGTATGAAGTGACATTCCCGTCCACTCTCTCCTCAGTGAAAGAAAATGACACTGTCTGGTAAGTCTGATGTCCTACTCTCAAGTGCATGCATCCTCTTCAGCAAAACTCTGCAGATTTCCAAATGGAAAGATACTGCAAAACTCTAGCTGCTTCCCCCTTCTCGACTGATCCGTCTGGTACAATCTATTCCGCAATAAATACATCTCTCGGCAGCTTGTTGATCTCATCCAAAATACTCAGGTTACTCTCTGCAACTGTATTCATGCCTTCTATGTTTGCCATCAGTTGCTTCAGTTGATTTGCTGCATCATCCATAACCTTTAGGCGGGCTGGCACTTCTCCAAGTTGTACAGAAGCTTGACGAATAATCAAATCCTTCCATTCGTCAATAGCCTTTACTTGATTGCTTGCGTCCTTCCCATTTCCTGCATAAGATGATCACTCACCTGCTCTGAAATGGGCTGAATGGAAGGTTTAGCAACCTTGGCTATGATCTCACATAATTGAGATACTTGCTTCTGCAGCTCTTCTTTCTTCCGCCTTTTCACTGTCAAGCCTAAGGAATAAAGCATCCATCAATGTCTGCGTGTCCTGCTTCAATCCTTCAGTGGTGGCTTGACCGAGGGGTACTTTGGTTACTGTCACATCCTCTGCCGTGAGCTCCTCCTCTATCTTTCCTTCTGCCGGAATTGATATCTCAGCAAACTTCTCTCCCGAATCCTCGATGATCAACCTAGAAGTTGCTTTGGCAACTTTAGGCCTTCTGTCTCTTCCGCCCAGATTCTGGAGTAGCTGCAAGTCGTGCTCCTCTAAGTTCATCTCCATTCTCGCTTTTGGAACCAACTATGCGAAGCCAACCATTCCGAGAAGTTACTTCTCAGAGAATGAGAAGTCGCTGAAGTCACTGAGTGTACTACCATCTTCCACTCTGCATCCTCTCCGTCAGAAAGTGCCACAGTGTTATGGTTGCCATCTTCTGAATCATCCAAGGACAAAGCCCTTTCGAATTCCGCCATCTGCAGCTTCAACGTATCCTCTGGAATAGGCGCTGAACGAAGTGGCTGAGGGGAGAAGATGAATGTCGCTGGATTCAGTGGAGGCATGGAAGCGTCCTGCTGCTGCAGTGCAATAGTTGGTGAAGTACTGGGTTACTGGAGAAACCGGAGTTAAAGTCATGGTCGTAGAAGTGATCCTCTCCTTGGATTGAGATCTTCTATGCACTTTCAACTTCTCGACTTTCCTGCTGCTTTCTCCTCTGTGCTTTCGCTTGAGGGAATCTCCTGCGCTGAAGTTGCCCGTGACTTGATTCATCAATGCTTCATCAAGGCAATATCCTTTCGTCAGCAACTAGTTTGAAGTATTCACCAACATAGCTCCTGACCTTTCTTCAATTGTGTTGCAGCCTCCTATGTTATTTTGCAGTATGGCTTTATCTCCTCCCATTTGATGGTAAGTGTCAAGTACCACATTCCCATCATCTTTAAGATCCGCAGGTATCTGCGCTAGTCCAAATTCGAACACTTGCTTTGCTGATAGCCTGCTGAAATCTCTCTTTCTAACCTCGTACTCACTTTTGCACTTCATCCAAAAATCTTCTAATGAAGGCACATGTGCATACTCCTGGGAGATTGTCTTCCTGGCTACTCCAAATGGATCGAAGTTCAGCCGTGTAGGGAAGAACTCTTGCTCATACTCGGATAACATTTGCGCCTCCATTCCCCGAGCTCTATGAATGCTAATGCAGCTGTAATATCCCACAGTGATTGGGAAGAAGCCCGTAGACTTGTGCCGCTTTGACTGAAGGTCGTGTAACTCCACAAGTTGCCTGCTCAGCTCCATGGCGATCAATCTATCATTCGGATACCTGGGCATCTTTATTGGTTCTCCAGAAAAGCCCGTAACCCTGAGGTATGTGAAATCTGCAAATTGAATGAATAGACTGCCAATCTTGGACACATCTTCCCACGCTTCCTTGCTTACCCTGTTGGCCTTCAAGTCTTTGTCTAGCCTGCAGATGAAATCATAGAAGAATTCATCGTTGATCACTTTGAAATCTTTCTCGCACGCAGGTACAGTAAGCTGTGGGTAGCACTCAAAAATGGGGTCCTTAGAAAGAACACCACATCTATCCAGCTTGGAAAAGACGCCTTGTGAAGCTGCAGCATACACCAAGTAGGAAGTCATTTTGAAGCTGAAAGTACGCTTCACGTTCCGGAGTTGCTCACCAATGTTGTTGCTAATAATTTCTCGACCAATTGATTATAGAATCAACCTTGTTGATTTCAATGGTCCTGATGAAAGCATACATCCATGTACGGAAAGTGTAAGCATTCGCCTCGCCATTCATCCTGCATAGCAATTTGACGACATCATCTACCTCCTGCACCAAATTGGACCGTGGAAGAGTTCTCAGGGAACTTTGAAGGAGATCTAGGCTTCTTCATGTATCGGCTATTCATTATGCTCACGCAATCAGCTCTATGCTTTTCCCACCTGCTGTCGGCATCCTGAAGACTAATGGAAGTCACCACCTTTCGCACTGGAATCTTCAAACAATAATTGATGAACTCAGCGTCCAAACGAATTATTGTCTTTCCCGAAGCATCACGCACTGATCTGGATGAAGGATGGTAAGATCTAGCGCACTCCATAACAAATTCTGGCAACTGGGCTGTACATGGAAAAGCTGCAGCTCGGATAATTCCACTGCTTTTTAACCGCACGCATGAGTGAAGTCTTTCCCGCTCTGGATCTATCAATCAAATCGGAAAGAGGTTCCGGGCCTAGATCTGTGTCTCCTATGTCTGCAAGTTTGGAAGCGATGCATGACTCCATCGTGCTTTCTTTTTCATCTCTCTTCGCCATGGCTTTGTCTATCTTTGTCTGAATAATTCTTTTTCTTCTTACTTGGCTGGATTTCTTCAATACTGGTGCAGATCTGGACAATTCTTCAGATTCGGAGGATATATGTAATGTATTGGACATTGATAAAAGCTCATTTTCCTTTGTAAAGCACCTGTAATGAATTCCTACAATTTATTCAAACAAAAATTGGCCACCAGAGCATGAATAGTGAATTTTAACTGTAAAAATCTGCACTTTTCAAGCCTTGCTGCCCCAAAAATTGGTGTTTAATTTGCACATAAAGAGAGCATGAATCCTTTCAACAACACCTGAGCACCTGTAACACCTATGCAAACAATTATGTAGACAAAGATCAACCTCCTTCAAAGCATGCGCCAAATCTGGAAGCTTTTAGCCTTGTTGCCACCTTGCCTGAGCAAAATCCTTCTTCAAATGGGGGCGCACTTTTCCTCTTGGCTGCAATTCTTTACCTGTGAATTAAATAATTCACCCATATGGCTGCCCATGCTTATATAACCTTCACAATTCTATAATTAATAATTGCCCTAACAATTAAAGGCAATTAATTAATTAAAAATCATGCTCTTCTCTTTTAAAAATAGCATGTTTAAGGACAGCCATCCAATAAATTAAATTAATCCAATTTAATCCTTCACACATCCACTTCACTTAAGCTTCACAGTGTGCCTTGACCATAGCCACTGAAAATAGAAATTAATTTAATGATTTAATGCCTTAAAAATCATTAAATAACTCCCAAATGGGGCGCACTTTTTGAAAGAGAGGGGGCAAGCCACTAAATAAATTAAATTTAATACATTTAATCCATTTCTTTTATTCCAATTTTGACTTGTTGACTTCCTCCAAGCTTGGGCACCACTTTTTAGAAGAATAGATTAATTAAAATAATCACTCTTTAAGGCTGCCATCATCTCACCAAAGGGGGCGCACTTTTTTGCACATATAATTCTATTTTTAAGAATTTTTCACAATGGGATTCTTTACCCTGCAAGGCAGGCACTAAAATCCCATGATCCACTTAAGTGATTTGACTTTGACAATGGGATTATTTACCCTGCAAGGCAGGCACTAAAATCCCATGATTTCACTTAAGTCACTTTCCTTTTATTTTATCATGGGAATTTTCACCCTGCAAGGCAGGTAATAAATTCCTGGCCTGCCTGCAGCCTCTAACTTTCCCACTGCAGCTTAAGTGAATTTTATAACACGGGAAAAAGTATCCTTGCTAGGCAGGTATAAAATTCCCACCTTGCCTACTGCTTGTATTTTTCCCATTGCAGCTTAAATCCTTTGTTTTCCAAAAATGCGCCCAACCCGCAGGGGCTTTTCCGTGCACGACTTCGCTTTTTCCCAGTGATCTAGACCTCCGATGGCGACTTCCTCCGGGCATAACGTGCGTATATGTTTTCTAGCTGCTCCAGGCAAAAAATCGGGCTTACTCGGCAAAGGAATTGTTCTAGAGAAATTTCATAGAAAACGAAACGGGACAACACAAAAACACGAAAAAATTGCCAAAAGTTACAAATAAAGCCCAAAACTTATTCCAAGTTAAAACCCTTCTGGTACATAAGAGTAATGACATATTCGATCATAACAGAGTTAAAACGGAGCGTAAAATAGCCTCATACGGGGCTCAAAATAATTAAATACAAATTTTCCGCAGACAAATCCCGACGACAGAATATAACAATTTTGGACATCTGGGTATTTGGCGAAAAAGGCTAATATGGCTCTTTAGGAATATCTTGATGCAATACAAGAACTTTCAGGCAATAAAAACACAAAACGACCCATTATTTTAAAAGTACGAAAATTTTTCGGATAGGGTAGTCACAGATTTCAGGATGAAATCTGGGTGGCACCATGTATACTTCTTGGAAATGGATAATGGCATTCCAGAACCAAAACTTCAACCAGAGCCAGCACAGGAAGATGAAAAAGTTTGGACGCTGGAGTTTAAAGGCACTTGTTCTTTTGGATTAGGAGCCGGCATTCTACTAATATCTCCAGATCATGAGATATTCTCATACTCCCACAAGCTAATGTTCGAGAACACCAACAATACGGCGGAGTATGAAGCATTGCTGCTAGGAATGGAGCAAGCTAAAAAGAAAGGAGTAAAACTCTTCAAAGCCCAAGGAGATGCTGAACTTTTAGTAAAGCAAGTTCGAGGGCAAAATCAAGTCAAAAGAGATGAGTTGAAGCATTACAAAGATAAAGTGCTTTTTGCCACACTGGTTTTTGCAGGCTTCTCTATCAACTTCATTCCAACCAATTAGAACTCCAAGGAAGATTCTTTGGCAGTCACAGCTGCACTATTGAATCTGAGTAGACCACCGTCCATATTCAGACAAGGAAGCTATAAAGTGGAGATGGTCTATCGCCCCAAAGTCCCTAATAATGTTGAACAGTGGTAGACTTTCAACGACGACAAACAAACATCTGCATGTCTGAAACAAAACATCTTTGGCAGAGTGTATGTTGAAGGGAGTAAATCACCACCACGATAAACAACCACAGGCAAAACTGATCTAGGTTATGATGACAATAGTTGAATAATCCAACCAAAGGGTAACAAAATCCCCAAGGGTTTAGTTTCTTTAGTGGAGACTTTCGATAAGCATGATCAGTACCTGAATAAGAACAAAGAATATGGTGATAGTTCTCCCTCCTAAATGCAACATGTAAATCTAGGAACGGAGGAAGTTGATGAAGACTTACCACAGAGAGGAAAAAAGATGAGCCACCACCAGATGAAGTTGATAAGGACTTGCCCAAAGTATTTGACAAGAAGACCAGAGAAAAAAAGTTTGAGATCGGAGACTGGGTACTCTGGTGGGACAAGAGACATGAACCGAAGGGCATGCACGATAAATCTGATTCACTCTGGAAAGGGTCCTTCACGATCAAGAGAGCTGCCGGAATGAATACTTTCTTCCTTGCCTATCGGGATGGAATTGAGTTGCCACTGCCTTTCAACCGGCAACATCTGAAGCTGTTCAAGAATTGAGATACATGGTAAAACCTGTTTGTATATAAATAAGCTTTGTTGTTTTCTTTCATTTTCTTTGTTTTGTTTTGTTTTTGTTTGCCTGACCCTGAACCCTGTGGACAAAATACGAAACCAAAGAAGCTGGGATCTCATCTTCACTCCTTTCATTTTGAAAGAGGTAAAGATGTCCACAGATGGAGCCAACTGGTGTCCCCAGATTTCACCCTGAAATCTGAGACTACCCATTTGAAATTTTTTTGTTCTTTTTAAAATAACATGTTTTTTTGTGTTTTTATTGCCATAAGATGTCTGTTTTATGTTAGGATATTCCCAGTAAATCATATGAACCAATTTCGACAAATACCTAGATGCCCAAACTCATTTTATCCCTCGCCAAGTTTTGTCTGCGGGAAATTTTTATTTAATTATTTATTGAATAAATAATGCCCCGTTTGAAGTAAATTGTGTTCCGGTTGAATCCTGTAGAAGTTTTGCATATCAGTATTCACTCATTTCATTAGGGTTTTCACCAGGAATGAATTCTGGGCATTGTCTGCAACTTTTGGCAACGTTTTTTGGCTTTTATTTATTTCTTTTGCGTTTTTCTTCGGTTTGCTCCTCGGTTTCTCTGTGAAATCCCCCTAGGTCAATTCTTTTGTCAGTATAGTCTGTTTAATTGCCTGGAACATTTACAACCGCCATACCAGAAGGAATCAGCCATAAGAAGCCAACATCTGAGTAAAAAAGATGAAGTCATGCACAAAAAGCCTCTCCTAGGCAAGTCACACTTTTTGGGAATGGATAGGTTTAAGCTGCAGTGGGATTTTTGGTAGCAGCAGGCAGGTGTGAATTTATTACCCGCCTTGCAGGGTGAAAATTCCCATGAAGTCAAAGTCACTTAAGCTGCACTGGAAAAATTAGAAGTGGCAGGCAGGCGAGAATTTCTTACCTGTCTTGTAGGGTAAAAATTTCCATTATGGACACAGCCTGTGTAGAAGTCAGTGCATGGGAAATTCCTTCCAGGATCTTGTGCATATGCTCCCAATCTTCCAGTTGAAGCCTTTATCGAATTTACTTTGCATGTACTGAAGAAGAATTGCAAAAGCGTCAAGGATAGAAGAGAAGACAGGTCAAAGACAATACTCGCAAGCAAATCACAGTCACCTGCTTTCAGATCCAACTTGGTGAGAACCAAAGACAAAAGAGTCAACCACATGTAGAATATGGAAAAAGAACAAGACTGGAATTGTTGCAACTTTCTTTTAATTTCTTTTCCTCTTTCTTATTCTCTCTCTTATTTTCTCCGACAAAGTAATTGAACAATCAATTAAATTATAAAACTTAAGTGATTGGTTTAAAAGCCGTTACTTGAAGAAGTTAATTACTTGGAAATAGGTGATAGACATGCAAAATAGAAGGTTCTATTTTTCAGTTATAAATCATGCATGTCATGCAAAGAGGAATTCTAAGAGGAAGATTGTTAGATGTTTCCCTTTTCATAGCTTCTGCATGCGGGAATTCATTCAAAACTTCTTATTTGTAATTGCCCTTTATACACTATTAATAAAAGAACCTACAGGTTAAATGATCAAAATTTGTAAGCAACATTCTTGTGTTTCAGACTTTGTGCTGAAACACTTGATAGCTATTTGAAGCAGAGGAATAGAAAGGAGAATATTTCTGGAGAACTTTGTGTCAATGGTGCATTTTGTTTCTAACTTTCTGTCTTAGATCTATTAATAAATTTTGCGTTATTCTAGCTCTAGATCTGAAAGTTCCCTTTGCTTATAATTTTGTATGTTAATATCTATCTGTTCTATCTATGTGCATGCAATCAACTATGTAATCTATTGATTGGGTTGCACATCTTCTTTCTTTCTTTCCTATTTTATATTATGTTTCTCTTCTGCAGATATTTCCTTTCTCTTACATTTGCTTACTAGCTGCAAAATTGTCTACCTATGGTTCATGAGCTACATAGTTAAAAGTAATACCAACAGACAGAAACTAGAAAATATAGTTGACAAAATCTTACACAAGAGCCTCACCGGTAAACGAGGGAGATATATCTCATGATTGCCAAGGTTTTCAGTTGTGCAAAAAAATTTAACCAACATACTCACATGCCAAAACTCACTCATATCCTCTTCACTAGCTCTTGTCATGCAAGTGTTATGGATTATCATGGATTAATTAAATCAGACTTACCAACATAAAAATAGATTGATGCCTCAAATTGGAGGATTTAGGTTATATAAAACACTTTACCCCAACATTATTACCTACAGAACATTCCACATCGGCGGAAAGACAATTTTGGAGATAGAGCCCAAGAATTCCACACAACAAAAAGTACTTCTTCGAGCAATTCATTATGCCACTTCGGAGGTTTTGAGGTGCATACTGATGTCTTTTTGTCTTGTTTTGGTTTTTTTTTTCGAAAAGGACATAACGTAGCCTATGAAATTCTTCCTGCCAAATCCTTCCCCATGACTAGGGTTGTGTGAGAAAGCTATCCAGTTTTTTATAATTACATAATCTGTTTAAAAGTCGATTAGAACAAGTGATTCATTACCCGAAGATTGCATATGAAGTTGTCATGAATCAAAAGGTGCAAAAGGGGAGTTAGGAACTTCACCTTGAAAATAAATGCATGCCCTTCTTTAAAATGATTGCCATCAATGTCCTTAGGCAATCTCGAGAAAATTTGACTGGTCCTTATGAGACTACCCTGTAATGACCATTAAATTTGCGAGCCACAAAGTGAAATTATAACATCTTGGAAGTTTTTGCTTACCCATCTTCCCGGAGCATCTTTTTAAAAAATGGAAATTGAATATTTGTTGTTGGAAGATTAATCAGGCAATTTGCTCCTTTGAGACTGTTGTTTGAAAAGTTCTCACTGATGAACTGAAAGTAATCATGAAGAACCATGAAGAGCCTTTGATCCATGCAAGCAATAACTACTAATTCGTGCATGTGTTCACTCCTCTTTGCCAAATGTAGATGGTTTATGAAAACTCTGATCTTCTGGTGCTTGAAGCAAAGTGAATCAATGCACCCACTTATGATCACCAATGAAAAAAATGTAACATATTAAAGCATCACCATTTCCTGACTTCCACCTGTGGGCCCAGACAAGCTCCATGAAGTCCCGAGACTAGGTTCATGCTTCAATCATTTCTACCTCTATTGATGATAAGTCTCCATGCTTGCTTGATCTGAAAATCAGTTTCTAAGTTTGTTATTGAAGATTTGGCAATGTGACTTATGATCAAATCTCTTTATAGCTTCATGATGCTGGTTGTTTACTCTCAATGCCTCAACGTGTTTCGGCATGTTAACCAGTGTCTAAGACAGTCTGGATTTCAAGTAATTATAAATCTGCCGATACTTGCAGATTTATTAATTGCCAATCTTGGGTACGGTATGCATTTACTTGTCCGATGAAGTGATATAGGAAAAAGTGCTAGAATTGAAATATTTTACCCTAACCCTAACTATTATAAATGTTTAGAGAAGCATTTCCCATACTTCTGAAATTTATTATTCTCTATCACAATTCATTTTTCCTCTAGTGACTATTGCACTTGGTTTCAATTCAAAAGAGTTAGATTGTTCAGATGGTGTACCTTGGATCGTTGATCAAAGTTTCAGTATATAGGTTCAGATAGTATTGTCTGATTATTATTTACTTCTGAAACAGAGCCATATACTGGATAGCAGGAGTGTAAATGGGATCCAATGCTTGCCCATCTAAACCCTCACCTTAGTCCGAGGCACTATGGGAGGTTGTATTGAAGCTTCACCGAGTTAGTTGAGGTAAACCTAGGCCAGTATTTTTATCTTACTAAGTCTGTCTGTTTTACAAGTAATCATAATTGGCCATCATGAATATCCCACAGTAGATATTGCAAGAATTTCCTTTGGTCAACTGAGAACATTATGCAAATACTGTGGATTTTATGACAACCAACACCTGCCAAGCTTTGTATTTCGGCCAATGTACTGTTTAGAGCTCGAGAAATTACTGTTCATATCTATCGTGTATGAAAAAGAGTTAATTGAAATGCATCTGGTCATATGCCTTTAGGCAGTTATGGCACCTGTCCAAGTTGTATAGATGCTTGACGAATCTTTCCGGACCCTTTTCAAACAATGGAAAAATAATTCTATACTTGCATTTCACCAAACATCCAGATGACGCAAGGAAAGAAACTGCTTTTTGGCAAGTAGAAATCCCTGATAACTATTTGAAGCAAAGGAATAGAAAGGACAGACTTCCGGAAAAACTTTGTGTCACCCAGTAAGATGTTGAGCTGACCTTTTTTTATTATAAAACTTTGGGTATTTTAGGATCTAATCTGAAGTACCCTGTCTTATAAACCTGTGTGTTAATATCTATTGGTTCGGTCTATCCTGCATGCAATCAAGTCGTATAATCTATTGATTGGGTTACCATCTTACCTAGATTACGTTTCCAGGCTAGTTTACATGTTATTTCCTTAGTTGCTTTAGATTCCAGACAATCTAGTTAACTTCTTGTTTACTTGCTACAAAACTCCATACATTTTTCCTTCCTCAAGTTGCGTCATGAGTTCGTCAGTAGGTTAAAATCTTGACCCCTAACTTGCATACTAGCATGATTCTTCTTGTGTAGTTATGAGCCTCACCTATAATTGAGGGAGATAACCTTGATCTTCATAGTCTGTCGTAGGTGAATTCAGAAAATGACATGGAATCTACGAATCTTCAATAGCGAGAGTTACTGTACCTATCCACCAGATCTATAAAAAGGACCATAGATAGCATGCATGATTACCTCTGGCTTTGGTTGATGGCTCAGAATTATCAATTGACTGCAAAGATTTCTCCTTCCTCACCACTTCGATTTTGAATGGTATAAATTAAGGTTATATGTCTGGCCAATCTTTCGCTTACCCATGTGGGAATGTAACCTTTCGAACTCTTGTTCGCCAAGTGAGTTATATAGATCATTTTGATCAGTATCTTGAACCAAAACCCTCAGTACTAGGAGGACCGAAGCTCTAGTTTAAAGTAGAATGCTTTTAAATGTTACCACTGCTATTAATGTTTTTCCGAAAATAAGGGTATATGTCAAAAGGCTTCTAATGGCATGCTCATGAAAGCAGATCTGAGCTTCTACATCCAACTTGATTCCCAACTGCATCAAAATAATGCTGACATGTGTGTAATCAAGATCATAACAATATTAGAATAAGCAGTCTTTACTAAAGTACACTGTGAAACCAAGATCAGCTTTTGACAGGAGAACGTTTATTAATGACTCCCTTCCCTTCGGCAGCTCCATTTGAATCCTGTGTCACATCAGCATGGTTGAGGAATGCATCAGTTCACATCAGCAAAGCTCAAATACAATCTCATAGAAAATTAACTTTGTCCAAATACTCAATTGATACTAGCCTTAAGATGAAATGCTGAAGCAAATAGCATATTTTCTAAATTATTTGACAGTGCAACTAGATCCATGTTTTGATGTTCTTTCAAAAATGAGACAAATGCTCCAATAGCTGGAGTTTCTGTTGCAGGCAAACCTTAACTCATGCTTCAACCTAGGTGATTTAGAGAAAATACCTATTCAATGAAATTGAAATTCTCATGATGTTGGCTAGATTTTCTGCATAGCATCAAACCTAGGCAGTCATGAGATAAATCTCCCTCATTTAACCGGTGAGGCTCCCGTGTCAGATTTGTCAATAAAAATGTGTTTTTATCTATCAGGGGTTTTACTTTAACCACTTAGTTCATGAACCATAACTAAGAAGTTCTGCAGCAAGTAAGCAGTTGTTTAAGAAAGGGAAATTATAGAAGAAGAAAGTAAAGGAATTACAGAGAAGAAGTGAGGAAGATGTGCATCCCAATTAGTAGATAGCAGAGCTAATTGCATGCACATAGAAGAAACTTAATAGATTTGAACACACAGAATTATAAAGCAAAGGCAGCTCTAGATCCAGATCTAAAATAACACAAAGTTTACTTCAAAGATCTAAGATTTAAAAACAAGAAACACAGTACGCCGTGACACAAAGTTCTCCGAAAACCTGCTTCTTTGTATTCCTTTGCTCCAAGTGGCTCTCAGGGGTTCAGCACAAAGTCTAGAACTCAGGATTGCTGCTTACAAATTCTGATCGATCCTTTAACCTGGAGGTTCTTCTCCTACTTATAGAATGTAGGAGGGAAAGTACAAATAGAAGACTCAAACTGAACTAAAGTATGAACAACAAGTAAAGATGACATTTGGCAATCATCCTCAACTAACTTCTTCTTAAGTGACACATGTATCACTTAACTAATAGAATGGTTCCACATGACTTCAAGTAATGGTTGCAAAACCAATAACTTAGAAGTTTTACAATTTCATCCGGGAACATAGAAAATAGAAGAAGAAAGAATAGAAGAAGTCATGTCAGCTGTAATGTTTACATCTTCTTCTTTGTTCTGATATCTGATATACTTGTCGAACATATAATTCAGCATCCTTCCATCTGTTTTAGCCACTGCTTCCTTCTCTGTCCTGAATTGCAGCAACCCTTCATTCAACACTTTGCTGCATGCTTCCACCTCTTCCAAACTCGGCCCAAACCTCGCAATGTCTGCCTGCAGCGCCACCAGTCTACTGATAGAATTCATCGTGAAAGGCTTGGTAGCTTTATCAATTCTCTTTTGTACCATCAGAAGAGAACCTTCCAGGGAATCATGCACCTCGTTAGAAACGATCCGCACGTATGAAGTAACACCTCCGTCCACTCTTTCCTCAGTGAAAGAAATGATACTGTCTGGTAAATCTGATGTTCTACTCTCAAGTGCCTGCATCCTCTTCAGCAAAACTCTGCAGATCTCCAAACGGAAAGATACTGCAAACTCTAGCTGCTTCCCCTTCTCGACTGATCCATCTGGTACAATTTGTTCTGCAACCAATACATCTCTCGGCAGCTTGTTGATCTCGGCCAAAATACTCAGGTTACTCTCTACAACTGTATTCATTCCTTCTATGCTTTCCATCAGTTGCTTTAGTTGATTTGTTGCATCGTTCATAACCTTTAGGCGGGCTGGCACTTCCCCAAGTTGCACAGAAGCTTGACGAATAATCAGATCCTTCCATTTGTCAATAGCCTTTACTTGATTGCTTGCATCTTCCATTTCCTGCATAAGATGATCACTCACCTGCTCTGAAATGGGCTGAATGGAAGGTTTAGCAACCTTGGCTATGATCTCACATAATTGAGATATTTTGCTTCTGCAGCTCTTCTTTCTCCGCCTTTTCACTGTCAAGCCTAAGGAACAAAGCATCCAGCAACGTCTGCGTGTCCTGCTTCAATCCTTCAGTGGTGGCTTGACCGAGTGGTATTTTGGTCACTGTCACATCTTCTGCCGTGAGCTCCTCTTCTATCTTTTCCTTCTGCCGGAATTGATATCTCAGCAAACTTCTCTCCCGAATCTTTGATGATCAACCTAGAAGTTGCTTTAGCAACTTTAGGCCTTCTGTCTCTTCTGCTCAGATCCTGAAGTAGCTGCAAGTCATGTGCTCCTCTAAGTTCATCTCTACTCTTGCTTCCGGAACCAACTGCAAAGCTCAACCATTCCGAGAAATTACTTCTCGGAGAGTGAGAAGTCGCTGAGTGCACTACCATCTCCCGCTCTGCATCCTCTCCGTCAGAAAGTGCCACAGTGTCATGGCTGCCATCTTCTGAAACATCCAAGGACAAAGCTCTTTCGAACTCCGTCATCTGCAGCTTCAACATCTCCTCTGGAACGGGTGCTGAACGAAGTGGCTGCGGAGAGAAGACGAACGTCGCTGGTTTCAATGAAGGCATGGAAGCATCCTGCTGCTGCGGTGCAATAGTTGGTGAAGTACTGGGTACTGGAGAAGTCGGAGTCAAAGCTATGGTCGTAGAAGTGGTCTTCTCTTTCTCTTGAGATCTTCTGTGTACTTTCAACTTCTCGGACCTTCTGCTGCTTTCTCCTTCATGCTTTCGTTTGAGGGAATCTCCTGCGCCGAAGTTGCCCGTGATTTGATTCATCAATACTTCATCAAGGCAATATCCCTTCGTTAGCAGCCAGTTTGAAGTATTCACCAACACAGCTCCAGATCTCTCTTCAATTGTATGGCAGCCTCCAATGTTATCCTGCAGTATAGCTTTATCTCCTCCCATTTGATGGTAAGTGTCAAGTACCACGTTCCCATCATCTTTAAGATCCGCAGGTATCCGCGCTAGTCCAAAGTCGAATACTTGCTTTGCTGATAGCCTGTTGAAATCTTTCTTTCTAACCTCGTACTCACTTCTGCACTTCATCCTAGAAATCTTCTAACGAAGGCACATGTGCGTACTCCTGGGAGATTCATCTTCCTGGCTACTCCAAATGGATCGAAGTTCAGCCGTGCAGGGAAGAACTCTTGCTCATACTCGGATAACATTTTGCTTCCATCCCTCGAGCTCTGTGAATGCTAATGCAGACTGTAATATCCCACAGTGATTGGGAAGAATGTAGACTTGTGCCGCTTCGAATTGAAGGTCGTGTAACTCCACAAGTTGCCTGCTCAGCTCCATGGCGATCAATCTATCATTTGGATACCTGGGAAGTGTTTTTCTCTGAAGTGCCTAAGTCGTGAAATTGAGAAAATCTGTGTTTTTGGGTCATTTTGTGTGATTTTCGGGCCTGTCGGAACTTTTTGTCCCAACTGTCCCAATTTCAAAAGTGCGTTCTGTTCCCCGATCGGCCGAAATCCCCGAAGTTGTTCCATTTTCGGGCCCGTCGGAACTTTTTGTCCCAACTGTCCCAAAACTTATTGTGCGAGTTGTTCCAATTTCGGCCGAAACTCCCGAACCGCGTACTTCAATTTCAAAAGTGCGTTCTGTTCCTCAAATGTCCCAAAATTTTAAAGTGTCCCAAGTTGTTCCATCCCGAACCGCGTTTCACTTTCGTGTTCCAAATGTCCCAAATCAAATTGTGCCGAGTCGAGTCGCGTACTTCAGAGCTTTTCGTCCCAAAGTTAAAAGTGCAAGTTGTTCCATTTTCACCCGAACCGGCCGAGTCACGTACTCGGAACTTTTTGTCTCAAATGTCCCAAGTTCAAACGGGCCTTTTGTTCCAATTTCGGCCGAAACACCCGAATCGCGTACTTCACGCGTTTTCGTCCCAAATGTCCCAAAATGCATTTGTGCGTCTTCTCCCTGCTTCACCCGAATCGGCCGAGCCGCGTGTTTCGCGCATTCGCGTCTCACATGTCCCAAGCGTACCAAGTGTCATTCGTGCTTATTTTTCCCGCTCTACCCGAATATCATGCTTATTCAAATTGGTGGGTATGTATTAAATGCGCATTTATGACCTTTCTCTCTCCTAAACGGCTATATAACGAGCATTTCCCCTTTGCATTTTTCACACTACTTCCATGCTATCTTTTGCTCGAACCCTTGCAATTTGAAAACCTGCGCGTGTATCCCCTCCCTCTGTAATTCCTTTCCGAGTCTAGGTTTGCGGCTCTGTCCTCCTAGCTACTATCAATATGAAGATCAAATTTCAGGGACAGGAACAAATTTCTCCACTTGAGTCTGCCGTTCGCAATATTGGGGACAACGAAGCTCGTCATCTTGATTTCAGTGATTTTTGGGCAAGAATGGCGGACGCAAACCCTACACCAATGGCGCAGATGATTCACGATAGTGGTTTGGCTTTTGCTGGAGGTTTCCCAATCTCAGTACAGTGTGCTGATACCGTGCTTTCATGCGGAGCTCACTTCGACCCCGCTTCGAGTGAATTGACTAATATACATGGGGAACTCATCGCCAAATTGGATGCTGCCACCATTAGCACTGCTCTGAGGATTCCAGAGATGGATAATGCCATAGTCGTTTCCCGGGATCAAGCACAGGCCCTGTTCGACCAAGACAGTGACAAATATAAGGCACGAGTGGCGAAGTCTTGGCTTAAAAACCCTAGGAAGGGAGCTTCTCGTCTGACCAAAACCCTTTTCCGAGTAGATTTCAATGAAGAGTTGTCAGACTTCATAATCTTGCTGGCTCGGGTTATGGGTTTTCCCTCTACCAACGAATTTCACTTCTGGATGTGCCCACTCATCAGCATGGTGTGCGAAGGAACGCAAAATATCAATTGGGCGGAAATCATAAGCATGAATTTGACAGAGCAGCTGTCCAATGTGCAGCAAACGAAGAAGTTCTATATGACTTCGTACCTAATGTACACTCTGGCAGCATCAAGGCAGTGGTTCGGTTTTTCTTATATAGATGCACACAAAGATGATCCAGTATATGCCTACTGCCCGCAGTTCACCTTGGAGACCAGCAATCATAATTTCAGAAGGGTCAATGACGCTTTTACCATGTACATGGTCAGATTGCTCGAAGGTGACACTGCCAGGAGATTTTCAGATGAAGCTATGACTCTAATATCGCACTACGGTGCTTACTTCATCCAGTTCAGGAAATTCTCTTATATCAGGCTCGCCGGCTATGAGGGCGCCCCTCTGAGACTGCCCATGTTCTGCAATGATAAAATGGCCTTGATAGAAATATGCAGGCAACTAGACAAGTTGCACAGAACTTGCAGAGATAAGAAGATTTCTGGCTTGCACTTTCCCATCTCTCTGGGAAACTACACTTGCAAAACAGCCCTGGACGCACAGAACATAGAGAGAGCCCTGGTACCTATCACCGTTCATTTCTTCAAGCCAAGAACCTGCTTTGACTTGAAGAAGTTTATTGAACAGAACATCAAGATAATCTACCATCATAGGGCAGATACAGAAGACTACTGGGCTGACTGTGCAGATGATTTTGAGGCCAGGAGAAGGCATTGTGGCAGGTTCTCCCTGCAATTGATCCAAGAACTCGGTCTGTACCAAGTTCCTGAAGGTCTCCAGGATGACAACTCTGATCTATACTCGTATGAGTATGAAAATGTGGTTAAGCACACTCCTTTGGAGGACCTGGATTGGAACAGGAAAGAGAGGGATGATCTGGCTGAGATCCTTGCTCCAGTCTTAGTCAGGACTAAGGTCTGGTTTGACAGGATGGTTCGAGAATTCAGGAGGCATTCAGGAGAATCCTCTTCTAAGGATGCTTCAACACCAAGAAGAGAAGCATCTATTCCAAGGTCAGAAACACCAGTGAAGACCCCTCCTGCCTCATCAATACAAGGACCTGCAGCTTCTACTCCTTCTTCATCCACTCAAGTGTACCAGAAGAAGCTCAAGGAGGTTAAGAAGGAGCCTGTGGAAAGTGATCCTCAAAGAAAGCAGGTAGAGTTGCCTATGGGACCAGAGAACATCATTGTTCTCAGTGAAAGTGAAGAAAGCGAAGTACCAACTCTTGCAAGTGCTCCTGAAGATCCAGCTGATAAAGATAAAGAAATCCAGAGCACTGAGCTTTCAGGTGATGTTGATTCTTCTGCCGCAATTGCCCCAAGTGCCCCACTCACCTCTCAACTCGAGTCAACAGCTGCGCAGACCTTGAGCGTCATGAGCTCTCTGTCTCTTGGTCCCCTTGCTCCTCCTGCTGATTCCTCTTCCTCTTTTGCGTGGGTGCAACCTTTGGTTGACAAAAGGAAGAGGAAATTTTCCTCTCGGAGTTCAGGGTCAAATTTTGATGCTGTCGCAGCCTTGTTGGGCACCACTCCTTCTCGTGCCAAGAAAGCCAGAGCTACCTCTAGAATAGTGTCTGATGCTCAAGGTCAGCAATTCCTGGAGATTGCCAGGCCTTCAACGGATAAATCAGAGCAGGACTTGCAGGTATCTGACTTAGAGCTCTCGAGAATCCCGATGGGAGAGTCTACCCCTGAAGGTGAAATTCACAACCTCCAGGAAACAGTCACAAGAGTCATTGGGAGGGTAGAGAAAGGGCAACAAACTATTGAACAGTTGGAAGAACAGGCCCAAGTTCTCACAGGTTTCATCAAGTCTCTTTTGTCTAAGGACAAAGTTTTGGACCCTACCCCATTGACTACTCTCCCACCTCCTGTAATTCTAAGCCAAGATGAAGTGCAGAGTATCAAAGATATGCACAAGTATTCTGTCTATGGCAGAGCTATTGAAGCCCTGGTGGATGACATGCTTGTTGCTGGATTAAACTTCATCGATGAAGCTTTCAAACTCCACGAAAAGGTGAGCAATGTGCAACTGAAGCTCTCCTCTACTATTGGAATCATTGATAAAGAGCTCAAACTCTGGAGCAGTTGCATAGTAGACCTCCGACTCATGGGACAGGAAGATGAGAACGTTTTGTTGGCGAGTAAAGTCTTTGATGATGCAAAGGATAATCTGTCGAAGTCCTGGGTCTACAGCGTGGAGTGGAAGATCAGAGTCCTGGAGGAGGCTTTGGGAGAACTGAAGAACAGTTGGCAGAAGGGCGAAGCTTTCAAGACACTGGTTATCTCTGCTTTCAAAGACATACACTGTCATCTTCAGGATGAGACTTCTGGTACTTCCCTTTCCTTGCAAGAAATCAAAGCTCAATTCAGAGCTTTTGTCAAAGATAACTTATTCAAGGAAAGTTCCATCTCCAAGGAGAAAATGAAGGAGATTTTCTCTCTTCAATCTGCCATTGAAGAAGCAAACAAAGATTATCATACTCATGTCGAGTTTGATAAAGAGATGGAGAAGTGTCTGGGATTTTGGACTCAGTCTACGACTAACACGTCAGTCCCTCGTGGCAGAGATATAGCTGAGGCGTTGAAGAGATTCAGGCAGCGAATTCTGAAGTCAGTGGGTCCCTCTCAGTGACCGACCACCTGTCTTCTCCTCCTTTTTCTTCTCTTCTTTTCTATTTCTTTTTCTCGGATTCATTGTAATAGGTTGAGGTATTGCGATTGGCAATCCTTAACTAATCTTTAGTTAAAAGAAGTAGTTACAAAGAGTAACTGACTTGTAAGCTATATAATGGCCTTTCCACGCCATTTTGAAGGAGGAAGAACTTGGCATATTTTCTGAAAAGTGTAAATAGATTATAAAGAAATCAATACAGAAGGACTTTTCCATTCTTTGTCTATCTGATCTCTGTTATTCCTAAGTTTTCGTTTATTTTCTTTGTGAAGATCATTTGTCTCAAGTTCGTTAGTCTTACCGATTGCATACTCTTCAACTTTGCAAGCTCGGTGATCTTGTATAACCAAGAAGGAACTTTGTGTCCTTGATTAATGAATCTGTGTTATGTTAAGAAACTTTGTGTTCTAAGCAGATGTTATTTATAGAACTTTGTGTCTTTAAATTCCATCTTATTTATTCAATACAAATGATCTTGTTTCAATTCACTGTGACTTTCGCATACATAAAGAATTACTCTGATATCTATAATTCTGCATGTTGCCTTTCTGCTCTTTCCCGTACTCTCATTTCCTCAGTCCTTTTGTAATTGATGATCTTCATAGAAAACACTTTCGTGATATCCAAGTTTAACCAACAAATCATGTCTTGTACATTTGTAAATAAGTTCGTTTCTGAATAAGGGAACCTCTCCCATTAAAGAGGAGGGACTTCTTGTCCCCTGACTGTTGCTCTTCGTAAAGTCCTATAAAAAGAACACCACATCTATTTAGCTTGGAAAAGACGCCTTGTGAAGCTGCAGCATACACCAAGTAGGAAGTCATTTTGAAGCTGAAAGTACACTTCACGTTCTGAAGTTGCTCACCAATGTTGCTAATAATTTCCGACCAATTGATTATAGAATCAACCTTGTTGACTTCAATGGTCCTGATGAAAGCATACATCCATGTACGGAAAGTGTAAGCATTCTCCTTGCCATTCATCCTGCATAGCAATTTGACAACATCATCTACCCCCTGCACCATATTGGACCACGAAAAAGTTCTCGGGAACTTTGAAGGAGATCTAGGCTTTTTCATGTATCGTTTATTCATTATGCTCACGCAATTCGCTCTATGTTTCTCCCACCTGCTGCCGGCATCCTGAAGAATAATGGAAGTCACCACCTTTCCCACTGGAATTTTCAAACAATAATTGATGAACTCTACGTCTAAACGAATTATTGTCTTTCCCGAAGCATCACACTTATCTGGATGAAGGATGGTAAGATCTAGTGCACTCCATAACAAACTCTGACAACTGGGCTGTGGATGGAAAGACTGCAACTCGGATAATTCCACTGCTTTTAACCGCACGTATGAGTGAAGTCTTTCCCGCTCTAGATCAATCAATCAATTCGGAAAGAGGTTCCGGACCTAGATCTGTGTCCCCTATGTCTGCAAGTTTGGAAGCGATGCATGACTACATCGTGCTTTCTTTTTCATCTCTCTTCGCCATGGCTTTGTCTATATTTGTCTGAATAATTCTTTTTCTTCTTACTTGGCCAGATTTCTTCAAAACTGGTGCAGATCTAGACAATTCTTCAAATTCGGAGGATATATGCAATGTATTGGACATTGATTAAAAACTTATTTTCCTTTGTAAAGCACCTGTAATGAATTCCTGCAATGAATTCAGACAAAAATGGCCACTGGAGCATGAATAGTGAATTTTAATTGTAAAAATTTACACTTTTTAAGCCTGCTGCCCCAAAAATTGATATTTAATTTGCACATAAAGAGAGCACAAATCCTTTCAACAACACTTGAGCACCTGTAACACCTATGCAAACAATTATGTAGACAAAGATCAACCTCCTTCAAAGCATGTGTCAAATCTGAAAGTTTTTAGCCTTGTTTCCACCTTGCCTGAGCAAAATCCTTCTTCAAATGGGGGCGCACTTTTCCTCTTGGCTGCAATTCTTTACCTGTGAATTAAATAATTCACCTATATGTCTGCCCATGCTTATATAACCCTCACAATTCTATAATTAATAATTGCCCTTCCTATTCCTGTCAATTAATTAATTAAAATCATACTTTTCTCTTTAAAAATATCATATTTAAGGACAACTATGCAATAAATTAAATTAATCCAATTTAATCATTTACACTTCACTTCACTTAAGCTTCACAGTGTGCCTTGACCATAGCCATTGAAAATAGAATTTAATTTAATGATTTAATGCCTTAAAAATCATTAAATATGTCCCAAATGGGACACACTTTTTGATATGAAAGGGGGCAACCTTTAAATGAATTAAATTTAATCCATTTAACCCATTTAAATCTATTTCTTTAATTCCCCTTTTGACTTCTTGACTTTCTTCTATGCTTGGGCGCCTATTTTAGAAGGAGAAATAATTAATTAAATCCACTTAAAGGTTGTCATCATCTCACCAAAGGGGGTGCACTTTTTTGCACAATATAATACTATTTTTAAGAATTTATAACAATGGGATTATTTACCCTGCAAGGCAGCCCCGGAAATCCCATGATCCACTTAAGTGATTTGACTTTGACAATAGAATTATTTACCCTGCAAGGCAAGCAATAAAATCCCATGATTTCACTTAAGTCACTTTTCTTTTATTTCACCATGGGAATTTTTACCCTGCAAGGTAGGCAATAAATTTTCGCTTGCCTGCGGCCTCTAACTTTCCCATTGCAGCTTAAGTGAATTTTATATCACGTGAAAGAGTACCCTGCTAAGCAGGTACAAAATTCTCACCTTGCCTGCTGCTTCTATTTTTTCCATTGCAACCTAAATCCTTTGTTTTCTAAAAATGCGCCTAACCCCGCAGGGGCTTTTCTGTGCACGACTTCACTTTTTCCCAGTGATCCAAACCTTCGATGATGACTTCCGTCGGGCATAACGTACGTATATGTTTTCCAGCTGCTCTAGGCCAAAAATCGAGCTTACCCGACAAATGAATTATTCTAGAGAAATTTCACAGAAAACGAAATGGGACAACACAAAAAACGAAAAATTGTCAAAAGGCACAAATAAAACCCAAAACTTATTCCAAGTTAAAACCCTTCTAGTACATAGGAATAATGACATGTTCGATCATAACAAAGTTAAAACGTAGCGCAAATAGCCTCAAAATAATTAAATACAAATTTCCCGCAGACAAATCCTAACGACAAATTATAACAATTTTGGGCATCTGGGTATTTGGCGAAAAAGGCTAATATGGCTCTTTGGAAATATCTTGATGTAATACAAGAACTTTTAGGCAATAACAACACAAAACGACCCATTATTTTAAAAGTACGAAAAAATTTCAGATAGGGTAGTCGCAGATTTCATGATGAAATCTGGGTGACACCAGGTCTTAAAGGGATATGAGGGCAATCTTGTAAAGTAGAGAAAGATTGGTGTAGTGGATTGTATTAAATGCATTTTATGAGTAACCTAACCTTGTTTGTCATGTAGAACAAGGGTATGCCATTGGAGGGGTCATCAGAGACTAAAGGAGCCAATTCTTGCTTATGAGAGCTAGAGACTAGTTGTGAATGCCAAATAACAGTTATGAGTTAACAAGGGAAGGTGAGCAGGTTGGATTCTTGAACTAAACATATGATTAGACTAAATCAGTGGAAGATGTTTGACAGAGATGAAGAGGTTGAAAGAGGGTTGGAAGACAATTAGACCAAAATGACTTATGTGAGCCCATAAAGGTTGAGAGCTAGTGAAGGGAAACCAAGAGCAATGTAACAAAGGACAAGTGCTTGTGGAAACTTCATTAAGTTAGATGACCTTGGAACATGAAAGGACATGGTATGGTCATGATGAGACATAGTATGATGATGAGGATGAAACTCATGATTAGTAAACTTCATTTTTTGCAAGTTTTAACCTTGTAGGCTTATTTAAGGATCCTCATGGCAGAGCAAGTGAGATTGTTGCTTTGAAGCCTTGTTGGTTGATTGCATGCTTGACTTTAGTATTGCTCTACTTCAGATGCAATAGAGTTTTGCAATTCTAGTACTGGGCCGCAACCTCTAAACAACCATTATAAAACCGACCCATATGATATTAATACAACATTATGGGAAAAGAAATAGTCAATTGTAATAGTTAAACTAAACTGAATTTTCTTTTGGTTTCAACGTCTAATGGTATTTGCATTTTGATGTGCACGAGGCAATTGCAAAAATCGTAACAATTCGAAAGAAAGCATTGGTAGTATCAAAAACTAATCATTGCACAAAGACATGAAAAATAAATAGATGCAACACATGCCTAGGCAAAAATAAGAACTATCAACATCAAATCATAGCATAAAAACATGATAGAGAATCATATACAAATATAATATAGTTGTTGCTTTTCGTAATTTGAACTCTTTTGTTATCTTGCATTTTTGCATATTGTTGGTAAGAAAATCATGCAAAATGTCAAGGTCTTTCAGTGATTGAACATTTGAGATTACACTAAATTTTTAATCTAAGATGTTAAGGTCTTTAATCTAAGATGTTAAGGTCTTTCAGTGATTGAATTCTCGATGTTACAAAAAAATTCAAATTTTGACTATTATTAAACATTTGAGATTACACTGAATTTTAAATATAAGATGTTAAGGTCTTTCAGTGATTGAATTCTTGATGTTACAAAAAATTTCAAACTTTGACTATAATTAGTGACAATATAGATTATTATTATTATTACCTCTTCAAAGGAAGTTTGTGAATAATATTGAGGATTTGTCCAATAATACATCTATATAAAAAATTTCTTTATAGACACTACAGTCAATATACTTTTTCACTAAGAATATGTTTCTCAAAAAAAAGATTTTATTAGTATCTCTATGTATACGCTCGAGTCAAATCTCCAACCGCCACTCATGCAAAACATAAGAAGACATATTTATGGTATATATTTAGATGCATGAACACAACCTACATTTATATTGTTAGTTTTATGAAGTGTTACGTGGGGATACACACGCCCATCCTTAGGTCGTCCCAAACATCTCGAGGTCTAAGTATTTAGACATATGAATACTAAACCTACATTTATATTGCTAGTTTTATGCAGTGTTACACGGGGATGCACAATCCCATCCTTAGGTCGTCCCAAGCATCTCGGGGTCTTGGGGACAAGGATGAAACCTCCCCCCCACACACCCTCGCATTCTGGTCCAAGCAAAAAATCAGGGGGATGTATGTCCCTTGAGTTCAAGGGATGCACTTGGGACATCCTGGGTGTAGATATCCTTGAGATGGTTGAGGGAGTCCCGACATCCCCTATGGCCTAGCCACTATCAACATAAAAATAAACAAAATTTTACAAACTCATGTGTAACTAAAAAAACAATGATTTTCTAAATTGTCTACCCAATTAATGGGTGAAATTGACTGAATTTGCATTTTTTATGGGACACGTCACATACTAATACCAACATTTTACCCTTGATAATAACAAGCCAATGGTAGTCAACAATTGCTCTCTTTATGAAGCGGCTAGAGCTTTACAAATTGGACATTGATCCTTTTGAAGCAGCCATTTCTTGATATAGGCAGAATGAAAACTATGATCACAATTTAGCCTGCCCAACTCATTTCCATCTTCATGCTCGTCCTATATGAATAGAGGGAACAACCATTATATTTTGACCCTCCTGAAAAACATAGGAATCAAACATGATAAGATACAATTGTCTAAAGAGCATTAGAAATTACCCTGATTAAGTGAGTATTCCCTCGCAAAACTCCTCTATTTATTGAGATGCCGTTTTTGTTATGTACTTATGACATAATAACATATGCACTCTTCTCATGTTGATTAGTAAGGACTTGTTTTTCATTTTCATATTGTTGATGTTTCATTGTATCGTTATCTAATATCAATGTATCTTGATTCAAATTTCTATAATGATGTCAAGGACTCAATATGAAACATTGAAATATGAATATTAAATATATCATTTTGGCTTATGTGATGAAAAATTGGATCACTTGTTTCAATCTTCAGGATTTAGCTTTAATTAGTTTATTCATGTTATATTTATAATATATATAAATTTTTTATATTATTTTATTAGTCATCCCCTCGCTGTCCCCAAAATTTGAAAAAAAAAAAATCAGAAACCCTATCCATACGTCCCGCCATCTCAGAGTCTTATACACACACTTGTTGTCATCAACATAGTCAAAACATTATTATCCCATATTTCCATACATTTATACTGTTAGTTGTATGCAAACACCCACTATCATCAACATATCCAAAACATTATTAGTGAGGGAGGCAACACATGAACCCCATCCCTACATCCCGCCATCTCGGAGTCTTAGGTACCTATGGTTTTATGCACACACATGTTGTCATCAACATAGTCAAAACACTATTATCCTACATTTCCATACATTTATATTGTTAGTTGTATGCATACACCCACTATCATCAACATATCCAAAACATTATTAGTGGGCCAGGCAATAGATGAACATCCAAGCAATTTTTTTTGTTTGCATGCTCTGCTTTTTCTACTGCTAGTTGGTATTTATTTTGCATGCATGTTCCTGCGTCAAGTGTTGCAATTACAGTATGCAAACTGCATGCTTACTGCTGTAATAAAGTTTTGCAATTCATCTGCTGACCGTTCCTCAAAAAGCCCACACATATGATATTAATATTGCAGTCCAAGATTAGAAAAATTCAATTGTAAATGGTAAATTAAACTGGAATTTCTTTTGGTTTCCAACATCTAATGATATTTGCATATCAACTCGTGCAAGGAAATTGCAAAGCACATAACGGTCCACACGAAAACAATGGTAGTAATGACATCCAACCATTGTGTAATGTTCCTTTTAGGGGGACATCTGAAAAATATCTAGGGTTGAATGAGAGATGACTGAAATTAATTTTTAGATGGTTGTAATCAATCTTCCGAGAGCTGGATGTGACTGAAAATGCGCATGGCAACCTGCAATTTTTCTCTTCTTAGGGCAGCAACCTGTTTTGGAAACTCCTACTCACTTTTGGATGCCCTAAACTCGCTAAAACTATGCCCAATCAAGCTCAAAAATTCTAATTAATTACCAACAATTAAAATATGAAGGAAAACTGATTTTCAATGATCTAGAATGGAAGATATGAATTTCTATAAACCCTTGTCTCTAGAGTTACTTTAAAAATTCACAACTTTACCTAAGCAGCTCCAAAATTCATGAAACTTGGGATCCTGGGGTTTAAAAATATGAAGAATGCAAATATCAACTCAACTTGCCCAAACATCCACTCAAACATGCGAAATCTGACCTATAAGCAATTCGCCCCTCTTGGAAATAATGAATTAATGACTCAAACATGCAAGGAAATGATTCCTTTCACCTTTAATAATTAGTATAAGTCCATCCATGCAAGAAATCATACCATACATCCATCAAAACATATCTAACATGCTTATGATACAAGTCACCTAGGGCTAGATAGAAAGATATCAGCTCCAAATTCCTTGAGATATTCAATAATTCCAAATATCCTTGTTTGAGGGTTTTTCGTCCCCAAGATAAGTTCCACTATCAAGGGTTTTCATCCTTGAAATGGTCTCAAACAATTTTTTTTTTCCTTGATGAGAGAGAGGGAAGGTACAACCTTTACCCAAAAGAAATAATAAGATTCAACATATCCATAATGGCCAAGCATCCTCGTTTAATAACATATGGGGTGCTACATTATAAATTATGGCCAACCTTATAAGAAGTACCTTTTAATTATCTAATTTTGGATTTGGAGCCTACATGCGCAAAATACTTTATATTCTAATTAAATGAGTTCTTCTATTGGAGCATTTGGCTTTCCAATAAGAATGCATGATAATAATGAAAATATCTATTTAGAAAATGTCATGCAAGTTTTCCCCTTGCTTCTTTCCTTGAAATTGCAAGGAGAATGAATGGGTTAAGGTCTTCAATTCCATTAGTATCCAAAAAGGGATATGACACATTGCATAAAGCCATGAAAAATAAATAGATGGAATACATGTTAACCAACAATGTTGGTTGTATTATTTGCAAAAAAGCACCATATGTGCAATAATCGGAATGGAAGGCAGTCGCAAGGGCGAACAAATTCCTAAGAAAACACTGGTAGTAACAACATCAACCTACTCCATACTGTCTAAGAAGTAAACAGTTGAAATACATGATATCCAGCAACGATGACTATATTATATACATAGGATTTTCAAGGCCTGTGGGACCCCAAAAGGGACTAAGTCATTTCACAACCTTCTTCAATATGCTAGGAAATATTTACACATTGTTCTACTCTAACGATCCCATCAACAAGAAAGGAGTTTTCATAAACATAGTAAAAAAAAATAGCAGGCAGAAACAATACGCTAATTGCAATTTATGAACAACGCTGGTTGCTTTATTGCCGCTGTTTCCTGGCCCTAAAGGCCAAGGCGAGGACATATTTAGTCGTACTAACTATGTTGATCAGCGAAGTGAAAGTGACACTTCAAATAAAGGCCTTATAGAAGGAAAGAAAATCCAGTCCCACACCAGTGGCTTGCAGTTTTCTGTAAACAAAGTTTAGCATCTTTTCATGGTTTGTCCTATTTATTGTTAACAAAATATGTCTCCATGCTACTCTAGAATTGCCATTCCTCATTAACAAAATACGTCTCCATGTTACTATAGAATCACAAGCTACTTTTTCAATTACTCCTTATTCACCGCATATAAAGATTCTCTATGTTTCCCATTTTTAATGATAATTAGAGAGAGACTACATAATAAACATCAAAAGTTTTACACACATTTTAAGCACAAAATGCTTTAAAAACGCATAAAAAATGCCCACATACTTAGAAGGGTGGAAAAATAACCATGGTCATCTTAGAAAATTAAACATTAACTAATCATAGAAGATAAAATGCTGACAATTGAGCCCTGTGCTATGATCACATAACACTGCTAGCATGCGAATGCCTCAGATTTTTTAAACAACCAGTTAATACCTATTGTAAGTGATAGTCAAATGTACGTCAAATTTAAAGTCATAATTAAATGCTTATCCATGGACATTACAGCCCAAAAAATCACCCCAGGTGTCATTGTAAAACACCTAGAGTCATAATAACTAATTGTTGCTTCTACTGTGCCTCAAACTATCACCTCAAACTGTCGCTTGAATTGCACATGTACTAGAATGTAGATCATAATTACACTTTTATGTTTTCTTAATCAATTAAATGTCATTATTAAATGTTGTCTTTACATCTATAGGAAATCATCCATGTCATAAACTACATAATAAGAATAATTATTACATTGCAATAATGCCTCTCTTCAATTAGATGAAGCATTCCCAGTATGGGATTTCATTAAACAAAGTATCACCAAGCAATAAGAATCAATAGAGGTTAAGAATAAAGAGATTGAACATTAACTTGAAGATTCTCTATGTTCCCCCTTTTCAAAAATGATTGGAAAGAACACATAATAAACATCATCAAAAATTCTGCACACGCTTTGAAGCATAGAATACTTTAAAAAAATGTACAAAGATGCTCGTGATAATTGAATATGTCATCTTAAAAACCATAGCATTAACTAATCATATAAGCTTGAATGCTGACAATTGAGCCCTATGCTATTATCACATACAACTGCTTGCATGTGAAATGCCTCAGATTTTTTATTGCCGAGTGTAAATGCTTTCAAACAAGCAGTTAATACCTAGACAGAGGGTATGTCCACATTCTAGTTTTATGTATTGATCTCACCCACGAATTGATATCAGTTCTCTGGTTTGTCTATTAATATGCTTGGATACAGAGAATAAAAAGTATAAAAAATCAAAAATATTGCTAGATTCTAACATATTCATAAGCTGTTGTAAGTTCTGATGAAGAGACTATCTATGTTTCTAGGGGAAGAAAGAGAATCATTTTTGCACTTGGCTTAAATTATGCAATATCTAACAGCTCCTTGTTAAGGTATTCCTTATGTGTTCAGATTGGAAGGCATGTAATCTGATTCAATTCCCAACACACGAGCTTTTATGTATGGAAAGTTTTCAAAGCCAGGGAACTCTGTAACATCACCATCATTTGTGACACCCATAAGGTAGATCAACAAATGCCCTCGAAGATCACGTTCTAGGGTTTTATTAATATATAAATCCCAGTATTGGTCCCCTATTTTGTTCATTTTGCAGATGGATTCTACACTTTGGGGATTAAAGAATGAAATGTCTAGCATTCCAGTATGTTCATACCAGAGAAACATTCTGATCGAAGAGGAGTATTATCCTAACCTGGGGAAACCTTCACAAATTAAATATTAGAAAAGTACTAGAAACATTAGCCAAAAGACAAGATTAGCGTTAGCCCTATACCTATGCAATTAGGACATGGGTACTCTAGTCCAATATGAAATACATGTAACATGGAGTGAAAACCTGAGGCCTGATGCTTCTTAACAAATTTATTTGATTCAGACCAAAAAGGGAAAAAATCAATATATTCATTTGACATATCGATATCCATTGGATTCAACCAACTAGATCCACTCGAGCAGTCTAGTCAGAAGGTGTAAAGGATAGAGTATGAAAGATTTGCAGAGCCCAATCTTATGGATGCCATGATGGCGGCCTCTCCAAGTTTATCTTCTTACTCTTCATAAAATTTAGACACTAAGGTGAAATAACCTTACCACCCAAATGGTAAAGATCTTTTTGTTTTTTGAATTTTTACGTTTGTAGTTTTGGGTTGGTTCCGAATTCATAGTGATTGGGTTTCTTCAATGCTGTCAATGATGGCCCTGATATTTTTCCTTTTCCACAAGTTATCATGTTTTTGCATGGTTTATGATGACCTGAGTAGTGATTTTTTTCAATTAGAAAAGTACTAGAAACAGTAGCTGTGGACCTGATTCTGGACTTCTTGTCATCCCCTTTTCCATGGCAACGAAGTTGAAGGGTTGGGAAAACGAATTGAGCTTCCTTTCCATTTGTTTTCTAAATTTTAATGTTTCTTTTTAGTATGTTTTTGCTTTTAGCAGGTCGGCTGGGTTTGGAGCATTAATGAAGCAAACTAAAGATTATAAAAGAACTCTTTATGGTTCGGCCTTGTCCTTTTGGGCTTTGGCGCCAAAGATGAGGTATTAAAGGAGATGGAGACCTCATTTGGAGGGATCTAGTATTGACACATTTTCACTATTTGGACTTGTGGGTTGTTTTCTCATTGTTCTTCCACTCTTGGGCGGAAATCCAAGTGTGTGGCATCTTCCAAGAACGACGGAAACCCTCCTTCCTTGTTTGGCTTGAAGACATATTGTAAATTTGATATGAAAGAAGGCATAATCCGATTTTTATATGCATTGTTGAGCCTCTCCCTTGTGGAGCGACTAATATTAGTGTATTGTTTGGTACCATCTAGGGCAGGGCAATCAAATTTGAATTCATATTTGGCTTGCTTATTATTTATAAGGTTGGAATCAATATTTACTTGTGGAGTTTGGGGTTTCTAAACCCTCCTTTCATAATTTTTATTGCACTTGTACTTTGTTGGTTTTTAATTAATTTCCAACAATGTTTTGGATCATATTTCATATTGAATATTGGTTTGGTCGAAGCCCAAAATACTTATATTTATTTTGGCAAAGTTGTTTGGAGAGTTTCAAGGGTTTTGCATGCATTTTTGTACCGCTGTCCTAAAAATCTGATCGTTTGGTTTTATTTTCAGTTTGCTGGTTTAGAAATCAGATTTGATAATCTTTGGGTTTGTGCTAATTTCCTACTTTTCAGTTTCATCCCTTGAAAGGGATATTATAGTGGTATTAGAGATTCGAATCTTCAAAGGCCTAGGGTTTAAATGGAAGAATGTAACAAAGGTTTTCTACACTACCAAAGAAGAGGAAAATCAGATCAACCAAGGGGAGAGAACAATGTGGCTAATCAAAGATCCTCAAGAAGCCAAATTTGATAAGTTGATTACAGGTCAAGAGAGATTAACGAACACAATGGACTTCCTTCCCCTATCTCTTTAAAGGATGGGTTGAACCTAGGGTTCATAACGGTGATAGTAGCTCATCTAGAGCTAATAATGCACGGTGACCTATGTGATCAGCCCACGGATCAGCCACAAGGCCCACTTTTCTTCCAAGGTAAGATGCGATTCCGGACGTTGGAGCAAGGCCCTCTACAAGGCAAAACATTGCCTCAAGTTATGAAGAGTATATGGCTCTTCCAGAGAGATTCATGAATCTATTTCACTCGCCGAATTCATTGGAGTGAATAGAGGATGACTTAGGCATGAGCCTAGACATCATATGCCACAGAAGGAGGTACAGAATGTGTTGGGGAAGATGATGGATCAACCAAAGGGGACAACTAGGGATTGGATTCAAAAGTTGGATACATATTTGTCTTTGAAACCTGTGATCAAGGAGGATGTTATTAAGTTTATTACCTTGCATCTTGAAGGAATTGCTCATGAATGGTGGGGTTTCATGAGTTAGTGACACGGGGTATAATGAGATTCATTCCTATGATAATTTTTGTCAAAGACTCATTGATTGGTTTGATAGAATTGATCCGGAAGTTCATTTTCGTGAGCTTGCTCATTTGAGACAAGGCCTGGTGGAGGAATATGTGATAGAATTTCAAAGGCTTTCCGTTATGATCATGGATGTTTCAAAAGAAGGCTTTGGTTTGAGCCTTTGAGCCCTTGTCTCTTCAAGAGGCAATCAAGAAGGCTTTAGATCTTGAAGGTGCTGCTCCGAAAACAGCAGCGAACAACAATCTTCCCAAGGGAAATTCGAGTGGATGACAGCCCACTAGGCAACCTAGAAACCCTCCCTTGGACTAGCCAAGGAGACCACCCCAAAAGTTATCAAACACTCACATGGAGCTGCCCAAAACCAGCAATGTAAAAGAATCTAGAAACGAGTTTGAAAAAAAGAATTTATGCTTCTCATGCAAGGATCCATGGACTCCAAGGCATTGTTGTTTGGGAAAAGGTAAAGTACATTATATTGAAGTATATTTTGATTGTGATAATGATGAAAACAATGTTGATGAAGCTAAGTATATAGTGTTATGGAGGAAGAAGATTCAAATAAATCAGATGGCACTCATGCCGCATTGTCTGGAGCACCTAGATATCACCCATTCTGAGTAAGAGCGTTCGTCAAGGACAAAAGGTCACCATCTTAATTGACAGTGGAGCCATGCATAATTTTGTGGATGAGAGCTTGATAAATAAATTGAAGTTGAAGGCTCAAAATTTCAAGGGATTTCAACATCACGGTGGCGTATGGTTTCATACTTCATTGCACTAGAAGAATACCTCAACTCACACTCACCTTAGAAGGGACATATGGTAAGAGATGAATTCTATGTAATTAGTATTGGTGAATCTGATTTGGTGTTTAGAGTGCAATGGTTGCATTCTTTAGGTGAGTTTTCTCAAAACTACCAAAATATGGAGCTGAAATTTAAAGTGGAAGGAAAGGAAGTGGTGTTTCTCAGAATGAAAGGTGGAATTCCTTAAATTGTGACTGCTAAGAGCATGGAAAGGACCTTCCAAAAGAGGCAGGTTGCTTGGGCTGTTCATTGTTTGGTAAGAACTGACTCTTACTTTTCCATTCAATCTACTTTTCATGACGATATTTCAGCCCATACTTGACAGGCATGCCGAAATTTTCAGCGAATTACTTCATGGGCTGCCACCAGGATAGGGGATTCCTACATGTTATTGAGTTAGAACCGGGTGCCAAACCGGTAATAACCACTCCCTATCGTCACACACAGATCTAGAAGGAAGAGATTGAAATAACCATCCAGGAATTGTTAGATATGGGGCTAATTAGGCCTAGTTCTAGCCCCTATGCTTCTTCTGTAGTGCTGGTTAAAAAGAAGGATGGCACTCTAAGAATGTGTGTGGACTACCGAATACTCAATAAGAAGACAATTAAGAACAAATATCCGATACCTAGGATTGATGAACTGCATGGAGCGGTCTACTACTTCAAAATTGATTTGAGATCCAGGTACCATCAAATAAGAGTGAGAGAGGAAGATGTTCACAAAAGCGCATTTAGATGTCACTTTGGGCATTTCGAGTTCCTTGCCATGCCATTCTGGTTAACCAATGCCCCGACCACCTTCCAATCATGCATGAATCATATTTTTGGTAAACATTTGAGGAAATTTGTGTTGGTTTTCTTTGACGACATTTTGATTTATAGTAGATCATGGGAGGAGCACCTCCAACACTTGGATAAGGTGCTGGAAATTTTAGAACAGTCATTATACGCAAAGAAACCTAAATGTGAGTTTGGTTTGGATGAAATTTTGTACTTTTGGGCGTGTTATCAATGCACGTGGAGTTCATGTGGATCAAAACAAGATCCAAGCCATCATGGATTGGGCAACTCCAACCAGCATTACTATTTGAAAGGATTCTTGGGTTTGTGTTCATATTATCGAAAATTTGTGAAGGGATTCTCCCAACTTGCAACCCATTAACTTCTCTAACGAAGAAAGGATCTTTAAGTTGGTAAAAAACAGCCCATATCGCTTTTGAAGAATTAAAAAGGTGATGTGTTCTTGTCGAGTTCTCACTGTTCTAGATTTTTCTATTCCATTTGTGCTTAAATGTGATGCTTTCGGTGAAGGTATAGGAGTTGTTTTGATGCAAATGAGAATCAAAAATTGAAGGATCATGAGAAAAGGTTCTCCATTTATGATAAAGGAATGTTAGTCATCATGCATGCATTGATCAAGTTTCGGCAACACTTAATTTGTGAAAGGTTTGTGGTCAAAACCGACCACAATAGCTTGAGGTTCTTTCTCCATCAAAGAGATTTGAATGACCGGCAACAAAAATGGGTGAGTAAGCTCCAAGTATTTGATTTTGATAATTGAGTATGTTAAGGGAAATCATAATGTGGTTATGTATGCTTTATCAAGGATGCCACATCCTACTCCATTAGAGGATGTGGAAATTCATAGTGAGGAGAATGAAGAGCACAGGACAACAGATCCATTGAGCTTGCAATTGCTTGCGAACAAGCAATTTTGGGAAGGGAGGGCTGTAATGTCCCTTTTTCCCACTTAAGGACCTGATTTTAGACTTTTTGCCATCCTCTTTTCCATGGCAACGAAGTTGAAAGGTTGGAAAAAGGAATTGAGCTTCCTTTGCATTTGTTTTCTAATTTTTAATGTTTCTTTTTAGTATGTTTTTGCTTTTAGCAAGTCGGCTGGGTTTGGAGCATTAATGAAGCCAATTAAAGATTAAAAAAGAACTCTTTATGGGTTGGCCTTGTCCTTCCGGGCTTTGGTGCCAAATATGAAGCTATAAACGGAGATGGAGACCTCATTTGGAGGGATTTATTATTGGCGCATTTTCTCTATTTGGACTTGTGGGCTGTTTGCTCATTGTTCTTCGTCTCTTGGGTGAAAATCCAAGTGTATGGCATCTTCCAAGAAGGACAAAAACCCTTCTTGAGGTTGGTTGGGAGACGAAAACCTCCTTCCTTGTTTGGCTTGAAGACATTGCAAATTTGAGAGGAAAGAAGACATAATCATATTTTTATATGCATGATTGAGCCTCTACCTTGTGGAGCGACACTTGATGCCATCTAGGGCACCACAATCAGATTTGAATTCATATTTGGCTTCCTTATTATTTATAAGACTTGAATCAATATTTATTTGTGGAGTTTGGGGTTTCTAAACCCTCCTTTCATAATTTTTATTTCAGTAGCACTTTGTTGGTTTTTAATTAATTTCCAATAGTGTTTTGGATCATATTTCATATTGAATATTGGTTTTGTGGATGCCCAAAATACTTATATTTATTTTGGCAAAGTTGTTTGGAGAGTTTCAAGGATTTTGCATGCATTTTTGTACCGCTGTCCTAAAAATTTGATCGATGTTCAAATCTAGGTTTTAATTTTCATTTTGCTAGTTTAGAAATCAGATTTGATAATCTTTGGGTTTGTGCTAATTTCTTACTTTTCAATTTCATCCCTTGAAAGGGGATATACATAGCCAAAAGAGCAGGTCCCTTCATTTCATGCTTAATGAACTAGAAATTTATGTTGTAGAGGTAATGGCAGACGAATCTATAGTTATAGATTCCATCCATCTGAAAATGTGGAATAAAGTGTTACCTAATGGTGTCCCCAGATTTCATCCTGAAATCTATGACTACCCTTTCCGAAATTTTTTTGTACTTTTAAAATAATGGGTCGTTTTGTGTTTTTATTGCCTGAAAGTTCTTGTATTGCGTCAAGATATTCCCAAAGAGCCATATTAGCCTTTTTCGCCAAATACCCAGATGCCCAAAATTGTTATATTCTGTCGTCAGGATTTGTCTGCGAGAAAATTGTATTTAATTATTTTGAGCCCCATATGAAGCTATTTGCACTCCATTTTAACTCTGTTATGATCGAACATATCATTATTACCTTGTACCAAAAGGATTTTAACTAGGAATAAGTTTTGGGCTTTATTTGTAACTTTTGGCAATTTTTCGTGTTTTTGTGTTGTCCCGTTTCGTTTTCTGTGAAATTTCTCTAGAACAATTCCTTTGCCGAGTAAGCCTGATTTTTGGCCTGGAGCAGCTGGAAAACATATACGCACGTTATGCCTGGAGGAAGTCGCCATCAGAGGTCTGGATCATTGGGAAAAAGCGAAGTCGTGCATAGAAAATTCCCTGCGGGGATGGACGCATTTTTGAAAAACAAAGGATTTAAGCTGCAATGGAAAAAATAGAAGCAGCAGGCAAGTGGGATTTTATTGTCTGCCTTGCAGGGTACTTTTTCCTGTGATAGAAAATTCACTTAAGCTGCAGTGGGAAAGTTAGAGGCTGCAGGCAGGCGAGAATTTATTGCCTACCTTGTAGGGTAAAAATTCCCATGGTGAAATAAAAGAAAAGTGACTTAAGTGAAATCACAGGATTTTATTGCCTGCCTTGCAGGATAAATAATCCCATTGTCAAAGTCAAATCACTTAAGTGGATCATGGGATTTCCGGGGCTGCCTTGCAAGGTAAAAAATTCCATTGTCAGAAATTCTTAAAAATAGAATTTTATTATGCAAAAAAGTGCGACCCACCTTGGGTGAATAATAATGCATTAAATAAATATTTGTTAATATTTATTCACCCAATTTTGGCACCCGCTTGTGGAAAAGTCAACAAAAGTAAAGGGGAATAAATCAATTGGAAATAGAATTCCAAAATTAAATAAATTTAATTTATTTAATGCAGCCCCTTTTGAGAAGGAATTAATACTTTTTAAAGTATTAAATGATTATATTAATTCCTATTTTCAGTGGCTATGGTCAAAGCACACTGTGAAGCTTAAGTGAAATGAAGTGTGGATGATTAAATTGAATTAATTTAATTGATTGGATGGTTGTCCTTAAACATGTTATTTTTAAAGAGAAAAACATGATTTTTAATTAATTAATTGCCAGGAATAGGAAGGGCAATTATTAATTATAGAATTGTAAGGGTTATATAAGCATGGGCAGCCATATGGGTGAATTATTTAATTCACAGGTAAATAATTGCAGCCAAAAGAAAAAGTGCACCCCCATTTGAAGAAGGATTTTGCTCAGGCAAGGTGGAAACAAGGCATTTGAAGAAGGATTTTGCTCAGGCAAGGTGGGAACAAGGCTAAAAACTTCCAAATTGGGCGCATGCTTTGAAGGAGGTTGATCTTTGTCTGCATAATTGTTTGCATAAGTGTTACAGGTGCTAAGGAATTCATTACAGGTGTTTTTAATAGATAAAGGAACTTATATCAATGTCCAATACATTGCATATATCCTTTGAATCTGAAGAATTGTCCAGATCTGCACCAATTTTGAAGAAATCCGGCCAAGCAAGAAGAAAAAGAATTATTCAAACAAAGATAGACAAAGCCATGGCGAAGAGAGATGAAAAATAAAGCACGATGGAGTCATGTATCACTTCTAAATTTGTAGATATTGGAGACTCGGAACCTCTTGCTGAATTGATAGACAGATCCAGAGTAGAAAAGACTTCACTCATGCGTGCAGGAGAAACTTCACTCATGTGTGCAGATTAAAAGCAGTGGAATTATTCGAGTTGCAACTTTTCCATCCATAGCCCAATTGCCAAAGTTTGTTATGCAGGTGCATATCCATATCCAGATGCAGATGTAGATGCAAATCCATATGCAGATCCAGATCTAGATCTCATAGTTGCAAAAGTTTCCAGCACAAAGGCTTCATCCTCTTGTTTCGAATACAGCTCGTGAAGAAGTCAGTGCGTGGAAAATTCCTTCCAAGATATTGTGCAAATGCTCTCATCTTCCAGTTGAAGCCTTCATTGAATTTTCATTTATCCGGAGTGCTTTCCAGAATTTTTAATTGCTCATATGCAATTAAAAATAAGGATGATAAGTTATCTACAGCCAACCTTGCACTGATGCATGTACAACAGAAGAACTGCAAAAGCTTCAAGGATAAAAGAGAAGACAATGCGAAGGTAAAATTCCAACTGCTTGCAATTCCAACTTATTTCTAGATCCAGCTGCTTCTATATCCAGTTTGAATCAGCTGCATACAGACATAAAAAAGGATAAAGTTAGCTTTCCCTTTCTTTCCTCCGACAAAGTCAGCTTTCCTCTTCCTTCTTCTTTCCTCCGACAAAGTAATTGAGCAATCAATTAAATTATACAACTTAAGTGATTGGTTTAAAAACCATTACTTGAAGAAGTCAACTACTTGGAGATAGGTGGCACATGCAAAGTAGAAGGTTCTATTTTAAGTTGCAAATCATACTTGTCACGCAAAGAGGAACCAGGAGGAAGATTGCCAGTTGTTTCTTTTCCGACTTCCACATGTGCCAGTTCAACTAAAGATTCCAACTTGTAATTGCCCCTCTACATTCTATAAGTAGAGGAAGAACTTTCGGGTAAAGAATCAGAATTTATAAGCAACAATCTTGTGTTCTAGACTTTGTGTTGAACCCCTGAGAGCAAATTGGAGCAAAGGAATACAAAGGAGCAGGTTTTTGGAGAACTTTGTGTCACGGTGTACTGTGTTTCTTGCTTTTAATCTTAGATCTCTTAATAAACTTTGTGTTATTTTAGATCTGGATCTAGAGCTGCCTTTGTTTTATAATTCTGTGTGTTCATATCTATTAAGTTTTTCTATGTGCATGCAATTAGCTCTGCTATCTACTAATTGGGATGCACATCTTCCCCATTTCTTCTTTGTATTTCCTTTACTTCCTTCTTCTATAAAATACTTCCTTTCTTGAACAACTGCTTACTTGCTGCAGAACTTCTTAGTTATGGTTCATGAACTAAGTGGTTAAAGTAAAACTCTAATAGATAATAACACAATTTTATCGACAAATCTGACACGGGAGCCTCGCTAGTTAAATGAGGGAGATTTATCTCATGACTGCCTAGATTTTGTGCTATACAAAAAATCTAGCCAACACCTAGATTCATGATGTAATGAAGGGATTCCATGTGTGTGTTGCACAAATTAATGCCAAGGATAAAAATAGTGGTCATGGGAGCCCATGGATGGTTTTCATTAATACATAATTAACCTTTCTTAATGGCCAATTCTAGATGGCTTGAAGCAATGTTTCTGGGGAAGGAAGCAATCAACATAGATTCCTTGTTATCCAGGGGTTAGTTAATACTCTCTCAACATTTTACATTAATCAAAAGAAGATCAGATATATCACGTGTTTTCCCAATGAGTAGAAGTGGTAAAAGTAGTGTAGGAGCATCACATGGCTTTAAATTTTATGACGGAGATTTGGAGATTGATAGGGTAACGGAAACATGTGAGGACTATTTGATGATACGGTTTCTTGTAAACAAGGAATGTTCCCAAGACAATTCTTTAGCAAATGAGTTCTAATATTTTTCAAGGAATTAATTGTCAAATGTACCTAAACTCTGCTTCACTGGTGATTCTTGTGAAAATGTTCCAATCAAACAAAAGTATCATTGCATTATTAGATAATATTTGACTACTTTTTGATATGTTTCCCTGTAAACAAGGAATGTTCTCAAGACTATTCTTTAGCAAATGAGTTATATTTTGCAACAGTTTAATCGTTAGATATATCTAAATTCTACTTCAAAACTTTTTTAAAAATTCCAATCAAACAAAAGTATCATTATTGGACTAATTAAAAGTAATATAGACACAAGGGATACTATTCTTACTAGGATTCGATATACAATGTAAATGATGGAAGATGAGGAGCTCTTTTATACTTGTAATCTCCCTTATTCCTACAGTTGTGGCTCTTCTTTTAATGGTTTTAGTGAGAAGGCTCGAAGAAACTTATGTCGCAACATTGATAAATGTACCTATTAACACATTTATATGGGTGCAAAACCAACAACAAAGTGAATTTTGGATTTATTTTCATATTCCATTTATTTTTTTCTTATACAAAATCAATCCACTAAAGTGTGGATATGAATAACACAAGTTTCGTTACTTATATTATATTCTTGTATGCCAAGATTTAATTTTAGTGTGTTTTCTCTCTACCATGGCATTAGAAAGTGATTTGATTTATGAGCTGAGCATATATTTATTTCAAATTTACTTTCCCTTTTGCAACCACTAAATGCAATTGACACAATTCTCTTAACATCCATGTGCCAAATGTGAAAGCTGCATCTAAGTGCACAAAGTTTACTTGAATAATGTGAGTTCAGTTTAATTCATATTGTCAGCAAACCTTGAGATCTCTCCAACCTTTCAGTGTATTCAGTAACTTTGCATAAATATGTTAACATAATTGAATGAAAGTCTGACCTTGGCAGCTACTATTTCAATGGTGTTTAGGTTGGAATTGGATTTAATCTAGTAAACGGAGATAATAGGGTTATATTTTATAAGGTTATGATATAGAACACAACTGCAGCAATGTTATAAGATGACTTCCACAAATTGGAGTATGAAACTCTACTCGTTCAAAACTCTCTAATCCTTACATTGAGCAAACAAAATTGTTTGGTGCTCATTAGACAAGAAAGTTTGAAGCAAATTTTCTCATATGGGTTGGACCATAAGTTTCCCTAATCTATATGGGACAATCGTTGGCATCCCTCTAATGCCATGTATGGACAAATACAGTAACTTGAAGGCAAAGATCAAATACCATTTTGTTATAAAAGTTTCCTCAAGTTCAATCTATAAAGGAATACCATATATAATGTTGCAATACCTTACAAACATATACAGTGACTCAGAGGCAGAGATACAATACCATTTTGTTATAAGAGTTTTCTCAGAGTCAATTCTATCAAAGAATAACATATATATGATGCTGCAATCACAAGTAGCCTTCATAACCATGTGATGTACTCTATTATGAGGTTTGATTTCATTTTTTAGAAAGGGGGGAATATATTTTAGCTAAAAGAAGATTCCAATGAATAGAGCATTGTAGAGAGATGCTCAAGAACCAAAACAAGGTTACAAAGCGTGAGCTGAATTTATCCAAGGACAAAAACAAAGAAAAATATAAAGAGCTAGAGTGCAAAGAAGAAAACCATGTAATAACCCGTTTTGTGAGGGTTTATATGAATTCTGGAAATTATTGCAGCAGACTGTAATTTAATTACAGCAAGTTAAAAACCTTCGTAAAATGTGCCCAAAGTCTTCTATAAATATTAATAAATACTGAGGAATGTTTATTTATTCATTTTGATAACTCTTATGCCCAAATCAATTTGATTTGTGCAAAATACGCACTGCTGGAAATGATTATCTAACTGGAAGTCGCTGCTTCATCAAAGCTTCATCAAGGCAATATCCCTTTGTCAGACACCAGTTTGAAGTATTGACCAGAACGGCGGTGGACCTTTCCTCGATCGTATGGCAGCCAACAATGTTCTCTTGAAGTACAGCTCTATCTCCTCCCATCTGATGATATGCGTCAAGTAACATAGGCCCATCATCTTTAAGATCCGCAGGTATCCGTGTTAATCCATAATCAAACACTTGTCGCGCTGATAACCTGCTGAAGTCTTTCTTCCTAACTTCGTACTCGCTTCTGTACTTCATCCAGAAATCTTCTAACGAAGGCACATGCACATATTCCTGGGAGATTGTCTTTCTTGCTACCCCATATGGATCGAAGTTCAACCGTGCTGGGAACTCATGCTCATACTCAGAGAACATCTCCGCTTCAATTCCTCTGGCTTTATGAATGCTCTGGCAGCTGTAATAGCCCACTGTGATCGGGAAGAATCCTGTAGACTTGTGTTGTTTCGACTGTAGGTCATGCATATCCACGTGTTGTCTGCTCAACTCCATGATGACCAATCTGTCGCTTGGATATCTAGGCAACTTGACTGGTTCTCTCGAAAAGCCGGTGACCCTGGGGTATGTAAAATCCTCAAACTAGATAAAGATACTGCCAATCTGGGACACAGCTTCCCAAGCTTCCTTGCTTACCCTGTTGGTCTTCAGATCACCGTTCAACCTGCAAATGAATCCGTAGAAGAATCCATCATTGACCACCTTAAAATCTTTATTGCATGCAGACACAGCAAACTGCGGATAGCACTCAAAAATAAGATCCTTGGAGAGCACACCATGTCTATCCAGCTTGGAGAAGATACCTTGCGAGGCTGCTGCATATACCAAATATGAAGTCATCTTGAAGCTATAAGTCTGCCTCACATTCCAGAGTTGCTCACCGATGTTGTCATTGATGATTTCCGACCAGTTGATTATAAAATTTGCTTTGTTGATCTAAATGGTCCTCATGAAGGCATACATCCATGAGCGGAAGTTGTGAGCATGCAAACAGCAAACTACGGATAGCACTCAAAAATAAGATCCTTGGAGAGCACACCACGTCTATCCAACTTGGAGAAGATACCTTGTGAGGCTGCTGCATATACCAAATATGAAGTCATCTTAAAGCTGTAAGTCCGCCTCACATTCCGGAGCTGCTCACCGATGTTGTCATTGATGATTTCCGACCAATTGATTATAGAATCTGCTTTGTTGATCTAAATGGTCCTCATGAAGGCATACATCCATGAGCAGAAGTTGTGAGCGTTAGCTTCGCCATTTATCCTGCACTAGATTGGATCGTGGAAGAGTCCTCCGGGAACTTGGATGGAGATTTGGGCTTCTTCATATACCTGTTGTTCATTATGCCCACACAGTCAACTTTATGCTTCTCCCATCTGTTGCCGGCATCTAGCATGCTGACAATAGTCACCACCTGTCGTGTTGGAATCTTCATACAATAATTGATGAACTATGCATCCAGCCAGATTATTGTCTTCCCCGCAACATCCCGGATTGATCTAGATAGTGGATGGTATGACTTTGCACACTCCATGACGAATTCTGGCAACTGAGCTGTGAATGGGAATGTTGAAGCTCGAATGATTCCACTGCTTTTGACTGTACGCATGAGAGAAGTCTTTCCAGCTCTGGATCTGTCAATCAATTCGGAAAGAGGTTTTGGACCTAGATCTATGTCTCCGATGTCAACAAACTTGGAAGTAATGCATGATTATGCTGAGCTTTCACTCTCATCCCGTTTTGCCATGGTCGGATCTGTCTTTGTCTAAGCAACTTTTTTCTCTTTATTCGGCCAGAATTCTTTACAACTGGTGCAGATCTGGGAATTTCTTCAAATTCGGAGGATATATTCAATGTATCTAACATTGATTTAAGCTCCTTTTTAATTATATAAGCACCTGTAATGAATACTTGCAATTAATTAAGACAAAGACGGCAACCGGAACATGAACACTTGATTTTTCTCATAAAAATCTGCATATATAAAGCCCGTTGCCCTAAAATTTGAGGCTTTGCTTGCATACAAAGAAAGCATAAATATTTTCAACTTCACCTGGGCACTTGTACCACTATGCAGATAATTAATCAAGCCTAAAACAAGCTCCTCCAATCATAGGCGCCAAACCTTGAAGCTTTCCGGCAGTGAAAAAAAATCCTCCTCCTTTGGGCGCCAAAACTGTCCGGGCTGTACTCCTTTGCTAGAAGAATTAATTAATTCATCATTATGGCAGCCCATGCTTATATAACCTTCATCATTCTATAATTAATAATTGTCTCTCATATTCTTGGCAATTAATTAATTAATAAACATGCTTTTCTCTCCAAATTGTACGCCTATTTTGTGCATGCTCATAGCTGTCATTAAATAAATTAATTTAATTTATTTTTAGCCCTCTACTTTCACTTAACATCATGCTTTGACCTTCTATTTCTCCATGCGCCCAAAATAGGAATAAAAAACCATTAATTAATATTTCAAAAAGTATTATTTCTCCTCCAAATGGGTCGCACTTTTTAGCATGCTCTAGGGCTGCATTAAATAAATTAATTTAATTTATTTTTGGGCATTCTACTTCCAGTCTACTTTGACTTCTCTTTATGCATTGACTTTTCCTCATCTCTAGGCGCCAAAATTGGGAGAGAAACTATTAATAAATGCCATTAAATAAATTAATCAATTCTCCGGGGTCGCACTTTTTGGTAAAGGTTGGTTTCTATTTTTAAAAGTCAAATTTGATGGGATTATTCACCCTGCATGGCAGCTCCAAAAATCCCATTATCCACTTAAGTTGTTTGACCTCCACAATGAGACTTTTTAGTCTACAAGGCAGGTAAGAAATTCTCATCAATGCCTTAAGTGATTTTTCTTTATTTCACAATGGGAATTTTCATCCTGCATGACAGGTAAGAAATTCTCGCATGTCTGCTGCCTCTAATTTTACCATCATGACTTAAATGACTTTGCCTTCATGGGAAAAAGTACCTTGCATGGCAGGTACAAAAATCCCACCTACTTGTTGCGATCAAAAATCTCATTGCAGCTTAAATCCATCCATTCCCAAAAATGCGACCTATCTAGAAGAAGCTTTTTTGTGCACGACTTCGTCTTTTTAAAGAGAATTTGACTTCCAGAGGTTGATTCCTTCTGGCATGGCGGTCGTAGATGATCTCCAGATACTCTAGGCAAGAAAACAGACTGTACTGGTGAAGGAATTGACCTAGGGGAATTTCACAGAGAAAAATAACAAAAACGCAAAACGTTGCTAGAAGTCACAGATAAAGCACAGGATCCATTACTGATGAAAACCCTACTTGTATATGTGAATATTGACATGCAAAATTTCAATAAGGCTAAACCGGAGCACAATTTATTTCAAACGGGGCTCAAAATAATTAAATAAAATTTTCCTGCAGACAAAACTTGACGAAGGGATAAAACAATCTTCGGCATCTGGGTATTTGTCGAAATTGGCTCCTATGATTCACTAGGAATATCTAAACGCAATACAGGCATCTTCTGGCAATAAAAACACAAAATGACCTGTTATTTTTAAAAGTACGAAATTTTTTACATGGGGTAGTCTTAGATTTCAGGGTGAAATCTGGGGACACCACTTCTTTCACGAACATCTAAGACTTCTTTCAGAATCAAAATCAGTTTGCCTTCCTCATCTAGTGGAGGCAACTCTAGTGAAGGGGTAATACGTTGCCCAAGTGCCTTCTTAAGGCATGAAACATGAAAAACATTATGAAGCTTACTATTCTCAAGAAGCTACAATTCATATGCAACCTTACAAACCTTGCCGATGACTTTGTATAGACCATAAAACCGTGGTTTCAAATTTTTTGCTCCCTTTTGCTTGATGGAAGTCTGCCTATAAGGCTAGCAGTCTCAGGAATACCATGCCATCTATTTCGAAAGTCCTCTCCTTCCTATGCTGATCTGCATAATAATTTCTGCTGATTTTGTGCCCGAAGAATATTCTCCTTCATCCCCTTAAGAATATCTTGAGGGTGAAATCTGGGGACACCAGTTGGCTCCGTCTGTGGACATCTTTACCTCTGTCAAAAGGACAAGGGTAAAAATGAGATCCCAACATCTCTGGTTTCGTATCTTGTCCTTTGGGCTCGGGGTCAGGAAAACAAAAACAACACAACACAAAAAAATAAGGAAAAACAAACAAAGTTTTATTTATATACATACAGGTTTTACCCTTCTCTTTTATGTTTGGAACAACTTCAAGTGTTGCCCATTGAAAAGCAACGACAATTCAACTCCATCCTAATGAGCAAGAATGAATCCGTAGAAGAATCCATCGTTGACCACCTTATAATCTTTATTGCATGCAGGCATAGTAAGCTGCAGATAACACTCAAAAATAGGATCCTTAGAGAGCGCACATCTATCCAGCTTGGAGAAGATACCCTGTGAAGCTACTGCATATACCAAATATGAAGTCATCTTGAAACTGTAAGTACACCTCACATTCTGGAGATGCTTACCGATGTTGTCACTCAAAAATAGGATCCTTGGAGAGCACACCACATCTATCCAGCTTGGAGAAGATACCCTGTGAAGCTGCTGCATATACCAAATATGAAGTCATCTTGAAACTGTAAGTACGCCTCACATTCTGGAGATGCTTACCGATGTTGTCACTAATAATTTCTGACCATTTGATTATAGAATTTGCTTTGTTGATTTCAATAGTTCTGATGAAGGCATACATCTATGAGCGGAAGTTGTGAGCGTTAGCTTTGCCATTTATCATGCATAGCAATTTGGTAATGTCATCCACCTCCTGCACCAGATTGGATCGTGGAAGAGTCCTCGGGAACTTGGATGGAGATCTGGGCTTCTTCATATACCTGTTGTTCATTATGCCCACACAGTCGACTTTATACTTCTCCCATCTGTTGCCGGCGTCCAGCATGTTGATATTAATCACCACCTGTCGTGTTGGAATCTTCAGACAATAATTGATGAACTGTGCGTCCAGCCAGATTATTGTCTTCCCGACAGCATCCCGGATTGATCGGCATAGTTGTTGGTATGACCATGCACACTCCATGACGAATTCTGGCAACTGGGCTGTGAATGGGAATGTTGAAGCTCGAACGATTCCACTGCTTTTGACTATACGCATGAGATAAGTCTTTCCAGCTTTAGATATGTCAATCAATTCGAAAAGAGGTTCTGGACCTAGATCTATGTCTCCGATGTCAGCAAACCTAGAAGTAATGCATGATTCTGTTGAGTTTTCTCTTTCAACTCGCTTTGCCATGGCCGGATCTATCTTTGTCTGAGAAACTCTTTTTCTCTTTATTCGGCTAGAATTCTTTACAACTGATGCAAATTTGGGAATTTCTTCAGATTCGGAGGATATATTCAATGTATCTGACATTGATTTAAGCTCCTTTTTAACTATATAAGCACCTGTAATGAATACCTGCAATTAATTTAGACAAAGACGGCAACTAGAACATGAACACTTGATTTTTATTGTAAAAATCTGCATATATAAAGCCCGCTGCCCTAAAATTTGAGGCTTTGCTTGCATGCAAAGCAAGCATAAATATTTTCAACTTCACCTGGGCAACTTGTACCACTATACAGATAATTAACCAAGCCTAAAACAAGCTCCTCCAATCCAAAGCGCCAAACCTTGAAGCTTTCCGACAGTGAAAAAAAATCCTCCTCCTTTGGGTGCTAAAAACTGTCTGGGCTGCACTCCTTTGCTAGAAGAATTAATTAATTCATCATTATGAGCAGCCCATGCTTATATAACCTTCATCATTCTATAATTAATAATTGTCTCTCCTATTCCTGACAATTAATTAATTAATAAACATGCTTTTCTCTCCAAATTGAGTGCCTATTTTGTGCATGCTCATAGCTGCCATTAAATAAATTAATTTAATTTATTTTTGGGCATTCTACTTCCAGTCTACTTTGACTTCTCTTTATGCATTGACTTTTCCTCATCCCTAGGCGTCAAAATTGAAAAAGAAACTATTAATAAATGCCATTAAATAAATTAATCAATTCTCCAAAGGGGTCGCACTTTTTGGTAAAGGCTGATTTCTATTTTTAAAAGTTAAATTTCATGGGATTATTCACCTTGCATGGCAGCTCCAATTATCCCATTATCCACTTAAGTTGTTTGACTTCCACAATGAGATTTTTTACCCTACAAGGCAAGTAAGAGATTCTCATCAATGCCTTAAGTGATTTTTCTTTATTTCACAATGGGAATTTTCACCTTGCATGGCAGGTAAGAAATTCCCGCCTGCCTGCTGCCTCTAATTTTCCCATCATGACTAAGTGACTTCGCCTTCATGAGAAAAAGTACCCTGCAACTGCAAGGCAGATAAAAAAATCCCACCTGCTTACTGCGACCAAAAATCCCATTGCAGCTTAAATCCATCCATTCCCAAAAATGCGACCTGTCCAAAAGAAGTTTTTTTGTGCACGACTTCGTCTTTTTAAAGAGAATATGACTTCTAGAGGCTGATTCCTTCTGGCATGGCAGCCGTAGATGATCTCCAAATACTCCAGGCAAGAAAACAGACTGTACTGGCGAAGGAATTGACCTAGGGGAATTTCACAGAGAAAAATAACAAAAATGCAAAACGTTGCCAAAAGTCACAGATAAAGTCCAAGATCCATTCTTGATGAAAACCCTACTGGTATATGTGAATATTGACATGCAAAATTTCAACAGGGTTAAGCTGGAGCACAATTTACTTCAAATAGGGCTCAAAATAATTAAATAAAATTTTCCTGCGGACAAAACTTGATGAAGGGATAAAACAATTTTCGGCATCTGGGTATTTGTCGAAATTGGCTCCTATGATTCACTGGGAATATCTAAACACAATACAAGCATCTTCTGGCAATAAAAACACAAAACGACCCGTTATTTTAAAAGTATGAAATTTTTTACATGGGGTGGTCTTAGATTTCAGGGTGAAATCTGGGGACACCACTTCTTTTACGAACATTTAAGACTTCTTCTGGAATCAAAATCAGTTTGGCTTCCTCATCTAGTGGAGGCAACTCTAGTGAAGGGGTAATACGCTACCCAAGTGCCTTCTTCAGGCATGAAACATGAAAAAATTATGAAGCTTACTATTCTCAGGAAGCTACAATTCATATGCAAACTTACAAACCTTGTCAATGACTTTGTATGGGCCATAAAACTGTGGTTTCAAATTTTTTGCTCCCTTTTGCTTGATGGAAGTCTGCCTATAAGGCTGCAGTCTCAGGAATACCATGTCATCTATTTCGAAAATCCTCTCCTTCCTATGCTGATCTCCATATAATTTCTGTTGATTTTGTGCCCGAAGAAGATTCTCCTTCAGCCCCTTAAGAATATCTTGGCTTTGTTGGACTAAATCTTGTGCTTTCGGTACTCAACTATTAGCCAAAACTAAGTCGTCAAAAGAAGATGCATCATACCCATATAGAGCTTTGAATGGAGACATATCGATGGACATCTGGAAGGTGGTGTTGTAGCAGAATTCCGCCATGTACAACCATTTGATCCATCCTGACTATTGTCCATCAATGTAATTCCTCAAGTATCCTTCCACCCACTTATTCACGATCTCGGTTTTCCAATCGGTCTGGGGATGATAATTGGTACTATGGGCAAGCTGAGTACCCACCAAATGATATAATTCCTTCCATAATAAGCTCAAGAACCGGTTGTCCCAATCACTAATTATCTCCTTAGGCAGCCCATGTAATCTAAATACTTCCTTGAAGAATACATCAGCAACTATGGAAGCATTGTATTTGGCTGGAAGAGGACAAAAATGTGCAGATTTTGTGAGTTTGTCTACAACCACATATAAACAATTTTTACCTTGTACCATAGATAGCCCCGTAATGAAGTCCACGGAGATACTTTCCCATTTTTGAGTGGGAATGGGGAGTGACTGAAGCAAACCAACTGGAAATGTATGCTCTGCTTTGTTCTGCTGACAAACGAGGCATTCACGGATGTAGTTAAGCACTTCTCCTTTGACTCCCTTCCAATAGAATCTATTCCTTATGCTTTTGTAGGTCTTGAAATAGCCTAGGTGACCCGCTGAAGAATCATCAAGAGTAGCTTTCAGGATTTTGCTTTTGACCTTTGATTCCGGCACAAGATAGATTTTGTCCTTGTATAAAATCAGTCCATCCTTAACCTTATACCTCCCATCATCAATGGCTCCTTCAAAGACATCACTAGTAAATTTGTTCTTTGCATATTCAGTTGAAATCAAAATCTTCCAATCTGCTGCTAATTTTGACAAAGAACAGAAACATGATTCATATGAAATGTCTTCTTCTACCATATAATTTATTTGGGGCATGCTGGAAGATATTCCTTGTAAGGTAATTCTTCTACCCTAGTCTATGAAACTCATTTGCATATTCTAGTAGTTGAGAATTAATTCTCCCAATAAGCATAGCCATTGGACCCCTAATATGATATCAAATTCAGCCAGATCAACTACAAAGAAATCAGCACACACCTCATATGTTCCCAAACTAATGTGAAGTCCATCACAGCTCTTGGTGCATCTCATGGAGTACCCATCTGCAAACCTTACTCTAAAGCCCTTGAATTCTTTAACAACTAACCCTAGGTTAGTGACCAAACTTGCTTTGATGAAGGTATGAGTCCCCTCCATCAATCAGTATGGCAGCTTGTGCGCGTTCAGAATTCCCTCAATAATGAGAGAGTTGTAGCTAGGTGCTCCCGTAATGGTTGCAAGAGTACTAGTTATTTCTTCTGGCTTCCTTCTTGAAGTAACATCATCTTCACTGCAATCATCATCAAAATCAGGAATAAATTCAATATAATGTATTTTACCTTTACCCAGACAACGGTGTCCTAGAGTCCATGGGTCTTTGCATGAAAAAAACAACTTCTTCCTTCTCAATTCATTTTTTTGTTTCTCTCTCAAGGCCAGCTTTGGACTGATCCTGAGACTCCTAGGGTAGTAGTTTCTTGAACTGATCCGAAGAAAGATTCTTGGGCTGCTTAGAGGAGTGTTCCCCTCTTCCACTGGTCTTGGGCAAACTGCTGATTGCTCCTGATTTTGGGGCAGCACCTTCTAGATCTAGGGCTTTCTTTTTTGCTTCCTACAAAGATACTGGATCGAAGGCTCAAACTAATCCTCTAAGGGTTCCATTAATCCTTCAACAAAGAGAACAATGAGTCTTCTCTCTGACATGTCGATGATCATTATTGAGAGCCTCTAGAAGTCATCCACAAATTCCTCCACTATGCCCTCCTGCTTCAACTAAGCAAGCTCACGAAAGTGAACTTCTGGATCTACTATGTCAAATCTGTCGATGAGTCTTTGACAAAACTCATCATAAGTGTGAATTTCGATTTGACCCTGAGTCACCAACCCATGCAACCACCATTCGTGGGCAATACCCTCCAAATGAAGAGTTGCAAATTTGATGGCCTCCTCCTCCATCATGGGCTTCAAGGACATGTATTCAACTTCTGGATCCATGCTCTTGTAGTGCCTTTGGTAGACCCATCAAAAGTGGAAAAGGATAACTTTCCTATTGCACTTTATATTTCACCATGAGGTGCAGCATGCCTAGGTTTAGGCCTAGATCGTCTTCCATCTAGTCCTATGAATTCAGTAAATGTCATGGCTCTACGAACATCTTCAGAAAATGTCATGTATTCAGCAAACTTTGTTGTAATGTCTCTTCTTTCTGCTGCTCGAGGCTCAACATCTGGTATAGCTTCTTCTCTTTGTAGGAAGGTTGGCTTCCAACTCGATCCTCGGGCTGAAGTATGGGATTTTCTGACATTACTTCTTTCATTTAAACTTCCTTCTAGCTTTTCTTGCTCAGAGATCAATTGATCCATTTTGCACTTTGGGTTCTGTGAGCTTTTGGAGAGAAAGTACAAGAAAACCCAAAGTGTTAACTAGCTTTTCTTGCTCAGAGATCAATTGATCCATCTTTGCTTCTATATAATCCATGGGCTCTTCCTCTTTGGATTTTTCTTCGTTTCCCTTCATTCTTCTTTGATAATAAATGTATTCTTTGTTTCCAACTTCCATAAAATATTAGGCCCATAGAAGATCAATCTCTGATACCACTATAATAACCCCTTTTGAGGGTTCATATGAATTTTACAGAATTCTGAAAATTATTGCAGCAGACTGTAATTTAATTGCAGTGAGTTAAAAACCTTTGTAAAATGTGCCCAAAGTCTTCTATAAATATTAATAAATACCGATGAATGTTTATTTATTGATTTTGATAACTCTTATGCCCAAATCGATTTGATTTGTGCAAAATACGCACTGCTGGTAATGATTATCTAGTTGGAAATTGCTGCAACCTTAAACAATTCTTTGACAATTAAATATGCATAGGAATCCGTGCAAAATGTAGATTTGGCCTTTATATTGCAAATCGACTAGGAATATCAATTTAATATGACACTAATATCAGGCAATAATTCACAAATAACACTAAAACAAGTCCGCACTTCTTGGGATTAATAGAATAAATCTGAAAATGCCCAATAATGCCTTCAAATATGATAATATAGTTTAAATGCAAATAGTTTTAAGTCAATATGAAGGGTTTTTCGTCCTTTATAAGGACCTCACATGGGGTTTTCATCCCAAGTGGTGAGATAATGAGAGAACACTCTCAAAATCAGATTTTACAAATGAAAGTTCACATGTTCGAATGGCTGCCCTTAGCCCCTATTTATACTTTTGAAAAGACATGGCTGTTCCCTTATGACCATTCATTATGCCCTTATAATTATTTATTTTGTCCTTAATTTGGCCAACCCATATATTCTACAATTAATTTATAAAAAGCATATAAAAATTATTAAATATTATAATGTTGCTCTTCTCCTTGCTTTCCTTTTCCGGCCACGAAGAAGGAATGGCCAAAAAATCCAAACTTGATCTTCGACGTTGGGAAAAGGGACATTACAAACCAAGCAGAATTAATGACCCTGATGTGTAGTAAAAGGGAAACTATCCTCCCCGATTGGCCAAGTGGTCCAAGCTTGACTTGAAGAGCATGAAATTTTAAATATGCCAAGGAATTGGTAACATTCTCTTTGAAAGTATCTTGACATGTGTTGTCGACACTAAATTTTCCTCCATGATTTCTATTTCATTAATGTATGTATTAGGAATAGGATGTTGTTACGTATAACATAGCAAGTAGCGTCTGCATAGATGATAACGGCGCCGTCAGTAAGGTGCCGCCAATAATGTGGAGTACGGGTTACATTTTTAGTACAATAGGAATGTTATAAAAAGTAAACATTTGTCGTAAGTAGTCCGGTCATGTTAAAATATCAAAGCTTGGGTAATTAGACAAGTAGGGTCTACGTGATGAGGAATTAGAAATATTACATTGGTAATAAGGACAAGGAGTGAAGCCATAACTTATCTGTGTATTTGATTGTAATAGGAGTCTAAAAATGTGGAACCCATGTAATATGATAGAGGTTTATCTTATCTTAGAAGATAAACTTACATGTACAGATAAGAGTTAAGGTGTGCAACATGATTCGTCAGAGCTAGATTTCAAAATTCTCTCTTCGCACATAAGATCCATACAGCCTGGAAGTTCTATAAATAGAGAGGCCACCCCCCTCATTTAGCATAGAAAGTTTTTGTGAGAAATATTGTTGGAAGTGTGCGAAGGAAGCCATCAGTTTCAAGGTGTGTTGAACAAGCCATTAAGAGGTGTAATTGTAAAGTTTCTCGCATAGTCTTGGTGAAAGTCAAGTGAAGTCAATAACGAGTTGAAGTACCTCATGGATGAGATTGTAACAATTTCATGTTAATATTATAATTTACTTTAATATTTCAGATTTGTCATAATTCCGTCTTATCATAGTCGATGGTATTCTTGTGTTATGTTGTTTTGTTACAAGATTGGCTTGCACCAAACTAAAGGCTGTAATAAATAATCATGGCTCGAGGAGTTCTCGGTGAAGAATTATGATAGTGCCGGATTGGTGATGACATTTTGGTTCTATTGCCTGGACCATTCCTCGTTGGTGGATTTTCTGGAGAGATATTCCCACTTAGTCAAAAATCGATTGGCAGGGTAACCCTGTTTTTACTGTGCATAATAGTTACCATGGTAAAGTCATTTTTACCAGTGAATAGTAGTTTCCATGATAAAGTCATTTTTGCTGTGACTCAGTATTGATCACAGTAAAATCACTTTTACCGTGAATAATATTGACCGCAGTAACTTCACTTTTAAGGATGGATTGTGCCTACCACAGTAAAGTCAGTTTTTACTGCAGTAAGTCAAGTATCACCATAGGTTACCATGGTCATTTCTATTCCACCGCAGAAAGGTGTAAAGTCACTTTCTAGTATAGTGATTCCAATTATTGTGCATATAAGTCTTGTTAATTGTACTTGTGGGTTGGTATTTCACGGTGGTTACTTTTGAAAATGGGAAAGATTCATGTTTTTTCAGCTCAATCTAATGACATGCATCTTCTTTCATTTAAGAGTTTGCACGATCTTGTATTGTAATGGCCTTATAAGAAGGGAACAATGGACTGAATTTTTTCCTACCTTTTTGGATGGTTCAGCACTTAGGTGGTTTGAAACACTAGGTGATAATGTGAAAAATTCATGGGATTTATTACTGAAAGTTTTCCTGAACAATCTGGTGAACAACAGAAATATGTAGATCTCATGATCGAGATCACAAAGCTATCTCAAGGAGAGAGGAGAAGATAAGGGATTATCATGCTCGTGTTCTAGAGCTAGGAGGAAGCTCGATGCCCAGGTCCGGAAGGAAGGATTAGCGGATGGGTTGATGAATGGCGTGGATCAGCTCCTCTGTAAGCACTTCATTCTTGGGATGAAGCCAAAGATCAGACAACGAGTGAAGTATGACTGCCCAGTTACCATTGAACAAGCAAAAAGATTTCAAGAAGGCAAGAAGAAAGCATGGAAGAGGAGCCCAAAGAAATTCTTGTTAAATTAGAGACTCCACCAACACCTTTGGTCCAGACTCCACAACCACTCCCGGTGAGCACAAATATTTCTCCTAGTACACTTACTGAGTATGAAGATTGCTTAGGAAGATGGGCCCATTAACTATTAATCTTCTTCAAGGAAAGGCATTAATTCTCAAGGAAGAGATAGAGGTCCAAAGAAATATTTCTGAAGTTGTATGTTATGGTTGTTATAAAAGGGTCATCATAAATATAATTGTCCAGATAGAGCTTCTACATCTGCTACAAGAGATAATGATAATGAAAAGCACCTGTGAATTCTCTTGATGTAGTAGATAAGACCAGACTAATGCAGTACATGTGTTTGTAACAAATGAAGAAAGCAAGATAATCAAGATGGAAATGATCCTAAGAAGATGTAACAAGAAACTAGTAAGAAACATAGGCGAAGCAGTTGGGCTGTGCAGGATTTCTGATTTCACAGGGGCAAGGACCATACTGCATCTTGGAAGATCTGTCCACAAGGCCTGCAAATATCTACATCTGGTCAACACTTGGCTATGTCTTCTGAGAAGAAGCGGGAGTTGCGAAGTGGACTCAATGCTCGACGAAGGAAGGAGGTTGAGGTCCCTGTTTTGGTAGGCATTGACGGATCCGTATACCCCATAAGCTGAGGTATCCTGTAATGGCATCCCAATTCATGATTTCTTCAGTTGATGGAGGTGCTGCAGTTAATGTAATGACCGAGTCTGTAATAAGTATGTATGGGTTATAAAATTGATCACCATGGAACACTTATGTTAAGGTCATTAAATAAGGGAAAAACTAAACCAGAAGGTGTAGTTTCAAATGTGGCAATATCCGTTATGGGTGCTGTATGTGTAGTAGACTTTCAGGTGATGAAAAATGGTACTGTTGCGTACCCAATGCTGCTGCGAAGACCATGGCTAAGGAGAGTTCATGCAAGGAACTTCTGCAATGAAGGTTCATGACACTTGGACATGGTAGACAGAGGTTGAAGATCCATGTGATCGCTCGACATCATAAGGCAGAACCTGTCGATTCAAGTGATGAAACTCGATGATTGGACATCCACTGATTACTCTAGTACCAGTGCTAGTGGACACTGAAGATGAAGCAAGCGAGGTTGTTGTTTCAGTCATGCATATCCTTCCAGTCACACCAACTCATGACCGCATAAAATTATCTGAAGAACTGATCGTATCCAACACCATAAAGATTGGTGATGCTGTGATGGACAGTGAGCAGGAATCCTACCTCCAGCTCTTTGCAAATGTACATGCACCTATTCACTTTTGATTCACAAGGAACTCCGTCAATAAGTTGGGTAGAACATTGCACTTCTGCACAAGAAAACACATCTCTTAACAGAATTGTGCCTATTCGTAACCTCGTGTAAGAATTGCGCGTTCAAATTTTTTATAGCTTTTCTCGTGCTCGCTTACAAAACCATGCACATGTTTTGTCACATATAGCTCCAAGAGCCTTGCAGCATCTCCGACTTCATGCCACATTCACCCTTGGGATTCTACAACACCAAGATGCACCATTGTGGCAATGTGCAACACTCAACATCAAACACCAAGCACACAAACTCACGACATTCTCAACCCTACATTGGGACCTTCATCAAAGTATTTCTGTATGATTTTTGTATCTATGGGAGCAAATTGGACCACCTGCACCAGATGGAGACAGCATTTCAAAGGTTAGATGAAACACAAGCCTCACTAAACCCTACAAAGTGTGTCTTTGGATGTTCTAAAGGCGTTTTGTTAGGGCATGTTGTATCCAGAGATGGTATTGGTACTGATCCTGATAAAGTTTCAAAAATCAAAGATTTACCATTTCCTATGAATAGAAGTAAGTTGAGATCATTTTTAGGCCATGTGGGTTACTATAGAAGGTTCATCAAGAATTTTTCAAAGATTGCACAGCCACTAACCCAGTTCTTGAAGAAGGATGTTACTTATGAACTAGGAAATAATGCGCATGAAGCTTTTGGACAACTGAAGGAAGCCCTAATGTCTTCACTTATTTTGAAGAATCCAGATTGGAGCAAGCCATTCATTGTGTACATTGATGCCTCAGATGTAGCACTACGAAGTACTTTGAGCCAAAAGGATGGAAATGGGAATGAACATCCAATTTACTTTGGGAGCAGATGAATGAGCAGTGCTGAGGTAAATTATACTGTAACTGAAAAAGGGGCTCTGGCTATCATTTTTGCTGTAAAGAAGTTTAGAAATTACTTGCTAGGGCAAAAATTTCTAGTTGTAACAGATCATCAGGCTCTAAAATATATTGTAAATAAGCCTAACCCATCAGGGAGGATAGCAAGATGGATAATTTTGCTACAAGAATTTGAATTTGATATTATAGATAGGTCAGGAAAGAAGCATGTCAATGCAGATACACTCTCTCAAGCCTATGATGGTTTAGGATCATCTTGTGATGATGATGATTTCCCCGATGCAGCATTGTTATCCCTTGACACAATCCGTAGTGAATACATAGATATTTGGAATTATCTGAATGAATTCAAGTTTCCTGATAGTGCCAATGCAAAGACTAAGAGAAAGATTACTCAAGCCAGTCTTCCATATTCTATTCTGCATGGAGTATTATTTCGAATATTTTAAGACCTGATGGACAGTACAACAGGGCAGTTGGACGTGATCAAGGGAAGGAACTGCTAGAAGAATTCCACAATGGTACATGTGGAGGGCACTTCTCCGGACAACTTACAGCAAGAAGGATCTTGGATGCAGGTTATCACTGGCCCACTCTTTTTAAAGATTGTTATAATTATTGTAAGACATGTGATATTTGTCAAACACATGGTAACCGTAAGACTTCATCAGCTCCATTATGTCCTATTCTTCCCCTTGGTCCCTTTGAAAAGTGGGGAATAGACATTGTAGGTCCACTTCCAACTACATCACGCCAAAATAAGTATATTGTAGTTGCCACAGATTATTTAACCAAGTGGGTTGAAGCTAGGCCATTGAAAACAGCTTCCTTGGATGAAGTGGCAAGGTTCATGTATGAACGCATTGTCACCAGATTTGGTTGCCCATTAGAAATTGTAACAGATCAAGGAAGCCACTTCATTAATGAGGTGGTAGAAGCCCTAGTCAATAAGTTTTCTATTAAGCACAGGAAGACAACATACAAGCCAAGCACAAATGGACAGATGGAACGAACAAATTTTGTGTGTGTCAAATTCTAGCAAAAGATGCAGCCTTGCAGGTACATAAATGGGATAAAAGGATTCATGCCGCATTGTGGGCATATAGGGCAGCATCAAAGTCAGCAATAGGATACTCCCCATTTCAGTTGGTCTATGGCATTGATCCAGTTCTTTCTATTGACTTTGATATTCCCATTGTGAGAGTTATGAAAAATGAAAGGATGGATGAAAGTGATTCAATAAAAGAAAGGTTGGTACATCTTCATTTGCTGGAGGAAATGAGAGAAATAGCAAAGGATACAAGCCATAAGAAGAAAATGAAGCAGGAGTACTTTGATCAAAAGATCCGGTGGTCTCCATTTCATGTGAATGACTTGGTTCTAGTATATGATTCCAGATACAAAAAAAGAAGACAGAGAAAATTTCTTCCAAAATGGATGGGGCCCTATAAAATAGCAGCTGTGCATGAAAATGGTACGTACCGACTGGAAGAATTGGATGGCACTCCCATTACGAAATGGGTCAACCACGACAAGTTGAAGATTTTCCAAGCACCAGAATAGTCTACTCCGAGGACGGAGTAGAAGCTAAGAAGGGGGAAGATGTCAACACTAAAATTTTCCTCCATAATTTCTATTTCATTAATGTATGTATTAGGAATAAGATGTTAAGTATAATTAGTAGTAGCGTCTGATAGAAGATAACGGCGCCGTCAGTACGGTGCCGCCAATAATGTGGAGTACAGTAACAGTCAAAGTACAATAGGAATGTTGTAAAAAGTAAATATTTGACGTAAGTGGTCCGGTAATGTTAAAATGTCAAAGTTTGGGTAATTAGAGAAGTAGGGTCTACGTGATTAGGAATTAGAAATATTATATTGGTAATAAGGACAAGGAGTGAGGTCATAAATATTTTGTGTATTTTATTTGTAAAAAGTCTAAAAATGTGGAACCCATGTAAAATGATAAGGTTTATCTTATCTTAGAAGATAAGCTTACATGTACAGATAAGAGTTAAGGTATGGAATATGATTCGTCCAAGTGGATTTCTTATCCTATCTTAGAGATAAGATGGATAAACCTGTAAGTTCTATAAATAGAGAGGCCACCCCCCTCATTTAGCATAGAAGGAAGTAGTGAGAAATATTGTAGGAAGTGTGCGAAGGAAGCCATCAGTTTAAAGGTGTGTTGAAGAAGCCATTAAGAGGTGTAATTGTAAAGTTTCTCCCATAGTCTTGGTGAAAGTCAAGTGAAGTCAATAACACTTGAAGTACCTCATGGGTGAGATTGTAACAATTTCATGTTAATATTATAATTTACTTTGATATTTCAGATTTGTCATCATTATGTCTTATCATAGTCGATGGTATTCTTGTGTTATGTTGTTTTGTTTCCAGATTACATTCACCAAACTAAAGGTTGTGCATACTAAAAACTAAAATAAAACAAAGTGGAGCAACTTTCTTGACATTTCAAAGGGGGGTTATGAAGCATGCAATCCTGCATATGAAACCCTAATCTTTGTTTTACATTTTTAGACAACATTATTACATTTACAACATCCATCATTAGATCTTGCTTGGTGACAATGTTGGTGAGGGTTTCAAGACATTCTTGAAGGGTGCCAAGCTTATCTTGTTGATGAATAGTAGTTGTCCCTATCTATAGATAGAATTTTCTTTTGATACTATGATTTGTGTGCAACAATACATAGCTGTTCAAAATTCTCATTCGCACATCTCCAACACAACTTCACAACTTGAATAACATTTATAGAAGCTTCTGGAGCATTTTTGGAACGCAGGGCATCTCAACACAAGCCTTTACTTCACAACTATAGATCACGAGTTGAGCTTTTTGAAAACATATTATCTTCTTATATTGAAGCATACCTAGAAATGTTATGTGCACTACAAGTTGGTTTGCACCCTCTGATTGGCTAGTCTCTTATTGATAGCATTACATTCATCTTTTCTTGTTGGAGGATCCACTTGATTGGCACATCCCGAGGTAGTGCATGACACTGACGAATTCTTATGTATCACTTAGATTGATTGGTCCACCCTAAGTTGAGGCAAAGCACTAAGGATGGATTGTGCCTCCATGCAATGCTATGCAATGGTTGTGCACTTCCACGCAGCACATGCATCACCACGTTGTCATATATCGCATACTCGTGGCTTCTTGCAGTACCATGCACCATCGCACACATCTCATAGTGTTTGCAGATTTTGTAATGCCGCACACATTCTTGGAAACACTCACAACTCCTACAATCTTGCACCAACTTATCTTCCGCTACTTGTAATTTGCGACATCTCGCAGTAGTACATGCCAATGGCTCAGCTCCTCCTAGCAATCCACACAGGTTACTTCCTTCTGCAAATTTCGCAACACTTAGCATCTTCTGTTGAGTTCCACAACACCTTGGCAACTTGCCCCTTACAATCCTTTACATCCCGCGCACTTGCTTCACAACCAGCATAACTTCTGCATTCTTGTACTGGCACATCATAACCTTTACGGTTTTCACAATCTTATGCAAGCCATTATGTGTTCCACTTGCAACATTTTTAATGCCTTGCAAGCCTCTGTGGCATCTTGTAACAAGTATACAACATCGAGGCATTGAGTGCAATCTTTTACAATTTGCATCATTCTGCACAACTTTCTACTCTTCCACAACCTGCCTAACGTTTAGAATCTTCTACTTAGTCCCGTGGAGCCTTGACACCTTACCCCACAGAATCCTTTGCATCCCAAGCAATTTCTTCACAACTCGAGCAGCCCCTATAGTATTATGCTAGCACCATGGAACCTTTGTTGTTTCCTCAATCCTGTGCAAACCAAACCGCAATGCTCATAAATTCGATAACACTGTATGCCTCGTTACATTGCATATGCAACTTCTACAATGTTGTGCACTTGCTTCACAACACTCCATGTTTTTGCAGTTCTGTACAAGTAGACTCGAGAAACCACTAGTGTTATGCTAGTGCCGTGCAACCTTTGTTGTTTCTGCAATCCTGTGCAAACCAAACCACAAAGCTCATAACTTCTATAACACCATGTGTCTCGTTACATTGCATATGCAACTTTTGCAATGTTGTGCACTTTCTTCACAACACTCCATGTTTTTGCAGTTCTGCACAAGAAAACACATCTCTTAACAGAATTGTGCCTGTTCGTAGCCTCGTGTAAGAATTGCGCGTTCAAATTTTTTATAACTTTTCTCGTGCTCGCTCACAAAACCATGCACATGTTTTGTCACATATATCTCCAAGAGCCTTGCAGCATCTCCGACTTCTTGCCACATTCACCCTTGGGATTCTACAACACCAAGATGCACCATTGTGGCAATGTGCAACACTCAACATCAAACACCAAGCACACAAAATCACGACATTCTCACCTACTTTCACAACACCTTCAACATACCTCACAAGTCTCGGCTTAGCGCATGACTCAACATCCATGTAGAGAGACTCAATTTCTGCATGGCTTGCCAAGTGACACCTCAATTTTGTGGCACGTCGATAATCTCATTATGTAACCGTCGGCACTAGAAGCTTAACTGCCACACACATCTCGAGGAAGTTGAACCATCATTCGACTTGGAAGATGAAGTAAATTGTAATTGTTCCTCTTTGTAACTAACTTCTTTTGATCCTATATATTGTAAGGCATTTGATAACAAATAAGGGAGTTAGTGTAATGTCCCCAAGAGGACACTATTTGACCCCAAGTGGATTTTTAGCAAACCCAAACCCAAAATTGCAAATTTATGAGATATAGATCAACCAAACTCTGCAGATTTGAATTACACTTGAAAAATGTGACTAGGGTTAATTGGAAAACCCAAACAAATCAGCAATCAAATTTATATCTTTCTACTCAAAACTGATTTTCTGATTTTTGATAGCCCGTACATGAATTAAAATTCAGATTTTTAGAGATATAATAATCTAAAATAATTCTCAAAAATCTGCAGACAAGCTGCCCTTGAATATGACTGAAAATGGCACCTTTAAGCATTCAAAAATTCTGAAAATGGACTAAAATGATTCATAAAAACCTGATATTTTAGCAGCAGCTTAGATCAGATCAAAAACGCCTTTAAATACCACAAATGTGCCCTAGAAGTGGGTCGCTCATAAAGATAGAAGGCTGAAAAGTGAAACTGCAATTTTACTTCAAACCCTTGGTCCAAAAATCTGCAAAACTCCTTCAAGCAACTGCTGGAAATAAACTGAAAATACTTGCTAATTTGTTGAAGCACAATGGAAACCCTAAGGTGGAGAATCCCCTTGAACTCTTGGAGGGTTTTTCGTCCTCGAGAGTGTATTTCTAAAGGGTTCCATCTTTAGAAATAATATGGACAAAGTTGAAAGCTTCATACAAAATCATATATAAGAGAAATATTCAAGTGTGTGAGACTAAGGCAAGTCCACTTGCATATATAGCCTTGTGACCCAAATAGCTACTTTCCATGACCAATCAGCTCTTTCACCATTAAATGTCTTTTTCCCTCCAAATTACCTTCCTAATGCAAGTTGCATTTTTCTAGAATAAATAACTTTGGTCCATATGCTCTTTACTTTATTTTGTCTTTTTTCCCATTTACTTTTGCTCCATAAGCAAGTCGCACTTTTCTATGGATAATTTATTTTTTCTAAGTGCTTTTCCCTTTTGTTTGTTTTTTCTATTTTTTAAGTTGCTAATAATTTATTATAAGTGCATATAATGTTTTTATTTTATTTTATTTTATTTTTATTTTTCACTTTATAATAAACTATTATTACTTAAGTCACCCCTATTTTCATTCCTTAGCCGTCGGGTAGACAAAATAGGCTAAGGGTCTTCGTCATGATTATCCTAGGAAGCGGGACATTTCAGTCCTCCCTTCCCAAGATTGCTTTCCCTCAAGCAATTCTGATTTCACTTGTTTAAGTGCCATGCTCAATTGAAAAAACATGCTAAAGTGTTTTAGGATCCTGACACCTATACCTGTTAGATGAGCTAAAACTTGCCACCACTTGTCATTTACAAGATGCTCATATACACATGGTTGTACCCAAGGCATTACATGATGCAAATGTCAGATTTTATCATCTAAATCATCACTCTTCTAAAAAAAATCTGAATATGCAACATATATGACACTATTTTTCTAGTATCATACATTATGAAGTCACCATGGTCCACAAAAGGCTGAATTTCTTCACAAATCAGTTGTTGTAATGTTATGCTCCTTTCTTTACTAATTACCTCTTGTGAAATCTGCCCTTCTTTGACAACTCCAATCATGCTCTTGGCTGCCATTCTTTGGGGAACTCCCTTCCTCATACCTTGCAAAAAAAATTCCTTGTCTTGCACTTTGAATTTCAGCTCCATGGTTTGATAGTTTTGATTGAAATCACCCAAGGATTGAAGCCATTGCACAACAAGTACTAAATCCAACCCACCAACGCCAACAACATAAAACTCATCACTTACCTCATGATCTCCCATGGTGAATTGAAGTTGAGGAATCTTCTTGGTGCATGTGATTGAATGTCCATCCGCTACAATCACATTGAATCCTTGGCATTCTTCTTCTTGCAAACTCAATTTAACAACCAAATCTTCATCAATGAAGTTGTGTGTTGCTCCACCATCAAATAACATGGTGATCCTTTGCCCATGAAGATCACCTTTCACATGGAAAGCATAAAAACTAGGCAATATCGTCAATGTAGCTAGTGTAGCACCTGTGACAATCACCACACTTTCCTTTGCTTGATCTTTTGGATCAATATTATCTTCATCCTCATCATCATCTGAAACAACTTCAATATAATGGATAGATCCCTTACCTTTGCAACGATGGTTGGGTGTCCATGGGTCCTTACAATCAAAGCATAATTTCTTCCTCCTTAACTCATTCCTTGCTTCAATTTCAAACCTGTTTTTTTCCCATTCTTGTGTCTTTCCTTGCTGCCCACTAACTGTTGCCCCTTGCTTATCATTATGAAGTGATATTGGCTGCTCAAATGTGCTCTTTTGTTGCCCTAAAGGTGTTATTCGCTGCAACCCAAACTGCAGATTTCTCCCCTTTGGGATTGAACTTTCTAAGTCCAATGACTTCTTAATGGCACCTTGAAGAGATGGAGGATTAAAAGCTTTAACAAGGCCTTTTAATGGTTCCCCTAACCCTTCAACAAACAATAAAACAAGTCTTCTTTCACTAATATCAGTTACCATCACTACAATTCTTTGTAAATCAGAAATATACTTATCTAGTGTTCCTTCTTGCATGAGTTGGGCTAGCTCCCTGAAATGTGAATCCGGATCCAACCTGTCAAATCTTTCTGTCAAACATGAGCTAAATTCTTCAAGGGTGGTGATAGAGCCATGCCCTTGGGTGATGATGCCATGGTACCACCACTCGTGCAACTCCCTCCAAATGCAAGGTTACAAACTTAAGTGCTTCTTCTTCATACATAGGATTCAAGGAAAAATATGTATCTAATTTTTGTAACCAATCCCTAGCAGAACACTTATCTGTACCATCAAATGAATGAAGAGTTGCCTTAACCAACCTTTGTTGAATGTCTCTCTTTGGTGACTCTCGGTGAACTCTTCTATTTCTCCTTGTACCTTTGTTATTCTTTACCCTGGCAGAAGTCTCTGAAGGATAGCATCTCTCTTACTATGAAGCTAAGTTGTACATACTCATCACCCCATGCTTTCACATCATCAACCTCATTTTGTGCTTCCTCTTCAATTGGTTCCTCTTGGGAGAAACTTAGCTCTGAAAGTGTAATGCGTAGGCTTAGAAGAAGTCTTAAATGGTCCCGTAGAGCTTCCTTCTCCATTGTTGGTTGGTCCTTGGTTGATAGATGCATTTTTCCCTTGTAGAACCTTGGCCAAATCTCGAATAGAGCTAGTAAATGCATCACGCATTTCTCTTTGATTCTCCCTCATTGTTTGTTTTTTCCTAGATTTCATGAACTAGAAGAGCTTCCTTCTCCATTGTTGGTTGGTCCTTGGTTGATAGATGCATTTTTCCCTTGTAGAACCTTGGCCAAATCTCGAATAGAGCTAGTAAATGGGATTCTCCCTCATTGTTTGTTTTTTCCTAGATTTCATGAACTAGAAGACTCAGGCCGGTCAGGGGCAAGCGCACTCGGGAATCACCCCTTGACTTCAGATTCTACACGTTTGATAGTGTACACAACAGTGGAACTTGTTCTATGTTACTCCTCCCCGTGAAAGATACCGAGTAACACCTATCATTTGTTGTCTACAACTAGTGATACCGACCCCACCATAAGGGTGGGAATCTCCAGGGAATTCTCCTGGTGAAAACCGTTTGTCCTTCCACCCAGCCATAAGGAGGCCTCACGACAAGCTCCCCTATTCCGAAGAATGGGGTCCAAGTGAAAGAGAAACTCTTCTAGTAGCGCGCCTGACGAGAAGACGTTTCCCTACACAAGTGTGTGTTGGCTCAATAGTGGTTAGGTATCCCCGATCCCCCGAAGGGGTGGGCTGCGTCATTTCCCCCTCCCTCGTCCAAGGGCCCTAGGTAGTGCCACAGCCAGGAAGTTCGCCACAAGCACGAAGCTTGCAATTCCCCTCCGATGCGAACGATCGCCTAACCAATACGACAGACGACGACCACTACACTCCCCACCAAGGAGCATCGAGAGAAAATCCTTCTCACCGGCATTCGTAGCGGCAAGGCAACAAAGTTCCTGCAGTACTTCTTGAAAATCAGCCCGTGATCTGGTTTCTGGTTTGTTCCAACTCTCTTTGACTTCTAGTATTGATTTCATGCATGTAGCTAAGTGTATCATTGGCAGGAGCCCTTTGATCATTTTCTTCCATAGTAACCTTCTTTGGAGTACCCCTTTGATAAACTAAAGGACTTTTCCCTGCATGCATTCAGATTTGATTTTTATTTCTTTTCCTCACAGGCTGGGAGGATTTCAAGCTCTACTACCACTGTAATGTCCCCAAGAGGACACTATTTGACCCTAAGTGGATTTTTAGCAAACCCAAACCCAAAATTGCAAATTTATGAAATATAGATCAAACCAAACTCTGCAGATCTGAATTACACTTGAAAAATGCGACTAGGGTTAATTGGAAAACCCAAATAAATCAGCAATTAAATTTATATCTTTCCACTCAAAACTGATTTTCTGATTTTTGATAGCCCATACATGAGTTAAAATTCAGATTTTTAGAGATAGAATAAGCTGAAATAATTCTCAAAAATCTGCAGACAAGCTGCCCTTGAATATGACTGAAATTGGCACTTTTAAGCATTCAAAATTTCTGAAAATGAACTAAAATGATTCATAAAAACCTGATATTTTAGCAGCAACTTAGATCTGATCAAAAACACCTTTAAATACCAAAAATGTGCCCTAGAAGTGGGTCGCTCATCAAGATAGAAGGCTGAAAAGTGAAGGACAACACACCTGCAATTTTACTTCAAACCCTTGATCCAAAAATTTGCAAAACTCCTTCAAACAACTGCTGGAAATACAATGAAAATACTTGTTAATCTGCTGAAGCACAATGGAAACTCCAAGGTGGAGAATCCCCTTGAACTCTTGGATGGTTTTCGCCCTCAAGAGCGTATTTCTGAAGGGTTTCGTCTTTAGAAATAATATGGACAAAGTTGAAAGCGTCATAAAAAATCAAATATGAGAGAAATATTCAATTGTGTGAGACTAAGGCAAATAATATAGCCTTGTGACCCAAATAGCCACCTTCCATGACAAATCAGCTCTTTCCCCATTAAATGCATTTTTCCCTCCAAATTACCTTCCCAATGCAAGTCGCATTTTCTCTAGAATAAATAACTTTGGTCCATATGCTCTTTACTTTATTTTGCATTTTTTCCCATTTACTTTTGCTCCATAAGCAAGTCGCACTTTTCTATGGATAATTTATTTTTTCTAAGTGCTTTTCCCTTTTGTTTGCTTTTTCTATTTTTAAGTTGCTAATAATTTATTGTAAGTGCATATAATGTTTTTCTTTTTTTTTAATTTTTATTTTGCACTTTATAATAAACTATTATAAATTATGTCACCCTTATTTTCATTCCTTAGCTATCGGGTAGACAAAATAGGCTAAGGGTCTCCGTCATGATTATCCTAGGAAGTGGGACATTTCAGTTAGGGAAAGGGCATTGTCCCCATTCCTACTCAACTATGCCCTAATAGCCTGATACTTCCATGCATCATGAATCCCATATCAATCGGCTATCTCTCCCACATGTTAGCATGCTCTGTGTATCTAACATCTAAATGGTCATCTCACAAGGTAGAAAAATCAGTTACGACATATTCCTTTTCCTAACCACAGGTGCTTGCACTCCTCATCTTTTTGGTTACTCATAGTCGAGGTAAATCAGAAAGGATGCATTCCCCTCCTAATCACAAGAGTCTATTCTCCTAGCTTTATTGTGCATTGCATGAATATATACTCTACCCTATTCTTTCATCCTAAGTAGCCAGTACAGAAGGCCTGCAAGCCCTAGCACTAGTACGGTACGTATCTGATATGGATACGTCTCGGATTAGTACCCCGGAGCAGTCAGGGTACTTCTGGAACGTACCCTAGCCGCTCCTGCATACGTATTTGAGCCCAAAACCAGGTTTTTTTATTTTCACTCATTTCTATACATTTAAAATTATAAAAAAAAAAACTTTTATTATTTGTAACCCTAAAAGTTAAATAGAATGAATAAAACAAAAGTAGAACATAAAAACAAAACATAAAAGAAAGGAAACTTGTCTTTCATTCCCTCATTACATACTTGCCTCTCTAAGCTTTCATTTTGCTTATCTAGGGTTTGATACTTCATCAACAAGCATTGCAATCATTTTCCTAAGCTAGTATGAGTGTCTATTCATTGTCAAGGTGTTGGCTAGATTTTCTGCATAACTGAAAACCTAAGCAGTCATGAGATAAATCTCTCTCATTTACCGGTGAGACTCCCGTGTAAGATTTGTCAATTAAAATATGATAGTATCTATATGGGGTTTTACTTTAACCATGTAGCTCATGAACCATAGCTGTATAGTTTTGCAGCAAGTAAACAACTGTTAAATAAATAAAATATCTAAAGAAGGAAATAATAAAAAACACAGGGAAGAAATAGGGAAGATGTGCAACCCAATCAATAGATAACAGAGTTGATTGCATGCACATAGACAAAACCAATAGATATTAACACATAGAATTATAAACAAAGGCAGCTTTCAGATCTAGATCTAGAGTAACACAGTTTATAAGTAGATCTAAGACAAAAAAAGTTAGAAACAAAATGCACCATGATACAAAGTTCTCCGGAAATCTGCTCCTTTCTATTCCTTTGCTTCAAACAACTATCAGGGATTTCAGCACAAAGTCTGGAACACAAGAATGCTGCTTACAAATTCTAATCATTAACCCAAAGGTTCTCCTCTCCTTATAGCATGTAGAGGGAAAATTACAAATAGGAAGCCTTTAGTTGAACTGGCACATGTGAAAGTGGGAAAGGAAACAACTGGCAATCTCCCTCTAAGAATTCCTCTTTACATGACATGCATGACTTGCAACTGAAGATAGAACCTTCTATTTTGCATGTCTGCCACCTATTTCCAAGCAGTTGACATCTTCAAGTAATGGCTTTTAAACCAATCACTTAGGTTTTATAATTTAATTGATCGCTCATTTACTTTGTCGGAGAAAATAAGAGAAAGAAGAAAAAAGAGGAAAGCTGCAGTTTTGTCCTTTTTCATATTCTGCATACAGCTAATTCTTTTGCCCTTGATTCTCACAAAACTGGATCTAGAAGTAGCTGGATCTAGAAGCAAGTGACTGTGATTTGCTTGCGGGTATTGCCTTTGACATGACTTCCCTCTTATCCTTGAAGCTTTTGCAGTTCTTCTCCAGTACATGCATCAGTGCAATGTTTGCTGTAAATAACTCATCATTTTTATTTTTAATTGCATATGAGCAATTAAAAATTCTGGAAAGCACTCCGAGTGAATGCAAATTCAATGAAGGCTTCAACTGGAAGATTGGGAGAACATGCACAAGGTCCTGGAAGGAATTCTCCATGCACTGACTTCTTCACGAGCTGCATTTGAAACAAGAGGATGAAGCCTTTGCAATTATGGATCTGGATCTGAATCTGGATCTATGCATGATTCTGCTGATCTTTCTCGTTCATCCCGCTTTGCCATGGCTGGAGCAATCTTTGTCTAAGCAATTCTTTTTCTTTTTATTCAGTCGGAATTCTTTACAACCAGTGCAAATCTGGAGATTTCTTCAAATTCAGAGGATATGTTCAATGTATTGGACATTGATTTAAGCTCCCTTTCTCTTATAAAAGCACCTGTAATGAATTCCTGAGCACCTGTACCACTATGCAGACAATTAATCAGAGTTAATTCAAGCTCCTTCAAACCTAGGTGCCAAACTTTGAAGCTTTCCGGCAGTGAAAACACCTTCTGTGCAAAATTCCTCCTTAATTGGCCGTCAAAATTGTCTGGGCTACACTTCCTTGTTGAAGAATTAATTAATTCATCATTATGGCAACCCATTCTTATATAACCTTCACCATTCTATAATTAATAATTGTCTCTCCTATTCCTGGCAATTAATTAATTAATTAACATGCTTTTCTCTTCAATTTGGGTGCCTATTTTGTGCATGCTCATGGCTGCCATTAAATAAATTAAATTTATTTAATTTTAGTTTTCTACTTCCAGTCCACATTGACTTCACAGTGTGCTTTGACTTTATGCACCAAAAATAGGAATTAATTCTATTAATTAATACTTTAAAAAGTATTATTTCTCCTCAATATGGGTAGCAATTTTTTGCATGAGAGGGGGCTGCATTAAATAAATTAAATTTATTTAATTTTAGAATTCTATTTCCAATCTTCTTTATCCTTTCATCATGCGTTGACTTTTCCTCATGCTTGGGCACCAAAATTGGGTGAATAAATATTAATAAATATTATTAAATGCATTATTATTCACCCAAGGTGGGTCGCACTTTTTGGCAAGGGTGAATTCTATTTTTAAAAGTCAATTTCTAATGGGATATTATTCACCCTACACCACAGCTCCAAAAATCCCATGATCCACTTAAGTTGTTTGACTTTTATAATGAGATTTTTTTACCCTACAAGGCAGGTAAGAAATTCCCATCAATATCTTAAGTGATTTTCTTTTATTTCACAATGAGAATTTTCACCCTGCAAGGCAGGTAGGAAATTCCCGCCTACCTGCTGCCTCTAATAATACCATCATGACTTAAGTGGCTTTGCCCCCATGGGAAAAGTACCCTGCTAGGCAGATACAAAATTCCCGCCTGCCTGCTGCTACCAAAAATCCCATTGTAACTTAAAACTTTCTTTTCTCAAAAATGCGACCAGCCCAGAAGAAGTTTTTTCATGCATGACTTCGTCTTTTCAGAGAGAACCAGACCTCCTGTGGCAAATTCATTCTGGCATAACGTCCATAGATGATCTCCAGATACTCCAGGCAAGAAATAAGACTAAACCGACAAAGGAATTGACCTAGAGAAATTTCACAGAAAATAAAACAGAAAAACACCAAAAACACAAAACATTCCCAGAAGTCACAGATAAAGCCCAGGATTCATTCTTGGTTAAAACCCTACTGCTTTATGGGAATATTGACATGTACGATCACAACAGGGTTAAACCGGAGCACAATTTGCCTCAAACAGGGCTCAAAATAATTAAATAAAAATTTCCCGCAGGTAAACCCCAACGACAGAATATAACAATTTCGGGCATTTGGATATTTGGCGAGATTGACTCATACAACTCTCTGGGAATATCTTGACACAATACAGACACTTTCTGGCAATAAAAAACACAAAACGATCCATTATTTTAAAAGAACGAAAATTTTTAACATGGGGTAGTCTCAGATTTCAAGGTGAAATCTAGGGACACCACAAGGTCATTGAGGAGCTTCAAAGCAGGAGGATTTATGGATTATTCAGTGAAGGTAAGGTTTTAAGTTTTATTATTTAACTTTCGAGTTTGATTTTCATTTTTTGTTTTTGTTCTGTTTTTAATCTTTCACACATTTCAAGCTTTTGTTTATGTTCATTGTTTTATTTTTCCCAATTGAAATTTTAATTTTCAAACCATTTTTAAACTGGAGCAAAATTTGCCTCAAACAGGGCTCAGAATAATTAAATAAAAATTTCCCGTAGGTAAACCCCAACGACAAAATATAACGATTTTGGGCATTTGGATATTTGGCGAAATTGGCTCGTACAACTCTCTGGGAATATCTTGACACAATACAGACACTTTCTGGCAATAAAAACACAAAACGACCCATTATTTTAAAAGAACGAAATTTTTTAACATGGGATAGTCTCAGATTTCAGGGTGAAATCTGGGGACACCACAAGGTCATTGAGGAGCTTCAAAGCAGGAGGATTTATGGATTATTCAGTGAAGGTAAGGTTTTAAGTTTTATTATTTAACTTTCGAGTTTGATTTTCATTTTTTGTTTTTGTTTTGTTTTTAATCTTTCACACATTTCAAGCTTCTGTTTATGTTCATTATTTTATTTTTCCCAATTGAAATTTTAATTTTCAAACCATTTTTAAACCGGAGCACAATTTGCCTCAAACAGGGCTCAGAATAATTAAATAAAAATTTCCCGCAGGCAAACCCCAACAACAAAATATAACGATTTTAGGCATTTGGATATTTGGCGAAATTGGCTCGTACAACTCTCTGGGAATATCTTGACACAATACAGACACTTTCTGGCAATAAAAACACAAAACGACCCATTATTTTAAAAGAACGAAATTTTTTAACATGGGGTAGTCTCAAATTTCAGGGTGAAATCTGGGGAAACCACAAGGTCATTGAGGAGCTTCAAAGCAGGAGGATTTATAGATTATTCAGTGAAGGTAAGGTTTTAAGTTTTATTATTTAACTTTCGAGTTTGATTTTCATTTTTTTGTTTTTGTTCTGTTTTTAATCTTTCACACATTTCAAGCTTCAAACCATTTTTTCATTTTAAATTTTGAAATTTTCAATACATGCTTATGCCCTAGGACATAGGGTTTAAGTTTAATTTTTAACCATTGTTTTCTTTGCTTATGCTATTGGTTTTGAAACTTGTAGGTAAAGGTACAATGGCAACAAGTTCCACCTTTTTTGGGCAATTTTTGATCAAAGAATTTGACCCAAATTCACTATTATGGAGGCATGCCACAATACTTGAGTAACTTCTAGGTGGTGGGTGTTTTGTTTTAAAATGCAACAAGTGTGAAATAGTATTCAAAGGCTCATATAGTCAAGTGAAAAAGGCCGCTTGTGTGCATACCTGTGTAATATCCCCTTGTGGGATATTAGTAATATATTATTATTTACTTGCAAAGACAAACAACTTAGAAGATAGACCCTTCGAGGGTTACCTCAACTAACCCTAGTGTCAGCTACAATACAACCCAAATGGGGTTGAAGTGAGTCAAGGTGAGGGTTTAGATGGGCAATCTAATCGGTATTTATACTCATTTTTCCAATGTACTTTTGCAGAAGTAAAATAATAAATAAAACTGCTGAAAATCAATGAAAACTTTGAAAATCCATAACTTCAAAAATATTAACTCTTTCGAAATGAAACTAAGTGCAGCGATAAGGGAAAATTATGAGCTTCAATCCAAAATAAAAACCAGATCTGTTCACACACTAGAAACCCCTCAAAACAGCTCCCAAAATCCTAAACCCAGTCGCTAGGGTTAGGGTAAAATTTACAACACAATTCTAGCACTTTTCTCTTCACTTTAAGAGTCAATAAATGCAGTTCCAGATCTGCAATTAATAAATCTAAACAGCAGATTTATAAATACTTCAAAATCACTCCAAAACACTCTTAACATATGCCAAAACAAGTCGACTTCATTAAGTAAAAACCAGCAACATGTAAATAAAGAGATTTATCACAAATCACACTTCAAACCCTCAAAACAAGCTTAGATCTTCTCCCCAAAAATTGGTGCCTTGTATATATAGAGAGAAATGATTGCAAAACTTATTATTTCAAGCTTGTATGGGCACACACTTCACAAATAGTGGTGTTAATAAACACCTTTTGTTTATGATCATAAGTGGGCATACATCCCTTCTTCAAGCATGAAGATAAGTTTTTATAAATCGTCAACATGCCAAAAAAGGAGTAACCACATCTTCTTTTATAGCTTTTGCTTGCACATCCTCCAAAGTTCTTCTCCATCTTTGGCGCCATCATCTAGGAGGAAATATCATTTAAAAATGTGTCTGAAAGTCACCAACACCAAATATTAAATGCATAGGGATATTAAAAAAATGTTCATATGGGTCGACCCAATGCTTAGGAATAATCACTTTATCTCCAATATTAATTATTAAATACTTCCAGAAAAATGCGACTTGCCTACTCACTTGATTTACCTTTAAAAACATACTTTTATTGTCTCAAGGTGAAGTCGAACTTCAGCTTTTATTTCAATTTGCACAATTTATTAAATTTCATTTTAAAATTACATGTGCAAATCGATTTTACCCTCTTTTTAATTTTTTATAAAAAAGGGGGAAATCACAACCGGGTCATGGTATAAGAAAATGCAAGGGGACAAATAACATAAGGGTTCCAACAACAAAGGTTCGGGGATATATCAAAGAACAAGAAGATGAAGACGTAGCTTTGGCTTTGAAAATAGACATCCATTGTCCAAAAAATGAAGTTCATCTCGATCAATGAGGCCTCTTGTTGCTCCATCTAGTACTTTTATTGTCTCAAGGTGAAGTCGAACTTCAGCTTTTATTTCGATTTGCACAATTTATTAAATTTCATTTTAAAATTACATGTGCAAATCGATTTTACCCTCTTTATAATTTTTTATAAAAAAGGGGGACATCACAACCGGGTCATGGTATAAAAAAATGCAAGGGGACAAATAACATAGGGGTTCCAACAACAAAGGTTCGGGGATATATCAAAGAACAAGAAGATGAAGACGTAGCTTTGGCTTTGAAAATAGATATCCATTGTCCAAAAAAGGAAGTTCATCTCGATCAATGAGGCCTCTTGTTGCTCCATCTAGTACTGGCTTCCCATTTGTGACCATGCCACATCCATTTGTGATGGCTACCTCCATGCATGATGAGGATTCACCTCTTTCACAAAAGAGAAGTAGAAAAAAAGGTACATTGAAAAAGGCCTTTCAAAATGAGAGCAAGGATATTGCAAACGAGCATTGCGCAAGATGTATGTATGCGAATGTGTTGGCTAGATTTTCTGCACAGCTGAAAACCTAGGCAGTCATGAGATAAATCTCCCTCATTTACCGGTGAGGCTCTCATGTAAGATTTGTCAGTTAAATATGCTAGTATCTATTTATGGGTATTACTTTAACCATGCAGCTCATGAACCATAGCTGTATAGTTTTGCAGCAAATAAGCAGCTGTTAAAGAAAGGAAATATCTAATGAAGAAGGAAATAGCAGAAAACAGGAAAGAAAGAGGGAAGATGTGCAACCCAATCAATAGATTACATAGTTGATTACATGCACATAGATAGAATAGATAGATATTAACATATAGAATTATAAGCAAATGGAACTTTCAGATCTAGATCTAGAATAACGCAAAGTTTATTAATAGATCTAAGACAGAAAGTTAGAAACAAAATGCACCATTGACACAAAGTTCTCCGGAAATATGCTCCTTTGTATTCCTCTGCTTCAAATAGCTATCAGGGGTTTCAGCACAAAGTCTGGAACACAAGAATATTGCTTACAAATTTTGATCCTTTAACCTGTAGGTTCTTCCTTTATTTATAGTGTATAAAGGGCAATTACAAATAGAAAACTTTGAATGAATTCTCGCATGCAGAAGCTATGAAAAAGGAAACATCTAGCAATCTTCCTCTTGGAATTCCTCTTTGCATGACATGCATGATTTATAACTAAAAAATAGAACCTTCTATTTTGCATGTCTGCCACCTATTTCCAAGTAATTGACTTCTTCAAGTAACGACTTTTAAACCAATCACTTAAGTTTTATAATTTAATTGATTGCTCAATTACTTTGTCGAAGAAAATAAGAGAGAATAAGAAAGAGGAAAAGAAATTAGAAGAAAGTTACAACAGTTTCAGTCTTGTTCTTTTTCCATATTCTGCATGCGGGTGACTCTTTTGTCTTTGATTCTCACCAAGTTGGATCTGAAAGTAGGTGACTATGATTTGCTTGCGAGTATTGTCTTTGACCTGTCTTCCCTTCTATCCTTGACGCTTTTGCAATTCTTCTTCAATACATGCAAAGTAAATTCGATGAAGGCTTCAACTAGAAGATTGGGAGCAGATGCACAAGATCCTGGAAGGAATTTCCCATGCACCAACTTCTACACGGGTTGTGTCCATAATGAGAATTTTTACCCTGCAAGACAGGGAAGAAATTCTCGCCTGCCTGCCACTTCTAATTTTTCCACTGCAGCTTAAGTGACTTTGACTTCATGGGAATTTTCACCCTGCAAAGCGGGTAATAAATTCCCACCTGCCTGCTGCTACCAAAAATCCCACTATAGCTTAAACCTATCCATTCCCAAAAAGTGTGACTTGCCTAGGAGAGGCTTTTTGTGCATGACTTCATCTTTTTTACTCAGAAGTTGGCTTCCTAAGGCTGATTCCTTCTGGTATGGCGGTCGTAGATGTTCCAGGCAATTAAACAGACTATACTGACAAAAAAATTGACCTAGGGGGATTTCACAGAGAAACCGAGGAGCAAACCGAAGAAAAACGCAAAAGAAATAAATAAAAGCGAAAAAAACGTTGCCAAAAGTTGCAGACAATGCCTAGAATTCATTCCTGGTGAAAACCCTAATGAGATGAGTGAATACTGATATGCAAAACTTCTACAACATTCAACCGGAACACAGTTTACTTCAAACGGGGCATTATTTATTCAATAAATAATTAAATAAAAATTTTCCGCAGACAAAACTTGGCGCAGGGATAAAATGAGTTTGGGCATTTGGGTATTTGTCGAAATTGGTTCATATGATTTACTGGGAATATCCTAATATAAAACAGACATCTTATGGCAATAAAAACACAAAAAAACCTATTATTTAAAAAAAAACAAAAAAAATTCAAATGGGTAGTCCCAGATTTCAGGGTGAAATCTGGGGACACCAGTTGGCTCCGTCTGTGGACATCTTTACCTCTTTCAAAATGAAAGGAGTGAAGATGAGATCCCAGCTTCTCTAGTTTCGTATCTTGTCCACAGGGTTCAGCGTCAGGCAAACAAAAACAAAACAAAACAAAGAAAATGAAAGAAAACAACAAAGCTTATTTATATACAAACAGGTTTTACCATGTATCTCAGTTCTTAAACAGCTTCAGATGTTGCCGGTTGAAAAGCAGTGGCAACTCAATTCCATCCCGATAGGCAAGGAAGAAAGTATCCATTCCGGCAGCTCTCTTGATCGCGAAGGACCCTTTCCAGAGTGAATCAGATTTATCATGCATGCCCTTCGGTTCATGTCTCTTGTCCCACCAGAGTACCCAGTCTCCGATCTCAAACTTTTTTTCTCTAGTCTTCTTGTCAAATACCTTGGGCAAGTCCTTATCAACTTCATCTGGTGGTGGCTCATCTTTTTTCCTCTCTGTGGTAAGTCTTCATCAACTTCCTCCATTCCTAGATTTAGATGTTGCATTTCTGAGGGAGAACTTTCTGGTCGTGTTTTCCACAGGATTCGTGGCTCAAGTTTCCTGACATTTGCATGAACCCTTTGTCACGATTTTCGCAGCTCCTGATCACGTTTCTTGCAGCTTCTGGTCACGTTTTTCGCAGGGCTTTGTGGTCACGTTTTGCATGACAGTGAGAGCCACGAGATACAAAAAATCGTTGCAAGAAAGCCACGAAAATCGTTGCAAGAAAAGACAGCCCACGAAAACAGTCTCCGAGTCCCATAAACGAGGGCGCAAACAGCCACAAACCAGGCATAATACAAAATAGTGCCTTCTCTACAACTTCATGGCTCTCCTGCAATTTCATAGCCCCTGCTCTGTCAAAACCGTGGGTTTCTGAGCTTCTAGAAAAATTGTTTCGCTGGGGCTTCCCTATTTCGTGATTCTTTTTGGTCACAATTCCTAGTTTTCCCAGCATTTTCGGAGGCCACTAGTTACTGTGTCTGCATACTCGTGACTGCCTGCATATTTGTGCTCGTGCATGCACAGTCTTGACTCACTATCAAGGCCCACAAACATCTTTTTTGTATGCTCTCTGGTTCGCCTCTCAGTCTCTCCCCTCTTCATGTGGTTTATCCTAGTGGTTTAGCTTCAATTATGGCCCCGGAAACTCCTACTGGCAGTGGCACAATTGGTAATCCCCTAGGTAACACATCTAGCAGTACAACAGACATTTTATTGGAACTTCTCAACCGAATCCAGAAAGTTGAAAATGTCAATCAACAACTCCAAACTGAGGTCTATACATTTATTGGTAGGGCCGCGGATGTTGAGTTTGAGAATGCCATCTTGAGAGAAAAATTAGCCAACAACACGGATAATACTAGCTCCCCTAATGAGGCCCTACACGCAGAAATCATTGACCTCTGGTCTCAACAGGAGGAAATCAGAAATAACCAAGCTTCCTTAAAACTAGAGACGGAATCATGGACCAAGGTTGTTAGTGGGAAAGGCAACGTTCCCCCTCTTTTGGCTGCGGTTGAGACCGTTTTGCAGGCCAAGTTAATTGAGGAGTGTATTAGGTGTGACAGGGAACTAAACCTCAAGGTGAGGGGTCTCCCACCCCCCACACCGACATAGGACCCACTAACAGTTGGTAACTCCTTTATCACTGATACTTTGGGGATTTCTGACATTACATTAGAAAGAGCTTGGGTTGGCTATGATTCCACACTTTTCATCCGTTTAAGGACAGCTTTTGATAGGCTGCGAGCTCTCAAGGCTAAGAGGATTCTATTTTCACACCCAGACAAGGTCTTCCTTGATGAAGATCTCACCAGAACACAAGTTGGGGAGCTCAAGCACTCTAGGGAGAAAGTTATGGCAGCGAGGAAAGCAGGTAAATGAGCGGTTATCAGGAATCTCCGGGTTGTTATTAGAGACTCTCCTCCTCCTGGTTGGGAGCCACGCCAAGGGGCTCCCCAATGACGGGCCAAGTGGGAGAAGAGTCAAGCCAGAGGCTTATCTATCAGTTGTTGGAATGGGAATGGTTCCCTTTGGTCTTCCCCTAGCCTTATGTTAGATGCTCTCAGGGCTGCCGACATTCTCTTCATCATAGAGACACACAAGAGCCCGGTTCGTCCTCTCCTAGGTATTACTGGATTTCTTTGGTTATCAGCTTGCAGACAGGAGACTTGGTGTTCATGTAGTGTCAGAGGCTTTGGTGTGGTTGCCTGTCTTTATAGGGACTCCCTCCAGAACAGGATCTTGATGGCTGGTTCTGATGTGTTTGTCAGGTACATGTGGATCCGTATTATTGGGGCCACTCGATTCTCTATGGATTTCTATATAGCAGTTTGTTACTTTCCTCCGGTTGCTTCCCCTTATGCCATCCACAATGGCCCAGGTGATGATCCTTTCTTTGACTTTTACGACAGTATTAGTCAGTACTTTGTCGTAGGGGATGTTATCATTTTAGGCAATTTTAATGCCCATACCAGACACTTACAAGTTCCTCTCCATGACAAATTAGAGGATACGTTCTGCACACAAAGGATTGACCCGATGTCAGTTGGCCTGCATAGGATTTCTAAGGATACAGATGGCCCTTTCACAACTTATGGATAGTTCCTCCTCCAACTCGGGGAGTCACAGGGGATGGTAATCTTTAATGGGATCGAGCGCTTCCCAAATTCACGTTTCTTCACATGTCCTCCCCATGGCAGGGGCACTAGTGTGGTGGACTATGTCCTTGCCAACAGTATTAGTCAGTACTTTGTCGCAAGGGATGTTATCATTTTAGGCAATTTTAATGCCGATACCAGACACTTACAAGTTTCTCTCCATGACAGATTGGAGGATACATTCTGCACACAAAGGATTGACCCGGTGTCAGTTGGCCTACATAGGATTTCTGAGGATACAGATGGCCCTTTCACAACTTATGGACAGTTCCTTCTCCAGCTCGGGGAGTCACAAGGGATGGTGATCTTTAATGGGATCAAGAGCTTCCCGACTTCACGTTTCTTCACATGCCGTCCCCATGGCGGGGGCACTAGTGTGGTGGACTATGTCCTTGCCAACTCGGATATCTCACCCCTCCTCTACTCCTCTGTTTCCCCCCATTCCCCTTGCCGACCATGCACTCATATCCATAGTTACCTGAGACGGGGGGACGGCGGGACGGGGCGACGGGGTTTTCGGGACGGCAAAAAATTTCTAAATTTTGGGGACGGCGGCGGGACGGCTAATTAAAAAATATATAAATATTTAAAATATAAAGATATAGTGACTAAATTACATAAATAAGCTGAAATAAAACCATTTGAGATTTAAATAAGGTGAAACTAGAACTCATAAACATCAAATACATTCCTTAATACTCATGATTCTTTCAGAAGTTTGCAAGAAGTTGCTTGGTCCAAAAAGGTGCAAAAATTATTTTTATGAAAATAAGAAAATTATTGCCATCAATGCAATAGAGCTCAATAAAATATGCACTTTTAGAGAAAACGACACCTGAAATGAAGCCACAGAATGAAAGTTATGGTACATGCAAGTTTTTGCTACTACATCTTCCCGGACCCTTTTGGCAAACTTTTTTCTCTCCTTGTGGTTTTTTTCACCAAAAAGCAAAAAAATGCCAAAAAAGGAAATAAATTTGTGGGGGATGTCTAGACGTCCCCCCCACGTTTCCCACGTCCCCCCCACGTTTCCCCATCCCCGGGACGTTTCCCAACGTTTTCAGACGTCCACAGGACGTTTCCTAAAAAAAAAAAAAAGGAAACGTGGGGGAAACATTTCCCCCACATCCCCAAGACGTCCGGGACGTCCCGGACGTGTCAAAACAGGGGGGGACGCGTCCCCACGTAACTATGCTCATATCCTTCTCTCTGGTCGCCAGTCCTACCACCATCACCCCTCCTTCCCCTCCCAACTACCCCCCTCGCATCTCCTTTCAATTTGATAAAGGGGATTACGGATCTTACTCATCCCACATCCGCGACCTTCTCCCCCTCTAATCCCCACTTCTCTAACCTTCCTAGTGCAGAGGCCAAGTATACATGCCTTTCCTCTACCATGTGGGAGGCTGCCCTGAGATCCTTTCCCAACTCCACCACCCATCCCTCAACCACTTCGTACTACTAAATCTTGCCCCATGAACCAATGCTATGATGTAGATAAGATAAGATAAGATAATATTATTAATGTCCGACAAATGACCACAAAAAGTAGGTCAATGGAACTGTAGAGTACAAAGCAAAAAGAACACAACGAGAGAACCCAAACGGGTCGCCCGAAAATACAAAAAGAGATGGAGAAGAGGAGAAGGAGCAAGTGTGGAGAACCCAGAAAGGGAGAAGAGGATAACAGTGGGGGGGTGAGTGGAAGAGGGAGCAACACCTCCAACACCATCACTACACAAACAAGGCTGGCTAGAAGTAACTCATGAAGCCCCGATTGCCTAGTTACTAAGAGTCTGAATAACCCACTGTAACTTGTAGAAGACCAGGCTAGGACCAGTGAGACCTATTTTCCAATCCAACATGACATGAAAATGCCCCTGTTCTGGCGCCACTCCCAGCGGAACTGTCAACTGAGAATCCAACCAGGAGGGAAAGTGTCTTGAATCACTGGTCTGAGGTTCCGAATCACCGCCCATTTACCAGAGTTCTTGGCTGCCATGACTAACTCCCGAGATTGTTTGAGTTCTGCCCACTGGGGTCTAGTGAGATCTTCATCAAGGAAGATTTTATTCGGGAGTGAGAATAGTCTTCGTTTAGCCCTAAGAGCCCGAAGCCTGTCATCTGCTGATTTGAAGTGAAGGAAGAGGGTAGAATCAAGACCAAGCCATGCCCTAATCAATTTGCACTTCCGACAACCCCAACTTATTTGTGATAAAATCAGAAGCAATGGCAAAAGGATCAAAAGGAGGTGTGGGGCAACCCTCTTACCTTGAGATTGAGCTCTCTTGTTCGTCTGTTTCTTTCTTCCACAAGTTTGTCCTGCACAACTTCCTCCACAACGGTAAGAGGAGAGGTGTTCTGGTCTCTACCTTTCACTATTTGTGCCCATGAATCCGATTGTTTCTTGAGATTTTCATGTTGGGTTTGAATTTCTTTCTGTTTGTGCTTCAAGTCTGAAATTTCTGTATGTAATTGGTTTTTTGTACCAATAGGAATGGCCTGGGTCATGATATCTGTAATTTTCCTGTGCAATGTGATGTTGTTCGCTTCAGCTCTTTCCATTCGGGATGTCAGTTCAAATACCGCAGTTCGTCGTAGCATTTTGTTAGATGATTCCACTATCTCAAGCCTGCGTAGTAATTTCGCTATGATGTTGGGTAAATCTTGCTGCCCTGGTTCATTTTTCCCACCTGAGGGGGTTACTACAACGATGGAAGTGGAAGGAGACATCGGTGAAGGATGAACCGCTTGTAATGGTGTCAAGACAAGGGGAGAGCTGGGGGAATCCCCCATTTCATTCGCAATACTGGTTGAGTACCTGTACATTTGCATTCGATTTGAACCAAAAACTCAGACCCAACAAGGGTATTTTAAAACTAATAACCAAGCAGGGAGAACAATGGAGGACGCAAGCAGAACCAGAGCCACGATTTTGGAATACACTCTTGTGCCCTCTTGAGCAATCGAACTAACCCACGAAGCAAACAATGCATGCCACGATACAGATGGACGAGCCTCGAGCCACAAATCTAAGATGGAAGACCCAAAAATGAGGGCACGAAGCACAGTCGTGGAGCAAAGGAAGGGCGCGAAAAACTAGATATGAATCCCCTCGAGAAAGAAACAGACGTAGGGCAAAGGAGTCGAACATTACCCACGAAGTAGACAAAACACAGTCGTGGAAGCAAGATAAAGCCAATGATGGAAGCAACACAGTTGAGGGTAGGAAGAAACGTGACTGATAGAAGCAACACAGTCGAGGGCATAAAGAACACCCAATAGAACCATCTCACGAGCTGTGACAAGAAACGTGACCTCGTGCACAGATACGAGCCATGAGTAAGCAAAAAACCCGAGAAACGAGCCCTTACGAACTAGAGCCAAGAACCAGAGACAAACGTGCCCTCACAGACCAAGGACGAGCCATTCATGAACCATTACGAGCCATTACCAGTGATACATCATAGCAGAAACTCTTTATAGCTAGAAAAAAAACTTGCAGAAAACTAGAAGGATGCGAAGCACTAGACTCTCGTGTCCCCATATTTCACCCTGAAATCTTAGACTACCCCAGTAAAACAAATTTGTACTTTTAAAATAATAGGTCATTTTGTGTTTTCATTGCCAGAAAATGTCTGTATTGCTTCAAGATATTCCCTGAGAGTCATATACACCAATTTCGACAAATACCCAGATGCCCAAACTCGTTATATTTTGTCGTTGGGGTTTGCCTGCGAGAAATTTTTATTTATTATTTTAAGCCCCGTATGAGGTAAATTGTGCTCCAGTTTAATCCAGTTAAGGTTTCACATGTCAATATTCCCATATACCAGTAGGGTTTCCATCAGGAATTGATCCTGGGCTTTATCTGACTTCTGGCAACGTTTTGCATTTTTGTTTTTTCTCGTATTTTTCTCTGTGAAATTCCCCTAGGTCAATTCCTTCGCCAGTACAGTCTGTTTTCTTTGCCTAGAGTATCTGGAAATCATCTACGGACATCATGTCAGAAGGAATTTGCCACATGCAGTCTGGTTCTCTCTAAAGAAACGAAGTCATGCACAAAAAAAAGGCCTCTTCTAGGCAAGTCACATTTTTGGGAAAGGAAGGTTTTAAGCTGCAATGGGTTTTTTGGTAGCAACAGGTAGGTGGGAATTTTGTACCTGCTAGGCAGAATACTTTTTCCCATGGAAACAAAGTCACTTAAGTCATGATGGCAGAATACTTTTTCCCATGGAAACAAAGTACTTAAGTCATGATGGGAAAATTAGAGGTAGTAGGCAGACGGGAATTTCTTATCTGCCTTACAAGGTGAAAATTCCCATTATAAAATAAAAGAAAATCACTAAAGCATTGATGGGAATTTCTTACCTGCCTTGCAGGGTAAAAAATCTCATTATGAAAGTCAAACAGCTTAAGTGGACCATGAGATTTTTGGAGCTGCAGTGCAAGGTGATTATTCCCATCAAAAAGTGACATTTAAAAATTGAAATCAGTTATGGCAAAAAGTGTAACCCACCTAGAGGAAGAATAATACTTTTTAAAGTATTAATTAATTGTTTCTATTCCTAAAATTGGTGCCCAAGCATGAGGAAAAGTCAAAACGCGTGATGAAAGGGTAAAAAAGATTGGAAATAGAATGTTAAAATTAAATAAATTTAATTTATTTAATGCAGCCCTATATCATGTAAAAAAGTGCAACCCACCTAGAGGAGAAATAATACTTTTTAAAGTATTTATTGATGGAATTAATTCCTATTTTTGGCACATGAGGTCAAAGCATAGTGTGAAGTCAAAGAAGACTGAAAGAAAAAAGCTAAAATTAAATAAATTTAATTTATTTAATGCAGCCCCAAAGCATGCAAATTTTGGCGCACAAGTTTAAAGAGAAAAGCATGATTTTTAATTAATTAATCACCGGAAATAGGAAGGGCAATTATTAATTATATAATGATAAAGGTTATATAAGCATCGGTTGTCATATTAATAGAGTTATTAATTCTTTAGCAAAGGAGTGCAGCCTAGGCAATTGTGGCACCCAAAGAAGGAGGAATTTTGCTCCGAAAAAGGTGTCTTCACTGCCGGAAAGCTTCAAAGTTTGGCGCCTAGATTTGAAAGAGCTTGATTTAAGTCTGCTTAATTGTTTGCATATTATTACATGTGCCCAAGTGAAGTTGAAAATATTCATGTTGGCTTTGCATGTAAACAAAGCCTCAAATTTTAGGGCAGCGGGCTTTATATATGCAGATTTTTATGATAAAAATCAAGTGTTTATGTTCAGGTTGCCATCTTTGTCTGAATTAATTGAATGTATTCATTACAAGTGCTTATATAATTGAAAGGGAGCTTAAATCAATGTCAGATACATTGAATATATCCTCCAAATCCGAAGAAATTCCCAGCTCTGCATCGGTTGTAAAGAATTCCGACCGAATAAAGAGAAAAAGAGTTGCTCAGACAAGGATCCGGCCATGGCAAAGCGAGATGAAAGAGAAAGCTCAGCAGAAGCATGCATTACTTCCAGGTTTGCTGACATCGAAAATACAGATCTAAGTCCCAAATTTCTGAATTGATTGACAAATCCAGAACTGGAAAGACTTCTCTCATGCGTGTAAACAAAAGCAGTGGAATCATTCGAGCTTCAACATTCAGATTCACAGCTCAGTTGCAAGAATTCATCATAGAGTGTGCAAGGTCGTACCACCCACTATAAAGATCAGTCCGAGATGCTGCGGCGAAGACAATAATCCAGCTAGATGCACAGTTCATCAATAATTGTCTGAAGATTCCAGCATGACAGGTGGTGACTACTATCAGCATACTAGACGCCAGCAACAGATGGGAGAAGCATACAGCGGACTGTGTGGGCATAAAGAACAGCAGGTATATGAAGAAGCTCAGATCTCCATCCAAGTTCCCGAGGACTCTTCCACGATCCAATCTAGTGCAGGAGATGGATGACATTACCAAATTGCTATGCAACATAAATGGCAAAGTTAACGCTCACAACTTCCGCTCATGAATGTATGCCTTCATCAGGACTATTGAAATCAACAAAGCAAATTCTATAATCAAATGGTCGGAAATCATTAGTGACAACATCGGTAAGCATCTCCAGAATGTGAGGCGTACTTACAGTTTCAAGATGACTTCATATTTGGTATATGCAGCAACTTCACAGGTTATCTTCTCCAAGCTGGATAGATGTGGTGTGCTCTCCAAGGATCCTATTTTTGAGTGTTATCCACAGCTTACTATGCCTGCATGCAATAAAGATTATAAGGTGGTCAACGATGGATTTCTTCTACGGATTCATTTGTAGGCTGAACGGTGATCTAAAGGCCAACAAGGTGAGTAAAGAAGCTTGGGAAGCTATGTCCCAGATTGGCAATATCTTCATCCAGATTGCGGACTTTACATACCTCAAAGTCACCAGCTTTTCGGGAGAACCAGTCAAGTTGCCCAGATATCCAAGCGACAGATTGGTCATCATGGAATTGAGCAGACAACTCGTGGAGATGCATGACCTACAGTCGAAATGCCACAAGTCTACTGGCTTCTTCCCGATCACAGTGGGCTATTACATCTGCCAGAGCATTCATAAAGCCAGAGGAATTGAAGAGGAGATGTTCTCTGCGTATGAGCATGAGTTCTTCCCAACACCGTTGAACTTCGATCCATATAGGTGGCAAGGAAGAAAATCTCCCAAGAATACGCCCATGTGCCTTCGTTAGAAGATTTCTGGATGAAGTACAGAAGCGAGTACGTAGTTAGGAAGAAAGACTTTAGTAGGTTATCAGCGCGACAAGTGTTTGATTATGGATTAGCAAGGATACCTGCGGATCTTAAAGATGATGGGCCTGTGTTACTTGGCGCATATCATCAGATGGGAGGAAATAGAGTTGTACTTCAAGAGAACATTGGTGGTTGCCATACGATCGAGGAGAGGTCTGTCGTTGTTCTGGTCAATACTTCAAACTGGTTGTTGACAAAGGGATATTGCCTTGATGAAGCTTTGATGAATCAGATCACAGGCAACCTCAGCACAGGAGATTCCCTCAAAAGGAAGCACAAGGAAGAAAGCAGCAGAAGGCCTGAAAAGATTAAAGTGCACAAAAAGTCTCATTCAAGGGAAAAGATCATTTCTACGGCTATGGTGTTAGTTCCGACTTCTCCAGCATCAAGTACTTCACCAATTGTTGCACCTCAGCAAGATATTGTTGTTCCTCCGTTGAATCCGGCAACATTTGTACTTTCTCCTCAGCCACTTTGATCAGCACCTCTTCCTGAAGAAGCGCTGAAGTTGCAGATGGCAGAATTTGAAAGAGCTTTGTCCTTAGACAATACAGAGGACAGCAGCCACAACACTGTAGCAGTTTCAGATGGAGAGGAACCATAGCACGAGATGGTGGTACATTCGGCAACTTCTCTTTCTCCGAGAAATAATTTCTCAGAGTGGTTGGCTTCATAGTCGGTCCCAGAGGCTAGAGAGGAGATCAACTTCGAGGAACATGACTTGCAGTTGCTCCTAAGTTTGGGCGGAAAAGACAAAAAACCTAAAGTTGCTAAGGTGACTTGGAGGTTGATTATTTAGGAGTCAGGGCAGAAGTTCGCTTAGGTGTCAGTTCCAGCAGAAGGAAAGAAGAAGGATGAGTTCACGGCAGCGGATATAACAGTGACCAAAGTACCCATAGGTCAAGCCACTACAAAAAGATTGAAGCAAGACATGCAGACATTGATAAATGTTTTATTCCTTGGGCTTGACAAAGAAAAGGCAGAGAACGTTAAACTTCAGAAGCAGGTGTCTCAGTTGTGCAAGATTATTGCCAAAGTTGTCAACTCTTCCACTAAGCCAATTTCAGCACATAAGCAGGTGAGTGATCATATGATGCAGGAAGTGGAAAATGTAGGTAACCAGGCTAAAGCTATCGACGAATAAGAGAGTCTAATCATTCGCCAAGCTTCTGTACAACTCAAGGAGGTGCCGGCCCGTCTAAAGGTTATGAAAGATGTATTGGTTCAGCTAAAACAATTGGTGATGAGCACGATGGACATTAACACAGTAATTGTGGTGTCCCCAGATTTCACCCTGAAATTTGAGACTACCCGATATAAAAAAAATCGTACTTTTAAAATAATGGGTCGTTTTGTGTGTTAATTGCAAGAAAGTGTTTGTATTGTGTCAAGATATTCCTAGAGAGTTATATTAGCTTATTTCGGCAAATACCCAGATGCCCAAAATCATTATATTATGTTGCTAGGGTTTGCTTGCGAGAAAATTTTATTTAATTATTCCAATCCCCGTTTGAGGCAAATTGTGCTCCAATTTAACCCTGTTGTGGTCTTACATGTCAATATTCCCATATACCAGTAGGGTTTTAACCAAGAACGAATCCTGGGCTTTATCTGTGACTTCTGGCAACGTTTTTCATTTTTTAGTATTTTCCCGTTTTGTTTTCTGTGAAATTTCTCTAGGGTCAATTCCTTTGCCGGTTGAGACTGTTTTCTTGCCTGGAGTATCTGGAGATCATCTACGGCCATGTTATGCAAGAAGGGAATTAGCCTTAGGAAGTCAGGTTCTCTTTAAAAAGACGAAGTCATGCACAAAAAAAATGTCTTCTTCTGGACAAATCACATTTTTGGGAATGGATTGATTTAAGCTGGATAGTGGGATTTTTGGTCGCAACAAGCAGCTGAGCATTTTTGTACCTGCCTTAGCAGGGTACTTTTTCCGATGGAAGACAAAGTCACTTACGTCATGATGGAAAAATTAGAGACAGCAGCAAGCTGGATTTTCTTCCCTGCCTTGCAAGAGTGAAAATTACCATTTATGAAATAAAGGAAAAATCACTTAAGGCATCGATGGGAATTTCTTATCTGCCCTGCAGGGTAAAAAAATCCCATTATGAAAGTCAAACAGCTTAAGTTGATAATGGGAATTTTGAAGCTGCCAGTGCAGGGTGAATAATCTCATTCAAAATTGACTTTTAAAAATAGAAACCAGTCTTTGCCAAAAGGTGTGACCCCTTTGGAGCATTAGGATTAATTTATTTAATGGCATTTATTAATTAGTCTCTATTTCCAATTTTGGCACCCAAAGCATGAGAAGTAAATGTCAATAAGGAAGAAGAGGATCAAAGGAAGACTGGAAGTAGAATGCTAAAAATAAATTCAATGTTATTTATTTAATGCAGCCCCCTAAAGCATGCTCAAAAAGTGTGACCCACATTGGAGGATGAAACGATGCTTTTTGAAGTATTTAATAAATGGTATTAAATTCCTATTTTTGGCGCATGGAGAAATAGAAGAGGTCAAAGCACACTGTGATGTCCATGTGAAGTGAAAGTAGAGGGCTAAAAATAAATTAAATTTAATTTATTTAATGGCAGCCATGAGCATGCACAAAATAGGCATCCCCAATTAAAGTGAAAAACATGCTTATTAATTAATCAATTGCCAATAATAGGAAACGCAATTATTAATTATAGAATGATGAAGGTTATATAAAGCATGGGCTGCCATAATGATGAATTAATTAATTCTTCTAGCAAAGAAGTGCAGCCCAGGCAATTTTGGCGCCCAATTCAAGGAGGATTTTTGCTCAGAAGAAGGTGTTTCTTCACTGCCGAAAAGCTTCAAGGTTTGGCGCCTAGGATTGTAGGAGCTTGCTTTAGGCTCTGGTTAATTATCTGCATAGTGGTACAGGTGCTCAAGTGAAGTTGACAAATATTTATGCTTGCTTTGCATGCAAGCAAATCCTCAAATTTTAGGGCAACAGGCTTGATATATGTGGATTATTATGATTAAAAACATAGTGTTCATGTTCCAATTGATCGGCTTTGTCTGAATTAATTGCAAGTATTCATTACAGGTGCTTATATAATTGAAAGGGAGCTTAAATCAATGTCAAATACATTAAATATATCCTCCGAATCTGAAGAAAAATTCCCAGATCTGCACCAGTTGTAAGGAATTCTGACTGAATAAAGCGAAAAAGAGTTGCTCAGACAAATATAGATCCGGCCATGGCAAAGCAGGATGAAAGACGAAATCTCAACAGAATCATACATTACTTCCAGATTTGCTAACATCGGAGATACAGATCTAGGTCAAAAACCTCTTTCCGAAGTTTATCAACAAATCCAGAGCTAGAAAAGACTTCCCTCATGCGGGCAGTCAAAAGCAGTGGAATCATTCGAGCTTTAGCCATTCCCATTTACAGCTCAATTGGCTTGAATTCGTGATGAAGTGTGCAAGGTCATACCATCCACTATCCAAATCAATCCGGGATGCTGTGCGGAAAAGACAATAATCCGGTTAGAAGCACAGTTCAACCAATTATTGTCTAAAGATTCCAACATGACAGGTGGCAATTACTATTAACATGTTGGACGCTCGGCAAGAGATGGGAAAAGTATAAAGTCAAATGTGTGGGCATAATGAACAACAGGTATATGAAGAATCCCATATCTCCATCCAAGATCCTGAGGACTCTTCCACGATCCAATCTAGTACAGCAGGTGGATGACATTACCAAATTGATATGTAGGATAAATGACGAAGCTAATGCTTACAATTTCCGCTGATGGATGTATGCCTTTATCAGGACCCATTGAGATCAACAAAGTAGATTCTATAATCAATTGGTCAAAGATCATCAGTGACAACATCAATGAGCAGCTTCGAAGTGTGAGGCGGACTTATAGCTTCAAGATGACTTCATATTTGGCATATACGGCAGCCTCCCAGGGCATCTTCTCCAAGCTAGATAGACGTGGTGTGCTCTCAAAGGATCCTATTTTGGAGTGTTATCCGCAGGTTATTGTGTCTACATGAAATAATGATTATAAGGTGGTCAGCCATGGATTCTTCTACGGATACATTTGCAAGTTGAACTGTGATCTGAAGACCAACAGGGTAAGCAATGAAGCTTGGGAAGTTGTATCACAAATTGGCAATATCTTCATCCAGTTTGCGGACTTTACATACATCAGGGTCATCAGATTTTCGGAAAAACCAGTCAATTTGCCCAGATATCCAAGCGACAAATTGGTCATCATGGAGTTGAGCAGATAGCTCATGAAGATGCATGACCTACAGTCAAAACGGCACAAGTCTGCAGGCTTTTTCCCAATCACAGTGGGCTATTACAGCTGCAAGAGCATTCATAAAGCCAGACGAATTGAAGCAGAAATGTTCTCTGAGTACGAACATGAGTTCTTCCCAGCACAGCTAAACTTCGATGCATATGGAGTGGCGGGGAAGACAATCTCCCAGGAATACGCGCATGTGTCTTCGTTAGAAGATTTCTAGATGAAGTATACAAACACGTACTAAAGTTAGGAAGAAAGACTTCAACAGTTTATCACCATGGAAAGTGTTTGATTGGGGATTAGCATAGATACCTGCAGATCACGATCTGACGCATTTCATCAGATGGGAGGACGTATGGGCTTGTGCCTTACATTGGAAGAATTTCATCAGATGAAGTGCAGAAGATAGATATGTACTTCAAAAGAACATTGGTCAGCTGTCATACGACCGAGGAAAGGTTTGTCGCTGATCTAGCATCAATACTTCGAACTGGTTGCTGACAAAGGGATATTGCCTTGACGAGGCTCTGATGAATCTGATGAAAAAGATTTCCTTCATAAAACTGTTGTGCAAAACTATAAAAAGATTATAAATGTACATTATAGATAACTTGTTTATAAAGCCATCCAAGCAACAATCCAAATCTAGTAGTATCTAGGTGGTCAATATTCCTTTACACATACCACAATAATAAGTCGTTAAAACACGAGCATCTGGAGTAAGTGATTTTATTTCCTTAGACATGCTGTGAATACTGCTCCAAGTTTAAAGGCTGAAAAAATGTGACACCAAAATGAGGATTAGATAACTCGTCATCATGCAAAAAATTTAAAACCTAGACGTATCAACCGTATAAAGTCATAAAGTCAAGACTAGTACTTTCGGTGAAGGAAATCTAACTTCCACAATAGATTATCCCACACAACAATAAAAAACTCAGAAGTAGAATTCAATATTAGCATAGGTAATGTGGCGATAATATATCAAGCAAGAAGCTCCTATTAGCACTTCAAAATGACATCCTTCCATAAAACCCGAGTACCAAGAAATTACTTCATAGAACCGATGCATAATGGTACTGCATAAACTGCTAATCTTAGATCAGAATAATATTCTTCAAAATGGCTCTTCGATGATCCAACTACCACACCCAAAAAAGATGAATAATTTACCAAGAAAAAAAGGATGCTTTCAATTTATCTTTCCATACATAATTTGCAACAAATAATACAACCAAGGACTCTCTGAATATTACCAGGCTAGGAACAAGTGTATGTCATCTTATCACCCCACCTGTCAAAATAGGCACTTATTTTGTATTGCAACAACCATTTATAATGCATATCTAATGAGTACCATACCTAACTTCCAAGTTCCACTACCCAGAAGAACTTGATGTTCCAGACACGCAAAACAATCTTCAATCACACTCTCGGATATCTAGATTTATCTGGTCAAAGAACTCATATGGAATCGTGAATCCTCCTAAAATAAACATTGTTGGCTAGATTTTCTGCATAACAGTCAAAACTTAGGCAGTCATTAGATAAATCTCCTTCATTTACCGGTGAGGCTCCCATGTTAGATTTGTCAATTAAAGTACAATAGTATCTATATGGGGTTTTACTTTAACGGTTCAGCTCATGAACCATAACTATACAGTTCTGCAACAAGCAGCTATTTAAAGAAAGGAAAATATTTATAGAAGAAGGGAATTGTATAAACACAGAGAAGAAATGTGGAAGATGTGCATCCCAATCAATAGATAGCAGAGTTGATTGCATGCACATGGAAGAAACCAATAGATATAGAACACAGAATTATAAGCAAAAGTAGCTCTAGATCTAGATCTCAAATAACACAGTCTATTAAAAGATCTATAAGATTAAAAGCAAGAAACAAAATACACCGTGACACAAAGTTCTCCAGAAATCTGCTCCTGTATATTCCTTTGCTTCAAATGGATCTCAAGGCTTTCAGCACAAACCCTAGAACACAAGCATGTTGCTTACAAATTCTGATCATTAACCTGGAGGTTCTTCTCCTACTTATAGAATGTAGAAAGGAAAGTACAAATGGGAAATTCAACTGAACTGAAACATAAACAAGAAATAAATATGACATTTGAGCAATCATCCTCCACTAACTTCTCCTTAAGTGACAGATGTATCACATAATTAATAGAATTGTTTCCACATGACTTTAAGTAATGGTTTCAAAACCAAAAAATTTAAAGTTTTACAATTTCATCCGAGAACGTTGAAAATAGAAGAAGAAAGAATAGAAGAAGTCAATCCAGCTATAACACTTATGTCTTTTTTTGTTCTGATACTGGATATACTTGTCGAACATGTAATTCAGCACCTTCCCATCTGTCTTAGCCACCGGTTCCTTTCTGTCCTGAACTACAGCAATCCTCCGTTCAACACCTTGATACGCTCTTCCACATCCTACAAGCTTGGCCCGAACCTCACAATATCCGCCTGCAGTGCCACCAGTCTGCGAATGGAATTCATCGTGAAAGGTTTAGTAGCTCCATCAATTCTCTTTTGTACCATCAGAAAAGACCCTTCCAAGGAATTGGCACTCTGCTAGGAACGATCCGTACGTATAAAGTTTTATTTATGTACATACAAGTTTTACCCTACTTCTCATGTCCGAAACAGCTTCAAGTTTTGTCCATTGAAAGGCAACGGCAATTCAACTCCATCCTGATGAGCAAGAATGAAGCTATCTGCTTTGGCGATCTTCTTAATCACAAAAGGCCCTTTCCATAGTGAATCCAATTTTCCATGCATGCGTTTTGCTTCTCTTCTAAACTGTCCCATAAAAGGACCCAGTCATTGACTTCAAACTTTCTTTCCATGGCTTTTTTGTCAAAGATGACTTTCAGCTTCCTTTGATGCTCTGTCAACCTATCTGCAACTTCAGTTTGTACCTCTCTCAATTCAGTCAAGTACCATAATTCTTTTATCACGAGCATCCGTGAATATAGAATCTTCCAGGGCTCTTGAAAGTTGTAGGGCAGGCAATTTCAAGGTAAGAGGCAGCTCTGTGACTCTACCATATAACAGCTGAAATGGGGACATACCTATAGCCCTTTTCAGTGTAATTCTATCAGCCCATAAGGCATCATACAACGTCTTATGCCAAGTCCTTCGATTTTCCGTTACTAGCTTTCGCACGATAGTTACCAAGTTTTTGTTACTTGATTCAGCCTGGCCATTCCCATGTGGATAGTAGTTTGAAGAATTTACCAGCTAGATCTTATGAGTGTAGCGGAAATCATCCAGCTCCTCAGAAGACATTCAAAGCGTTCTGCCACTATTTTTATTGGGCATGCCAAACCTAACAATAATATTTTCTTGTATAAAACTGCACATCTCGGTGGAAGTGGCATTCTTCACAAGAATGGCTTCTACCCACTTACTGAAATAATCAGCTGTTAGAATGTAATGATGGCCGGCACTAGAAGCCGGGTTAAGCATACCAATTTTGAAAAATCCATTCTCCACTGCTGGAAAGGTTCTTCAATTATAATGGGTTTTAGAGGTAATGCAGGCAATTTCACATGCCCAACAAAATGTTGGCACACTTGGTACTTAGCTACCCACTCTGCAGTATCTTGAATAAGTGTGGGCCAGTAATATCTTGCTCTGAGGATCTTGTGTGCAGTGACTCGGGCTTAGAAATGACCACCACAAGCCATGTCATGAAACTGTTGTAAGCGCTGATCCTGTTGAGCTTTATCCACGCATCTAAGAAATATGCCATCAATTCCTCTTTTGTATAAACCATTATCCCATAGAACGAAGTCTTTGGACTTTAGTTTAATTGTTCGCTTCTCTTTCGAGAAAGTTGATCTAGGCATTCACCATACGTTAGAAAGTAGGCAATGTTACTTCTTGGTGTCACCCAGATTTCATCATGAAATCTGTGACTACACTATTCAAAAAAAAAATTGTACTTTTAAAATAATGGTTCGTTTTGTGTTTTTATTGCCTGAAAATTCTTGTATTGTCTAAGGATATTCTCAAAGAGCCATATTAGCCTTTTTCGCCAATACCCAAATGCCCAAAATTGTTATATTCTGGATCGGAAATTTTGTATTTAAGTATTTTGAGCCCTGTATGAGGCTATTTGCGCTCCGTTTTAACTCTGTTATGATCAAACATATCATTATTCCCATATACCAGAAGGGTTTTAACTAAAAATAAGTTTTGGGCTTTATTTTTGACTTTTGGTAATTTTTCGTGTTTTTGTGTTTTCCCGTTTTGTTTTCTGTGAAATTTCTCTAGATCAATTCTTTTGTCGGGTTAGCCCGATTCTTGCCCTGGAGTATTCGGAGATCACATACGCACATTGTGCCAGAAGGAAGTCACCATCGGAGGTCTAGTTCACTGGGAAAAAGTGAAGTCGTGCACTAAAAAACCCTACAGGATTGGGCACAATTTTGGAAAACAAATGATTTAAGCTACAGTGAGAAAAATAGAAGCAGCAGGCAAGCGTGGGAATTTTGTACCTACCTAACAGGATACTTTTTCCCATGATAGAAAATTAACTTAAGCTGCAATGAGAAAATTCTAGATAGCAGGAAGGCGGGAATTTATTGTTTGTCTTGCAGGGTAAAAATTCCCATGGTGAAATAAAAGAAAAGTGACTTAAGTGAAATCATGGGATTTTATTGCCTACAATACATGGCAAATAATCTCATTGTCAAAGTCAATTCACTTAAGTGGATCATGGGATTTCTGGGGCTGCCTTGCAAGGTAAAAATTTCGGTTGCCATGTGTTTTTAAAAATAGAATTCTATTATGCTAAAAAGTGCGACCCACCTTGGGTGAATAATAATGCATTAAATAAATATTTGTTAATATTTATTCACCCAATTTTGGAACCCAGGCTTATGGAAAAGAACACAAAGAGAAGTGGACAAAAGGAATTTAAAAATAGAATTCCAAAATTAAATAAATTTAATTTATTTAATGCAGCCCCTTTTGAGAAAGAAATAATACTTTTTAAAGTATTAATTGATTAAATTTAATTATATTTTCAATAGCTATGGTCAAAGCACACAGTGAAGCTTAAGTGAAGTGGAGTGGATGATTAAATTGATTAAATTTAATTTAATGGATGGTTGTCCTTAATCATGCAATTTTAGCACATCAGTTAAAGAGAAAAGCATGATTTTTAATTAATTAATTGCCAGGAATAGGAAGGGCAATTACTAATTATAGAATTGTGAGGGTTATATAAGCATGGGCTGCCATAAGGGTGAATTATTTAATTCACAGGTAAAGAATTGCAGCCAAGAGGAAAAGTGCGCCCCATTTGAAGAAAGATTTTGATCAAACAAAGGTGAAAACAAGGCTAAAAGCTTCCAAATTTGGCGCATGCTTTGAATGAGGTTGATATGTGTCTGCATAATTGTTTGCATAAGTGTTACAGGTGCTCAGGTGTTGTTGAAAGGATTCATGCTCTCTTTATGTGCAAATTAAACATCAATTTTTTGGGCAGCAGGCTTGAAAAGTGCAGATTTTTACAATTAAAATTCACTATTCATGCTCCGGTGGTCATTTTTGTCCGAATTAATTGTAGGAATTCATTACAGGTGTTTTACAAAAGAAAGGGAGCTTTAATAAATGTTCAAAGCATTGAATATATCCTCTGAATCTGAAGAAATATCCAGATCCGCACCAATATTGAAGAATTCCAGCTGAATTAGAAGAAAAAGAATTATTCAGACAAAGATTGATAAAGTCATCGCAAAGAGAGGTGAAAAAGAAAGCACAACGGAGTCATGCATCACTTCTAAATTTACAAATATTGGAGACACGTATCTAGGTCCAAAACCTCTTGCTGAATTGATAGATAGATCCAGAGCAAGAAAGACTTCACTCATGCGTGTAGGAAAAACTTCACTCATGCGTGCAGATTAAAAGCAGTGGAATTATTCGAGCTGCAGTTTTTCCATCAACAGCCCAATTGTCAGAGTTTGTTATGCAGGTGCAGATCCATATCCAGATACAGATACAAATCCATATGCAAATCTAGATCTAGATCTCATAGTTGCAAAAAATTCCGACACAAAGGCTTCATCCTCTTGTTTCGAATGCAACCCGTGAAGAAACTAGTGCGTGGAAAATTCCTTCCAAGATCTTGTTCAAATGCTCCCATCTTCCAATTGAAGCCTTCATTGAATTTTCATTCATCTGGAGTGCTTTCAAGAATTTTTAATTGCTCATATGCAATTAAAAATAAGGATGATAAGTTATCTATAGCAAACATTGCATTGATGCATGTACTGGAAAAGAACTGTAAAAGCTTCAAGGATAAGAACGAAGACATGTCAAAGGCAATACACGCAACCAAATCACGGTCACTTACTTCTAGTTGCTTCTAGACGCTTCCAGATCCAGGTGCATCTAGCTTGTTTCCAGGTGCATCCAGCTTGTTTCCAGATCCAGCATGCTTCCAGATCCAGCGTGCTTCCAGATCCAGCTACTCCCAAGTCCAGTTTGGTGAGAATCAAAGGCAAATGAATCAGTTTGCATACAGACATGAAAAAGGACAAGACCGCAGCTTTTCCCTTCCTTCTTCTTTCCTCCAACAAAGTAATTGAGCTATCAATTAAATTATACAACTTAAGTGATTGGTTTAAAAGCCATTACTTAAATAAGTTAACTACTTGGAAATAGGTGGCAGACGTGCAAAATAGAAGGGTTCTATTTTCAGTTGCAAATCATACATGTCATGCAAAGAGAAATTCCAGGAGGGAGATTGCCAGTTGTTTCTTTCCTCCGACTTCCACATGTGCCAATTCAACTAAAATCTTCCAACTTGTAATTGTCCCTCTACATTCTATAAGTAGAGGAATAACCTTCGTGTTAATCATCAGAATTGGTAAGCAACAATCTTGTGTTCTAGACTTTGTGTTGAACCCCTAAGAGCCACTTGGAGCAAAGGAATACAAAGGAGCAGGTTTCCAGAGAACTTTGTGTCACGGTGTACTGTGTTTCTTGCTTTTAATATTAGATCTCTTAATAAACTGTGTTATTTTAGATCTACATCTAGAGCTACCTTTGTTTTAAAATTTTGTGTTTATATCTATTGAATTCTTCTATGTGCATGCATTCAACTCTATCATCTACTGATTGGGATGCACATCTTCCCCATTTCTTCCATGTGTTTACATAATTACCTTCTTCTATAACTTTTCCTTTCTTAAACAGTTGTTTACTTGCTGCAGAACTCTTCAGTTATGGTTCATGAACTGAGTATTTAAAGTAAAACCCCATTTAGATATTAGCATACTTAAATTGACAAATCTGACACGGGAGCCTCATCGGTTAAATGAGGGAGATTTATCTCATGACTGCCTAGGTTTTATGCTATGCAGAAAATCTAGCCAACACTTCTACATTCTATAAGTAGAGGAAGAACCTGCAGGTTAATGATCAGAATTTGTAAGTAGTATTCCTTGTGTTCCAAACTTTGTGCTGAAACTCCTGATAGCTATTTGAAGCAAAGGAATAGAAAGGAGCAGATTTCCGGAGAACTTTGTGTCAACAGTGCACTTTGTTTCTAACCTTTTGTCGTAGATCTACTTATAAACTTTGTGTTATTTGAGATCTAGATCTGAAAGCTGCCTTTGCTTATAATTTTGTGTATTAATATCTATTGGTTTTGTCCTATGTACATGGCAATCAACTTTGTAAATCTATTGATTGGGTTGCACATCTTCCCTCTTTCTTTCCTGTGTTTTTATTATTTCTTTCTTCATTAGATATTTCCTTTCTTTAACAGTTTATTACTTGCTTGCAAAACTATACAGCTATGGTTCATGAACTTGCATGGTTTAAAGTAATACCCCAAATAAATACTAGCATATTTAATTGACAAATCTTACACGGGAGCCTCACCAGTAAATGAAGGAGATTTATCTCATGACTGCCTAGGTTTTCAGCTATACAAAAAATCTAGCCAACAGACTCCTTCACCGTCGCCTTAGCTAGGCTTTTACCCCTGCCCTCCCCTCCTTCCCCACTCTTAAGGTTGCCTATCGGTGCCTTCTCCACCGTAAGAAGCAAACCTTCATTTCCCACCGCAGATATATGCTTTCCACTTCCCTTAGGACTAACCCTCAATCCTTTTGGCGTACTGTCTTTCCCGGCCACTCGCTCTCCTCCACGACGATCAATCCTATCTGCATTTTTTCACACACCTCTACCCTTTACGATGTTCCGAGGCAGCAGCTTACCCAAATTGGCATCCCACACCCTGGTAATCCCTTTACTCACCGTAATATCAAAGAGGCAATAAGGTTTTTGAACTGTAGGAAGGCAGTTGATGGGGAAGGTTTCTAGGCCGAGTTTTTCAATTAGCATTTTGAGGTCTTTGGTAACTATTTGACATCTTTTCAATCAGGTGGTTTGCATGGGATTCCCTCCTACCTAGTCCCATCACATCATTCACCTAATTCACAGAGTTGGGTCCATTTCTGATTGAAACAACTACAGGACTATCATGGTGGGTCATTCTTTCTCCAAACTCTATGTTATAGTTCTCCACAAGTTTTTGTCCGAGATTTTGGAGCAAAAGCAGCTCAGAGCCAGAGGTCAGGCTGGTTTTCGCCTTGGTTACCACACCATCGACCACATCTTCACCCTTCAGGCTATTATTGAGGAGGGCTCGTCACCGCTCAATCGAAAGTTTATTCTTGTTTTATAGACTTTCGAAAATCTTTTGACTCTATACCTCGCATGGCCCTCTTCCAGCGACTCCGGGACATTGGTATTTCAGAGATTCATATTATCGCTATCATGCACCTTTATGAGTCCTTCCTTAGTCGTCTTTGCACTGCACACGGATTGTCTAATTTTATCAGGAGCACCATTGGGGTTAAATAGGGGTGCCCCTTGTCTGCTACCCTCTTTGGCATTTACATTGATGAGCTGGACTCTTTTCTTCGGGATCACATTCAGGAAGGGGATTGTTGCCCTTCTTCACCACATCTTGATTTCTATTCTCCTTTTTGCCGACGATATTGTTTTACTCGCCTCTTCTCCTGAAGGGCTTCAAGGACAGCTTGATGCACTTGATTTATTTTGTGATCTTCGGCATTTGACAATACACCTGGGTAAGACCAAGGTCAGGGTCTTCAACAGGTTGAAGACATCACACCTGGGTAAGACCAAGGTCATGGTCTTCAACAGGTTGAAGACATCACACCTCCAATTCTTCTTCAAGGGACAGGAGGTTCAAATCACTAGTTCATAAACCAACCTGGGAGTCCAGTTCTCAGGGCCAAGATTTAGTATGAGGCATGCTCTTCAGCCGAGGGTGAATAAAGGGTATGGGTCTCTTTCATTTCTCGAGAGAGTGCTTTCGAAACCACTTCCAGGGACATCTCCTCCAAGATGTTTCTTATGGACTCCCTCATCCGCCCCACTGTTCTCTATGGGTCTATTGTCTGGGGGGCCTCCCTTTTAGACACAGATTGGGCTTCTGCCGAGAGGATTCAGACTCTCCTCCTTCGCCACTTCATCAGATGCAAGCAGACGGTCCCACGACATATTATTTTGGCAGAGGTTCGGAGCCCAGCCTTTCCGTCTAGAACACTATATTTGACATATCAACCTTTCTTCATCGTATTAGGAGGTTTGGTGATCTCTCCGATGAGCGGGCCAGGTATCCGTATCTCGCTTATTGTTCCACTGTGAGTACTGCCCAGGATGTGAGACGTTGTTGGTTTTCTGAGACTTCTGCATTGTTGGATTCAGTTGATATCTAGATTGATCGTCTCCCCCCTTTCCAGTATTCCCTGAATGCTCCCAGTCGTCTCTTGCCCACCAAGCAAGTATTGAACAGGTCCATCCGGGAAGATATCTACAAGAGCTTCATTCAAGACTAATTGGGTGAACCCTCCTAGGGGGTTTGTGCCCTAAGATGTCCCTTTTATGCAAAGCACTTTCTTGAGATCAGAGATGGACTCATCATCCGCCCTTAATACACCCTTCGTCACTAGGGGCATGCCCTTCATATACCTCTAGGTCAGTTTTGGGTCGGCTCCCACAGAGTTCGGTGTGAGACTGATCACCACATTGATCGGGATGACAAACTTTGTCGGCTCTGTAGCCTTCATGAGGTGGAGATCGAGACTCATTTCATCTTCTGCTGCCCCATATACTATGAGATCAAAGGACTATTTCACTGACTCTGTCGGTTTTCCTCAGATATATTGACCAGCGGTGTCTCGCCCTCTACATCCGAGAGTCTCTACTACTTCGGGACTAGATTCTTCATCCTCCTCTGAGATTCATCCCCCACGAGACGAATTACAACCTTCTTTCCAGTTCTATCCTGTAGGTGGAGGAAACTAAACAACAGAGCCTCTCTGAACCAGATACAGTGCATCGATCAGTTCGTCCCCGGTTGGACCTTCACGTGTCCCCCGATCACTACCAACAGAATTGGATGCGCACTCGTACCAGAGGGCAAGCCTGCTCCATTCGTCCCCTTAGCCGTAGTTTCAGTCTCTGATCTCAGTGGGGGAGGAGGTTTTCGCCCCCCTCTTCGGGTTGCCAGTCCATCAGGAGCTTCTTTTTTGTCAGGTTCGAATGTTAGGAGGGGTGTGGCTACCATTTCTGAGTTGACCACTGGTCCTCACTTGCCCCCCCCCCCGCCATTCCCTTTTTTGCTTCTCCCGTCTTTCTCCCCCCGCTTGTTTCCATTGCCCCCGCCTATGGGAGTATTTGGCTTCGGGCTTGCTCTCTACTTCGTCTCTTTTTCTTTCTTCTGTTTTTTGGGAACTCGTTTCAGTTGTCCCCCACTCGCACTTTGTATAATTTTTCAACTTTTATCCCATTGACCTACTTTTGTGGTCATTTGTTGGACATTAATATATTTATAATTATCTTATCTTATCTCGTTAGAGAAGTTTCTACGAGATATTTTTCATTTCCTCCATTTCGGGAAAAGAAAATGATGACATTGCAGAGGGAATTGGAGCCGGATGAGAGGATGGGTAATTATACATGGACGTGGGGGCTTGGGTAGAGCTCAGGACTTGTGTTTGTGGAAGGGGAGCTATTTCAGGATATATTGGCAAAGGGGCTCTGGGGGAAGCATCTCGGCAATCTATTAAAATGTTCTCAGCTTGGATATCAATATCATAGGCTTGTGGTAAAGATTACCCTTCTAATGATTGAATCAATATGGAAATATCCGAATTTAGAGCTTTTAAGTAAAAAAACAATGGTCCATCCCTGTAGGTGGCCTTGCTAGAGTAGGAATCCTTTGCCATGTTTTTGTGGAACTTGGTGTTTAAAATCAGTCATCAGCTCTTGCGTGCATTTCTTGATGTTGATAAGTTGTTGTAGAAGCGATGATCTATCCCCTTTCTCATTGAATCTTGCTACCAACACATTTCCCCAGTTGGTCCCAAGTGCCAATAATATTAGGAGTTAAGGATTGGTACCAATCTAGAGCCTTCCCTTTGAAGGAAGGAGCTAACAACCGTAAGGCGATGTCTTGTTCCCTGATATAATGTACAACGCATATTTTTACTACGTCTTGGAGGTGTTCCTCTGGAGTTTTGAAGTCTTCTCCCACTAAATTTGGGCAGGGCTTTTGACAGCATTAGCCGGAATAGGATTCCACACCGTCGGGGGGTGTGGATAGGAGATTATCTTTGCGGATGAACCGTCAAAGTCATTGGATACCTTAGGTTAGTGGGACGTGTGCCCTAAGGTAACCTCTATATTTTAAAGAAGTTGGCTCTTCTCTATGGTGTGAGATAAGGTTAGAAGAAAAGCTGAAAGGAAATGTAAAACTAAGGCAATGCGCCGGAACAGATCCTAAAAGACACAGAGATATATCTTTGAGAAACTACTTAGAATAGTTTGAAGAGCATTTTAGCATGATCTACTATTTTCAAAAGTATCTAGATTATCAGAGGCCGAGAAGATGTAAAACATAACAAGTGTAGATAATAGATATATAAAGAAAACCCAAGGGCGTAAAGCACGATTAGATCTTCAATATATCTAAAAATATTAACAATGAAAGAAGAAAGACACAAATACTGAAAGCTAATATGCACAGAACAAGAACTCTTTATTCATAGGGAAAATAATACATAAGGCCGATACGGCACAGATTATAAATCCTTTCTACGACAGAGTCTTACTAAGGCTAGCCAATACAATAACTGAGTCTAAAATCCTTTTCGAGGCTCTTGTCTGTTTTCTTTTCTAATATTTTCTCTCCTCCTCTTTTTTTTCTCCTTGATTGGAACATTCTTTTATAGATCTTCTTGGCTCTTGCTTCAATGTCTAGAATCAAACCTTCCACCGATAGCATTCAATTTCCTTACAAGATCTTTCCCTTTCTAGGTCAATATATCAACTGCATGTTGGGATATTTTTGTTTTCCTTTAATTCGTCCAACTGGCACTTCTTGAGTCGGTGATGTTCCTTTTCTGCCACGTGGAGGGCATGTGCTCGATTGAGGCCTTCCTTTCTTCTCTTTATTTGAATTTGCACCCTGGGCGACACGTGGAGGGCCTGCATCGATTCTGTTATGTTTTTGACTTTTCAACCCACCGGGGAAATTTTATCGGGCCTGGGACACGTGGAGGGCCTGCGCTTGCTTGAGAACATTCCTTTCTCTGCTTCATGTCCCGAGTGCGCCAAAGAGACACGTGGACACCTTCCACATGCAGCTTCATACTTAGTCGATTTTAGGTTCAAGGAACAAAAGAAACAAGGGCGGTAAACGACAAAAAACGGTGGTCGATAAAAGAGTCTTATACAAAAAGAACTCTATAGTTATGGCGACTCACCAAGGGACTCTGTGCCAGCCATGGAAGGATCCGACAATCTTCTTAGCCTCAAAAATCAAAATGTGGCTCACAAAATGCCACTTAGAGTTGTTGCAATGCAGTATGATATCCGAGCCATTCCACCTCTGTTGGATAGGTCCTTCTTTGCAAGGCCTGAAAGCTCGATCCAGCTCGATTATCTCCTTATGTGAGAAGTTTTGGAGATTCTGCACTACTACGTGCAAGCAGAACTCCAACTGTACGATGGGGTTCAGAATAGCTTCCACCTCTGTAACACTGGAGCTCTCCTTTCAGACTGAAAGACAGTCTTGTCCTGGCATTTGGCGATCAGGAGCTGTTGAATTTGGTCCTTTGAGAGGACTGTAGAGTCATCAGGGAAGGGGGAGGGGAAGCCTAACTAGACTAGTTCGTTGATGCTTTACTTCCTCTCTCTGATTCCCCGATGGAGCTGAGCCAAGAGATTCTGGAATTTGATGGAGGCCTTGTTGCAGCTCAGAATCTCATTGATTTTTGTAGCAATCAGCCACCTGTCAGTGATTCCTGCCCCTTGTAGGGTAGATTCTGAAGCATCATAAAGTTTTTGAATCAATATTTTTGATTCATGGACCTTTTTGGATACTACACTGCTGATGGTGGAGGTTTTGGTCTCCACATTTGAGCACAATCCTTTCACATCGGATATAAATTTAAGTGTGGGGGCTAAATCCATTGCCGTGGTGGTAATTCTATCACAGCAGGAAGCATACAGTTCCTGCACTAATGTTACAATTCCCCCTTTCTAGGATTGTTGTCCTAACTTCTAGGTCAAGTCCTTGACCACATCCTCCAATGATTTTAGCTTTGTTTGGAGGTTTCCCTTTTCTACCTCGATGGCACGCAACTTGCTTGGATCGTAGCCACCTCCGCTTTCTTGAATCAGCCTCCTGTTGGAGGGCTCCCTTTTCTTACGTGAATCGAATTGGCAGAGGCCTGGGATGTGGTGAGTTTGGCCACTAGAGTCTTAGCTTCTACCTGTGAGGCCACAAGGGCTTCTTTTGATGGTGCTTCTTTAGTTCCTTGCGGAATTGATTTATCTCCTTGCCCTTGCTCTTTATCTTGGCCTGATGTTTGGCCATAGTGGCCTCTGCCTTACAGAGGTTAGATTGTGCCTTCTTCTAGTTGGTTGTTGAGCTTAAGGTAGTCTTTGGTGACTACCGCCGCAGTTTCATTCATCAACTTGACCTTATCCTGAGGTTGGAACTCTGAGAGGTCGACTGCGACAACGCTGATATCGTAGTCATCAAGCTGCATTTTTTCCATGGGTTTGGATATTTGGGGGACGAGTCAGGCGATAGTTAAGGAGCTCTGTTGATGGTCATACAATGACTGCATCTATTTTTTTGCTGGTACTGCAAATATTTCTTTCTTCTTCTTCTTCGCCCTTTTGTTGTCAAGTGGCCTTAGAAGTATTTAGCTTGACTCAAAAATTTGGAGGGAGAAGGAACAACCCCCCCCTGGAATGAGTGATAGACCATGAGAGAATTATAAGGATTGTAATTTATGGTTGAGGCAAGAAAGTTATCACCATAGAGCGGGGGGAGAAGGTTGGGATAGTGGAGGGAGGTTGAGGAAAGAATAGGGGGCATCATGTGGAAGAAGAAGAGTTTGCGATGGGGCGATAGACAAGGGAACACTTCCATTAGGGGAAAATGGTGGCGGAGGAGGAGACTGAAATGGAGCCTCCAGAGGAGGAAGAGGGGGAGGAGAAGAGGAGTTATGACCTAACTTAATCTTCTTACATGGTGGGCTTGATGTTGATCCCCCACAGGTTTCTCACCTGAGGGAATGGTTGTGAGCTGCGGCGTAGGTTCCTAAGCTGGAATCCCTACTGAGAAATGGAGGGTGGAGGTGGAACTGGTAATTGCTGTTGGGGGGGACCAATGGATTCTATAGTTGATCCCACGGGCCTTCTGAGATGATTGTACCGTATCCTTGCTTTCTGCGTCAGATCCATGGTCCGCATCCCAGAACTTTCCCATGTCTCATCACTAGAGACGGCCTCAAAATTGAGGGTGGTCTGGCCGATCTCTTGCCTATACTTCCAATAGGCTTCAATTTTCTTTGTACTCCAGTCCTTCTTTTTCAGGGCTTCCTGAGTCTTTTTGTCATGGTGAGGGTGGGATCAAACTTGTGCTTTAACAAGGTGGAATGACTCCCATTCCAGACCTGGTATATGTGGCTGAGCTTGATGAATATGTCAAGGGATTCTACCTCAAGGGGACCGCCTTATTTCAAAAAATTCCCTAGACTCGTGCTTGCAGGAGTCTGAAACCTTGTTACGAGTTAGGGTAGCAACCATTATCCCATTCTGGGTTATATCTCCATGAGTCTTGAATTAAGATGAACTCATAAGAAGCCAATTTTGTGCGAGGCTATAATCCGCCTTTCTCTTGAGTATAGTGATTCCCCCCTTGCTCAAGGGGAGATCAAAAAGCACTTTCTTTTTTCGACTTGAGCTGAACTCAATGTCCAGGAGTACTAGCTTCCTAGCTATCTCAAGACCCACCACCCATGTTGTGAGGACCCTTGGGAGCATAAAGGATTCATCTCTGAAACCATGCAGCCAAATCATGGAATGTCCTCTTGTGAAGAAATAATCACAAGGTTGTAGGGGGTTAGCGAAGATGGATCTCACCGAGTCATTCATTCTGTTGTTGATCCCTTCAGGATCAATTTCAAGCACGAGGGGCTCCACAAAAGAATTAAAGAATTCATATACGTCCGATGAACGGGACAGTATATGGGTCCAAGCGGACATTGGAATGATTTTTTTAGGATCAACCTCCACATCCCATAGAGTCAGAGTCATGAATTGACTGAAGTACTAGGGCATTTTGATACAGAAAAAGGTGGAACATATATGAGGAATACCTGAAAGTGGAGTTTACCTTAAACCCGGTGATATGTTCAATGATGGATTCCACAATGACTTCAGTGAAGTCAAAGTGGTATGCCTGCTCTTTCTTTACAGACCTCATTCTAAACAAGGCCGCCATCATGCCACTCCTAGACGTTCCTGTTTGAATCTTGCCCGAAAATGAACGTCAGCATTGAGTAAGCATCCTGAGAATCTGCCAATAGCAACTTCAAGGGAATGGGGAATCCACAGTTCCTAAACTGCTTGAATCTGTCTACCTCATCTCCCTATTAAGGAATGAAGCTTTGTTCTGGCACTAATCCCAGACATTTTGGAGTTTGGCCATATCGTAGAAACTGGCCGTTGGGTCATGGGTTAGGGCCAGCATGTCCCTGATATCTTGTGGTGTAATTACCACCATTATGTTTCTTCCCTGGATGGTATTGGTGCCTGAATTGAAACAACCCACACACATCTGTATGAGCTCTGGGCACATGGGTGCACGAGAGGCACCATATATTGGGCGAGTCGTGCTCCAGATTCTTGAGCCAAAAGATTCATTTTTTCCCAAGTTAGGAAACCTGGCAAAGGCTGCCTCTCTTAGAGATTTTGGTTTCTTGTTTATAACTGGGTCAAAGATGTCGTCTGCGAAGTCAGAAACCACAGAAGGGTCACTGGATCAAGAAATACCATCAGGGAATCTCAACTTTGGTTGAAGAGGATGGGGGAGGGTTGTCCTGTGTAATACTTGTGAAACTATAAGGGGTTCTTTCACTTCAGTAAGGGATGCTCCTGGATATCTTTTTCCTATGTAAGACTTCACTGGTGGCGTGGAGCTGGAAGTTTTCATCGCACTTTTTAGAACTATAAGAAGGCTCTGGTTCTTTCACTTCAGCACTTGAAGACTGATTTGGAAGACTCTAGCGTTTGAAATGAGTCTGTTGGATGCTCCTGGATATCTTAAATAGAACCTTACTTGGGGAGTAATGGCTTGCGTGTATTTAGAGTCACTTCACATAATAGCCCCTTTCTAATTAATGACCCTAAGCGCTGTATCAATTATAAATCTTTTCCTCACATAGGAAGTTTGCGCTTTTCGAGAGATTTTGTATCAATTCTAAATATTTTTCTCTCAAGTGTCCTAGGAAGTCGTTGGATCATTAATTTCGGGGAAAATTAGGAAGGTACACTCCCTCCAAAATTTCAAAAAGGGCAAGGGGGATCCGCGAAGGACACGTGTCTGAGACACTTATTAAAGGGACAAAAACAGATGAAGCAAAAGTACAAGAAAAGCAATACTATACATATGATACATAATTTTTTACGAAGAGACTCACAGGAAAGGTTTTAAGTGAATTCCGTTCACCGGAATTTCCAAGGAATCACCTTCCATGGTTTCAAGCTCAAACGCATTGTTCTGCTTGCATGTACTGATCTTGAAGGGTCCATCCATAATGGGTCAAACTTTCCATGATTCCCAGGCTTGGCAGCCCTTGCGTCCCATTTCAAACCATATTTCCAACTTGGAATTCTGGTTCCGATGTCTTTTGATCAAACCAAGTTTTGACCACCTACTGGACAGCTGATCATGGCTTCATGAGTGGACTCCCACTTCTCTTAGAGCTCTACTATCTTAGAAAGTCTTACTTGCATCTCCCCTTTTTTCCTCTATCTCGATTTGTTTCAATAGTTGTAACGCAGGGATCTCTAGAGAAATAGGCATTACTGTGACTTTTCCTGTAAACTATCTCATACGGCGAGGCTTTCAAGATCCTCTTAGGTGTGATCCGATCATCCCATAAAGTTTTTTTGATATGTTCATGTCATAGCCTTTTGTGCTCATTTCCCATTCTTTTTATGAGTCTTATCAGGTTCTTGTTAGTAGATTCCGCCAAGCCATTCCCCTATGGGTAATAGTTGGAGGATGTTTTCAGATAGATCCCATGCTTCACCGCGAAGTCAGATACTTTGGCCCCAAAAAAGGCCTTAGCATTATCTGATATAATAGTGTGGGGGGGTCCAAAGCAGGTATTTATATCATGTAGGAGTCCTAGGATCACATTCTCAGTGGCCTCTTTCAGTGGAACTACCTCCTACCCATTGGGTGAAGTAATCGGTTGCGGTGAGGATCCATTTGTGGTCTGGCGCTAGAAGTTGGGTTGACCATTCCGATGAAGTCCAAACCCCATTGCGCAAATGGATCCTCAACTAGGATGGGGTTGAGAGGCAATGTCACATTCCTCCGGAAACCTATATAAACTTGACAAACCTTGCATTTGTTTGTCTCTGCTTGACTGTCGGCGAATAGGCTTGGCCAAAAATATCCTGCTTGCAGGATTTTTATGGTTGTGTTTGAGCATAAAAATGGCCTCCCGAGCTCCCGTGGTACAACTCGCATAAGACTCTTTCAGCCTCTTCATTCTCCAGGCACCTGAGTAGGATTCATTAAAGTTCCTCTTAAAAAGGAAATTGTCAAGGATGGTGAAATTTGATCCTTGTTTCCTATAGTATCTCCTCTTTTTAAGGGGAGATGGTTTGGATATTTCCCCAGTCTGCATGAATTGGACCCTATCAGAGACCCAGCTACCTGAGTCACATTCTTGGATGTAAAGTATCTCTTTGGACTTTGTCGTTAATCAGGGGCATGGGGTCCTACGTTAGATATTGACATAGGCCCCTACCCCGTACAAGCTTTGTAGGTTTTACCTCGATGTCATATTCAAGGATCTTGGTGATCCAGTTAGCTCTTTTATTGGTTATTTCACCCTCTATTATATATTCTTTGATACTAGAGTGAGCCACCATAACCTGGATTCTATTATGAGTGACAAGGTTCCTGAATTTCTTCATACCCTTCACTATAGCATAAGCTTGTCTCTCTACAGAGTTGTACCTTGTTTCATAGTTGTGGAGAGTTTTTGAAAAGAAGGCGACCAGATGTTCTTCTCCTTACGACTCTCCTTTCTACGTTAGTACAAATGCTACACTATGTTACCCCCGTATACATACATGATGAAATATTTTGAGAAGTCGGGGTTGCACAGTATCGGGGCAGATGCAATAGCCTCTTTAATCACCTCAAAGGCCTGACAACCTTCAATGGTCCATTTGAAGTTAAGGTCCCTTTTTAGCATGAGAGTGATTGGGTGGATTGTTCCTGCAAATTCCGAAATGAACTTGCTGACAAAGTTGATCTTTCCCAAGAAGGATTGGACCGCTTTCTTATTGACTGGACAGGGGCAGCTCCAGGATAGCTTCAACTCTTTCCGGATCAATGGAGACTCCTTCCTTTGACACAATGTGTCCCAGGAGTTTTCCTTAGGGCACTCTTAAGACACATTTCTTTGGGTTCGAGAGAGATCCTGAATTCTTGGCATTTTTTGAACACAGCTTCCAAGGCATCGAAGTGTTCCTCCACTATCTTGGTGAATACTATGAGATAGTCTAGGTATATGAAGATTACCTTATTGATCAATTCTCCAAACGCAAAGTCCATGGCTCTTTGAAAGGTGACTCAAACATTTGTGAGTCCAAATGGCATCTTTGCGCATGCGAATGTTCCCCATTTTGTTGTGAAAGTGGTCTTATGTTGGTCCCTTTCCGACGAGCCATATTTGATTATAGCCCGAAAATCCATCTAGCAGAGAAAAAATTTCTGAGCCTGCCACTGTCTGCAATATCTGCTCCATGGAGGGTAAAGGGTAGTGATCTTTTAGGGAGGCTCTATTTAGGTCTCTGAAATCTACACAGAGCCGAATTTCACCATTTTTCTTTCTTACTGGAACCAGGTTGGAGACCCACGTTGTATGCTTGATCGGGAATATTATGTTGGCCTCTAGCAGTTTTCTCAGTTCCTCAGCCAAGAGGGATTCTATTTTTGGGTTCACGGGCCTCTATTTCTTATGCACGGGCTTAGTCCCTTCTTCGAGGTTGATGGTGTGTTGGATGATATCCTTGTTTTAGCCATGCAGATCATCATACGTCCAAGCCATCACCTTATCATACTTATGACATAGAGCCACAAGTCTCTCCCTTTCCTTTTAAGAGACTAATCTCCCGACCTTTAGCTTTCTCTCTTTAGTTACTTCCAACTCGACATAATCCTCCTTTATCGCTGCAAACTTCCTTCGATCTGAACTAGCATCGTTCGAATCAAAAAGACTCTCTAGGGTTATTAACCCTTTCGGAAGCTTGTTCGTCTTCAACTGGATAATCTGATCTCCATATGCTTCCTCGATCTTGGGTTGGAGTTTGTTTGCAAACTGGTCGGATTGTTGGAGGAAGTGTATAATCTGTCGGTCACTATTAAAGACTTGCCAATGATCAATGTTATTAGGGATAGAAGGGCAGATGATCAATTTTACGGTACTTTCATTGGCTATTAGATCCAGTAATGGGTCGAATTGCGACCCAATTAAGGCCATCTTATCAGCTTTTGTATTTTGATCTCGGGGGATAACCTTGATATTAAAGGCTTCAAAATCATCGATTAGATCCCACACCCGATGCCGATAGGACCTCATCCTTGGATTCTTTGTGGCGGCAGTGTTCTTTACCTGTGTCACTACCAATTCTGAGTTGCCCAAAGACTCAACTATTTGATGCCTTCTTTTCGTGTCATGGCCAAACCATGTACTAACTAAGGCCTCATATTCAACTTCGTTACTAGTATAGGAGAATTGAAAACGGAAAGACTGGAGTATCTTCCTTCTGCTTGGGGATAACAAGCATATTCCAGCTCCTGAGCAATTCTTGCTTTTGGCCCCATCAAAATGTAGGGTCCATATCTGGGAATCTTTGAAGGGATTCTCTTCTCTTTTATTCTTTCCTTTCATCACCTTCGGGATCATGGAGTCCTCATTGAAAATGACATAAGTACCCAAACCATTGGAATCGAAGGATCCTCAAAATCATCGATTAGATCCCACACCCGATGCCGATAGGACCTCATCCTTGGATTCTTTGTGGCGGCAGTGTTCTTTACCTGTGTCACTACCAATTCTGAGTTGCCAAAGACTCAACTATTTGATGCCTTCTTTTCGTGCCATGGCCAAACCATGTACTAAGGCCTCATATTCAACTTCGTTACTGGTATAGGAGAATTGAAAATGGAAAGACTGGAGTATCTTCCTTCCGCTTGGGGATAACAAGCATATTCCAGCTCCTGAGCAATTCTTGCTTTTGGCCCCATCAAAATGTAGGGTCCATATCTGGGAATCTTTGAAGGGATTCTCTTCTCTTTTATTCTTTCCTTTCATCACCTTCGGGATCATGGAGTCCTCATCGAAAATGACATAAGTACCCAAACCATTGGAATCGAAGGATCCTCAAAATCATCGATTAGATCCCACACCTGATGCCGATAGGACCTCATCCTTGGATTCTTTGTGGCGGCAATGTTCTTTACCTGTGTCACTACCAATTCTGAGTTGCCAAAGACTCAACTATTTGATGCCTTCTTTTCGTGCCATGGCCAAACCATGTACTAAGGCCTCATATTCAACTTCGTTACTGGTATAGGAGAATTGAAAACGGAAAGACTGGAGTATCTTCCTTCCGCTTGGGGATAACAAGCATATTCCAGCTCCTGAGCAATTCTTTGCTTTTGGCCCCATCAAAATGTAGGGTCCATATCTGGGAATCTTTGAAGGGATTCTCTTCTCTTTTATTCTTTCCTTTCATCACCTTCGGGATCATGGAGTCCTCATCGAAAATGACATAAGTACCCAAAACATTGGAATCGAAGTTCCCGAAGGGATTGCCTGGGGGAAGATTGGCTAGATGGCCGCCACTTTGAAGATCGCCTTCCTCTGTATATGATTCCTCTTCTCTGGTGATCATAGCATGGGAAGCCTCAAATCCTGAGGTTGCTTGGTCCGTTATATGCTCCTTGGCAAGGGGTTCTGATTAGACCTTCATCTTAGATCTGTATTTGGTCCGCAGAATCAGATGGGACCAATCAAGAGATATAGCCTCCTATTTTAGTTGTGAAATCGCAGGAGAGACACAGTCCAAAGACTGGCGGAACATCAATTACCACGATATCCTGCAGAACGGTTATGTTCGAGCAGGAATAGAGCTGCAACGAGAGTCCCTTGATAGCTCTTATGGTTTGGACAGACTTTCCATCCAGTTGCATGACTCCTTTCTTTAACGGTTCATATTTAATGTCCAAGGCGTTTGCAATCGCTTTGGGCATGACTGTAGTGCTTGCGCCGGAGTCTATCATGGAATTATGCAATAATTTCTTACCTATGATAAGAGTCATAAAGAAGGGGTTGGGCCTTGACTTACTTACCTCTCCCTTTTGATTTAACAGTACTACCTCTGACAAGTCTCGAATTGCTTTTACCCGCTCCCTCTCTTTTCCGGAGGTGGTCGGATCATCATTTGATTTAAGCGCTTCTTGGAGCAATTCCTTTTGTTCCGGGATGCCCAGAAGATCCCACAAAGATGCATTAGTTGGCGCTTTCTTGAGTTGTTGTACCACGTTAATTCGTCCAAGCGGTGATGCTTTAGATGATTGGTGCTTTATTCCTTCAACAGCGGGATGGGGGGCATCTTGATTCTGCACATTTCTCAGAGTTTCTTTTACGGTCGTCGGTTGTGAGATCGTGATGGTTGGAAACTCCTTTTGCATCCTGTTAGTTGTGCTTGGGGTAAGAGCGTTTGTCTCTATTATCTTTTTCTTGAAGTGAGTGTTGTAATTAAATTGTACAAGTTTGGAAGCAGCTGCCTCATTCGTAAATACGAACTCCTCTCCTTCTATCCAAGAGAAAAGCGCATGCTCTGGTGCAATTTCCGCTTCGTGTTCCAAGGACATCCCTTGAATCTGCGCAACAAAGGCAACATTTTGGACTCCTGCAGACTGGTAAGGTCTTGATGTGTTAACATCATAGCCTTCCCTTGCTCTTTGTTTAGCTACCTTTTGTTGCAAATTCCCTTGGGTACAATCCCTTGGCATGTGGGAAATATTACAAGGGAAGCACCATGCATCGGGATCCTCTACCAAATGGTTTTGCCCGAGTACTATTTCTCTTTCGCTATTGGGTGGAATAGTTTGGAGTTGTGTCGGCACCGAGACTATCTGGTTAGACGGCTGCATAGACTGGGGCCTCTAGGTATTCTGATGTTGGGAGGGATAGGTAGGCCTGCCACCTTGATAATTTTGATAATTTTGTCTTGGATAAGCAACTTGATTCCTTTTAAGATTTACTATCTCGTTAGAGAAGTTTCTAAGGATATTTTTCATTTCCTCCATTTCGGGAGAAGAAGATGATGACACTGCTAGAGGGAATTGGAGTCGGATGAGAGGATGGGTAATTATACAGGGAGGTGGGGGCCTAGGTAGAGCTCTAGAACTGTGTTTGTGGAAGGGGAGCTATTTCATGATATATTGGAGAAAGGGGCTCTGGGGGGAAGCTTCCCAGCATTTATTAAATTGTTCTCAGCTTGGATAGCAATATCATAGGCTTGTGGTAAAGAGTCCCCTCCTAATGATTGAATCAATACGGAAATATCCGAATTTAGAGCTTTTAAGTAAAAAACAATAGCCATCCCTGTACGTGGCCTTGCTAGAGCAAGAATCCTTTGCCATGTTTTGTGGAACCTAGTGTTAAAATCAGTCATCAGCTCTTGCGGGCATTTCTTAATGTTGATAAGTTGTTGTAGAAGCGATGATCTATCCCCTTTCTCATTGAATCTTGCTACCAACACATTTCCCAATTGGTCCCAAGTGCCAATAGTATTAGGCGTTAAGGATCGGTACCAATCCAGAGCCTTCCCTTTGAAGAGAAGCAGCTAGCAACCATAAGGCTTCGTCTTGTTCCCTGATATAATGTACCGCGCATATTTTTGCTACGTCTTGGAGGTGTTCCTTCGGAGTTTTGAAGTCTTCTCCACTAAATTTGGGCAGCGCTTTTAACGCATTAGCTGGAATAAGATTCCACGCCATCGAGGTGTGAGTAGGATGAGCGGACTCCCTTGATTCCATGAAACAAACTAACTCGGAGGTTGAGCTTGAAGGTGAGCCATTAAAATAGGTCTGAGGGTTCTAGTTGACTGTACGAAGGGCCTACCTGGCGGAGGTGTTGAGAGAGTCCGGTTCGGAGGAGACGGAGATCTCTGGATCTGTCTACCTCTTTTGTTGCGTGGTGGAGATAACTGTAAGTAGTAAAACACCCCTTCCTCCCTTGTCCTCGCTCTTGTTCGCATTCGTCTTGTAGACTAGAGCTGACCAACTTAGCACTGCTGAAATAAGTATATTTTCGATGATGGAGTATCAAACTATGTAGATGTTTGTCCCACCGGGTGTGCCAGGAAAACTGTTGACAATTATCTTTGCGGATGAACTGTCAGAGCTGTTGGATACCTTAGGTTAGTGGGATGTGTGCCCTAAGGTAACCTCCAGATTTTAAAGAAGCTGGTCCTTCTCTATGGTGTGAGATAAGGTTAGAAGAAAACTAAAAGGAAACATAAAACTAAGGTGATGCGCCGGAACAAATCCTAAAAAGACAGAGAAATATATCCTGAGAAACTACTTAGAATAGTTCGAAGAGCGTTTTAGCATGATCTACAATTTTGAGAAGTATCTAAGATTATCAGAGGCCGAGAAGGTGTAAAACATAACCAGTTGTATATGATAGATGCATAGAGAAAACCCAAGGGCGTATAGCATGATAGATCTTCGAAATAATCTAAAAGTTGTAAGCAGTGAAAGATGAAAGACACGGAAAATTAAAAGCTACTATGCATAGAACAAGAACTTTTTTTTCATAGAGAAAATCATACATAAGGCCGATACGGCGCAGATTACAAATCCTTTCTATGACAGAGTCTTACTAAGGCTAGCCAATACAATAACTGAGTCTAAAATCTCTTTTCACAGCTCCAGTCTGTTTTCTTTCTATATTTCCTCTCCTCCTCTGCTCCTTGATCGGAACATTCCTTTATAGATCTTCTTGGCTCTTGCTTCAATGTCTAGAATCAAACCTTTCACCAACAACATTCAATTTCCTTATAAGATCTTTCATTTTTGGGTCAATATCTTAACTGCCTGTTGCTGATATTTTCTGCTTGCCTTTAATTCGTCCCACTGGCACTCCTTGAGTCGGTGATGTTCCTTTTCTGCCACGTAGAGGGTGTGCGCTTGCTTGAGGCCTTCCTTCCTTCTCTTTATTTGAATTTGCGCCCAGGTGACATATGGAGTGCCTATGTGTCTCTGTTACATTTTTGACTTTTCAACCCGCCAAGGCAACTTTATCGACCATGGGACATGTGGAAGGCCTGCACTTGCTTGCGAACATCCCTACTCCACTCCATGTCCCGAGTGCGCCAAAGAGACACGTGGACGCTTTCCACATGCAGCTTCATACTTAGTCGATTTTAGGTTCAAGCGAGCAAAAGAAACAAGGGTCGGAGCGACAACAGACAGTGGTCAATAAAAGAGTCTTATACAAAAAGAACTCTACATATTTCAGAGTATGTTTTTAAGAAAATGATCCCTCAAGGCAATGTTGATAAGACACCTCAAGTGAGCCCTAACTAAAAAAAGAATAAAAATAGGCTTCTGTTTCATAAAAAAAAAAGAATAAATAAGGGTATTTTACTATTTTTTAATATCGTTATTGAAATTCTTCTCTAGTTGAACCTGAACGAACAATCAAATCAATAGATCTATCGTATTATGATATTATCCACCATTTATAAACCTTAGTAAGAGGAGATTACTATGAATCCCTTGATTTCTGTTGCTTCTGTTATTGCTGCTGGATTATCCGTAGGCCTCGCTTCTATTGGACCTGGCATTGGTCAAGGCACTGCTACATATTTCAGAGTATGTTTTTAAGAAAATGATCCCTCAAGGCAATGTTGATAAGACACCTCAAGTGAGCTCTTTGCTAGATGACATTTTGCAAAAGGGGCAGATCTATCTTCCACGTTTTCTATAATAGCATATAAGGGAGCAAAAATTGCCACCAATCAGGAGAGTGTTGGTACCCATCCTATAAGAAACAAGGTAGATAGCTATCTTTTGTACTTTGCATGAAAGGAAGGTTAGGAAGAGTCATATAAATTTACTCATGGGTTCTAACAACATGGAATGTGACTTGTTACTGCAAGTAGATTTTTCAGTTTCTTATCAAAAGGAGGGATATGGAGTTCAAGAGGTTTGTGTTGGATGGTGAGCATATTGATGGTAGCCCCAGGTATGAGAGTATTTCAAAATTATTGTTTCCTCCTACATCATTTTGTTATCATGGTTATCATGGGAAGTATGATAGAATTCCCAACTTCAACTTTGGTATGATTACGGAGTTCCTTATTGTACACATCAAAGGAACTTTCATGGGGAATCATGCATGGTTCTTTCTAAGGACTAATATTCTGATTTGGGAAGATGAAAAGCAAAGGTACATCTATGTGTGGGACAATATAACTGAATTTGTGGGCAGCCGTCACTCATGCGACGATTGGGAAATAACTAACATAAGGTACCACGCCTAGGTCATCTTTATTTCTCACATGATTCAGAAATATACAGGCTGTATTGACTTGTTGTTAGCTGCCATAATAGTCACAAGAGTGCTACTAGGCACACAATTCAAAACCAAGGTATTTACGGCTGTTGCTAAATCATTTTCAGTCATCACAATTCAGTTTCTAAGCAATAAAACACATTATAACAACCATAGCATGAAGAGGGACATGTGGGCTGAAGTTTTGGTATGAGGGGATTCATCATATGGAGTTCTTAAATACCCAATGCTCGTTGTTTGGAAGTAAACTTGGAGCAATTAAGGGCTGTTACAGTCACCATATAGCCCCTTTACAATCAGTTTGGCCCCATTTATCAAAGGATACAAGTGGAAAAATCATTGGAGCAATGAGGGGTGACGAGTGCCAATACCAAATGAACATTAAAAGGCCTGTTTATGAATTATTGACTGTTGTTTTTGGCATTTTCAGTTCGTTCGTTTTGCTGATCACAGTCATAAGGGTAAAGTTGTGTTTCCCACTTCTTAACATTTTTGCAGCATTTTGGGCAACTACATGTGCATTTCCTGCCAAGTATGTATGGCACATAATTCTGGATAATGGGGTAAGGAACAAGGTAGACATCAATGATGAGTTCTCCATCTCTTGTATTTTGCATGCAAAGAAGTGTTACATAAACTTGCTCATGATTTGATTTGCCCGCATGCAAGTGAATCTAAAGGTACTTTCAATCATGGGGAATGATTCCTTTTGGTTTGAAGTTGCTAACATGATATTTTCAATCCTTGCATGGTTGTTTTCAATGCACAAATGGTTGAATGTTGTAAAGGAATTTTGGATTTGCCACACTTATGGCTGTTACCTCATATCTTTATTGTTGGTCCACTCAATTTCAGTCATGTACAGCTGTACATTTGAGGCATTTGAGCGGAATTCTTCGCATGATAATATTGGTAAGAGAGTCTCGTCATCAAAGACAATCATCCCAACTATAATATTGTCAATTTGGGTGGAATTCAGAATGACTGGTAGCTGTTGTAACACATTTCCAGCCCCTACACAACTCAATTTAAGTCTTCTAGTAGGATTTGGGATACAGAAATTTGCAGTTGCTTGAGGAAAAGCAATTTTGGGAAGGGAGGACTGTAATGTCCCCATTTCCCACTTGAGGATCAGCACTTAGACTTCTAGCCATTCCTTCTCCATGGCAAAGAAGTAGAGGAGTTGGAGAAGAACATTGAGCTTTTATTTGCATTTGTTTTTCTAATTTTTTATGTTTCTTTTTAGTATGTGTTTGCCTTTAGCAGGTCGGCTGGGTTTTATGCACTTTAAAAGCCAATTAAAGATTAAAAGAATACTTTAAGGGGTCGACCTTGCTATTCCAAGCTTTGGCGCCAAAAGGAGGTTATAAAATAAGATTAGATAGCTCATTTTAAGGATCTATCTTGGCACATTTTTCTATTTGAGCATTGTCAGCTAGTGGCTCCTTGTTCTCCACTCTTGGACAAAAATCCAAGTGTGTGGCTTCTTCTAGGAGGGCGAAAACCTTTCTAGTGGCTGGTTAGAGGATGAAAACCCTCTTTCCTTGGTTGGAGTGAAGACTTATTGAAGACCTTTATGCAGATTTGAGTGTTGGCGGATCAAAGGCATTATCTACAATCATTTACATGCATGTTAGAGTCATTCCTAGTTGGTGCTACTAGGGTTTGATTGTGTTTGAGTGCCTTCTAGGGCATAAATTACAAATATGATTTTATATTCTAATTTGACATAATTTATAAAGTCAGAATCTCCACTTTGGTGATTTTTGGAATGGTTTTCAGCTTTGTCTACTCATTTAGAGATTTCGGGATCAATTTTGAGAGGGTTTCCATGGTTGGAAAATTATGATATTGGTCTCATTTGGTTGTTGGTATTTTTATGGTCATTTTGAGTATTCATTTGTGTGGAGACTCCTTGTATTCCAGGAGTTAATGAATTTACAAGTTTTGGCTTCTAAAATCAAGGGCAGTCCAAGGAATCACTTCTCAAAATTTTTGAGTGTTTCTACGATGGATTTCTCTCTCTCTCCCAGTCGCTAGGGTTTGAGAGTGTTTTCTGGTCCTTTATTAATTGTTGTCATAAAAAAACAAACTTGCTTATTTTGGAGGTTTGAGCTAATTTCCTTAATTTTAAGTTTTGTCCCCAAAAGGGATATTACACTTTCCTTTGAGGAATTAGAGAACAAGAGAGTGGGCATTGGCACAAGGCCTAAGAACAAAACCACACCACGGAGCCACGACAGAAAAGACTCAACCCTAGTAGGGAAAAACCCAATGTTACACGGGGACGCGTCCCCCCAAATCCTAGGGGTCCCAGACATCTTGGACGTTTTGGGAATGCCGAAACATGGAGGAAATGTTTCCTCCACATTTCTAAACTATCGAATTGCAAAGGAAACGTCCCAGGGACATTTGAGGAAACCAGAAAACGTCCCGAGGACGTTTGGGACAGGAGAGGGACGTTGGGGATGTCTGGAAATCCCTGGGACAGTTGAGGCACATCTCGGGGATGTCCAAACGTCCCCGATGTCACAACAATTTTAAAACTTTTTTTCTTAAAAAAAAACTTTTTCACTTTATTTTTAATTCTAAAGTAATTATAACATAAAACAAACATACTAACCTAACCCTAGGGGACGCGTCCCCCCAAAATCCTAGGGGTCCCAGACATCTTAGACGTTTTGGGAATGCCGAAACATGGAGGAAATGTTTCCTCCACGTTTCTAAACTATCGAATTGCAAAGGAAATGTCCCATGGACATTTGAGGAAACCAGAAAACGTCCCGGGGATGTTTGGGACAGGAGAGGGACGTCGGGGATGTCTGGAAATCCCTGGGACAGTTGAGGCACATCTCGGGGATGTCCAGACATCCCCGATGTCACAACAATTTTTAAACTTTTTTTCTTACAAAAAACTTTTTCACTTTATTTTTAATTCTAAAGTAATAATAACATAAAACAAACATACTAACCTAACCCTAAACCTAAAAGTGACATTCTAAGTTATAGAATGACTTTATGGCCTCATTCCATATCACATTCAATATTCACACTTGAGAAAAATGAGCAAAGAGAACAAGAAAGAGAAAGATGAAGAAGGCAAGAGCAAGAATGGTTTTAATGATATGAATTTGAGATTAATGATAAGAATATCAGCTATTGTCACTTGATCAATCAAAATGGTTTTATAACTTAAATTTTAGTTTCAGCTTATTTGATTTTAGTTCAGCTTATTTAAGGTTATTTAATTTTAAGTCTTAAATTGAAAAGGTTATATTAAATTATGTATAGCTATATTTAATATTTCTATTTCTAACAAATAATTTAAATGTATTTGATATTTATGATTTCAAGTTTTAACTTATTTAAATCTCAAATGGTTTTATTTCAGCTTATTTATATAGTTTAGTCACTATCTTTTTATATTTTAAATATTTATATATATTGTAACCAACCGTCCCATCATCGTCCCCCCGTTGTCCCCAAAATTTAGAAAAAAAAAATTTGCCCCGTCGTATCAGCGTCCCGGAGTCTTAGGTAACATTGGCAAAACCCTTCCCTCATGAAGAAACAACTCAAAGGGCATGTGATGGATCAGCTACATGATGGAGAGGATGGCCATCCGTCTAAGGCAAAAGACATATCGTAGCGGTTGAATACCAAGATGGAGCAGCCCTTGGGAGTCCTAAAAACCCCCAACACTCTTGCCCAAGTGGAACTCTTGGCGGATTCTCCAAACAATACCATGAAGACACAAGGGTTTGAAGAAAAATCAGATTTACAAGGTGTTGAAGAAACCCAATTGCTAAAGGATAAGGAAAAGGCTACAACAATTTCTCATCAAAACCACCAAAGGTATGAGGGTAATTCGGATTTGTTGTTTTCTATTATGCCATTTCAGATTTATGCTCATAAGCAATTTGTGGAAAACGAGGACCTCGGGGCAAGTTTGATGCTCCATAGTAAATTACGACAAATGGGTGGTCTTCATTATGCTAAGAATGGAAATAAATCAAAATTGCAAAGGGTCAAAGGGCCAAGAGCCTTTCGGTGACCTTGTTGCAAGCCACACATATGAAGAGAGTATTTTTCCGGGTGCTTATAATCTGAAGTGAATGGATCCAATAAACTAATAAACAAAAAGCTATACTTCAAAGAATATTCAAGATAAACAAAGAAACCAAATGACAAAACATAAAATTTATCCTGGGTAAACCCTTTCGAGAAAAAAATTAGGGCAATAACTTCTCTCTCTTGTTGTATTAACTCAATCGTTTATAATACAATAATGTACATCCAAGTTCTGCTCTACCCTACTACATCTTCATCTATATGTAAGCAACTCAGTACGAAACTGTCAAAGCAGTTTTACAATACAATGGGTACCAAAACTATGGGCTAACAAACAACCCATAATGGTTCCCCATAATTCATGGATTATGACACCACCCATATACACGTATAGATAAAAATAAAATATCTATACTCCCGGAAAAATAGGGATTCCAAAAATATTTCTTACAGTACTCTTAGGTATACAGTATATATAATACAAAACATATTCTAACATTCTCCCACTTGATGTATACTTTGCAAAAGGGGGCTACACTACCCTATAGTCAGCAGCTTATGGCATTCAAGCCCATCTATTTATACACCAAGAAAATTTCTCAGCACTCACAGCCTTAGTTAAAGAGTCAACAACATTATCCTCAATGTGCACCTTACTTAGTAGTATCTTCTTCTCCCACCATTTCTCTTACAAAATGGTATTGAACATCAATGTGTTTCGTTCTTGAATGATACTCAGGGTTCTTTGCTAGACAAATTGCACTTCAACTGTCACAATCGATCCTTACAACATTTTGACTGAACCCAACGGTGTGGGTAGCGTCTTGGTCATGCTAAAGTGTCCTTGCATAGCTTCATGTTTGTGGGCTTTGTGATGCAATAAGGAATGCAAGATTTAATAGGGCACTCAATGTTTGTGCACATGTGAGGGTATTAAAAGTGTTGTTAAAGCGCAACCTATTTCTTGGTCACACCAAAGTTTCCTTGCAATCTTGGCAAAGTATGCCTCCCAATTGAGTTTTTGTCAAGGTGGGTTGTTGGGTGTGCAAAGTGAGTGAATGCGCTACTTAGTGTGTTGAGTATGGACGTGCCATAAGGTGCGTGTAAGAAAAGTGTTTTGAGTTCTGTAAAGTTATTCCTTAAGCACATTTCCTGAGGCTAGGCACATTATATGTTTCACAACATCCCTTTCACGCACTTTGGGAAAGGGGGATTATTCCATGTCTTCAAACTGCTTCCCAATATGCGCCCTCAGCTTATAGCTCACTTCACTAAATTTGTTTTTGATTGCACAAGTGGGTCCACTTGTGTCTCATAGGGGTTGCTTAAGGTGTGTAAGGGCATGCTGAAGAGAGCGAGGTGTTGATCATTATGGGTGTTGATGAATGATGGTCGCCCGCATTTTGAGTTCTACAAGGGTAAGAAAAGTTTTTTGAGTTCTGCAAAGTTGTGCCTTGAGCATATTTCCTGAGGCTAGGTGCATTCTAGGGTGTGCGAGGGTAAGAAAAGTGTTTCAAGTTCTGCAATGTGACTTGAGCATATTTCTTGAGGCTAGGTGCATTCTAGGATGTGCAAGGGCAAGAAAAGTGTTTCAAGTTCTGCAATGTGACTTGAGCACATTTCTTGAGGCTAGGTGCATTTTAAGGTGTGCAAGGGTAAGAAAAGTGTTTTGAGTTCTGCAAAGGTTGTGCCTTAAGCACATTTCTTGAGGCTAGACACGTTTTATGTTTCGCAACATCCTTCTCATGGACTTTGGGAAGGGGGCTTATTCCATGTCTTCAAACTACTTCCCAATGTGCGCCCTCATCTTATAGCTCACTTAGCTAAATTTGTTTTTGCTTGCACAAGTGGGTTTACTTGTGTCTCATGGGGGCCGCTTAAGGTGTGCAAGTGCATGCTAGAGAGAGTGAGGTGTTGGTCAATGTGGGTGTTGGTGAACATTGGCCACTTGCATTTCTGACGATATTTGAAGACCACTTTGGTAAATGCCTTGGATCTAGCCTTAGGGCACTAGGGATGCAAATTTGGTTGGGAAGCCATGAAGTTGGCCTCTTCTCCACGCATGCCATTCTCTGCACATGTCATTCCTTCACACATGACATTCTCTCCACATGCAAACACGCTCACAGGAGGGTATAGGGATCGAGATCGCAGCCAATCTCAGGTGGATGTGGGATTCAATAGGAATTTTCCGAAGTTGAAAATAGAGAATTGCGACTATGTAGTGTCCCCAAAAGGACACTTTTGAGCTCCACGTAGATTTGAGGCAAATCCCTCAAGCCAAAAACATATTTTTAAAGATGTAGCAATTAATATTAATGTAGATCTGATTTATACCTAGAAAATGCGACTAGGTCAAGGAAAAAAACTAAAATAAATCAGCATTTACATTCAACTATTTCCACTCAAATCTGATCCAATATATTTGTAAAACTAAAATATGGATTAAAATGGAAATTTTAGAGGCACAATGAACTGGAATAATTCTAGAAAATCTGCCCTTAAAAATGGCATTTTTTATCATTTAACAATTCTGAAATGTGGTTAAAACAATTCATAAAATATGATTAATTTGCAGCAGCTCAGATCAGATCAAAAAACACCTTTAAATACCTCAAAACTTGCCCTAGAAGTAGGTCGTACCATATGATAGAAGGGTGAAATATGATGGAAAACACATCTGCAAATTTAATTCAAACCCTTGATCCAAAATCTAAAAATTTGCACCTTCAACTAGGGTTTTGTCTAGAAAAATTCTGAAAATTATTAATAACTCGATGAAACACAATGGAAACCCCAATGGTGGAGAATCCCCTTGAACTCTTAGAGGGTTGTCGTTCTCAGGAGCATATTTCTAAAGGGTTTTGTCTTTAGAAATTTCTTTGACAAAGCATGAAAGCTTCAAACAAAAATCAGCAATAAGAGAAAAAATTCAAATGTTTCTCTTCGAAGGCAAGTCGACTTGCCTTTATAGAACTTGTGACCCAAAATGGCCACCCTTGATGACCAATCAAATTTTTCCATCATTAAATGATTTTTTCCCTCCAACTTTCTTTCCTTTTGCAAGTCGTATTTTCCTTGAATAAATCATTTTGGCTCATATGTTGTTTTACTTTATGTTTGTCTTTTTTCTATTTGTAAGTTGTCATTAAGTTCATAATAATTTATTATAAGTGTTTTTATAATGTTTTATTTTATTTTCACACTTTATAATAAAATATTATAACTAAAGTCTTCCCATTGATTTAATCCTTGGCCATCAGGAGGACAAAATGGGCTAAGAGTCTTCGTCTGTGAAGCGTCCATATAAACACTCTGGGATAAATAAATTTCTCTGCAATTTAGAAATAGTTTGTGAACTACCTATGCATCATCGGAAATTAGGAGACACCCTACTATTGTAGACATTTTGTGAGGGGAGCAGTAGCAGCAAGAGCTGAGAGATGCACTTAAACCCTCAGATAGTTTTAGTTTAAATCTATTGCAGACATTTTGTTACTTGAGCATTAAATTCTCAAGTTAAAGACTAGCAAGATAGAGAATTTTTGCATCAAAATACAAAAGTTTTTTTTTGTTTTGCAACAGATCATGAAGAGATAAAGATGACAATTGATCCCGATCGCGACATGCACATAATTTTCCGAAGATCAGACAAAATGATGGATGATTTTTACAGACCATGATGCATATATTACCATGTTGTTACTACAAATGTTCACAGAACTGCAGGTATTGCATTTCAATTTTTTGATGATGACAGTGTCTTTTGGTCCGATGGTTGCACCTATTTTGGATGAGGAATGATATTGAAAGTTACCCAGTACAAAGAGTTGAAGCTCTAAGCCGAGCTCGAGAAACGGGGATATGTAATTTGGTTGGTCATGGTGAGGAATCTCTTGCCTCATCTCTACATGTATGTCGACCCTATGAGAAACCACATCAGAAATTCAGGCAGATCCATTTTTATCGGGGGAATATGTCATATGTTGCAGATGAGGTACAAGGAATTTGTAATGTTCCGAGAGGTTTTGAATGATATCTTTACGAAGTCACCTCATTATTTTCATTGTTCAATCAGGTCCTTTTTGAACCTATTTGCCTACCTCGGACTATCAGCTTACTATTGGTTAACCTTGCACTAAAAGATGTATCCAAGAAAAATGTGCAGAGTAAGGTGTTGTTTAATACTATTAAAGAGTATATACTAATAACAATTGGAATGCAGTACAACTTGTATTGTCTAATAGATGTTTAGGTGTACCATTAACACAGTACATATTAAAGACTCTAATTTCTAGGAAGACTTGAAATTTGTGTGTTGATAGAGAAACAATGGTTATACTTGAGGGGGAGTACGATTGGATTTCATATGCCTCTCTTGCCTATTGGATGATCAAATTAGATATGTGGATAGAGTAAACAAAAAATATGATTGTATTTCAAATGATAGGTTTGTTAATAGTGTCAGAGAAAGAGATCGGAGACGTCTTAAAATGAAATTGATACTTTGCTAGTTCAATATGTACTGGAGGACGTAGGCATCGGAGGTTAAAGGTCAATTAGCGACCTTTCGTCAGTCGCCAACAACAAGGCCACATAGATGATTTGGTAGTTTTTTTTTCAGTTGTGTTTCTGTTTTCAGAGTTCCTGTTTTTTTAGTGTCTCGATGTGCTACATAAACCCCTTTTCCATAATTTTAGGGAAGATTCATATTTTTAGAAAACTCGTTTTGGGTGAGCAGGAGAAGATTTCGAGGTAGACTCAAAGGATGGTTATCCAACTAATGCCAAGCTTGTAGATCTTGGAGATTCAGAATTTGGGCGCCCAAGAGGAGGGAAAGTTCTCACATTCCTACATAATTCGGCTCGACACTACGCTTTTACGAGGGTAAAGAAGATAATCTTAGAGTTTGTACCTAGTCTAAGCAGTACTTTCGAGGAGGTGGTTCAACTTTGCAAAATATGGTGTTACCCTATGTTCACATTGAGAGAGTGAAGTCAGAGATTAATAATGTTCTCACTAAGGGGGTGAATGTTAGGAAAATAATAGTAGTGTTCACATTATTAATATTGTAATGTGAATAATTATGTAAATAAGTATTCATTGTTAGTAATTACTACGGTAATTAGTTAATGTAATAATTAGTAATTACTATATTAGTGCTTTATAATTATTCAATTGCAAAATATGGTGTTACCCTGTGTTCACTGAAGTCGAGTAATTAGTTAACTGTGAATAATTACGTAGTGTTCACATTATTATTGCTAATGTAAATAATTAGTAATTACAAATAATATAATTATTCATTGTTAGTAATTACTATGGTAATTAGTAATTAGATATAATATAATTATTTACAGTTACTAATTACCGTAATTAAGTAATTAGTTAATGTAATAATTAGTATTATAATGATTATAATATAATTATTCACAGTTACTAATTACTACGGTAATTAGTTAATAGTAAATAATTATAAATCTAATTATATCTAATTACTAATTACCGTAGTAATTACTAACAATGAATAATTATTTACATAATTATTCACATTACAATATTAATAATGTGAACATTACTATTATTTTCTTAACATTTACCCCCTTAGTGTGAACATTATTAATCTCTGACTTCACCCTCTTATTGTGAACACGGGGTAACACCATATTTTGCAAAAGTTGAACCACCTCCTAAAAGCACTGCTTAGACCAAGTACAAACTCCATAGATTATCTCTTTACCCTCGTGAAGGCGTAGTGTCGAGCCGAATTATGCAAGGAATGTTATTTAGTTCCTCTTTCCTCAAATTCTGAATCTCCAAGATTACAAGCTTGGCATTAGGATAACCACTTGAGTCTACCTCGAAATCCTCTCCTGCTCACCCAAAATGAGTTTTCTAAAAATATGAATCTTCACCCCAAAAATTATGAAAAAGGGTTTATGTAACACATAGCACTGGATAACCATCCCTTGAGTCTACACTTGAAAAAAAAAACTTACCAAATCATCTACTTCCCTTGTTGTTGGCGACTGACGAAACTAATTGAAATAATGAATGCCTTCGTCCAAAAGTTCATACTGAAATCAAGTTTCATTTAAGCACGTTTCCGAGATCTCTTTCTCTGACAAATTAACAAACCTAACACTGAAATACAACCATAAGTATACTCTATCCAAATCTACACTGATCATCCAAAGGCAAAGACTATGAAATCTAAATCTACTCCCCTGTCAATTGGCGATGAAGAGATCGTTGATTGACCTCCAACCTCTGATGCCTTCAAGTCCTCCAGTACAGAGTACTGAACTAGTACAAAGTACACCTAAACATCTTCATTACAAGAGTATATATCTTCGATAAGACATCTTCCTCTTTCTCTGACACTGTTAACAAACCTATCATTTGAAATACAATCATATTTTTTGTTTACTCTATCCACATATCCAATCTGATCATCCAATAGGCGAGAGAGGCATATGGAATCCAATCGTACTCTCCCTCAAGTATAACCATTGCTTCTCTATCAAAACACAAATTCCAAGACTTCCTAGACCTCAGAGTCCTTAATATGTACTGTGTTAATGGTACGCCCAGACATCTATTAGACAATACAAGTTGTATTGCATCCCAACTGTTATTAGTATATACTCTTTAATGGTATTAAACAACGCCTTACTCTGCACATTTTTCTTGGATAAACCTTTTACTGCAAGGTTAACCAATAACAAGCTGATAGTCCGAGGTAGGTGAATAGGTTCAAAAAGGACCTGATTGAACAATGAAAATAGTGAGGTGTCTTCGTAAAGATATCCTTCAAAACCTCTCGGAACATTACAAATTCCTTGTACCTCATCTGCAACATATGGCATATTCTCTCGATAAAACTGGATCTGCCTGAATTTCGATGTGGTTTCTCATGGCGTCGACGTACATGCAAAGTTGAGGCAAGAGATTCCTCACCATGAACAACCAGATTACGTATCCCCATTTCTTGAGCTCGACTTAGAGCTGCTATCAACGCTTTGTAATGGGAAACTTTCAATATAATTTCCCATCCAAAACAGCTGCAACCCTTAAACCGACAGACACCATCATCATCAAAAAATTGAAATGCAATACCTGCAGTTTCGTAAACATCTGTAGTAACAACATGGTAATATATGGGCCATGGTCTGTAAGAATCATCCACCCTTTTGTCTGATCTTCAAAAAAATTATGTGCGTGTCGCGTTCAGCATCAATTGTCATCTTTATCTCTTCACGATCTTTTGTATTTTGATGCGAAAATTCTCTATCTTGTTAGTCTTCAACCTGAGGATTTAATGCTCAGGTAACAAAATGTCTGCAATAGATTTAATCTGAATCTATCTGAGGGTTTAAGTGCGTCTCCCAGCTCTTGCTGCTACTGCTCCCCTCACAAAATGTCTACAATAGTAGAGTGTCTCCCAATTCCTGATGATGCTTAGGTAGCTCACAAAATATCTTTAAATTGCAGAGAAATTTATTTATCACAGAGTGTCAACATGGACGCTTCACATGAAGACTCTTAGCCCATTTTGTCCTCCCGATGGCTAAGGATTAAATCAAGTGGAAGACTTAAGTTATAATATTTTATTATAAATTACGAAAATAAAATAAAACATTTTAAAAGCACTTATAATAAATTATTATGGACTTAATGACAACTTTAAAATAAAAAAAGGCAAACATAAAGTAAAAAAACGTATGAGCCAAAATGATTTATTCAAGGAAAATGTGACTTGCATAAGGAAGGAAAGTTAGAGGGAAAAAAACATTTAATGAGGGAAAAGTTGATTGGTCATCAAGGGTGGCCATTTTGGGTCACAAGTTCTATAAAGACAAGTCGATTTGCCTTTGAAGAGAAACACTTGACTATTTTCTCTTATTGATGATTTTTGTTTGAAGCTTTCATGCTTTGTCAAATAAATTTCTAAAGATGAAACCCTTTAAAAATACGCTCTTGAGAACGAAAACACTCCAAGAGTTCAAGGGGATTCTCCACCATTGGGGTTTTCATTGTGTTTCATCGAGTTATTAATAATTTTCAGAGTTTTTCTAGTAAATGAAGGTGCAGTGCAGATTTGTAGATTTTGGATGAAGGGTTTGAATTAAATTTGCAAATGTGTTTTCCATCATATTTCACCCTTCTATCATATTTGCTTTGTCAAAGAAATTTTTAAAGACAAAACCCTTTAGAAATATGCCCCTGAGAACGACAACCCTCTAAGAGTTCAAGGGGATTCTCCACCATTGGGGTTTCCATTGTGTTTCATCGAGTTATTAGTAATTTTCAGAATTTTTCTAGTAGTTGAAGGTGCAAATTTTTAGATTTTGGATCAAGGGTTTGAATTAAATTTGCAGATGTGTTTTCCATCATATTTCACCCTTCTATCATATGGTACGACCTACTTCTAGGGCAAGTTTTGAGGTATTTAAAGGTGTTTTTTGATCTGATCTGAGCTGCTGCAAATTAATCATATTTTATGAATTGTTTTAACCACATTTCAGAATTGTTAAATGATAAAAAATGCCATTTTTAAGGGCAGATTTTCTAGAATTATTCCAGTTCATTGTGCCTGTAAAATTTCCATTTTAATTCATATTTTAGTTTTACAAATATATTGGATCAGATTTGAGTGGAAATAGTTGAATGTAAATGCTGATTTATTTTAGTTTTTTCCCTTGTCCTAGTCGCATTTTCTAGGTATAAATCAGATCTGCATTAATATTAATCGCTACATCTTTAAAAATATGTTTTTGGCTTGAGGGATTTACCTCAAATCTACGTGGAGCTCAAAAGTGTCCTTTTGGGGACACTACATAGTCGCAATTCTCTATTTTCAACTTCGGAAAATTCCTATTGAATCCCACATCCACCTGAGATTGGCTGCGATCTCGATCCCTATACCCTCCTGTGAGCGTGTTTGCATGTGGAGAGAATGTCATGTGTGAAGGAATGACATGTGCAGAGAATGGCATGCGTGGAGAAGAGGCCAACTTCATGGCTTCCCAACCAAATTTGCATCCCTAGTGCCCTAAGGCTAGATCCAAGGCATTTACCAAAGTGGTCTTCAAATATCGTCAGAAATGCAAGTGACCAATGTTCACCAACACCCACATTGACCAACACCTCACTCTCTCTAGCATGCACTTGCACACCTTAAGCGGCCCCCATGAGACACAAGTAAACCCACTTGTGCAAGCAAAAACAAATTTAGCTAAGTGAGCTATAAGATGAGGGCGCACACTGGGAAGTAGTTTGAAGACATGGAATAAGCCCCCTTCCCAAAGTCCATGAGAAGGATGTTGCGAAACATAAAACGTGTCTAGCCTCAAGAAATGTGCGTAAGGCACAACCTTGCAGAACTCAAAACACTTTTCTTACCCTTGCACACCTTAAAATGCACCTAGCCTTAAGAAATGTGCTCAAGTCACATTGCAGAACTTGAAACACTTTTCTTGCCCTTGCACATCCTAGAATGCACCTAACCTCAAGAAATATGCTCAAGTCACATTGCAGAACTTGAAACACTTTTCTTACCCTCGCACACCCTAGAATGCACCTAGCCTCAGGAAATATGCTCAAGGCACAACTTTGCAGAACTCAAAAAATTTCTTACCCTTGTAGAACTCAAAATGCGGGCGACCATCATTCATCAACACCCATAATGATCAACACCTCGCTCTCTTCAGCATGCCCTTACACACCTTAAGCAACCCCTATGAGACACAAGTGGACCCACTTGTGCAATCAAAAACAAATTTAGTGAAGTGAGCTATAAGTTGAGGGCGCATATTGGGAAGCAGTTTGAAGACATGGAATAATCCCCCTTTCCCAAAGTGCGTGAAAGGGATGTTGTGAAACATATAATGTGCCTAGCCTCAGGAAATGTGCTTAAGGAATAACTTTACAGAACTCAAAACACTTTTCTTACATGCACCTTATGGCATGTCCATACTCAACACATTAAGTAGCGCATTCACTCACTTTGCACACCCACAACCCACCTTGACAAAAACTCAATTGGGAGGCATACTTTGCTAAGATTGCAAGGAAACTTTGGTGTGACCAAGAAATAGGTTGCGCTTTAACAACACTTTTAATACCCTCACATGCGCACAAAAATTGAGTGCCCTATTAAATCTTGCATTCCTTATTGCATCACAAAGCCCACAAACATGAAGCTATGCAAGGACACTTTAGCATGACCAAGACGCTACCCACACCGTTGGGTTCAGTCAAAATGTTGTAAGGATCGATTGTGACAGTTGAAGTGCAATTTGTCTAGCAAAGAACCCTGAGTATCATTCAAGAACGAAACACATTGATGTTCAATACCATTTTGTAAGAGAAATGGTGGGAGAAGAAGATACTACTAAGTAAGGTGCACACTGAGGATAATGTTGTTGACTCTTTAAGTAAGGCTGTGAGTGCTGAGAAATTTTCTTGGTGTATAAATTGATGGGCTTGAATGCCCTAAGTTGCTGACTATAGGGCAGTGTAGCCCCCTTTTGCAAAGTATACATCAAGTGGGAGAATGTTAGAATATGTTTTGTATTATGTATACTGTATACCCAGGAGTACTGTAAGAAATATTTTTGGAATCCCTATTTTTCCGGAAGTATAGATATGTTATTTTTATCTATACGTGTATATGGGTGGTGTCATAATCCATGACTTATGGGGAACCATTATGGGTTGTTTGTTAGCCCATAGTTTTGGTACCCAATGTATTGTAAAACTGCTTGACTGTTTCCTACTGAGTTGCTTACATATAGCTGAAGATGTAGTAGGGTAGAGCAGAACTTGGATGTACATTATTGTATTATAAACGATTGAGTTAATGCAACAAGAGAGAGAAGTTATTGCCCTAATTTTTTTCTCGAAAGGGTTTCCAGGATAAATTTTATGTTTTGTCATTTGGTTTATTTGTTTATCTTGAATATTCTTTTACGTATAGCTTCTTGTTTATTAGTTTATTGGATCCATTCACTTCAGATTATAAGCACCCGGAAAAATCCTCTCTTCATATGTGTGGCTTGCAACAAGGTCACTGAAAGGCTCTTGGCCCTTTGATGCTTTGCAATTTTGATTTATTTCCATTCTTAGCATAATGAAGACCACCCATTTGTCGTAATTTACTATGGAGCCATCACA